>CM066172.1:36979481-37674481 GCA_033629205.1 Lithocarpus polystachyus
TAATTGAATCACGAACTAAAGGTATAAAGTTTAAACGCCACAAGGAAGAATCCCTGATAAGTTCACAGTTCTTGAAGAACCAAAGAGAAGAGCAAAGCCTCACCTTTTTCTAATTTTTATTCAATAATCTCTCCGTTACAATGAGTGCATGCTATTTATAAGACATGATTGAAAATAGAAAATAAAAAAAAACGTACTAAATAATAAAACCCTAAATAAAAGCTGATTTGGTCTGAAAATAGTAGATCCAAAATACGAAAATAGCTAAAAAAACGTTCTAAAAAATAAAAGCCTAAAATTAAGGTAGATCTAGTCTGAAATTAGAAGTTCCAAAATAGGAAAAATGTCTGTTAACTAATATAGAGCTGGAAAGTCAATCAGCCATTAATCCACGCCATAAATAACACCCAATTAAGCCAGATCAGCCCTCAATAGCTTGGATTAAATTTATTATGCCTTTATCTTCCTTTGGGCCTAGCTTGGAATGTCTTGCGTTAGAATCAGCCCAAATCTCTTGAATTAGCCCATTAAGTGCTTCTTTGATCTTCATGGATCTTGCTCTAGTAATAGGCCCAACTGGAACATGCAATGGATCCTTGAATGCTTGTTGATTCTATTTAGCCGAGTTATTTGGTTTCCTCTTCGATAACTCGTCTTGGTGTTATCTTGTGTTTGCATCTCTCTTCCCTTACTCTTGTGCTTTACATTTATTGTTTGTTGTTCATGTTTATGCACTAGAGTAGTTCCCATTTTTTGCGCTTCACTTACTCTTGTTCCGCACTTTGTTAAAGTTAGAGTAAAAAAATTAAGCCGTAATTTTAATTTGGGGTCTAAACAAGATCTTGGGTTTTAGCACAAATCCGAACTTTCAAAACTGATCTGTATTTTCATTAAATATAGATCTGAATTTTTTTGAAAAATTTTTCTTTTTTATAAAATTGTAGATTTTGAAGTTTCAGAGAAGAAATTAAGAGTTAGGTTAACGTCTTTCCATTTAATATGTGATTCATGCATGGCAAGTTTGTCTCATGAATGTGAATTCCCTTTTAAAAGTTTTTATTATTATTATTATTTACTTTACAAAAACAGATTTGATTTTTACAAACCAAATCTCATTTTTTTATTTTTCAAAAACAAATCTGATTTTTACCGATCAAATCTTTCTTTTTACCCTTTACAAAAATAGGCCCGATTTTTACTAATCAAATCTTTCTTTTTACCCTTTACAGAAATAGATCTGATTTTTACAAATCAAATCCCATTTTTTTTAACTAACAAAAACAGATCTGATTTTTACAAATCAAATCTTATTTTGTTTAATTTTCAAAACAGATCTGATTTTTCTTTAAAAAGAGGACATGTTCATAAGACAAATTTATTTAAATTAATTTTTTCAAGTGTTTGTCATGTGTGTTATAATATACCATTCAACATCATACAAAAAGGGTATCTAATGGTCATTAGAGTCTAGAAGACCAGATTCTGTCTAGGCGGAATGGGTGCCTAATACCTTCACATTCCATAACCTAACCCCTGAACTTAGGATTTTGGATAGGTAGACTAGTGTTTTGTCTTTAATTTTGGTAGAATGTAACTAGGAGCAAAACTTTGTAACTTTTACATAGATTGTATCTAGGACCAAAGCCTTGTAAGGTTAATCCACCAAATTGTACTTTTTAAAATTTTTTTTTATCAATGACATTCGAAGTATTTTGAACATGTAATTATATTTATTTTTTTGTACAAAAAATAAGTGGCGACTCCACACCACTTACCCAAAAAGTGAGTGTCTTAAAACACCCGAATCTTTTTTTTTGAGAGCATCCCTACGGTCTTTCACAATAGGTACTCTTAACCTAAACATATATTTTTTCCATTCTTAAGTAAGTGCATCAGAATGGACTAAAGTAGATTGAAATGGGTCGAATGGACTGAAATGAACCTAATGGATCAAAATAGACTGAAGTGGATCGAATGAACTGTAGTAGACCGAACAGATCAAGGTGGACTAAATTGGACTGATTTGGACCAAAGTAAATTGAATTGGATTGAAATTGATGAATGGACCAAAGTAGACTGAAATGCATCGAAGTGAACTGAATGGACTGAAGTGCACCAAAATAGACTAAAATGGACTGAATCATCGACCACATAACCATTTTTTTTTTATTGATTTGTTCCTCTAATTTTTTGATAATATTAAATAGGGTTTTACTAATGTGTGCCTTTAGGGCATACATTAGTAAACTATTTTAGTAAACTTTTTATAGAAAAATGAAAAAGTGATTTACTGTTTTGACAGCTTTTTTAATTCCCCATAAAAAATTTTCCTAAAATAAATGATAAATATATGCCTTAAGAACATTAACCAGACCCCATTGAATATATTAATCGAATGACTTTACACACATTTATCTTTGACTTTTTTTTGTCTCTCTAATAATATCATGAACCATTTTAACTTTACATATACTTTATCTTTACACATTTATTTAATTTAATTTAAAATGAATTTTTTCCATACTTTTCATTTTCTCCATTATATATATCACCGACCATTTTCTAGGCTCCACCCAAAACTCATGTCAGCGCAACTGTTGGATCCGTACTGGCGTAGACATAAATGAGAGGTAGCCCTTAGATCTAAGGATTGACAGTTGCCCCACAAGAATTCAAATAAACCACGCGTGAACCATATACTCTGATGTATTTACTCTAATTTATACATTTTTGACAACAAATGCCGAGTTACGTGCTCTTTCTATTAAGTAATATAGTCTACACAGACATTTTCTCAAAAAAAAAAAAAAATCTCCACCTTATTCTTTCTTCTCATTTGGGTGAATTCCTGGACCACATAATAAAAACAAAATGGTTCAATTGTCATATGGGGTAGGCCTGATCAGGAGAAATTATAAGGTCTACATGGTAGATAAGTGACATGGTCCACCATTCCATTAAAAGACTCACACTTGTTTAAAATTGCTGAGTTGGAAATTTTTTTACAACACTGTCTCAGCAATTTTAAACAAGTGAGAGTTTTTTAATGGAATAGTGGACAGATGACGTGGTCCACTAGAGTACTGTATAATTTCTCCCTGATCAGGAGAAAACATAAGAAAACGATTGAAGTATGTATTATAAACATCATTGATTTATGTTAATAGCATAGTAATTTCCTTCTTTTTCTAATTCCTATGCTCAACCCATTTGGGTACTGATTATATTGAGTGCATTTGCATTTTCTAGCATTTCATGCTTTTTTTTTCAATGAGAAACGTGTTTCAGTGTTTTCCAGTGGGTCCCATGTACTCTTCATAGGACTCACAAACCTCTTTTTTCACCAAAACTTTCATTAAAAATGGGTCCCACGGCACTATCTACACATTTAAAAATTATTTTGCTACAGTGTTTTTAGTTTTCAGTAAAATAAGCAGTATCCAAACGGACAGTGTGCGTTTGGCTCCAAATTAAAAAGTCAGCTTATGCTACTATTCAGCTTATCTTTGCTACTATTCATGGGCCCCACTGCACTTTTTGGTACTTGACGGGTATCAAGATAAAATAGTCTAGGTAAAAGGCGATCTTACCTACACTCAAGTCGGGGACGAGAGTAAGTGTAAAATCCCGGCGTCATACATTATCCTTTGAGGCGAACCAGGCCAACACTCATTGAAGGCGCAAGTAAAATGCAATCAGGACAGCCAACAAGCAATGACTGCGCTGGACCAGTTACAAGAGTAGTAATGGTTCAACGGTCGCCTGTTACACCTTAAATGGAATCATCATTGTCAATTGATGCGCGTTCCTCTCAGGAGAAAAACGCTCAGAGCATCATTAACAACATAACTGCACCGACCCAAAGCAAACTATAAAAAAGGAAATGGAACTCAAGTAAAGACACATGAAAAACATTAGAGAGAATTATGAGAAACTTATTCTGAGAACTGATAATCTGACTTAAGCATCGGAGTATCCTCAGCTGGCTTCACGCCAATGAAACCCTCCCTTGCCTTTCTTTTCTTGACAGCAGGTACCATCAACATTGACGAGGAGCATACTGATGAGGTCAAGTTTCGGCTTCATCAGTTTGGGCTGTCTGTGGGGAACGTCGAGTTGATCCTTTTTCAAACCATCATGCTCCTACCGATAAAGCTTCTATCACTTGATGGATTCCACACCGGCACCACCTCCAGATCCTTTGGTGATGGCTCAACAGATCCAAGCTCTAACATCGAATGTACTAGAGCTAATGAAGCAGAATTTAGAGTTGAAGCGTCAAGCCCGCCTAGAGGGCAGCAAAGCCTCACATCATCGACGCAACCGTAGCAAACATGACGAGGAGGCTAGCAGCCCTGAAAACAGTAAGGGAAAAGAAGCAACTGAATACACAGGGCAGTCCATGCATGACAATGATGACATGATGAAGAGCTTAAGAAGGGAACTTGATGAAGTGAAGAATGCAATGAAAGGGAAGACAGCGATGAGCCTTGATAACATGCTCAAACAAACAGATTCACCTTTCATAGCCAGTGTTTTGGAATGCCCTTTTCCTCCGAAGTTTCGTTTGCCGTAGTTGGAGTTTTATGATGCCACAAAAGACCCTCTTAACCATATAGAGGCCCTCAAGACTATCTTGAACCTTCAACAGACCCCGAACGAAGTTATATGCAAATCTTTCCCTGCCACCCTCAGAGGGGTTACTAGGGTTTGGTTTAGTAAGTTGCCAACATCTTCCATAGCGAATTTTGAACAACTCAGCGACTCATTTTTTCGTCATTTTATTGAAGGATAGCATCATAAGAGGCCAACTTCTTACTTGTTGATAATGAGGCAGTAAGCAGGGGAAAGCCTAAGAGATTATGTAAAGCGTTTCAACAAGGCTGTGTTGGAGATTGACGAAGCTGACGACCAGGTGATAATGACGACCTTCTAGGCTGGGCTTAATAACCCTGATCTCATCTTTTCGTTAGGAAAAATGCCGCCAACCTCTATGACGGATCTTCTGTTTAAAGCCCAGAAGTATATGAACGGAGAGGATGCCTTTACTGCGAGGGGCTAACAAGAAAACGGAAGAAGGAAGAACCTGGTGATTCTCATGGTAAGAAGAAAGATTGTAAGGATTCATATTCAGATACTAAGACCTGCAAGAGCAGTTCTAACACTCCGAAGAAGAAAATGAACTTCACCCCATTAGTGATGCCTGCAGACAAAATCTTGATGCAGATTAAGGATGAACCAGGACTAAAATGGCCCAAGCTGTTGAGCACATCCTCTAGGAAATGTGACCCGAAGAAATACTGTCATTTTCATAAGGATCACGGCCATTACATTGATGAATGCCGTGATCTAAAAGAACAGATAGAATAATTGATCCAATGGGGAAAGCTCCAGAAGTTTGTCAAGCAGGACCACCACCCCTGAGCTAGGGCTGAGGACAAACCCCTGGATGATGGACGAGATATTCCAAAGCAAGTCGTGGGTGAGACACAAACGATAATAGGGGGACCCGTCTCTGGAGGGTCGTATAAGTCCTTGAAGAAGACTTATTATAGGCAGATCAACAATGTTCACATGAACCATCTGTCCCCAAAGTATCGACAATCAAAGAATGACAATATTACGTTCTCTGAACGAGATGCAAATGGGATTAAGCAACCACATGACGATCCACTTGTTATTGTATTGGAAATTGAAGGTTTCAACTCTAGGAAAGTGTTAGTTGATAACGGGAGCTCTACGGATATAATGTACATGACGGCCTACCAGCAGTTTAGGTTGGATCCGAAAAGGCTTAGACCTTTCAAGTCCCTGTTGGTTAGCTTTAATGGAGATCGAATTTATCCAAAAGGCATCATCACATTGTTAGTCACAATTGGTACATATCCAGCTTAGGTAATGAAATAGGTTGATTTTTTAATTGTCGATTGCCCATCATCCTATAATGTGTTCTTGGGATGACCTACACTAAATTGGCTCAAAGCTGTAACCTTGACTTATTGCCTAAAAGTGAAGTTTCCTACCTCAAATGGGATATGGCAAATATGCAGGGATCAACTTTTGGCTAGAGAATGTTACCAAGCGGTGTTAAGTTCAAGAGAGAACCATACACGGATCGTGGAAGAAGAATCAAAGAAACCTACTCAAGAGCTGGAGAGTGTAAGCTTAGTAGAAGGAGACGCTACTAAAGTAACAAAGGTGGGAGCAGGACTTGACTCAGACCTGAAGGGCAAGATCGTGGAGCTCCTGAAACAAAATCTAGATATCATTGCTTGGAATCACAAAGACATGCCAAGTATAGACAATAAAGTGATAGAGCACAGGTTGAATGTCGATCCTACTAGAAAGCCCGTCTTGTAGAAACGATGAGTTTTTGCTCCTAAGAGAAACAAAGCAATTGTGGAAGAATTAGAGAAGCTTTTGACTACTGGATTCATCAGAGAAGTCTATTACCCCGAGTGGTTGGCCAACATCGTCACGGTGAAGAAGTCCAACGGGAAATGGCGCTATTAGGAAATCATCATGTTTGCATCGCATACAAAACATACGCAGCGGAAAATAAACGGATATACTTCATTCGCAATTGATAACATGCACTATGTAGGTTTCAGAATATAAGAACAAGAGAGTGTACCTTGATGCGGTGAAATTCAAAACCGAATGAAGAAGTACTCGGGAACACTTTCAATCTTCACTCCAATTCCACTTGATGCCCAAGATGTGTGGTCTCTCAATCAGTTCTATATTTTCTAGAGAGAATATGAAAGAGTATCTCTCTCCCTTATCTTCATCACCTTACACATACAAACCATTTTATTCAATATAAAATTCTGTATGTTTCTCTTCACATAACTGATTATCTAATTGGGCTAGCCTTTTGGGCCTTCCCAATTGGGCTTTAGTGTGTGGCTTGGAGTGGGACCAAAAGGGAACAAATAAGACACTAGCTCCAATGGGCCTTGGGCTTTATGTCAACTCTTGACAAGTCCAAAGTTACCATTAATTATATTTAATACTACTATATAAATATAATTGCACTCTAGGCCTCATTAATAAATTATATCCCAAGACTTTATTATACATGCAACCACTTCATAAAATATTCGTAGTAATACAAAGTCATGAATATAGACTGCCACTTTGTGAATTACTACATCTTAATCCTTGAGTACCCGGTTTAATCCTTTTAAGTTATTCACCATATATTTATAAAATCTAGTTTCATAAATATATACTTTAGTCTTACTAAAGTGGTTAGGCCTAACTCTCTGAATAACTGAACCCATTAAACTTATCTCAAGGGAATATTTTATATCTCCGTTAAGAGACTATGAATTCCATCTTGAGAATATATGTTCCATCAACACTAAATGTGGCTGCCCAACATACTGAGGTTTTGAACGTTACTTTAGATCTCACTCCTAATATATCAAAGCAACCTACATTTCATGATCAGGTCCATTATTCTCTCAGGATTAAGAGTTCATGTGAATACAAGTCGTGAGATTTATTATTCAATTGACAGTTGTTAGGAGAATAATAAATCTCATAGCGGTCCAGTTCAATATATCTTAACTCTTAAAACATATCAACATATTAACTAGAAGTCATCACTTCTATGATCAAGACAAATCATTGTAATTAATATGTTATAGTCTTCGCAGATAAAATGCCCAATTTCATCACCGACTACGAACCAAAATTCTGAGTTTACAAAGAACTTGTGATCTATATCTTCTGTGACTAAATCACATAAATCACATACTATGCATCTCATGGACTATTTGATAACGTCCGAATATTCATGTTACCATTATTTTAGATAAGAATAAAACAACTTTATTAAACACAATATTAAGTCATACATCATTTCTCACATAATGTCATACATAATATCATACATAGCATCATACAATAGGATTTAAGGGCACATATCCTAACAATCTCCCACTTGCCCTAAAGACTATTGTACACTAATCTAACTCCCATTCCCTCCAAATGTGACTCGAAGGTCCTTTGAGGCAAGGCTTTGGTAAAGGGATCTGCTAGATTATTTGCACTTTCAATCTTTGTAACCACCACATCTCCACGAGCAACAATGTCTCGAATGATGTGGTACTTTCTTTCAATGTGCTTTCCTTTCTTGTGATTCCTTGGATCTTTGGATTGTGCAACTGCTCCACTATTGTCACAAAACAATGTGATAGGAACTTGCTCCATTCTCACTACACCAAGATTAGAAAGGAATTTGTTGAGCCAAACAGCTTCCTTTGCCGCCTCACAAGCAGCAACATATTCAGCTTCCATGGTGGAGTCCGCAATACAAGATTGCTTAACACTCTTCCAACATATGGCTCCACCTCCTAAGGTGAATACACATCCTGATGTGGACTTTCTGAAATCTAGATCTGATTGAAAGTCTGAATCTGTATAGCCAATGGGAATCAAATCCTCACAACGGTAAACAAGCATATAATCTCTCGTTCTCCGTAGATACTTGAGAATATGCTTTACAGCTTGCCAATGTTGTGGTCCTGGATTTGATTGATATCGACTGACCATGCCAACTGAAAAACAGATATTCGGTCTAGTACAAAGCATGGCATACATGAGACTTCCTACTGCAGAAGCATAAGGAACTTGTCTCATCATATCTTCTTCATCTTAAGTCTTAGGCCTTTGGTCATCAGACAGAGGAACTCCATGTCTGAAAGGAAGTAATCCTTTCTTTGGAGTTTTGCATGATAAACCGTTCTAGTACCTTATCTATATATCCAGTTTGTGATAAGCCTAACATCTTATTCTTACGATCTCGCCAAAGCTTGATCCCTAGAATAAAGTTAGCCTCGCCCAAGTCCTTCATATCAAATTGGCTTGACAACCAAACTTTTACTGATGACATTACACCTACATCATTTCCAATGAGTAAAATATCATCAACATAAAGCACTAGGAACATTACTACTTTGTCTTGATGTCTTTTGTACACACATGGTTCATCAAGATTTTGTTCAAAACCAAATGATTTGATTGCTTGATCAAATCTGATGTTCCATGACCTAGATGCTTACTTAAGTCCATAAATGGACCTATTCAACTTGCATACCATATGCTCTTGGATCTTTGCTATGAAACCTTCTAGTTGCTTCATATAGATTTCCTCTTCAAGATTGCCATTAAGAAATGCAGTCTTGACATCCATTTGCCAAATCTTATAATCATAATGAGCAGCAATGGATAAGAGAATTCTGATAGATTTAAGCATTGCTACTGGTGAAAAGGTTTCCTCATAATCAATACCTTCTTTTTGAGTATATCCTTTTGCCACTAGCCTTGCTTTAAAGGTTTCAACCTTTCCATCTATCCCTCTCTTCCTCTTGTAAACCCATTTGCAACCAACAGGTTTAATGCCGTTAGGCGCCTTTACAAGATCCCAAATTTGATTGGAATACATGGAATCTAATTCTAATTTCATAGCTTGGACCCAATGATGTGCATCTATATCATTCATTGCTTCTTCATAAGTGTAAGGATCAGTTTCGGCCTCCTCTGAGATAGCGTCATAAGTCTCTCCAAGACCTATGAATCTTATAGGTGGCCTAACATTCCTCCCACTACGACGAGGCAACTGTGTACTAGACATCTCATGAGTAGTATCTTGTGGTGTATCCAATACAGCCACATCATCCCTAGTTTCAACCATTGGTTATTCAATTACGGGTTCATTCATTTCAGCCAAAACAACTCTACTTCTAGGGTTAAAATTATTCACATAATCATCTTCCAAAAATTTGGCATGAGTGCTAACAAACACTTTGTTATCCTTATGATTATAGAATAAATAACCCTTGGTTTCCTTTGAATACCCTAAAAACATGCATACTTCCGTTTTAGCTTCCAACTTATCAGACTTCCCTTTCAACACATGTGCTGGACATCCCCAAATGTGGAGATATTTCATACTAGGCTTGCGCCCACTCCACAATTCCATAGGTGTGTTGGGAACAGATTTTGATGGAATTAAATTCAAAATATGCATTGCAGTTTTTAGTGCATATCCCCAAAAGGAAACTGGTAAAGTTGAGTAACTCATCATGGACCTAACCATTTCTAAAAGAGTCCTATTCCTTCTTTCTGCTACACCATTTTGTTGGGGAGTTCCAGGTGCAGTCAATTGGGATACAATCCCATTTTGAGTTAAGTAATCCTTGAAATCCCCAAGAAGGTATTCGCCACCACGATCAGATCGAATGGCCTTTATGTGTTTGTCCAATTGATTCTCAACTTCAGCTCTAAACTCTTTGAATTTTTCAAAGGCTTTAGACTTCCGTCTCATTAGGTACACATAACCAAATCTAGAGTAATCATCGGTAAAAGTGATGAAGTACTCATAACCTCCTTTTGCTTGGGTTGACATAGGACCACAAACATCCGTATGAACTAATTCTAGCAACTCTTGGGCTCTTCTACCTTTTGCATTAAAAGGTCGTTTGGTCATTTTTCCTTCCAAACAAGATTCACAAACTGGAAATTCATCAAAGTCCAATGGCTCTAAGAGACCATCTTTGATCAGTCTTTGAATTCTGTTTGGATTAATATGACCCAAACGCAAGTGCCAAAGATATGCATCATTAGTAGAAGGAAACTTTCTCTTTAATGATTTTACATGAGAGTTATTATCTAATTCAGAATTATATAATTCATGCTTATCAGGAGTTAAAATATAAAGACCATCCACAATATTGCCAGAACAGATAAATGTTTTACCCTTCTTTATTACAACATTGTCTGTAAGGATAACACAATATCCACTTTTACCTAAATAAGTTGCAGAAATTAAATTCCTACGAACATTAGGTACATATAGACAGTCATTTAATATTAAAACTCTTGATTCAAAACATAAATTGAACACTCCAATAGCTACAACTGGAATCCTACTCCCATTAGCCAAGGTCAGAAACAACTCTCCTTCTTTAAGTCTTTTGGTCTCCTGGAACCCCTGCAAAGAATTGCAGATATGATTAGTACAACCTGAATCCACACACCAGGAATCCGTGGGATTTTGTACCAAACATATTTTAGGAAGGAATGAAATTTTCATACCCTTATTAGCAGCCTTGAACTTTGGACAATTCCTCTTTCAATGTCCTTTTTGACCACAGTGGAAACATTTTCCTTTCAGCTTCTTTCATTTGTCGGCAACCCCTAAGACAATTTGTTTACCCTCCTACTTAGTGAAGTCCTTCTTCTTCTTCTTCTTAGCCTTGCCTTTCGACTTAGGTTGAGAAGTAGAAGCTTCACCCATATTGGCTTCAACATTAGAAGTACCAAGGATGCTTTCTGCCGCTACCAACTCATTCATTAATTCAGACAAAGAATAAATCTTTTTGTTCATGTTATAATCAAGTCTGAATTCCTTGAATGATTCCGGTAGTGACTGGAGTATCATATCCACTTGGGATTCTCCATCAATGTTGGCACCCAAAACTTCCAATGTATTCAGATTAGAGATCATTGTAAAACAATGTTCTCTCACTGAACTTCCTTCAGCCATTTTGGTATTATAAATTTGCCTCATGGTTTCTTGCCTTGCAGAACGGCCTTGCTCACCAAACATCTCCTTCAGACTTAGCATAATGTCCGAAGCTAGTTCTACATCCTGTATTTGATGCTGTAGAACATTTAAGATGGACGCTAGGATGTAGCACTTGGCCATTTCATTAGATTTCTGCCAACGATCATATCGTTGTTTTTCCTCAGGAGGAGCATCTAATGAAGGAAAGCTAGGACATGGTTGAGTAAGCACATATTTGTGCTCTTCAGCTGTGAGAACTATGTCCAAATTTCTTTTCCAGTCAACATAATTGGTTCCAGTCAGTTTGTTTTGATTAAGAATGCTAACAAGTGGGCTAAATGATGCCATGTTCAAATATGAAATAATAAACATGAATATAATAAGTAAACTGGACATTATCAATTTAGCATATAAGCATATAATATGGAACCTTAATAAAACCATAAAATAATATATGCAACGACAACCTAATCTATGTCTATAATTCCTTGGTAGCAAGTTTATTATAAACACATCAATCAGTTGAGAACTATTCTCATTATTAGTGCCATCATGATAACTCTTATCAAACACTAATAATATGCCGTATTATCTTTAGCCTCTAAGTAATAATGACATAGCTCCTTTGGGAGGTTAACATTGAACTTAATCTAGTGTATACCATTATCTAGAATCATGTGTAGCCACATTTCATCTTCCTTTATGGTGTTTAAACTTGTAGTACCATAGAACAAAACACCCTCCTTTGGGATCGCAAGGCATATACGCCAAGACGAGGTGCTTGTCTATACTACTTTAAACGGGTAAGTTCAATCCTGTAGTACTATGAAGTAAACACCATCCTTTGGGATCGCGAGGCATAAACGCCAAGACGAGGTGCTTAACTCACACTACTATGAACCGATAATGGAGGCCGTGAGATCCAACCCTTGTATCTCTCTCCCGCTAGATGTTTTAAATTAAAGGTTTTTATCTTTAAACATGCATAAACTAATTATACACAGCCTTGCACTTTATACTAAGCACTTTTTTAAGTTTGAAAACACTTAGAAAAAATTCAGATTTTCTTTCTTTCGATCGATCGAATGTGCCCCTCGATCGGTCGAAAAAATTAAACAATTCGAACTTGACCTTCTGACTTGTTCGATTGATGCTCGATCGCTTCTCGATCGATTGAAAAGAAAATTCGATCGATTGACTAGCAATCGAATATCAATCGATTCAAAAAGATTGGTCCCTGTTTTACTCGATTGATTGAAAGTAAATTTCGATTGATCGAAACTCGTAAAACTCGAATTTCCAGAAATTCTTCTAAGGCAGCTTTCAACGGTTTTGCATGAATAAACAACCATTATACGAAAATGATAGACAGAGATTGATATCAAAAATGAAATGTATTGATGCTATAGCCTTAAAGATCAATTTAACATTCTTAAATTCATATTTAAACAGCATCATAACATCAATATCAGTTTTTATCAAATCATAGTTTCAACAACCATGCAGAAAATTAAATGTATAATCCTCTATCAACTTGAAACTATTATCTATAATTCCAAAACACATAAAACATGTTATACAGATTCGAAATGAAAACCTGGCTCTGATACCAATGTTAGGAAATCACTATGTTTGCATCGCATACAAAACATACGCAGCGGAAAATAAACGGATCTACTTCATTCGCAATTGATAACATGCACTATGTAGGTTTCAGAATATAAGAACAAGAGAGTGCACCTTGATGCGGTGAAATTCAAAACCGAAAGAAGAAGTACTCGGGAACACTTTCAATCTTCACTCCAATTCCACTTGATGCCCAAGATGTGTGGTCTCTCAATCAGTTCTATGTTTTTTAGAGAGAATATGAAAGAGTATCTCTCTCCCTTATTTTCATCACCTTACACATACAAACCATTTTATTCAATATAAAATTCTGTATGTTTCTCTCCACATAACTGATTATCTAATTGGGCTAGCCTTTTGGGCCTTCCCAATTAGGCTTTAGTGTGTGGCTTGGAGTGGGACCAAAAGGGAACAAATAAGACACTAGCTCCAATGGGCCTTGGGCTTTCTATCAACTCTTGACAAGTCCAAAGTTACCATTAATTATATTTAATACCACTATATAAATATAATTGCACTCTAGGCCTCATTAATAAATTATATCCCAAGACTTTATTATACATGCAACCCCTTCATAAAATATTCGTAGTAATACAAAGTCATGAATATAGACTGCCACTTTGTGAATTACTACATCTTAATCCTTGAGTACCCAGTTTAATCCTTTTAAGTTATTCACCATATATTTATAAAATCCAATTTCATAAATATATACTTTAGTCTTACTAAAGTGGTTAGGCCTAACTCTCTGAATAACTGAACCCATTAAACTTATCTCAAGGGAATATTTTATATCTCCGTTAAGAGACTATGAATTCTATCTTGAGAATATATGTTCCATCAACACTAAATGTGGCTGCCCAACATACTGAGGTTTTGACCGTTACTTTAGATCTCACTCCTGATATATCAAAGCAACCTACATTTCATAATCAGGTCCATTATTCTCTCAGGATTAAGAGTTCATGTGAATACAAGTCGTGAGATTTATTATTCAATTGACAGTCGTTAGGAGAATAATAAATCTCACAGCAGTCCAGTTCAATATGTCTTAACTCTTAAAACATATCAACATATTAACTAGAAGTCACCACTTCCATGATCAAGACAAATCATCGTAGTAAATATGTTATAGTCTTCGCAGATGAAATGCCCAATTTCATCACCGACTACGAACCAAAATTCTGAGTTTACAAAGAACTTGTAATCTATATCTTCTGTGACTAAATCACATAAATCACATACTATGCATCTCATGGACTATTTGATAACGTCCGAATATTCATGTTACCATTATTTTAGATAAGAATAGAACAACTTTATTAAACACAATATTAAGTCATACATCATTTCTCACATAATGTCATACATAATATCATACATAGCATCATACAATAGGATTTAAGGGTACATATCCTAACAGGCGCATGTGTGTAGGCTTCGCAGATCTGAACTGCGCCTGCCCAAAAGACAGCTTTCCGCTCCCCAGGATCGATCAGCTAGTAGATTCAATAGCCAGTCATGAGCTGTTAACCTTCATGGACACATTCTCAGGTTATAACTAGATCCGCATGAATGAAGAAAACCAGGAGAAACCAGCTTTTGTTACTAGCCAGGGGTTATATTGCTATAGGGTTATGCCATTCAGCCTAAAGAACAAAGGGGCCACTTATTAGAGATTAGTAAATCAGATGTTTAGTAGGCAGATCTGATGAAATATGGAGGTCTATGTGGAAAACATGCTTGTGAAGAACAGGAGAGCAGAATTACACTTGGATGACCTCAGAGAAACTTTTGATACGTTGAGGAAGTATCGAATGAGGTTAAACCCAGCGAAGTGTGTATTTAGGGTCTCATCGGGAAAATTTTTAAGCTTCATGGTCTCACAACGAGGCATAGAGGCTAACCCTAAGAAAGTCAAAGCCATATTAGATATAACATCCCCAAGGAGTGTGAAGGGAGTTTAGAGACTGACGAGGCGTATAGCAGCTTTGAACAGGTTTGTATCCAGAGCTACGGATAAATGCCTTCCATTCTTCAAAACATTAAAGCAGGCCTTCCAATGGACGGATGAGTGCGAAGAAGCCTTCCAAGCACTCAATGATTACCAGTCCAAACCCCCGCTACTAAGCTCGTCCATCGTAGGAGAAGATTTGTTCCTGTATTTAGCTGTCTCTCAGACGACTGTAAGCTCGACATTGATCTATGAAGAGTTCCAAATTCAGAAACTAGTTTACTGCATAAGCCTGGCCTTTCAGGGCGTAGAAGCAAAATACCCAAGGATTGATAAATTGGCCTTCGCTTTGATTGTCGCATCAAGAAAACTCCGTCCTTACTTCCAAGCACACATGATATTAGTCATGATGGACCAACCTCTACGAAAGGCGATGGGTAAGCCAGACGCAATAGGGAGAATGGTCCAATGGGTGGTAGAATAAAAGCCAATTTGATGTTGATTACAGGCCTAGAACAGTAATCAAAGCCCAGGCACTGGTAGGCTTTGTTGTTGAATTTACTGTAGCTGATCAAGATCCAGAATCAAATTCCTGGACGGTGTATACAGATGGCTCATCAGCATCAGGCATGGGCAGAGTAGGAGTGATTCTCTTATTCCCAGAGAAGGACGTCCTTAGATATGGAGTCCAGCTTCAGTTCCCAGCAACGAATAATGAAGCAGAGTATCAAGCAGTCCTGATGGGCTTGAGGATTGTAAAAGCCCTAGGTGTGAGAAACTTGAACTTGAACTTTGATTCAAAGCTTGTGACAAGGTAGATGAACAATGAATATGGGGCCAAGGAGGACAGGATGAAGAGGTACTTAGCATTGACCAATCAATAAATTTCTAACTTTGATGATGTCAAGATTACTCCGGTACCCCGGTAGGAAAATTTTGAAGCAGATGAAGTTGCCAAGCTGGCATCGTCGGACACAAAAGAAAGATGACCTGAATTGTACATGGAGGTGCAGTTGTTGGGGTTTATGCCCTAAAATCTTATTTATTGGAATGTCATAAATGATTAAATTGTTTAATTATATGAGACTATTTATTAATGAACTAATGGGACATTACCTTAGTCCATGAAATGCATAGTATGTAATTTATGTGATTTAGTCACAGAAGATATAAACCACAAGTTCTTTGTAAACTCAGAATTTTAGTTCGTAGTTAGTGATGAAATTGGGCATTTCATCGGCGAAGACTATAACATATCAATTAAGGTGATTTATCTTGATCATGGAAGTGGAAACTTCTAGTGGGTATGTTAATATGTTTTAAGAATTAAGGCATATTGAACTGGACCACTGTGAGATTTATTATTCTCCTAACGACTGTCAAATGAATAATAAATCTCACGACTTCTATTTACATCAACTCTAAATCCTGAGAGAATAATGGACCTGATCATGAGGTGTAGGCTGCTTTGATATATCATGAGTGAGATCAATAAGTCACGATCAATACCTCAATATGTTGGGCAGCTGCATTTAGTGTTGATAGAACATATATTCTCAAGATGGAATTCATAATCTCTTAACGGAGATATAAAATATTCCCTTGAGATAAGTTTAATGGGTTTGGTTATTCAGAGTGTTGGGCCCAACCATTTTAGTAAGGAGTTACTAAAATATATATTTATGAAATTGGATTTCATAAATATATGATGAATAACAAAAAAGATTAAACCGGGTACTCAAAGATTAAGATGTAGTAATTTTCAAAGTCACAGTCAACTTTCATAACTTTGTATTACTACGAATATTTTAATGAAGGGGTTGCATATATATTAAAGTTTTGGGATATAATTTATTAATAAGGCCTAGAGTGCCATTATATTCTTATAGTAGTATTGAATACAATTAATGGTAACTTTGGACTTGTTAAGAGTTGACAGAAAGGTCCAAGGCCCATTGGAGCTAGTGTCTTATTGGTCCCTTTGAAGGATAATCTGGTTTTGTATCTCATACAAAACACATAGCGGAAACAACCAAATGGATCTATTTCATTCATGATTGATAACATGCACTATGTAAATTTCATAATTCAAGAACGAGATTGCATACCTTGGTGCGGTGAAATTTAAAACAAAAGATTCGAAGTGCTTGGGAACACTTTCAATCTTCACTCCAATTCCACTTTATGCCCAAGAAGTGTGGTCTCTCAATCGGTTTCTAAGGGAGAATATTGAGTGGCTTCACTCACACATACACACCACTTCGCAATGATGTCTCCTTTTTTCTTATGAAAAAATTCTGCATGTTTCTCCTTTTATAACCAACAGATTATCTAATTGGGCAGGCCTATTGGGCCTTTCCAATTGGGCTTTAGTGTGTGGCTTGGAGTGGGACCAAAAGGGACCAATAAGACACTAGCTCCAATGGACCTTGGGCTTTTCTATCAACTATTGACAAGCCCAAAGTTACCATTAATTATATTTAATACCACTATATAAATATAATTGCACTCTAGGTCTTATTATTAAATTATATCCCAAGACTTTATTATACATGCAACCCCTTCATAAAATATTCGTAGTAATACAAAGTCATGAATATAGGCTGCCACTTTGTAAATTACTACATCTTAATTCTTGAGTACCCGGTTTAATCCTTTTGAGTTATTCACCATATATTTATGAAATCCAATTTCATAAATATATACTTTAGTCTTACTAAAGTGGTTAGGCCTAACTCTCTGAATAACTGTACCCATTAAACTTATCTCAAGGGAACATTTTATATCTCCGTTAAGAGACTATGAATTCCATCTTGAGAATATATGTTCATCAACACTAAATGTGGCTGCCCAACATACTGAGGTTTTGACCGTTACTTTAGATCTCACTCCTGATATATCAAAACAACCTACATTTCATGATCAGGTCCATTATTCTCTCAGGATTAAGAATTCATGTGAATACAAGTCGTGAGATTTATTATTCAATTGACAGTCGTTAGAAGAATAATAAATCTCACAGCGGTCCAGTTCAATATGTCTTAACTCTTAAAACATATCAACATACCAACTAGAAGTCTCCACTTCCATGATCAAGACAAATCATCTTAGTTGATATGTTATAGTCTTCGCAGATGAAATGCCCAATTTCATCACTGACTACGAACCAAAATTCTTAGTTTACAAAGAACTTGTGATTTATATCTTCTGTGACTTTTCACATAAATCACATACTATGCATCTCATGGACTATTTGATAATGTCCGAATATTCATGTTACCATTACTTTAGATAAGAATAAAACAACTTTATTAAACACAATAATAAGTCATACATCATTTCTCACATAATGTTATACATAATATCATATATAGCATCATACAATAGGATTTAAGGGCACATATCCTAACAATCTCCCACTTGCCCTAAAGACTATTGTGCACTAATCTAACTCCCAGTCCCTCCAAATGTGACTCGAAGGTCCTTTGTGGCAAGGCTTTGGTAAAGGGATCTGCTAGATTCTTTGCACTTTCAATCTTTGCAACCACCACATCTCCTCGAGCAACAATGTCTCGAATGATGTGATACTTTCTCTCAATGTGCTTTCCTTTCTTGTGATTCCTTGGATCTTTGGATTGTGCAACCGCTCCACTATTGTCACAAAACAATGTGATAGGAACTTGCTCCATTCTCACTACACCAAGATCAGAAAGGAATTTCTTGAGCTAAATAGCTTCCTTTGCCGCCTCACAAGCAGCAACATATTCAGCTTCCATGGTGGAGTCCGCAATACAAGATTGCTTAACACTCCTCCAACTTATGGCTCCACCTCCCAAGGTGAAAACACATCCTGACGTGGACTTTCTGAAATCTAGATCTGATTGAAAGTCTGAATCTGTATAGCCAATGGGAATCAAATCCTCACAACGGTAAACAAGCATATAATCTCTCGTTCTCCGTAGATACTTGAGAATATGCTTTACAGCTTGCCAATGTTGTGGTCCTGGATTTGATTCATATCGGCTGACCATGCCAACTGAAAAACAAATATCTGGTCTAGTACAAAGCATGACATACATGAGACTTCCTACTGCAGAAGCATAAGGAACTTGTCTCATCATATCTTCTTCCTCTTGAGTCTTAGGTCTTTGGTCATTAGACAGAGGAACTCCATGTCTAAAAGGAAGTAATCATTTCTTGGAGTTTTGCATGCTAAACCGTTCTAGAACCTTATCTATATATCCAGCTTGTGATAAGCCTAACATCTTATTCTTACGATCTCGCCAAAGCTTGATTCCTAGAATAAAATTAGCCTCACCCAAGTCCTTCATATCAATATGGCTTGACAACCAAACCTTTACTGATGACATGACCCCTACATCATTTCCAATGAGTAGAATATCATCAACATAAAGCACTAGGAACATTACTACTTTGTCTTGATGTCTTTTGTACACACATGGTTCATCAAGATTTTGTTCAAAACCAAATGATTTGATTGCTTGATCAAATCTGATGTTCCATGACCTAGATGCTTGCTTAAGTCCATAAATGGACCTATTCAGCTTGCATACCATATGTTCTTGGTTCTTTGCGATGAAACCTTCTGGTTGCTTCATATAGATTTCCTCTTCAAGATTGCCATTAAGAAATGCAGTCTTGACATCCATTTGCCAAATCTCATAATCATAATGAGCAGCAATGGATAAGAGAATTCTGATAGATTTAAGCATTGCTACTGGTAAAAAGGTTTCCTCATAATCAATACCTTCTTTTTGAGTATACCCTTTTGCCACTAGCCTTGCTTTAAAGGTTTCAACCTTTCCATCTATCCCTCTCTTCCTCTTGTAAACCCATTTGCAACCAACAGGTTTAATGCCGTTAGGCACCTTTACAAGATCCCAAACTTGATTGGAATACATGGAATCTAATTTTGATTTCATAGCTTGGACCCAATGATGTGCATCTATATCATTCATTGCTTCTTCATAAGTGTAAGGATCAGTTTCGGCCTCTTCTAAGATAGCCTCATAAGTCTCTCCAAGACCTATGAATCTTATAGGTGGCCTAACATTCCTCCCACTACGTCAAGGCAACTGTGTACTAGACATCTCATGAGTAGTATCTTGTGGTGTATCCAATACAGCCACATCATCCCTAGTTTCAACCATTGGTTGTTTAATTACAGCTTCATTCATTTCAGCCAAGACAACTCTACTTCTAGGAGTGAAATCCATCATATAGTCATTTTCCAAGAATTTGGCATTTGTACTAACAAACACTTTATTATCTTTATGACTATAGAATAAACCTCCAGCAGTTCCTTTTGGATACCCTACAAAGAATACCACTTCTGTTTTAGACTGTAACTTGTCAGACTTTCCTTTTAACACATGTACTGGACAACCCCAAATATGGAGATGTCTCATACTAGGCTTACGCCCATTCCACAACTCTACAGGTGTTTTAGGAACAGACTTCGAAGGTACTAAATTCAGAAGATACATTGCAGTATTTAAGGCATATCCCCAAAAAGAAGCTGGTAGAGTCGAATAATTCATCATGGACCTAACCATATCTAAAAGTGTCCTATTCCTTCTTTCCGCTACACCATTTTGTTGTGGAGTTCCTGGTGCAGTCAACTGAGATAAAATCCCATTTTCAGTTAAGTAATCCTTGAAATCCCCAAGAAGGTATTCGCCACCACGATCAGATCGAATGGCCTTTATGTGTTTACCCAATTGATTCTCAACTTCAGTCCTAAACTCTTTGAACTTTTCAAAGGCTTCGGACTTCCGTTTCATTAGGTACACATAACCAAATCTAGAGTAATCATCAGTGAATGTAATGAAATACTCATAGCCACCTCTTGCTTGGGTTGACATAGGACCACAAACATCTGTATGAACTAATTCTAGCAAGTCTTGGGCTCTTCTACCTTTTACATTAAAAGGTCGTTTGGTCATTTTGCCTTCCAAACAAGATTCACAAACTGGAAATTCATCAGAGTCCAATGGCTCTAAGAGACCATCTTTGATCAGTCTTTGAATTCTGTTTGGATTAATATGACCCAAACGCGAGTGCCAAAGATATGCATCATTAGTAGGAGGAAACTTTCTCTTTAATGATTTTACATGAGAGTTATTATCTAATTCAGAATTATATAATTCATGCTTATCAGGAGTTAAAATATAAAGACCATCCACAATATTGCCAGAACAGATAAATGTTTTACCCTTCTTTATTACAACATTGTCTTTAAGGATAACACAATATCCACTTTTACCTAAATAAGTTGCAGAAATTAAATTCCTACGAACATTAGGTACATACAGACAGTCTTGCAATATTAAAACTCTAGTTTCAAAGCATAAATTAAAAACTCCAATAGCTACAACTGGAATCCTACTCCCATCAGCCAAGGTAAGAAACAATTCCCCTTCATTCAGCTTTCTGGTCTCCTGGAACCCCTGCAAAGTATTGCAGATATGATTAGTACAACCTGAATCCACACACCAGGAATCCGTGGGATTCTGTACCAAACATATTTCAAGAAGAAATGAGCTATTCATACCCTTATTAACGGCAACCTTGAACTTTGGACAATTTCTCTTCCAATGTCCTTTCTCACCACAATGGAAACATTTTCCTTTCAGCTTCTTTCCTTTATCGGCAACCCCTAAGATAATTTGTTTACCCTCTTGTTTAGTGAAATCCTTCTTCTACTTCTTCTTACCCTTGCCTTTCGACTTAGGTTGAGAAGTAGAAGCTTCACCCACATAGGCTTGAACATTAGAAGTACCAAGGATGCCTTCCGCCGCTACCAACTCATTCATCAATTCAGACCAAGAATAAATCTTTTTGTTCATGTTATAATTAAGTCTGAATTCCTTGAATGATTCCGGTAGTGATCGGAGTATCACATCCACTTGGGATTCTCCATCAATGTCGGCACCCAAAACTTCTAAAGTATTTAGATTAGAGATCATTGTAAGACAATGTTCTCTCACTGAACTACCTTCAGCCATCTTGGTATTATAAATTTGCCTCATGGTTTCTTGCCTTGCAGAACGGCCTTGCTCACCAAACATCTCCTTCAGACTTAGCATAATGTCCGAAGCAAGTTCTATATCCTGCATTTGATGCTGTAGAGCATTTGAGATGGATGCTAGGATGTAGCACTTGGCCATTTCATTAGATTTCTGCCAACGATCATATTGTTGTTTTTCCTCAGGAGGAGCATCTAATGAAGGAAAGCTAGGACATGGTTGAGTAAGCACATATTTGTGCTCTTCAGCTGTGAGAACTATGTCCAAGTTTCTTTTCCAGTCAACATAATTGGTTCCAGTCAGTTTGTTTTGATTAAGAATGCTAACAAGTGGGCTAAATGATGCCATGTTCAAATCTGAAAATAATAAACATGAATATAGTAAGTAAACTGGACATTATCAATTTAGCATATAAACATATAGTATGGAACCTTAATAAAACCATAATATAATATATGCAACGACAACCCAATCCCATACTCAATATCCCTCAGCATAGAGTGAACATTAAATACTATAATTGATTGAGAACTATTCTCATTATTAGTGCTATCATGATAACTCTTATCAAACACTTCATAATATGCCGTTATACATTTGGCCTCTAAATGATTATAGCAAGAACTCAGCATAGAGGATACTATAATATTTAGTCAAGTGTATACCATTGTCTAGAATCATGTGTAGCCACATTTCATCCCCTTAACAGGCTTATCATGTAGTACCATGATACAAAACACCCTCCGCATAGAATGCAAAGCTCGAAGCTAAGACAAGGTGTTTGATCAAACCACTATAAACCAAGAAATTCAATCTTGTAGGACCATGAAATACATATTCTCCGCATGGAATGCAAAGCTCGAAGCTAAGACAAAATATATATTTCATACTACTATGAACCAACAATGAAGGCCGTGAGATGTAACCCTTGCATCTCTCTTCCACTAGATGTTTTAAATTAAAGATTTTTAAAATCAAGAACAATAATAACACTTGACACCTTGAAAAACATAATCCTAATCTCATTAGGAATAAATTTCATAATGCTAGCATTAACTAGATGGTGCATATATATTATACTACACACACATATATATATCTTAAATAATATAAAACCAAACCCGTATATATTATATTTCATATATATATATAAATAATATATATATATATATAATATAATATACCATACGGATTATAATATTATATATATATATATATATATATATATATCTGTGCAAAAACAAAGCCAAAGCCATATATCTATATATTACATGCAAGCCATCCTCATTAAATAAGCCTATATATCAGATCCATATCATGCAAGAGATATATTATAAAGAGTACACGGATTGCCAATTCATAAGCCTTAAACTAGCTAAGCGGTGCAAAGAATCGCACATGGCAGTTAACATATTAATATATGTTCTTGTAATGCCGAAATGATATATCCATATAACCGTTTCTTGCATATAACCGTTTCTTGCAATGCCGAATTTATATATATCCATATATCCTAGCATTGCAACCAATGCAACAAACACAGGCATTCGGCATTCATGATATTGAAAAACACAAAGATAACAATTTTCTTAAATTTCAAAAATCAATCACATGTTATACAATTAACATGAGACGAAAACCTGGCTCTGATACCAATTGAAGGATAATCTGGTTTTGTATCTCATACAAAACACATAGCGAAAACAACCAAATGGATCTATTTCATTTATGATTGATAACATGCACTATGTAAATTTCATAATACAAGAACGAGATTGCGTACCTTGGTGCGGTTAAATTCAAAACAAAATATTCGAAGTGCTTGGGAACACTTTCAATCTTCACTCCAATTCCACTTTATTCCCAAGAAGTGTGGTCTCTCAATCAGTTTCTAAGGGAGAATATTGAGTGGCTTCACTCACACATACACACCACTTCGCAATAATGTCTCCTTTTTCTTATGAAAAAATTTTGTATGTTTCTCCTTTTATAACCAACTGATTATCTAATTGGGCCGGCCTATTGGGCCTTTCCAATTGGGCTTTAGTGTGTGGCTTGGAGTGAGACCAAAAGGGACCAATAAGACACTAGCTTCAATGGGCCTTGGGCTTTTCTATCAACTCTTGACAAGCCCAAAGTTACCATTAATTATATTTAATACCACTATATAAATATAATTGCACTCTAGGTCTTATTATTAAATTATATCCCAAGACTTTATTATACATGCAACCCCTTCATAAAATATTCGTAGTAATACAAAGTCATGAATATAGACTGCCACTTTGTAAATTACTACATCTTAATCCTTGAGTACCCGGTTTAATCCTTTTGAGTTATTCACCATATATTTATGAAATCCAATTTCATAAATATATACTTTAGTCTTACTAAAGTGGTTAGGCCTAACTCTCTGAATAACTGTACCCATTAAACTTATCTCAAGGGAACATTTTATATCTCCGTTAAGAGACTATGAATTCCATCTTGAGAATATATGTTCCATCAACACTAAATGTGGCTGCCCAACATACTGAGGTTTTGACCGTTACTTTAGATCTCACTCCTGATATATCAAAGCAACCTACATTTCATGATCAGGTCCATTATTCTCTCAGGATTAAGAGTTCATGTGAATACAAGTCGTGAGATTTATTATTCAATTGACAGTCGTTAGAAGAATAATAAACCTCACAGCGGTCCAGTTCAATAAGTCTTAACTTTTAAAACATATCAACATACCAACTAGAAGTCTCCACTTCCATGATCAAGACAAATCATCTTAGTTGATATGTTATAGTCTTCGCAGATGAAATGCCCAATTTCATCACTGACTACGAACCAAAATTCTGAGTTTACAAAGAACTTGTGATTATCTTCTGTGACTTTTCACATAAATCACATACTATGCATCTCATAGACTAATGTCCGAATATTCATGTTACCATTACTTTAGATAAGAATAAAACAACTTTATTAAACACAATATTAAGTCATACATCATTTCTCACATAATGTCATACATAATATCATACATAGCATCATACAATAGGATTTAAGGGCACATATCCTAACACCCTTTTGGTCCCACTCCAAGCCATACATTAAAGCCCAATTGGAAAGGCCTAATAAGCCGGCCCAATTAGAAAATCAGTTATTTATAAAGGGAGAAACATACAGAATTTTTTATAAGAGAAAAAAAGACATCATTGTGAAGTGGTGTGTATGTGTGAGTGAAGCCACTCAATTATTCTTCCTTAGAAACTGATTGAGAGACCACACTTCTTGGGTATAAAGTGGAATTGAAGTGAAGATTAAAAGTGTTCCTAAGTACTTCTAATCTTTTGTTTTGAATTTCACCACACCAAGGTACGCTATTTCGTTCTTAAATTCTGAAATTTACATAGTGCATGTTATCAATTATTAATGAAATAGAACCATATTTGTTGATTCTGCTGTGTGTTTTGTATGAGATACAAAACCAGTTTTACCAACAATTGGTATCAGAGCCAGGTTTTCATCTCATGCTTGTATAACATGTGATTATGCTTTTTTGATACGGTTCCATTTTTTTTTTTTTTCATATTCATGAAGTTCGTATGCCGTGTCATGGCTTTTCATATCCATGAAGTTCGTATGCCATGCATGTTTAATATATGAGATATATATTCCAATCCATTTTGTCTTGGATATTGAATATATATATATATATATATATATATATTAAGTGAATGATGCAAAGTTATCAATGATATGTTGTGGCTTGAATGCCTGGACATGAAACTGTATAACAAGTCATAAATAACTATCATATGTATTAAGGATTCAGTTACTTTATTTGATATTGAATCCGTATATTTATTGCAAGTGGTATCAAAGAGAAGTTATTGCACCGCTTGGCATGTTTTCTTTGTTATTATAAGGCTTGCATGACTTGGCTTGCATGGCTTGCATGATTCTATTACGTGGAAATGAAATATATGGATTTAGATGTTCTCATCTAATGCAATCCATATATATAATGGCTTATATATTAAGGCTTCAACCGTATATTATATATATATATATATATATATATAAAGGTTTATATATTATAATATGTAAACCTGGAACCTTAATAAAATCATTTGTTTAATGAAATTTATTCCTAATGAGATTAGGATTATGTTTTCAAGATTTCTAGCGTTGTTATAGTTCTTGATCTGTAAATCTTCGTTGAGAACATCAAAAGGTGTTTTTGATGGAAGAACAATGAAGATGTCAAATACTAGTTACCTGAAAATTCTGGAAAAATTCAATTTTGCAAATTCGATCAATCAAGTAATAGGTTCGACCGATCGAAGGCACTGAATTTTGATTTTTCACTTATTTTTGACTAAGTGTTAAAACTTTTATTTAAAACAAAAAAAAAACAAAAAAAAAAACAAAAAACAAAGCTATGTGATTAATTTTATAGTCCTTAAAAGTTAAGGACATTTATTAATCGCTATCTAACTAAAAGACCTAATGAGATCAAAGATGTTAGTTGAATAGAACTCTTAGTCCTAAATTTTTTTATGATTAACAGTCCTTAATTTATTTTAATTAAAGGTTTTTAATGAGATTAAAATTCTAATTAAAAGGTATATAGTTTCTAATTTAATTAGAATCTTTTATTTAGTAAATTAAGGATAGAGTTCTATATAACTAATTTTTGATTCATTAGTGTTTAAGGAATCCTAAATAGTTTAGGACTTCCATTTTAGTTAGTGATTCTAATGAGATTAGAGTCTTCAATAAGTGCAAGGTTATTAGTTGTGATGAGATCACAATTATTTAAAGAAAAACCCAAATAATGAGTGGGAGTGCTGAAATAACCCTTTTGTTAAGTTTATTGTAATGTGGCTAAATACCTTGTCTTGACTTCGAGTCTGGCATTCCACGTGGAGGGTATTTACTTCACAGATTACAAGGTTAAACTTCTTTGTGATTGCGCGAATGTTCGTTACACTATTGTGATGTAACTTGGTAACATCACATTGAATTTAACAATTAAACACATCTGATGTATAGAGTTACAATTGTGATTAGATCACAATGATTTCATAACAATCCACTTGTTTTAAAATTTCTAGTGGGAGAGAGATACAAGGGTTGGATCTCACGGCTTCCATTATCGATTCAAAGTAGTGTGGGTAAGCACCTCATCTTGGCGTATATGCCTCGCGATCTCAAAGGAGGGTGTTTACTTCATAGTACTACAAGATTGAATTTACCCATTTAAAGTAGTGTGAACAAGCACCTCGTCTTGGTGTATATGCCTCGTGATCCCAAAGGAGGGTGTTTTGTTTCATGGTACTACAAGTTTAAACACTATAAGGGAGATGAAATGTGGCTACACATGATTCTAGATAATGGTGTACAATAGACTAAGTGTAATGTTAACCTCCCAAAGGAGCTATGTCATTATTACTTAGAGGCTAAAGTTAATACGGTATATTATTAGTGTATGATAAGAGTTATCATGATAGCACTAATAATGAGAATAGTTCTCAACCAATTAATGTGTTTATAATAAACTTGCTACCAAGGAATTATAGACATGGATTGGGTTGTCGTTGCGCCTAATATAGTATGTTTTTCGGGTTCCTTACTATATGGTTATGGATGCAAAATATAATGTCCCTGTAATTATGTTCATAGTCCCAAAATAAAGTTGTCATAAATTTTGTTCTCTAGATACTATTTTAAGTGAATCACATTAACTAAGAAATAATTTTGGACATGATGCTTAAAGGAACTGAAGTACATAAATATGTTTCGTTTTAGCATTGTCATAATTTCCTATACATGATGCATTTATGGAAGATAACTTATGATGTGATCATAGTCTCCATTGAAATGCTAAAATGTTACATTGGCTTCTACTCAATTGTGCTACAGCATGAGATGCAATAGTTAGTACTAAACTTAGAATTTATACTAAGTCTAAATGAGATGTTTGGTATGAATCATATTGAGTGCTAAGAAAGGCTTAAGGAGTTCCAATTGTATATCATTTTATGAAAATATTTATTTTAAATGAATTGGAATTCTTGGATGTAGAGATTAAATGTTAATCTCATATGGATATGATACACAACTTCTTGTTAGAATCATTTGATCAATTTAGATTGTTTTGAAAATAAATTCTTTTTATATTATCTAAATTGATGTGTGAGTTCTATGCAACGGAAAACATCCTAAAAGCTAAGGCTAGGATCAATATGATTTAATATAAATTCTTA
Source organism: Lithocarpus polystachyus (assembly GCA_033629205.1). Taxonomy (NCBI): domain Eukaryota; kingdom Viridiplantae; phylum Streptophyta; class Magnoliopsida; order Fagales; family Fagaceae; genus Lithocarpus; species Lithocarpus polystachyus. The sequence continues at coordinate 37,007,955 of CM066172.1, forward strand.
GCCTAGACCAAAAGGTAAGGGTGGTAAGAAAAAGAGTTATAATACCAAACAATTGGACAAACTAGTTGCCCTTGTAGTGGCCAAAAGGAAATTAGACCTAAAAGCATGACCAAAAGGAAAATATTTCTATTTTGGTAAAGTTAAGCATTGTCCATGACTGTCTTCTAGATGGAAATTTACATGTATTATTTTTTAAAGAGAAAGTTTCCATCCTTTGGCATTATATGTTTTGGCATTTATGTCTAGATCTTATTAATCTAAATGGTATTCAAGATTGGTGAAAGATGGGCTTTTATAACCATTATTTTATTACATTTCCAGTCTATAAATTCTATTTAGAGGATAATATGATCTAGGGCTCCTTGTAAAGATGAAGTTCCAATGACTTTTTTAAGTTAGTGCATACATGAAGGAGGAATAGGGCTCTTTTAAAGGTAAATTGTTCTAGAAGAAGAATGTCAGAATTTGTTAAAAGATAACTATAAAAATACATTTAGAAATGAGATGGTTGTATTAAATACATCACAAGACATTATTCTCAAGATAATTATTACACCAATACAATATCGTAGTGGGAGGATTATTAAATAAATTCATACTTTTGGAATAAACTTTTGAAGTCATTCCACAAGGATATGAATTTGATCATCGGTCCTACATAAAGGCAATAGATGATATGAATATGGATTACTGGATCAAGGTTATGTAAATAGAATTAGATTCTATTTTAAGTCTAGAACTTGTAGAGGCGCCTAATGGCATTAAGCCTATTGTTCTCAAAGTCAAGAAAAATGAGATTGATAGATTTGAAGCTGCAAACCTTCAAAGTCAAGACTAGTGGCGAAAAGATTTATTCAGAAAGAAATCATTCGACTATGAAAAGATTTTTTCACCAATAGTCAAGTTTGACTCTATCTAGATTCTTTTATCCATTATATTTCATTTGGATGAAATATGTCAATGGATATCAAGAAAGCTTCTTTTAGTAGCAATCTTGAGGAAGACATCTATATGATGTAACTAGACTTGTACATAGAAAAGAAACGATAGTGATTGGTATGCAAGTTGCTTGAAGTCCATTTATGGACTAATGCAAGCATCTAGGTCATAAAATATAATCTTTGATCAAGAAATCAAATTTTTGATTTTGATCAAGTATTAAAAGGCCTAATGTGTGTGAAGCTATATAGAATAATATATTTCTTAATGTATGTTGATGACATTTTAATCAGTTAGAATGAAGTTGAGTTATTGTCATCAATGGATTTTTAGTTGTCTAGTCCAGTATGATATAAAGTACTTAGGAAAGATTGGTCACATCCTAAGAATTAAACTTTGTTAAAATTCAGAAATTAGGATGTTGGGTCTATTTCAAACTACTTAAATAGATTGAATTCTAACCGAGTTTAGCATGTAATACTTCAAGAAAGGATTTTTTCCTTATAAGTTTTGAAGTTATTTTTTAAAGGACTATGGTCCTAAGACATATAAAAGGAAGAGCATATTAAGACGGTCCCTAATACCATATCAATAGAAAGTCTTTATGCTATGCTATATACAAGGCTAAATATCTATTTTGCAACGGGCATAGTAAGCAAATATCAATTGAATCAAAGATTACTTAATTTAGTAGGAGTAAAGCATACACTCAAATATCTTAGGAGAATGAGGGATTATATGCTTATCCACAAAAGTGAGGTTTTGATTGATACTAGATGTAAAAAATATTGACTTGTAGTTTGATTGTGATTCATGAAGTTGGACTTCAAGATATGTGTTCATCCTAAGTGGTGAAGATACACATTAAGTATAAGTAATATCTCATTAGAGAAATATGAGTACTTGAGTAGTAGTAGAAAAGATAATTTATGCAATAAATTTGGCTGAAACTTGTTTCCAAGCCTTGCCTTAGAGTGACTGTGAATTACTCTAAAGGGAGATAAGTATCGGATATATGGTAAATTTTCTTTGAGGGAAAGTGGGAGATTGTTGGAGTTTATGCCTTAAAATCCAATTTATTGGCATGTCATAAATAATTAAATTGTTTAATTATATGAGACTATTTATTAATGAACTAATGAGACATTATCTTAGTCCATGAGATGCATAGTATGTGATTTATGTGATTTAGTCACAAAAGATATAAACCACAAGTTCTTTGTAAACTCAGAATTTTAGTTCGTAGTCGGTGATGAAATTGGGCATTTCATCTGCGAAGACTATAACATATCAATTAAGATGATTTGTCTTGATCATGGAAGTGGAAACTTGTAGTTGGTATGTTAATATGTTTTAAGAGTTAAGGCATATTGAACTGGACTGCTATGAGATTTATTATTCTCCTAACGAATGTCAAATGAATAATAAATCTCACGACTTTTATTTACATCAACTCTAAATTTTGAGAGAATAATGGACCTGATCATAAGGTGTAGGTTGCTTTGATATATCAGGAGTGAGATCAATAAGTCACGATCAATACCTCAGTATGTTGGGCAGCCGCATTTAGTGTTGATGGAACATATATTCTCAAGATGGAATTCATAATTCAAGGATTAAGATGTAGTAATTTTCAAAATGGCAGTCAACTTTCATGACTTTGTATTACTACAAATATTTTAATGAAGGGGTTGCATGTATAATAAAGTCTTGGGATATAATTTATTAATAAGGCCCAAAGTGCAATTATATTCTTATCGTGGTATTGATTATAATTAATGGTAACTTTGGACTTGTTAAGAGTTGACAGAAAAGTCTAAGGCCCATTGGAACTAGTGTCTTATTGGTCCCTTTTGGTCCCACTCCAAGCCACACACTAAAGCTCAATTGGAAAGGCCCAATAGGCCGGTCCAATTAGATAATTAGTTATTTATAAAGAGAGAAACATACATAATTTTTTATAAGAGAAAAAGAGACATCATTGTGAAGTGGTGTGTATGTGTGAGTGAAGCCACTCAATTATTCTCCCTTGGAAACTGATTGAGAGACCACACTTCTTGGGCGTAAAGTGGAATTGGAGTGAAGATTAAAAGTGTTCCCAAGTACTTCTAATCTTTTATTTTGAATTTCACCACACCAAGGTACGCTACTTCGTTCTTAAATTCTGAAATTTACATAGTGCATGTTATCAATCATAAATGAAATAGATCTATGTTTGTTAATTCTGCTGTGTGTTTTGTATGAGATACAAAACCAAATTTACCAACAGCAGTACTTTCCAAGCATTGAGAGATTTGACGTGAACTACGTTCAGTCGGGAGCAAGCTAGATGGATCCAATAATCTCATACATAAAGAATGGTAATCTCCCTACAGATCCCGCAAAAGCCAGAAAAGTCAAAGTTAGGTCATCCAGATTTACAGTCTTGAATGACGAGCTTTACATGAAGGGATTCTTATAACCCTACTTGAAGTGCCTCGATCCAAAGGATGCTAAGTATGTATCAAGGTAGATTCACGAAGGGATATGTGGAAATCACTCTGAGCCACGATCACTCGTTGGGCAAGTTATTCGTGCAGGGTATTTCTGGCCAACCATGCAAAAAGATTGAGCTCAGGTCGTTCAGAAGTGCAACAAGTGCCAACGATTTGGAAACATGCAGCATGTTCCAACGGAGCACTTGACGAGCATCACCTCACCATGGCCGTTCTCCACATGGGGAATGGACATAATGGGCCCCCTACCCCCTGGCAAGAAGCAAGTAAAGTTCCTAGTTGTTTCTATCGATTATTTCACAAAGTGGTTGGAAGCAGAGCCTTTGGCAGTTATAATGGAGGCCAAGATACAACACTTAGTATGGAAGAACCTTGTGTGTCAATTTGGAATTCCTCGAGTCATCATTTCTGACAATGGACGACAGCTCGACAGCCACAAGTTTAGGGATTTCTGCAAAGAACTGGGAATAAGGAACCACTATTCTTCACCTGGTCATCTGCAGGCCAATAGCCAGACAAAAGACACAATCGGACTTTGCTCAAATTGATCAAAACCCGACTTCAGGGGGCATAGCTTGATGAGCTCCCTGGAGTGTTGTGGACTTACAGAACGATGGTGAGAACTCCAACAGGCAAGACGCCTTTCTAGATGGCATTTGGGACTAAGGAAGTAATTCCTGTGGAAGTCGGAGTGTCAAGCCTCAGAAGGGCGTGGTACAACAAGCAGAGCAACGACGAAGGCCTCAAGCTAGCTCTAGATTGTTTACCCGAGGTCAAGGATGATGCAGCCCAGAGAATGTCCTTGTATGAGGAAAGGATGATGATGTATTATAACTTGGAGTTTTGTGGGCTTACAGAACGATGATGAGAACTCCAACAGGCGAGACGCCCTTCAAGATGGCATTTGGGACCAAGGTAGTAAATCCTGTGGAAGTCGAAGTGTCAAGCGTCAGAAGGGCGTGGCACAACAAGCAGAGCAACGAAGAAGGCCTAAAGCTAGCTCTGGATTATTTACCCGAGGTCAGGGACGATGCAGCCTAGAGAATGGCCTTGTATCAGGAAAGGATGAGTAGTTATTATAACCAGAGGGTCAGGCTAAAGCGCTTTAATCCTAGAGATATGGTTCAGCGAAAAGCCTCACAGGCTTCCAAAGATCCAAACGAAGGGAAACTGGGCCCCAACTGGGAAGGTCCATACAAGGTCGTCCGTTATTCAAGAAGAGGAAGCTACTATTTAGAGGACACAAATGGGAAACCTTTGCCTCGTCCGTGGAATGCAGAGCACCTTAAAAAGTATTATCAGTAAGGGAGTAGATTCTCAGCCCTAATAAGTTCCAGGGTTTGGAACATCTCATTTATTCATCCACGGATAAGCGGGACTCTATTTCATTGTTTTATGCATTTATCCTCTTTTTCTTTCCGTACGTTATTTTCAGCACTCTTTGTGTTTCCATTAATTTACACCCTTGTAACTCATCTTTATAAAAAAGGATGAATAAAACAGATAAAGTGTTAGCAGAAGCTATTTCTTTTCATGACTGACACTCCAAGGAAAAATTCTACTTTATTTGAAAAGAAAAACCCAAAGCGCAGAGGTCATGATAGAAACCCTAATAAATCTAAATCATGATCAAGTGATAAAAATGTTAAGTTTAAATCACAAACAGGGATAAATGCTTCGTTGATACAAATGACGAGGTTAAAGTCCAATTTACATGATAAAAACGAAAAGTTTAAATCACAAGGATAAAAGCTTCGTCAATATAAGTGACGAAGTTAAAGTCCAATTTACGTGATAAAAACGAAAAGTTTAAATCACAAGGATAAAAACTTCGTCAATATAAATGACGAGGTTAAAGTCCAATTTATGTGATAAAAACGATAAGTTTAAATCACAAGGATAAAAGCTTCGTCAATATAAATGACGAGGTTAAAGTCCAATTTACATGATAAAATGATAAGTTTAAATCACAAGCATAAAAGCTTCGTCAATATAAATGACGAGGTTAAAGTCCAATTTACATGAGAAAAACGATAAGTTTAAATCACAGGGATAAAAGCTTCGTCAATATAAATGACGAAGTTAAAGTCCAATTGATATGATAAAAATGATAAGTTTAAGTCACAAGGATAAAAGCTTCGTCAATATAAATGATGAGGTTAAAGTCCAATTTACAATAAGTTTGAATCAAAGGACAAAAGATTCAGCCAAGCACAACTCATAAGCTAAACGAAAAAAAAAAAAAAAAAAAAAATTCGCAAAAGATGAGCAACAAAGTCATAGCATGAGCAAAGCAACAAGTTGTTCAAGATAAAAGGCTCAAAACAAGGAGGCAACCATTGTTTGTTAAAAAACCCCAAAAACAAAAGGGGAACCCATTGTTCTTAAAATTTAAAAAAAAAAATCAGAGAAATCATGGAGGGGTGGTAGATTCATCAACTTCTTTCCCGTCAACAACCTTATTCGCAGCAGGATCTTTTTCCATGGCACTAGACTCAATCTCTTCCAACTCCTTTGCTTTATCTTCAAGAATCTCGGTATTAATCTTCTTAGAATCCAAACTAGAAAAATCTATGGCCAAGCTGTGGTGCTTCATGGTCCACCGGCGTAGAAGCTCGAACCCTTTGAAGTACTGCATGAATTGAACGTTTGAAATGTTGGAAAAATATATGTTTGTATCACATAAAAAACATACGCAGCGAAAAATTAACAGATCTACTTCATTCGCAATTGATAACATGTACTATGTAAGTTTCAGAATTTAAGAACAAGAAAGCGTACCTTGGTGCAGTGAAATTCAAAACTCAAAGATCAGAAACACTTGGGAACACTTTCAATATTCACTCTAATTCCACTCAATGCCCAAGAAGTGTGGTCTCTCAATCAGTTTCCAAGGAGAGAATAAGAGAGTATCTTACACTCACATACTAACCATTTCATGTTCTCATGTGATCATAATGAAAACTACTTAAAAAACTATCACGAAAAGCTTATGAAATTCTGTATGTTTCTCTCCTTATATATAACTGATTATCTAATTAAGCTAGCTTTTTGGGCCATTCTAATTAGACTCTAGTATGTGGTTTGGAGTGGGACCAAAAGGGAACAAATAAGACTCTAGCTCCAATGGGCCTTGGGTTTTTTCTATCAACTCTTGACAAGTCCAAAGTTACCATTAATTATATTCAATACTACTATATGAATATAATTTCATTCTAGGCCTTATTAATAAATTAAATCCCAAGACTTTATTATACATGCAACTCCTTCATTAAAATATTTGTAGTAATACAAAGTCATGAATATAGATTGCCACTATGAAGATTACTACATCTTAATTCTTGAGTACCCGATTTAATCTTTTACGTTATTCATCATATTTTTATGAAATCCAATTCCACAAATATATAATTTAGTAACTCTTTACTAAAGTGGTTGGGCCTAACACTCTGAATAATTAAACCCATTAAACTTATATCAAGGGAATAATTTATATCTCCGTTAAGAGATTATGAATTCCATCTTGAAAATATATGTTCCATCAACATTAAATGTGGCTACCCAACATTCTGAGGTTTTGATCGTGATTTATAGATCTCACTCCTGATATATTAAAGCAACCTACACTTCTTGATCAAGTCCATTATTCTCTCAGGATTTAGAGTTGATGTAAATAGAAGTCGTGAGATTTATTATTCATTTGACAGTCGTTTGGAGAATAATAAATCTCACAGCGGTCCAGTTCAATATATCTTAACTCTTAAAACATATCAACTAGAAGTCTCCACTTCCATGATCAAGACAAATCATCTTAGTTGATATGTTATAGTCTTCGCAGATGAAATTCCCAATTTCATCACCGACTACGAACTGAAATTCTTAGTTTACTAAGAACTCATGATTTATATCTTTCTGTGACTTTTCACATAAATCACATACTATGCATCTCATGGACTAAGATAATGTCCCATTAGTTCATTTATAAAGAGTCTCATATAATTAAACAATTTAATTATTTATGACATGCCAATAAATTGGATTTTAGGGCATAAACCCCAACAATCTCCCACTTGCCCTCAAAGACAATTTACCATATATCCGACACTTATCTCCCTTTGGAGTAATTCATAGTCACTCTAAGGCAAAGTTTAGAAACAAGTTTCAGCCAGATTTATTGCATAAATTATCTTTTCTACTACTACTTCTCACGTACTCATATCTTTCTAATGATATAATACTTACGTATTATGTGTATCTTCACCACCTAAGATGAACACATATCTTGAAGTTCAACTTCATGAATCACAATCAAACTACAAGTTAGCATTTGTATATCCAGTAACAATCAAAACCTCACTTTTGTGGACAAGCATATAATCCCTCATTCTCCTAAGATATTGAGTATATGCTTTGCTCCCACTAAATTAAGTGATCTTTGATTCAATTGATATTTGTTTACCATGCCCACCACAAAATAAATATTTAGCCTAGTCTATAGCATAGCATAAAGACTTCCTATTGATATGGTATAAGGAACCGTCTTAAAATGCTCTTACTTTTATATGTCTTAGGACTATAGTCCTATATAAAGGAACTTCAAACTTAAAAGGAAAGAATCCTTTCTTGAAGTATTACATGCTATACTTGGCTAGAATCTAATCTATTTATGCAATTTTAGATAGATCCAACATCCTAATTTCTGAATTGTAACGAAGTTTAATTCTTAGGATGTAACCAGTCTTTCCAAAGTACATTATATCAAACTGGATTACACAACAAAAACTCTATTGATGATAATAACTCTACATCATTCTAAACGATTAGAATGTCATCAACATACATTAAGAAATTTATTATTCTATATAGCTTTTACACACATAAGGCTTTTTGATACTTGATCAAAATCAAACAATTTGATTCTTAAATCAAACAATTTGATTCCTTGATCAAAGATGATATTTTATGATTCAAATGCTTGCTTTAATCCTTAAATGGAATTTAAGCAACTTGCATACTAAAAACTACTGTTTCTTTATTATGTACAAGTCTAGTTACATTATTTAGATGTCTTCCTCAAGATTGCCACTAAAAGAAGCATTCTTGATATCCATTGCCATATTTCATCCAAATGAAATATAATGGATAAGAGAGTCTAGATAGAGTCAAACTTGACTGTTGGTGAAAAAATCTTTTCATAGTCGAACCATTTCTTTCTGAATAAATCCTTTTGCCACTAGTCTTGACTTTGAAAGTTTACACCTTCTAATCTATCAATCTCAATTCCTTGTAGACCTATTTGAGAACAATAGGCTTAATGTCATTAGGCGCCTCTATAAGTTCTAGACTTTAAATAAAATCTGATTCTATTTACATAACCTTGATTCAGTAATCCATATTCATATCATTTAATGCCTTTAGGTAGGACCGAGAATCAAATTCATATCCTTATGGAATGACTTCAAAAGTTTATTCCAAAAGTATGAATTTATTTGGTAATTGATAATCTTTCCACTACGATATTGTACCAGTGCAATAGTTATTTACAGAATAATGTTTTATGGTGTATCTAATACGACCATTCTCATTTCTAAATGTATTTTATAGTTGTTTTTTAACAAATTCTGACATCTTTCTTCTAGAACAATTATACATTTAGCTTTAAGTTTATTCACATAGTCATCATCAAGAACTTTGTAAATGTACTTTACAAACATCTTATCTTCTTTATGACTACTAAAACAATTTTTTGCAATTCTTTTTAGATACTCATCATAAACACACATTTTTTTACCTTTTGATTTCAATTTGTTAGACTTCCTTTCTAGCACAAGTGCTGGACATCTTCAAAACTAGAAGTATCATATACTAGGTTTTCACCCAATCCACGATTTGACAAATGTCTTAGGAACAAACTTTTGAAACCAACTTTAGAAAATGTATAGTAATTATTAGAGTATATCTCCAAAAGAAATAAGCAAATGGAAATACTTATCATGTGCTTTACTATTTCTAAAATAATCTTATTCCTCCTTCATGTATGCACTGACTTAAAGAAGTCATTGAAACTTTATTCATTTACAATAAAGGAGCCCTAGATCTTATTATCCTCTAAATAGAATTCATAGATTAGGAATATATCAAAATAATGGTTCTAAAAGCTCATCTTTCACCAATCTTGAATATCATTTAGATTGATAAGATCTAGACATAAGTTCCAAAACATACAATACCAAAGGATGGAGACTTTCTCTTTAAAAAGTAAAACATGTAAATTTCCATCTAGAAGACAATCATGGACAATGCTTAGCTTTTCCAAAACAGGAACACTTTCCTTTTGGTCATGCTTTTGAGTCCAATTTCCTTTTTGGCAACTACTAGGGCAACTTGCTTGTCCAACTGTTTGGTATTATAATTCGTTTTCTTATCACCTTTACCTTATGGTTCAGGTTAAGAATTTGAATTAAATCATATTGATCCTAGCCTTAGCTTTTAGGATGTCTTCCGTTGTGTAGAAGTCACTCATCAATTCAGATAACATAAAAATAATTTATTTTCAAAAACAATTTGAATTGATCAAATGATTCTAACAAGGACTTATGGATCATATCCAAATGAGATTAACATTTAATCTCTACATCCAAGAATTCCAATTCATTTTAAAATAGAATATTTTCATAAAATGACATAGAATTGAAAATACTTAAGCTTTTCTTAGCACTCAATATGATTCATACCAAACATCTCACTTAAACTTAATATAAAGTCTAAGTCTAGTACTAACACTTGCATCTCATGCTGTAGCACAATTCAGATAGAAGCCAATATAACATTTGAGCATTTCAATGGAAACTATGATCATATCATATGCTATCTTAAATCAATGCATCATGTATAGGAAATTATGACAATGCTGAACCAAAACATAATTATATATTTCAGCTCCTTTATTGTCCAAAATTATTTCTTAATTAATGTGATTCATTTAAAAATAGTAGCTAGAGAACAAAAATTTATGACAACTTTATTTTGAGGCTATGAACATAATTGCAGGGACATTATATTTTGCATTTATAACCATATAAAATGGAACTCGAAAACCATATTATATTAGGTGCAGCGACAACTTAATCCTGCAATTAATATTCCTCGAAAGCAAGGTCATACCAATCACTATGATCAGGCAAGAAATATTCTCATTATTAATGCTATCATGGTAACTCTTACCAAACAAAAATAATTTGCCGCTCTTCCTTTAGCCTCTAAGTAATAATGATATAGCTCTAAAGGGAGGTTAACATTACACTTAGTCTAGTATATACCATTGCCTAGACTCAATGTGAGTCACCGAGTAACTCCATGGAAGCATGGTCGTTCTCAATGTAAAAACACATTTCATCTATCATTAAGAAGTTTAATCTTGTAGTACCATGAATTAAACACCCTCTGAAGGGAGCAAGGCATATACACTAAGGCGAGGTCCCTAATCACACTACTATAAACCGGCAATGGAGGCAATGAGAATTAACCCTTGAATCTCTCTCCCACTAGAAATTTTAAAATAAGTGGATTATCATGCAACCATTGTAATCTAATCACAATTTTAACCCTACACATCAAATGTGTTTAATTGTTTAAATTCAATGTGATGTTACTAAGTCACGTCATTATAGCGTAACGAACATTCGTGCAATCACAAAGAAGTTTAACCTTGTAATCCATGAAGTAAATACCTTCCGCATGGAATGCAAGACTCGAAGTCAAGACAAGGTATCTATTCACATTACAATAAACTTAACAAAAGGGTTATTTCAGCACTCCCACTCATTATTTGGGTTTTTCTTTAAATAATTGTGATCCCATCACAACTAATAACCTTACACTTGATAAAGACTCTAATCTTAATAGAATCATTAACTAAAATGAAAGTCCTAAACTATTTAGGATTCCTTAAACACTAATGAATCAAAAATTAGTTATATAGAACTCTATCCTTAACTTATTAGATAAAGTATTCTAATTTCATTAGAAACTATATACCTTTTAATTAAGCTTTAATCTCATTAAAAATTCTAATTAAAATAAATTAAAGACTTTCAATCATATAACAATTCCAATCTCATTAGAATGTTTCTTAAAAGACAAGTCTCAAACTATTTAGGACTAAGAGTTCTATTTAACTAATTTCTTTGATCTCATTAGGTCTTTTAGTTAGAACCATGTGTAATTTCATCACACACAACCTTGCTCTATATGCATATGAAAACATTTTGAAAAACTTTGAATTCCTAGTTTTCGCGGGTATCTTGTGACTAAGCACTACTCGCAAAAACGTGTTAAGCAAAAAATTGAAAACACAGAAATTCATACAAAACTTTCGCAACTGTCTCACGGGTATCACGCAACTTTCGCTACTGTCTTGCAGGTGTCTTGTGAGTATCTCGCGACTAAACGCTTCCCACGAAAATTTTTGTGCTTCAGTGGCATTTCTCGCGTGTAGCTTTGAGGGTAAGCTTACCCGCGAAAAACTCGTGTTTTTAGTTTTTCAAGTATTAACAGGTTTCAACAATTTTTCATAAACAAAAATCCACCATATGAACATAACATATGGAAATTGATATCAAAACTGAATTCTATTGATGCTATAGCCTTAAAGATCAATTTAACATACTTAAATTCAATATTCAAACAACATCATAACATCAATATCAGTTTTTATCAAATCATAGTTTTAACAACCATGCAGAAAATTAAATGCAAATATAATCTTCTAACATCATGAAACCATTATCTCTAATTTCAAAACTCACAAAGCATGTTATACAGATTCGAAATAAAGACCGCTTTGATACCAATTGTTGGAAAAATATATGTTTGTATTGTTAGGATATGTGCCTTTAAATCCTATTGTATGATGCAATGTATGACATTATGTATGACTTAATGTTATGATTAATAAAGTTGTTTTATTATTATCTAAAATAATGGTAACATGAACATTTGGACATTATCATATAGTCCATGAGATGTATAGTATGTGATTTAATCACGGAAGATAAAATCACAAGTTCTTTGTAAACTTAGAATTATAGTTCGTAGTCAGTGATAAAATTGGGCATTTCATCTACGAAGACTATAACATATCAACTAAGATGATTTGTCTTGATCATAGAAGTGGATGTTGGGAAAAATACATGTTTGTATCACATACAAAATATACGCAGCGGAAAATTAACGGATTTACTTTATTCGCAATTGATAACATAAACTATGTAAGTTTCAGAATTTAAGAACAAGAAAGCGTACCTTGATGCGGTGAAATTCAAAACCAAAGATCAGAAGTTCTTGGGAAGATTTTAATCTTCACTCTAATTCCACTTAATGCCCAAGAAGTGTGGTCTCTCTCAATCAGTTTCCAAGGAGAGAATAAGGGAGTGTCCAACATACACATACAAACCATTTCATTCCTTGTGTAATCTTAATGAAAAACACTTATGAAAAAACTTATGAAATTCTATATGTTTTTCTCCTTAAATATAACTAATTATCTAATTGGACTAGCCTTTTGGGACATTCCAATTGGGCTCAAGTTGTGTTGCTTGGAGTGTGACCAAAAGGGAACAAATAAGACTCTAGCTCCAATAAGCTTTGGGCTTTTCTGTCAACTCTTGACAAGTCCAAAATTACCATTAATTATATTCAATACCACTATATGAATATAATTGCACTCTAGGCCATATTAATAAATTATATCCCAAGACTTTTTTATACATGCAACCCCTTCATTAAAATATTTATAGTAATACAAAATCATGAATATAGACTGCCACTTTAAAGATTACTACATCTTAATCCTTGAGTACCCGGTTTAATCCTTTATGTTATTCACCATATATTTTTGAAATCCAATTCCATAAATATATACTTTAGTAACTCCTTACTAAAGTGGTTGGACTCAATACTCTAAATAACCAAACCCATTAAACTTATCTCAAGGGAATATTTTATATTTCCATTAAGAGATTATGAATTCCATCTTGAGAATATATGTTCCATCAACACTAAATGCGGCTGCCCAACATACTGAGGTTTTGACCGTAACTTATAAATTTCATTCTTGATATATCAAAGCAACCTACATCTCATGATCAGGTCCATTATTCTCTCAGGATTTAAAGTTAAAGTAAATAGAAGTCGTGAGATTTATTATTCATTTAACAGTTGTTAGGAGAATAATAAATCTCACAGTGGTCTAGTTCAATATGTCTTAACTCTTAAAACATATAAACATATCAATTAGAAGTCTCCACTTCCATGATAAAGACAAAATATCTTAGCTGATATGTTATAGTCTTCGCAGATGAAATGTCCAATTTTATCATCGACTACGAACTAAAATTCTGAGTTTACAAAGAACTTGTGATTTATATCTTTCTGTGACTTTTCACATTAATCACATACTATGCATCTCATGGAGTAAGATAATGTTCCATTAATTCATTTATAGATAGTCTCATATAATTAAACAATTTAATTATTTATGACATGCCAATAAATTGGATTTTAGGGCATAAACCCCAATAGTGGAGACTTCTAGTTGATATGTTGATATGCTTTAAGAGTTAATACATACTGAACTGGACCGCTGTGAGATTTATTATTCTCCTAACGACTGTCAATTGAATAATAAATCTCACGACTTCTATTTGCATGAACTCTTAATCCTGAGAGAATAATGGACCTAATCATGAAGTGAAGGTTGCTTTGATATATTAGGATTGAGATCTAAAGTCACGATCAAAACCTCAGTATGTTGGGCAGCCACATTCAGTGCTGATGGAACATTTATTCTCAAGATGGAATTCGTAATCTCTTAATGGAGATATAAAATATTCCCTTAAAATAAGTTTAATGGGTTTGGTTATTCAAAGTGTTAGGCCTAACCAATTTAGTAAGGATATACTAAAGTATATATTTATGAAATTGGATTTCATAAATATATGATGAATAACATAAAGGATTAAGATGTAGTAAATTTTCAAAGTGGCAGTCTATATTCATGACTTTGTATTACTACGAATATTTTATGAAAGGGTTGCATGTATAATAAAGTCTTGGGATATAATTTGTTAATAAGGCCTAGAGTGCAATTATATTTATATAGTGATATTAAATATAATTAATGGTAACTTTGAGCTTGTCAAGAGTTGATAGAAAAGCCCAAGGTTCATTGGAGCTAGTGTCTTATTGGTCCCTTTTGGTCCCACTCCAAGCCACACACTAAAGCCCAATTAGAAAGGCCTAATAGGCCAGCCCAATTAGATAATCAGTTAGTTATAAAGGGAGAAACATACAGAATTTTTCATAAGAGAAAAAGAGACATCATTGTGAAGTGGTGTGTCTGTGTGCGAGTGTAGCCACTCAATTATTCTCCCTTAGAAACTGATTGAGAGACCACACTTCTTGGGTGTAAAGTGGAATTGGAGTAAAGATTAAAAGTGTTCCTAGTGCTTCTTTTTTTTTTTTTTTGAATTTCATCGCACCAAGGTACGCTATCTCGTTCTTAAATTCTGAAATTTACATAGTGCATGTTATCAATCATGAATGAAATAGATCCATGTTTGTTGCTTCCGCTGTGTGTTTTGTATGAGATACAAAACCAGATTTACCAATATCTTTCACATACAAAATATACGCAGCGAAAAATTAATGGGCCTACTTCATTCGCAATTGATAACATATACTATGTAAGTTTCAGAATTTAAGAACAAGAAAGCGTACTTTGGTGCGGTGAAATTCAAAACTCAAAGATCAGAAGCACTTGGGAACACTTTCAATCTTCACTCCAATTTCACTTAATGCCCAAGAAGTGTAGTCTCTCAATCTGTTTCCAAGAAAAGAATAAGAGAGTAACTAACACTCACATACTAACCATTTCATGTTCTTATATGATCATAATGAAAACTACTTAAAAAACTATCATGAAAAACTTTTGAAATTCTGTATGTTTCTCTCCTTATATATAACTAATTATCTAATTGGGCTAGCTTTTTGGTCCATTCTAATTGGACTCTAGTATGTGGCTTGGAGTGGGACCAAAAGGAAACAAATAAGACTTAGCTCCAATGGGCCTTAGGCTTTTTCTGTCAACTCTTGACAAGTCCAAAGTTACCATTAATTATATTAAATACCATTATATGAATATAATTGCACTTTAAGTCTTATTAATAAATTATATTCCAAGACTTTATTATATATACAAACCCTTCATTAAAATATTCGTAGTAATACAAAGTCATGAATATAAACTGCCACTTTGAAAATTACTACATCTTAATCCTTGACTACCGGGTTTAATCTTTTACGTTATTCATCATATATTTATGAAATCCAATTTCACAAATATATACTTTTGTAACTCTTTACTAAAATGGTTAGGTCCAACACTCTGAATAACCAAACCTAGTAAACTTATCTCAAGAGAATATTTTATATCTCCGTTAAGAGATTATGAATTCCATCTTGAGAATATATGTTCCATCTACATTAAATGTGGCTGCCCAACATACTGAGGTTTTGATCGTGATTTATAAATCTCACTCCTGATATATTAAAGCAATCTACACTTCATGATCAGGTCCATTATTCTCTCAGGATTTAGAGTTGATGTAAATAGAAGTCGTAAGATTTATTATTCATTTGACATTCGTTAGGAGAATAATAAATCTCACAGCGGTACAGTTCAATATGTCTTAACTCTTAAAACATATCAACATATCAACTAGAAGTCTCCACTTCCGTGATCAAGACAAATCATCTTAGTTGAGATGTTATAGTCTTCACAGATGAAATGCCCAATTTCATCACTGACTACGAACTAAAATTCTGAGTTTATAAAGAACTTGTGATTTATATCTTTCTGTGATCTTTCACATGAATCATATACTACGCATCTCATGGACTAAGATAATGTCCCATTAGTTCATTTATAAATAGTCTCATATAATTAAACAATTAAATTATTTATGACATGCCAATAAATTGGATTTTAGGGCATAAACCCCAACATGAAAATTCCTCTGACTGCTTAAACTTCTGGATGATCTTGTCTCTCTCTTCGTTAGTCTTTAGGAGGGCAGCTTGAATCTCCTCGTCCTCTTGAACGACCAAAGCCTCTTCTATGCGAAAGGCCTCGGTAAGCTCCTTTATTTTCTAGTTCGCATCATTCCTTTCGTTCATGACAGCAATCAGATCTTTCTTCAACTGGGAGCATTCAACCTCAACGGATTCTACTTTCGACGTAGCCACTATGACCTTCTCCTCCACGTTCAAATAATCAATGGTGATACGCAATGACTCCCCAAGGACCTAATTGAAACAAGTAGATAAGGGAAGAAATTATGCACACCCACACGTACATACAAATCCTAAAAGAGACGCTGGAAGGACAGAATTGCATACCTGCACCAACTTATGGATATGTCTACTAACGAGCTTATGGGAGGGAATAGACGACAAACCCTTCATTTTGTCATTGGTAATCACATTGTGTGCAAGACCCAAAGTTGTAGCAGGGTCGTCCCATATGCTCATCCCAAATTTACTTTTACCTTTTGCACGAGTAAGCGGAGGGGTAACGACAGTCACTTTCAAAGATGAGGTTGGAGAAGGAGGGGCGACATGAACAGGTGGAAAAGTAGCGACGCCAACTTTCTCGTCACTTAACTTTCTTTTCTTTAAATCAGAAGTCAAGCTGGCTAGAGGTTCATTTTTCAAGTCTTTAATGTAGGCATATTTATCTTTGTTGTATCTAGTGGCCATCTCTGTAAATAAAAAATAAAAAAAGAAAAGAAAGGTAAGTCCTGATTAGACAATAGACGGAATTAAGAAAGACGAAGTAAGGAACAGACGATCTTACCTTTCTCCTCTCGGTGGATTTTCTATAAAACGTATTTTGAACATTCAAGGCCTTGTTGGGAAATGTACATGTTTGCATCGAATACAAAACACACGCAGTGGAAAATAAACGGATCTACTTCATTCGTAATTGATAACATGCACTATGTAGGTTTTAGAATATGAGAACAAGAGAGTGTACCTTAATGCGGTGAAATTCAAAACCGAAATGAAGAAGTACTCGGGAACACTTTCAATCTTCACTCCAATTCCACTTGATGCCCAAGATGTGTGGTCTCTCAATCAGCTCTATGTTTTCTAGAGAGAATATGAAAGAGTGTCTCTCTTCCTTATATCATATCTTATTACACTTATTAAACATACAAACCATTTTATTCTATATAAAATTCTGTATGTTTCTCCCCACATAACTGATTATCTAATTGGGCTAGCCTTTTGGGCCTTCCCAATTGGGCTATAGTGTGTGGCTTGAAGTGGGACCAAAAGGGAACAAATAAGACACTAGCTCCAATGGGCCTTGGGCTTTTCTGTCAACTCTTGACAAGTTCAAAGTTACCATTAATTATATTTAATACCACTATATAAATATAATTGCAATCTAGGCCTCATTAATAAATTATATCCCAAGACTTTATTATACATGCAACCCCTTCATAAAATATTCGTAGTAATACAAAGTCATGAATATAGACTGCCACTTTGTAAATTACTACATCTTAATCCTTGAGTACCCGGTTTAATCCTTTTGTGTTATTCACCATATATTTACGAATTCCAATTTCATAAATATATACTTTAGTCTTACTAAAGTGGTTAGGCCTAACTCTCTGAATAACTGTACCCATTAAACTTATCTCAAGGGAATATTTTATATCTCCGTTAAGAGACTATGAATTCCATCTTGAGAATATATGTTCCATCAACACTAAATGTGGCTGCCCAACATACTGAGGTTTTGACCGTTACTTTAGATCTCACTCCTGATATATCAAAGCAACCTATATTTCATGATCAGGTCCATTATTCTCTTAGGATTAAGAGTTCATGTGAATACAAGTCGTGAGATTTATTATTCAATTGACAGTCGTTAGGAGAATAATAAATCTCACAGCGGTCCAGTTCAATATGTCTTAACTCTTAAAACATATCAACATATTAACTAGAAGTCACCACTTCCATGATCAAGACAAATCATCGTAGTTAATATGTTATAGTCTTCGCAGATGAAATGCCCAATTTCATCACCGACTACGAACCAAAATTCTGAGTTTACAAAGAACTTGTGTTTTATATCTTCTGTGACTTTTCACATAAATCACATACTATGCATCTCATGGACTATTTGATAATGTCCGAATATTCATGTTACCATTACTTTAGATAAGAATAAAACAACTTTATTAAACACAATATTAAGTCATACATCATTTCTCACATAATGTCATACATAATATCATACATAGCATCATACAATAGGATTTAAGGGCACATATCCTAACAATCTCCCACTTGCCCTAAAGACTATTGTGCACTAATCTAACTCCCATTCCCTCCAAATGTGACTCGAAGGTCCTTTAAGGCAAGGCTTTGGTAAAGGGATCTGCTAGATTATTTGCACTTTCAATCTTTGCAACCACCACATCTCCACGAGCAACAATGTCTCGAATGATGTGGTACTTTCTCTCAATGTGCTTTCCTTTCTTGTGAATTCTTGGATCTTTGGATTGTGCAACCGCTCCACTATTGTCACAAAACAATGTGATAGGAACTTGCTCCATTCTCACTACACCAAGATCAGAAAGGAATTTCTTGAGCCAAACAGCTTCTTTTGCCGCCTCACAAGCAGCAACATATTCAGCTTCCATGGTGGAGTTCGCAATACAAGATTGCTTAACACTCCTCCAACTTATGGCTCCACCTCTCAAGGTGAATACACATCCTGACGTGGACTTTCTGAAATCTAGATCTGATTGAAAATCTGAATCTGTATAGCCAATGGGAATCAAATCCTCACAATGTAAACAAGCATATAATCTCTCGTTCTCCGTAGATACTTGAGAATATGCTTTACAGCTTGCCAATGTTGTGGTCCTGGATTTGATTGATATCGGCTGACCATGCCAACTGAAAAACAGATATCTGGTCTAGTACAAAGCATGGCATACATGAGACTTCCTACTGCAGAAGCATAAGGAACTGGTCTCATCATATCTTCTTCCTCTTGAGTCTTAGGCCTTTGGTCATCAGATAGAGGAACTCCATGTCTGAAAGGAAGTAATCCTTTCTTGGAGTTTTGCATGCTAAACCGTTCTAGAACCTTATCTATATATCCAGCTTGTGATAAGCCTAACATCTTATTCTTACGATCTCGCCAAAGCTTGATCCCTAGAATAAAATTAGCCTCACCCAAGTCCTTCATATCAAATTGGCTTGACAACCAAACCTTTACTGATGACATGACCCCTACATCATTTTCAATGAGTAGAATATCATCAACATAAAGCACTAGGAACATTACTACTTTGTCTTGATGTCTTTTGTACACACATGGTTCATCAAGATTTTGTTCAAAACCAAATGATTTGATTGTTTGATCAAATCTGATGTTCCATGACCTAGATGCTTGCTTAAGTCCATAAATGGACCTATTCAATTTGCATACCATATGCTCTTGGTTCTTTGCTATGAAACCTTCTGGTTGCTTCATATAGATTTCCTCTTCAAGATTGCCATTAAGAAATGCAGTCTTGACATCCATTTGCCAAATCTCATAATCATAATGAGCAGCAATGGATAAGAGAATTCTGATAGATTTAAGCATTGCTACTGGTGAAAAGGTTTCCTCATAATCAATACCTTCTTTTTGAGTATACCCTTTTGCCACTAGCCTTACTTTAAAAGTTTCAACCTTTCCATCTATCCCTCTCTTCCTCTTGTAAACCCATTTGCAACCAACAGGTTTAATGCCGTTAGGCGCCTTTACAAGATCCTAAACTTGATTGGAATACATGGAATCTAATTCTGATTTCATAGCTTGAACCCAATGATGTGCATCTATATCATTCATTGCTTCTTCATAAGTGTAAGGATCAGTTTCGGCCTCCTCTGAGATAGCCTCATAAGTCTCTCCAAGACCTATGAATCTTATAGGTGGCCTAACATTCCTCCCACTACGACGAGGCAACTGTGTACTAGACATCTCATGAGTAGTATCTTGTGGTGTATCCAATACAGCCACATCATCCCTAGTTTCAACCATTGGTTGTTCAATTACAGGTTCATTCATTTCAGCCAAGACAACTCTACTTCTAGGAGTGAAATCATTCATATAGTCATTTTCCAAGAATTTGGCATTTGTATTAACAAACACTTTATTATCTTTATGACTATAGAATAAACCTCCAGCAGTTCCTTTTGGATACCCTACAAAGAATACCACTTCTGTTTTAGACTGTAACTTGTCAGACTTTCCTTTTAACACATGTACTGGACAACCCCAAATATGGAGATGTCTCATACTAGGCTTACGCCCATTCCACCACTCTACAGGTGTTTTAAGAACAAACTTCGAAGGTACTAAATTCAGAAGATACATTGCAGTATTTAAGGCATATCCCCAAAAAGAAGTTGGTAGAGTCGAATAACTCATCATGGACCTAACCATATCTAAAAAAGTCCTATTCCTTCTTTCCGCTACACCATTTTGTTGTGGAGTTCCAGGTGCAGTCAATTGAGATAAAATCTCATTTTCAGTTAAGTAATCCTTAAAATCCCCAAGAAGGTATTCGCCACCACAATTAGATCGAATGGCCTTTATGCGTTTACCCAATTGATTCTCAACTTCAGCCCTAAACTCTTTGAACTTTTCAAAGGCTTCGGACTTCCGTTTCATTAGGTACACATAACCAAATCTAGAGTAATCATCAGTGAATGTAATGAAATACTCATAGCCACCTCTTGCTTGGATTGACATAGGACCACAAACATCCGTATGAACTAATTCTAGCAACTCTTGGGCTCTTCTACCTTTTGCATTAAAAGGTCGTTTGGTCATTTTGCCTTCCAAACAAGATTCACAAACTGGAAATTCATCAAAGTCCAATGGCTCTAAGAGACCATCTTTGATCAGCCTTTGAATTCTGTTTGGATTAATATGACCCAAACGCAAGTGCCAAAGATATGCATCATTAGTAGAAGGAAACTTTCTCTTTAATGATTTTACATGAGAGTTATTATCTAATTCAGAATTATATAATTCATGCTTATCAGGAGTTAAAATATAAAAACCATCCACAATATTGCCAGAACAGATAAATGTTTTACCTTTCTTTATTACAACATTGTCTTTAAGGATAACACAATATCCACTTTTACCTAAATAAGTTGCAGAAATTAAATTCCTACGAACATTAGGTACATACAGACAGTCTTGCAATATTAAAACTCTAGTTTCAAAGCATAAATTAAACACTCCAATAGCTACAACTAGAATCCTACTCCCATCAGCCAAGGTCAGAAACAACTCTCCTTCTTTAAGTCTTTTGGTCTCCTGGAACTCCTGCAAAGAATTGCAGATATGATTAGTACAACCTGAATCCACACACCAGGAATCCGTGGGATTTTGTACCAAACATATTTCAAGAAGGAATGAAATTTTCATACCCTTATTGGCAGCCTTGAACTTTGGACAATTTCTCTTCCAATGTCCTTTCTCATCACAATGGAAACATTTTCCTTTCAGCTTCTTTCCTTTGTCGGCAACCCCTAAGATAATTTGTTTACCCTCCTGCTTAGTGAAGTCCTTCTTCTTCTTCTTCTTACCCTTGCTTTTTGACTTAGGTTGAGAAGTAGAAGCTTCACCCACATTGGCTTCAACATTAGAAGTACCTAGGATGTCTTCTGCCGCTACCAACTCATTCATTAATTCAGACAAAGAATAAATCTTTTTGTTCATGTTATAATTAAGTCTGAATTCCTTGAATGATTCCGGTAGTGACTGGAGTATCATATCTACTTGGGATTCTCCATCAATGTCGGCACCAAAAACTTCTAAAGTATTCAGATTAGAGATCATTGTAAGACAATGCTCTCTCACTGAACTACCTTCAGCCATTTTGGTATTATAAATTTGCCTCATGGTTTCTTGCCTTGCAGAACGGCCTTGCTCACCAAACATCTCCTTCAGACTTAGCATAATGTCTGAAACTAGTTCTACATCCTGCATTTGATGCTGTAGAACATTTGAGATGGACGCTAGGATGTAGCATTTGGCCATTTCATTAGATTTCTGCCAACGATCATATCGTTGTTTTTCCTCAAGAGGAGCATCTAATGAAGGAAAGTTAGGACATGGTTGAGTAAGCACATATTTGTGCTCTTCAGCTGTGAGAACTATGTCCAAGTTTCTTTTCCAGTCAACATAATTGGTTCCAGTCAGTTTGTTTTGATTAAGAATGCTAACAAGTAGGCTAAATGATGCCATGTTCAAATCTGAAAATAATAAACATGAATATAATAAGTAAACTGGACATTATCAATTTAGCATATAGTATGGAACATTAATAAAACCATAATATAATATATGCAATGACAACTCAATCCCATACTCAATATCCCTCAGCATAGAGTGAACATTAAATACTATGATTGATTGAGAACTATTCTCATTATTAGTGCTATCATGATAACTCTTATCAAACACTTGATAATATGCCGTTATACATTTGGCCTCTAAGTGATTATAGCAAGAACTCAGCATAGAGGATACTATAATATTTAGTCTAGTGTATACCATTGTCTAGAATCATGTGTAGCCACATTTCATCCCCTTAACAGGCTTATCATGTAGTACCATGATACAAAACACCCTCCGCATGGAATGCAAAGCTCGAAGCTAAGACAAGGTGTTTGATCAAACCACTATAAACCAAGAAATTCAATCTTGTAGGACCATGAAATACATATTCTCCGCATGGAATGCAAAGCCCGAAGCTAAGACAAAATATATATTTCATACTACTATGAACCAACAATGAAGGTCGTGAGATCCAACCCTTATATCTCTCTCCCACTAGATATTTTAGATTAAAGGTTTTTATCTTTTAAACATGCATAAACTAATTATACACAAAATTTAAGTTTGAAAACACTTAGAAAAAATTCAGATTTTCTTTCTTCCGATCGATCGAATGCGGCCCTCGATTGATCGAAAAAATTAAACAATTCGAACTAAACCTTCTGTCTGATTCGATTGATACTCGATCGCCTCTCGATCGATCGAAAAGAAAATTCGATCGATCGACTATCAATCGAATATTAATTAACTCAAAAGATTGATCACTGTTTCACTCGATCGATCGAAAGTAAATTTCGATCGATCGAAACTCGTGAAACTCGAATTTCCAGAATTTCTCTAAGACAGTTTTCAACGGTTTTGCATGAATTTACAACAATCATACGAACATGATAGACAGAGATTGATATCAAAACTGAAATCTAATGCTATAGCCTTAAAGATCAATTTAACATTCTTAAATTCATATTTAAATAACATTATAACATCAATATCAGTTTGTATCAAATCATAGTTTCAACAACCATGCAGAAAATTAAATGTATAATCCTCTATCAACTTTAAACTATTATCTCTAATTCCAAAACGCACAAAACATGTTATACAGATTCGAAATGAAGACCGCTCTGATACCAATGTTGGGAAATATACATGTTTGCATCGAATACAAAACACACGCAATGGAAAATAAACGGATTTACTTCATTCGCAATTGATAACATGCACTATGTAGGTTTTAGAATATGAGAACAAGAGAGTGTACCTTGATGCAGTGAAATTCAAAACCAAAATGAAGAAGTACTCGGGAACACTTTCAATCTTCACTCCAATTCCACTTGATGCCCAAGATGTGTGGTCTCTCAATCAGTTCTATGTTTTCTAGAGAGAATATGAAAGAGTGTCTTTCTTCCTTATATCATATCTTATTACACTTATTAAACATACAAACCATTTTATTCTATATAAAATTCTGTATGTTTCTCTCCACATAACTGATTATCTAATTGAGCTAGCCTTTTGGGCCTTCCCAATTGGGCTATAGTGTGTGGCTTAGAGTGGGACCAAAAGGGAACAAATAAGACACTAGCTCCAATGGGCCTTGGGCTTTTCTGTCAACTCTTGACAAGTCCAAAGTTACCATTAATTATATTTAATACCACTATATAAATATAATTGCACTCTACGCCTCATTAATAAATTATATCCCAAGACTTTATTATATATGCAACCCCTTCATAAAATATTCGTAGTAATAAAAAGTCATGAATATAGACTGCCACTTTATAAATTACTACATCTTAATCCTTGAGTACCCGGTTTAATCCTTTTGTGTTATTCACCATATATTTATGAATTCCAATTTCACAAATATATACTTTAGTCTCACTAAAGTGGTTAGGCCTAACTCTCTGAATAACTGTACCCATTAAACTTATCTCAAGGGAATATTTTATATCTTCGTTAAGAGACTATGAATTCCATCTTGAGAATATATGTTCCATCAACACTAAATGTGGCTGCCCAACATACTGAGGTTTTGACCGTTACTTTAGATCTCACTCCTGATATATCAAAGCAACCTACATTTTATGATCAGGTCCATTATTCTCTTAGGATTAAGAGTTCATGTGAATACAAGTCGTGAGATTTATTATTTAATTGACAGTCGTTAGGAGAATAATAAATCTCACAGTGGTCCAGTTCAATATGTCTTAACTCTTAAAACATATCAACATATTAACTAGAAGTCACCACTTCCATGATCAAGACAAATCATCGTAGTTAATATGTTATAGTCTTCGCAGATGAAATGCCCAATTTCATCACCGACTACGAACCAAAATTCTGAGTTTACAAAAAACTTGTGATTTATATCTTCTATGACTTTTCACATAAATCACATACTATGCATCTCATGGACTATTTGATAATGTCCGAATATTCATGTTACCATTACTTTAGATAAGAATAAAACAACTTTATTAAACACAATATTAAGTCACACATCATTTCTCACATAATGTCATACATAATATCATACATAGCATCATACAATAGGATTTAAGGGCACATATCCTAACAGGCCTAAGCAACAGTCACACAAGTGACGAGGATCAACGAGATTGTTGAAAACCTCTATTTCACGAGCATAGGCAAGAGTAGCATAAACCCTGTGACGGTATTTATCTTCCAAGTCAGGACGATCAAGAGTTGTGAAGAATCAGAGGAAGAACTTCGTTAGAAGAATAATCAAGATATGGAAGAGAGACAAAAGAGGATAATGGAAATACGCACCAAGCGCCAGAACTTCCCATTTTCGTAGTAATCTTGGGACTTCCCCCCAAAAATCGTCGGACAAGGTTTCCCAACCCATTCAAGAAATGAAAAAGTATCGTGATTTCCAATCATAAAAAGATGAGGGAAAACCCCTAACAAACCTAGATATCCTATCCCAAGGCAGGAGTTCAAAATACCCATAGTGGGTAGAAGCCTTCAAACGGTACAAAAACAAAAACTCATTTAAAGTGATTATCTCTCCGTTACAAGCAGACACCTAAATGGACATGTAGCTTATTATCGCCCTCCAAGCATTAGGGACGAGCTGACCAAGGGCAACCTAAAGTTCACTTAGGAGATACAAAATAAACGGGTGGACAGGGAAGTGAGGCCACACAGAAAGTTAGCCTCATAAAAACACACCTCTCCATGAGGAAAGTTGCAAGCTTTCTCACCCAGGCAAGGTAGCCTAACGGAGGTCCCTTTGGGAAACTGAAACCTCTTCCTAAAACCCTTTAGATGACTCTCTTTCAAGGAAAGAGATTTGGAAAGAACATGTAAAGGGTGTGAAGAAAAAGATGAGGGAAATTTTGAAGCAGCAGTGTCCACTACTCTACTCAAAGAGTTTGCATTGGAAGACACCCAGTCTCCAATTTGCTGGACCGAACATCTGTTGGGGTTTATGCCCTAAAAACCAATTTATTGACATGTCATAATAATTAAATTGTTTAATTATATGAGACTATTTTTAAATAAACTAATGAGACATTATTCCATGAGATGCATAATATGTGATTTATGTGAAAAGTCACAGAAGATATAAATCACAAGTTCTTTGTAAAATCAGAATTTTACTTCGTAGTCAGTGATGAAATTGGGCATTTCATCTGCGAAGACTATAACATATCAACTAAGATGATTTGTCTTTATCATGGAAATGGAGACTTCTAGTTGATATGTTAATATGTTTTAAGAGTTAACACATATTGAACTGGACTGCTATGAGATTTACTATTCTCCTAACGACTGTCAAATGAGTAATAAATCTCATGACTTCTATTTACATCAACTCTAAATCCTAAGAGAATAATGGATCTGATCATGAAGTGTATATTGCTTTAATATATCAGAAGTGAGATTTATAAGTCACGATCAAAACTTCAGTATGTTGGGCAGCCAAATTTAGTATTGATGAAGCATATATTCTCAAGATGGAATTCATAATCTCTTAACGGAGATATAAAATATTCCCTTGAGATAGGTTCAATGAGTTTGGTTATTCAGAGTGTTGGGCCCAACCACTTTAGTAAGGAATCACTAAAGTATATATTTATGGAATTGGATTTCATAAATATATGATGAATAACATAAAGGATTAAATCGGGTACTCAAGGATTAAGATGTAATAATCTTCAAAGTGGTAGTTTATATTTATGACTTTGTATTACTATGAATATTTTAATGAAGGGGTTGCATGCATAATATAATCTTGGGATATAATTTATTAATAAGGCCTAGAATGCAATTATATTCATATAGTGGTATTGAATATAATTAATGATAACTTTAGACTTGTCAAGAGTTGACAGAAAAGCTTAAGGTCCATTGGAGTTAGAGTCTTATTTGTTCCCTTTTGGTCTCACTTCAAGCCACATATTAGAGCCCAATTGAAATGGCCCAAAAGGCTAGCCCAATTAGATAATCAGTTATATATAAGAAGATAAACATACAGAATTTTATATGGCATTTCATAAAGTTTTGATTAAGATCACATAAGAACATGAAATTGTTTGTATGTGTGTGTTGGACACACTCTTATTCTCTCATTAGAAACTGATTGAGAGACCACACTTCTTGGGCATTAAGTGGAATTAGAGTGAAGATTAAAAGTGTTTCCAAGTAATTCTAATATATATATATATATATATATATTTTTTTTTTTTTGAATTTCACCACATCAAGGTACGCTTTCTTTTTCTTAAATTCTGAAACTTACATAGTACATGTTATCAATTGCGAATAAAGTAGATCCGTTAATTTTTCCGCTGCGTATGTTTTGTATGTGATACAAATATGTATTTTCCCAACAACATCATCTACCCTATACTAGATGGCGGCGATCTCCGAATGGTGTTTTATTAGAGATTGGCGAATTAAAGTATAAAGAAAAAGTAAAACCGGCCTAAGGGCAGACGAACAGGGAACAAACAAGCCTACTTGAGGACGTCGGCCTAAGGAATATTCTAAGAAAACTCCTAACCTAGCAAAGAAAAACGAGACCGTAGGGCACTCTTGACTAAGGAAATCAGAACCAACCATCAAAGCATAGAGAAAAGAAGCCTTACCAAATATGAAGAATGAAGATTTCTCAAGCGCGCTGAAGTTCAGACCAAATAAGCCAGAGGGAGAGGAACAGTTTTTCTTTCTAAAAGGAAAACTAAGAATTAAGGGGCGCCAGATTTAAGGAAATTTCATGTGTACCACAAATCAAAGAACGACACGTGTTTGCCTCCAAAAAAGTAATCGTTATGCATTCAAAACAATAGCCGAGTTTCAAGAATCGAGAAGATACAAAATTTCACATCCAATCACATTCCTAGGATCGTCCAACTTCTTGATGACTTAGGAATGGGGGGGGGGGGGGGGGGGGGGGCAACTGGTGAGTATCAAGATAAGATCGTCTAGGTAAAAGACGATCTTACCCACACTCAAGTCGGGGACGAGAGTAAGTGTAAAATCTTAGCGTCATACGTAGTCCTTTAAGGCGAACTAGGCCAGCACTCATTGAAGGCGCAAGTAAATGCAATCAGGACAGCTAACAAGCAATGACTGCACCGGACCAATTACAAGAGCAGTAATGGTTCAACGGTCACTTGTTACACCTTAAATGGAATCATCATTGTCAATTAATGCCATGTTCCTCTCAGGAGAAAAACACTCAGAGCAACATTAACAGACATAACTGCACCGACCCAAAGCAAACTATAAAAAAGGAAATGGAACTCAGGTAAAGACACATGAAAAACATTAGAGAGAATTGTGAGAAACTTATTCTGAGAACTGATAATCTGACTTAAGCATCGGAGTATCCTCAGCTGGCTTCATGCTAGTGAAACCCTCCCTTGCCTTTCTTTTCTTGATAGCAGGTACAATCGACATTGACGAGAAGCATACTAACGAGGTCAAGTTTCGGCTTCATCAGTACTATTTATGAGTCCCAATGTACTATTTCAGCTAACTTTTACCTTTATCTACTGTACTTTAAGCAAAATAAGCAAATCCCAAACAGACCCTTAGTGTCTATTTGGCTAGCTTATTTTTTGCCAATTTATTTTACTATTCAGCTTATTTTTGCTATTATTTATGGATCACACTGCACTTTTTGGTACTATTCATGGGTCGCACTGTACTATTTCAATTAACATTTACCTTTATCTACCGTATTTATAGCAAAAAGTTTTTAGTTTCAGCAAAATAAGCAGATCCCAAACAGACCCTTTAATCAAAAAGTTGGTGATGCTTTTTTTTTTTTTTGGTTATATACCTATATGACATAGTGAAAATTTTGGAATTAAAGTCATGAGTGACATTAAACTGGTTTAAAACACCAACATGATTCAAGTTTGGAGGCATTCTAATAATAAGCATGTCATTATCATTCTGTTTCATACATAATATATGTTTACCATTTTCACCGTGAGACTCTTCTGCTCCCCACCTCACCATATCCGGCTCTCATTATGAACCTTTTTAATAACTTTTTTTTTTATACCAACCATTCTATGTACTACGGACACAACCATTCCCACATTCAATTTTACAATTTACTGACTCGTGCGATAATGAGTAATTAAAAAAAAGCGATGGATCCATATGAGCAGAAAGTGTCCATCATTCATAGTCACACAAATCTGCAAGTTGTAAAATTGGGTGTCTTTAGAATTATTCTTCTACTTAATTATTTCAATAATATTCATTTGACACTAAAATGTTCTTTT
Source organism: Lithocarpus polystachyus (assembly GCA_033629205.1). Lineage (NCBI taxonomy): Eukaryota > Viridiplantae > Streptophyta > Magnoliopsida > Fagales > Fagaceae > Lithocarpus > Lithocarpus polystachyus. The sequence continues at coordinate 37,037,651 of CM066172.1, forward strand.
TATAATTTTTTTTTTCTTTTTAGTTTAAGCTTTAAGGTGGTGTAAGAAAGGCACCAAAGGCCATATTTTGAAATCAGAATTATTCTAATCTGCTTTAATTGTCATTGGCCCTATCATGGACTTGTGCATATATCTTATAATGAATTTGGACATTTTTCTTCTAATAATATATTGGCAATTATATGTTTAGTATCAAATGCCAACCCTTTGTTAATACTCTTTTGGTATAAATAGTTCAATCTTCATGCCCTTTTTTACCATCATCGAGCTTGTGCTAACATTCAAACACTTCAGAAAAAAAAAAAAAAGACCATTTTTTTATAATAAGCTTCCACACAAAATATGGAGCATTTGGGAGCCATTTCTGAAGGACAATGGAGCTCTCTTAGTGGAATGTATACTCCTGAGGAGGTTCGTTTTATGGCTCAAGTGCTCAATAACTTGCCATCTGCATTTTGGCCTTGCCATGATTCATCTATGAACATGGCAGGACTTACTAAATTTTCATACTATTATTCAGATATGGCTAATTCTATTTCTTCAAACTTTGGTGGTGGTATTTTGAGCCAAAAAGGTTACTACATGAGTGATTCTCATCCAATTTTAGCATCCAAGAATAGCTCCATGTCCATCGATATTTGTATGGCTGACATGAAAAACAGCAGCTCATTTCTCATTGAAGGAGATGACTGCTTAAACCAAGAAATGAGTGACGAAATTCCAGTCTGCTGGATACTTAGCTGAATCTATTGTAGCTGACAAAGAATCAAAGCTTAGAAGGGGATCTGAGATATCAATGCCTGATTCAATCTCAGAAGACAAATGTAACAACCCATCTGAGAACTCTAAGAAAAGAGCTCGGAGTTTAGAAGATGTGAGTATCCTATTATTACAAGCTCCTCAGCGAAGTGTTACTATTATGCAAGAAAAAACAAGTTTTCTCCTATTCCTAATGAAATGCTAATTTAATAATGCAGGTCCGAAAGAGCATACAAATTCAACAATCAAAGAAGAATTGTAAGCTTGCTATGATTGACAACAACGAAGATGGTAATGCTGGTCTTATTGGGCAAAGTTCAAGTAGCTGCTCCTCGGAGGATGAGTCCAATTTTTCTCAGGAGCTGAATGTAGGAGTGACCTCAAGTTTGACCACAAAAGGGGATGTAACTCTAAACTTGAAAAGTAAAACAAGAGCCTAGAGGGGTTCAGCCACTGATTCCCAGAGCGTCTATGCATTGCACATTGACCAATTTTATTGAAATTTTCCTGCCCATGATTGTGACATTGAATAATTGATCCTACATTTGTATCTTGCAGAAAAGAAGAGAGAAAATAAATGATAGGTTGAGAGTCCTGCAGAACCTTGTCCCCAATGGAACAAAGGTGAGCACTCCTCTCATCAAGAAATTGTTCTGAAAGTTTGAGGTGTAATTGAAATTCTAACAAATAGTTCTTTGGTATTACAGGTTGATATTAGCACAATGCTTGAGGAAGTTGTCCAATATGTGAAGTTTTTACAGCACCAGATTAAGGTAAGGGGAATCCTTGTTAGTATATGTAAGGAAAGATGAGGTTAAAACAGTAGTGCCACTTTTGTATTAATATGTTTCTAATCTTTTTTTGGTTATCTTGTTTGGTGTTAGGATATATGCCTTTAAATCCTATTGTATGATGCTATGTATGATATTATGTATGACCTAATGTTATGATTAACAAAGTTGTTTTATTGTTATCTTATATAATGGCAACGTAAATATTTGGATATTATCATATAGTCCATGAGATGCATAGTATGTGATTTATGTGATTTAATCATGAAAGAAATAGATCACAAATTCTTTATAAACTCAGAATTATAGTTCGCAGTCGGTGATGAAATTGGGTATTTCATCTGTGAAGACTATAACATGTCAACTAAGATGTTTTGTCTTGATCATAGAAGTGGAGACTTCTAGTTGATATGTTGATATGTTTAAGAGTTAAGACATATTGAACTGGACCGCTGTGAGATTTATTCTTCTATTAACGACTGTCAAATGAATAATAAATCTCACGACTACTATTTGCATGAACTCTTAATCTTGAGAGAATAATGTGTTGGGATAAGTGCCCTTAAATCCTATTGTATGATGCTATGTATGATATTATGTATGACATTATATATTAAATGATGTATGACTTAATATTATGATTAATAAAGTTGTTTTATTCTTATCTAAAATAATGGTAACATGAATATTCAGATATTATCATATAGTCCATGAGATGCATAGTATGTGATTTATGTGAAAAGTCACAGAAGATATAAATCACAAGTTCTTTGTGAACTCAGAATTATAGTTCGTAGTTAGTGATGAAATTGGGCATTTCATCTACAAAGACTATAACATATTAACTACAATGATTTGTCTTGATCATGAAAGTGGTGACTTCTAGTTAATATGTTGATATGTTTTAAGAGTTAAGACATATTGTGTAACACCCGTCTCACTTAAAATTTAATTTAATTGCTTCTAGAGAGTGGATTTGATAAATTGCTTAATTTATTTTGGAGGAGATAATTATTTTATATTATGATTTCTTTAGTAATAATAATAATAATAATAATAATAATAATAATAAGGGGTAACGTAAGTGGTTATTTTGTGGTGTATTCTAATTTAAAATTTCAGCCAATGTAGGGAACAATTTTAACGTGTAAAGCTGAAAGTTAGGGTTTCCTATGTGAAAGGCAAGAGAGAAAAAATAAATAAATAAATAAAAAGAAGCAGTAATTAGCGTATAAATATTAAGACTAGAGTTAGGGTTTCTCATTTGAAAGGATTGGAGGCTGTGCACTACCTGAGGCAGCCAGCAACTCTATTTTGCACTTGAGGTAAAACATTAATCTTTGCAAGCCATTGTTTTTCGCCGGTCACTTTTGTTGTTTAAGGGAACTTTCGTATTCTTGCTGGTCCAGAATTTTTTTTTTTTTTTTTTTGAATTGTAATATTAGTGCATAGGAGTAGAATATCAATGGTATTGATGCCGAATTGGGTTTCTGCTTGACTTTCACATTCACGTTGTTGGCCGAAAAGGAGAATTGTGATATTAGATGTCTTTGGGTGGTTTTCATCAGGTGGTTTACGTGTTCTTTTATATATATATATATATATATATATATAGGTATATTAGGGGTTAGTTTAGGGTATACTTTGCATTTATAATCTAGAATAGGTGGGGGTTTATTAGAAGGAGATGTTAAATTTTAATTTTGCCAATCTTCTTAGTGGCTGAGGAATTGTTTTATCAAAGGACTTTGTGATTATTCAAAATCTGCCCTCATTGAGTTATTTAATTTTTATTTAGGTTCTAGTTGACGTCGTTTCGTGCGATTAAAGTGAAGCTTGGGTTAGCAACTAGAGGTAAGTAGACTACAGCACATGACGTCTCTCAAGACGTATATATATATATATATATATATACATTTGTGGTAAAAATATATTTATATATATATATACATAATTGCAAAAGTGAAGTTCAAAAACTTATACCATTGTTAGTGCTTTATGCATACTCAAATTTTATTATTTATTGTATATTATTATGAATCCATATATGTCAAGAATGTTTCAAACGGTCAACTAGACAGTCTGCAACCTTTGCCAACACAGGGTTAAGTGTTGGTCTTCGGCCGAAGTAGTGTTAGTGTGGTGTGGTGCAGTGTTATTGTTGCTCTTTGGAGATAGTGTTGCCTCATTGAGGTTAGTGTTATTGTTCCCATGGGAATCACCCATCGAGTGTTTAGCAGCTTTCGTCTGTGTTTGACTAATATTTTCCATATTGAACCACTGTTTTGTTGCTACTGATCTGTGTAAGTGGAAAATTGTTTATTTTTCATAATAAATTGTTTCCACCTATTTGGTGCATATTGGCATATTAACGTGGTTATTATTTTATTAATGATTACAGCGTTATAGCGAAATGTTTTATTTTAACAGTTTTATAGAATATATTATATTATTGTTTAAACTATCTGTAAATGTATCATGAAGACTATATTTTGTCAATGATACTAATGTTTTGTTTTGGAAGACATCCTCATGTTATGTAGTCTCTTATTGAGCCACTAGCTCACCCCTTTTTTCCACCCTTTCAGATTAGAGATATGGAGTGTCTTTTGATGGTAGATCAGTGGAGCCTTAGATTGATGACTTCGTTTGGAGCTATGTTAGTTGGTGAATTGTTTTTAATAAAATTTCTTCAGGACAATGAGTTTAACATTGTGGAACTATTTTGAGATTGTATTTATAGACTTTATTGTGGAGGATTTTGTGTTTTACGAATTTATAAGGAAATATGATGATGAATAGATGTTTATTTGAGGATAATTATTACGCTCTGTTCCATTATATTATTGTTGATTATTTCTAAGACAGGTTATGCATCCAAATCCTTGGTATGGGTTTGGGGTGTTACATATTGAACTAGATCGCTGTGAGATTTATTATTCTTCTAACGACTATCAATTGAATAATAAATCTCACAACTTTTATTCACATGAACTCTTAATCCTGAGAGAATAATAGATCTGATCATGAAATGTAGGTTGCTTTGATATATCAAGAGTGAGATCTAAAGTAACGGTCGAAACCTCAGTATGTTAGAAAGCCACATTTAGTGTTGATGGAACATATATTCTTAAGATGGAATTCATACTCTCTTAACGGAGATATAAAATATTCTCTTGAGATAAGTTTAATGGGTTCAGTTATTCAGAGAGTTAAGCATAACCACTTTAGTAAGACTAAAGTATATATTTATGAAATTAGATTTCATAAATAAATGATGAATAACTTAAAAGGATTAAACCAGGTACTCAAGGATTAAGATGTAATAATTTACAAAATGGCAGTCTATATTCATGACTTTGTATTACTACGAATATTTTATAAAGGGGTTGCATGTATAATAAAGTCTTGGAATATAATTTATTAATAAGGCCTAGAGTGCAATTATATTTATATAGTGGTATTAAATATAATTAATGGTAACTTTGAACTTGTCAAGAGTTGACTAAAAAGCTCAAGGCCTATTGAAGCTAGTGTCTTATTTGTTCCCTTTTGGTCCCACTCCAAGCCACACACTAAAGCCCAATTGGGAAGGCCCAAAAGGCTAGCCCAATTATATAATCAGTTATGTGAAGAGAAACATACAGAATTTTATATTAGAATGAAATGGTTTGTATGTTCATATAAGTGAAAGAGAGAGACTCCTTCATATTCTCTCTAGAACAAACACATAGAACTGATTGAGAAATCACACATCTTGGGCATCAAGTGGAATTGGAGTGAAAATTGAAAGTGTTCTTAAAAACTTCTTCTCTTTGGTTTTGAATTTCACCGCACCAAGGTACACTCTCTTGTTCATATATTCTAAAACTTACATAGTGCATGTTATCAATTGCGAATGAAGTAGATTCGTTTATTTTCCACTGCGTATGTTTTGTATGCGATACAAACATGTAATTTTTCTTCATAATGGACCTGATCATGAGATGTAAGTTGCTTTGATATATCAGGAATGAGATCTAAAGTCACGATCAAAATCTCAGTATGTTAAGTAGTCACATTTAGTATTGATAGAACATATGTTCTCAAGATGAAATTCATAATCTCTTAACGGAGATATAAAATATTCCCTTGAGATAAGTTTAACGGGGTTAGTTATTCAGAGTGTTAGGCCTAACCACTTTAGTAAGGACATACTAAAGTATATATTTATGAAATTGGATTTCATAAATATATGATGAATAATTTAAAGGATTAAACCGGGTACTCAAGGATTAAGATGTAGTAATTTTCAAAGTGACAGTCTACATTCATGACTTTGTATTACTTCGAATATTTTATGAAAGGGTTGCATGTATAATAAAGTCTTGGGATATAATTTATTAATAAGGCCTAAAGTGCAATTATATTTATATAGTGGTATTAAATATAATTAATGGTAACTTTGGGCTTATCAAGAGTTGATAGAAAAGCCCCAAGGCCCATTGGAGCTAGTGTCTTATTGGTCCCTTTTGGTCCCACTCCAAGCCACACACTAAAGCCCAATTGGAAATGCCCAATAGGCCGGCCCAATTAGATAATCAGTTAGTTATAAAGGGAGAAATATATAGAATTTTTTATAAGAGAAAAAGAGACATCATTGTGAAGTGATGTGTATATGCGAGTGAAGCCATTCAATTATTCTCCTTTAGAAACTAATTGAGAGACCACACTTCTTGGGCGTAAAATGGAATTGGAGTGATGATTAAAAGTGTTCCCAAGTACTCCTAATCTTTTGTTTTGAATTTCACCGCATTAAGGTATGCTATCTCGTTCTTAAATTCTGAAAATTACATAGTGCATGTTATCAATCATGAATGCCATAGATCCATGTTTGTTACTTCTGCTGTATGTTTTGTATGAGATACAAAACCATATTTTCTAACATTTGGAATGTTGTAGCTTTTAAGCTCTGATGAACTATGGATGTATGCTCCCGTCGCTTACAATGGATTGGACATTGGACTTGATCTGAAAAACACCTCGCTGAGAAAATCATAGAAGATAAAGGACGACATAGCAGTCCATATAGTATGATGCAAATACATCAAGGTGCCATGGCAACTTCAAATGGGCTTATTTGTATAGGAAAATTTCAAGTCCTACTATTATCACAGTTCCTATAGGGAACTTGTTATGACTAATCCCTCAATTTCTTTCACTTACACACAAATTCTTCTTATGAGCACAATTTTTAGCTTCATTGCAAAAACTCTTCCTACTAGCCAGTGATTCAAGTTGCTGGCCCTTTATGTAAACTTCCCAGTACATACCAACAAGGCAACAATAAATTGCAAGAATTAGTTATGTCAGTCATGAAATGTCCTGCTTGACATGCTTTAAGAATGAACAGAATTTTTCAATAACCATTCTCCATTGAAAGTCGAATACAAACAATTGAAAATCAGGGTGGACTATGTTTCCAGAAAGTAACCTAGAGGAGTGTCAAGTGATTTTGTTCTGACAATAAAGAATTGTGTGACCAATCATAAGAAACCAAATCAATAGGAATAAATTCAGGGACCCCAATGAGAGATTGATATGTTGAGCACTACTTTTGACCGTCGCTTAGATATTAAACCTTCATTGATTGGTTATGTTGAATACACTACTTCTTTAAGTAGTAAAACACTAAAACTTATCTGATGACGACAAGGTCAAATTTGCTAAAAATGGAACTTTTAAAAGTAGAGCTAAACTTTGATGAGAGAGAACTGAAATCCTAACCAATTTGCTATAACCAATTGGATAGAAATGAAGGAAAAGGTCAGCGAGAAGTACCTACCCGAATCTTATCAGGGTGATCTTCTCGGGTAGGTATGCTTCATAGACAAGGGAATAGGCATGCTTCTTAAGAAAAAAAAAAAGGTTCTAACTACGTATCACAATTTGATGAATACATGATGAGATGCAATTTAATCTGAGGATGAGAAGATGAGGTTCCAACCATACACCCTAGTTCAAAAATATGAACTAGTCACTTAACCTCAATCTAAAAAGCACCTCAAAGTAAAACACCTTATGTAATTTCCACCAGTCAATTAATAAACCATCAGAATTTTCACCTCAGACCAAATTCAACCACAGTAGTACATCACTTGGCAAAGATGACTAAGGAAGGGGAGTGACTAAAATGAACCTCATAAACAAAATTCCCTGGGCTAATGCTTTAGATGCTGAGGCTTTGGTCATGTTATTGCCTAGTGTCCCAAATCCCAATAAAGCTCTTGTCCTCAAGGGACAAGAAAAAGAGGATGACAAAGAAAATTTGGAAGAACAAGTGTATGAACTTAACATCGATGAAATCTAGGACACAAATGAAGAGTGCAAGGGAGACCCTAACTTCCTTGGTTTGCATTCTAGCTATATCACACTAAAGGCGATTGAAGTTGAGTGTACATTAACACAACCTAGGAAGCCTTTAGATCTTCTCGTACTATCACCACATGTTAAAGTATCTGAATCAGTAAAGATATATGTAATCCATGTCACAAAACATTCACAAAGCAAGTGATAATCCAGAAAATTCAATCTCATTCACTAAGAACAATTTAAGGCAATTGTAGCCAATGGCCGAAGGTATCATCCCTTACTTATTGTGGCAAACAATATAATCAAAAACAACTGAATTCTCTTTTCTTCTTATTTATTTTCTTTTTTGTGTGTGTGAATAATTTGACTTTATTTCTTGAGAAAATTACCAAAAACTCACTTAATAAAATATAAAGTACACCTTTTATTTTATTTTATTTTATTATTATTTTTTTTTTTTTGCCTTTGTGTATAATTTGACTTTATTTCTTGAAAAAATTACCAAAAAAAAAAAATCATTTAGTAAATTATTAAATATACCTTGATTCCCTCAAGACATTGTTGGCACCGAAATAATTGCATAAGCTAACCCTTAAAACACTTGTTAGAATCCAAAATAAAAAACTAACTGTCAACGAGTGCCTAAAACTAAAAGGCATGTGAGTTCCAGTTAGCTCAACTGGTAAAGTCTCTGATAGTTGTATAAGAGATCTAGAGTTCAATCCCCCGCCTACACCAAAAAACTGATTGGTATATTGGTCTGATGATATAAAACTATTATCAGGAGCGGATGCCATAAGTTAAAACTTTTTTAAATTTCCATATTTTTTCAAAACGAAGTCATATTTTATGCCACCATCAAAATAACACGCCTAGTCACCTTGAATATTTATTTTATTTTATATTTTATAAACAACTTGAATATTTGTATTTGTTTTCTATTTTAAGGGACGTGCTTGGCATTTAACCAAATTTAATATTTACTTTAACACGTGATCTTAAAATATTCATTAACAAGACCTATTCCCAAAAAAAAAAAAAAAAAAAAATCCATTGAAGGGTCAACTAATCTCAACGTCAAAAGACTAATTAATTGAACCAACTCAAACTACATAGAAACGACCACCGTGCGTCACCATACAGCCACCCCCCATAATCCATACTACCGATTTTCTGACCAAGTTTCCCATCAACCCCATGTAGTCACTATCATCACCTCCACCATGACAACCAATTCACTATCAAACATATATTTATTATTGAAACGGTGATATTTGTTGCACATCCCTGTGCACAGGCACACAAGTGTACAAATAATTGAAATCGTAAGTTAAAAATCCCATAAAACCAATTCACTATCAAACATATATTTATTATTGAAACGGTGATACTTATTGCAAATCAGCGTTTACGAACAGATAAATGTACAAAAAATTGAAATTGTGAGTTAAAAATACCATGACAACCAATTCACTATCAAACAATATTTTATATATAAAAGCGCGAATACACGTCCAATGCAAAGCATTGAACATTTTGGTTTCGTGAGCCTGGCTTTTTTTTTTTTTTTTTTTTTAATTTATTAATGTTTTGAACAATAGCTACAGTACTAAGAGGCACTGTAGCTACAGTAGCTACAGCTTTTTTTTTTTTTTGGTCTTCCGTTTGTATTTTTTTTGCACAGTATATTTGGTTTCATGAGCCACTGTCTTTTTTTTTACCCATGTTTTGAACAGTAGTTACAGTACCATGCAGCACTGTAGCTACATTTTTTTTTTCAGTCTTCTGTTTGTATTTTTTTTTCTTATATATATATATATATTTTTTTTATACTGGCATAATAAATTTCACAATATTTTTACAATTATTGAGGTGTCAATTTCTTATAAGTCAAAATAAAATAATAAAATATGAAACTGTGACCAACCATAACTGAAAATAAATGTTTTGTACGAATGTACGTACAATATTTTTGTACTATACATTTGGTTCAGTGAGCCATTGTTTCCCCCCCCCCCCCCCCCTCTAAGTTTGAACAATAGCTACAGTACCAAACGGCATTGTAGCTACAGTAGCTACATTTTTTTTTTTCCAGTCTTTCGTCTATAATTTTTTTTATTTATTTATATATATTGTTATACTTACACAACAAATTTCATAATATTTTCACAATTATTAAGGTGTTAATTTCTTATAAGTCAAAATAAAATAATAAAATATGAATCTGTAACCAACCACAACTGAAAATAAATATTTTGTGAAAATATTGTGACACTTGTTAAGTAAATATGTAAAAGCTATAGTACTCTTGTTTTGGAAAAGAGCAAATATGTCATATTGTTATTCTCTCAGTTAAACCCTAATAAAAACTTATGATTTTTAAAATATTTTATTGTGTAATGTCTAAATTACACCCACTAAATTTTAACATCCTAAAAATTTTCTTTACATATTTTGAGTTTTAAATGATAGAAATTTTTAGAAAGTTAGAATGATGATATTAGGTATTTTATTTGTTATCCAAAAAACGTTGATTTTTTAGGTTTAAATTTTCAAAACTTATCATTTATCTAATGAAAAATTCGATGACACATGCCTTTTGTTATCTTTATTTTTTTTATTTTTTATTTTACATTTATTAGCAAAACTCAATTGATGGAAGATAATGATATTTGTTTTCATTCTTAAAAGTTTTAGAGAGTAGATATATTGTCTTTAGCAAGTATGTACTAAAAAACTATTATACTTAAATAAATATTTATATGTTAGATAGCTATTCTAACTTTGTGATTGATCAAAATTCTTATGCATGAGATTAACTTTTTATGACATAATTATCAAAATTCTTAAAATTAATATCTATTTTGATTAATGTAAATTTCTATATATTTTAAAAATCAAATAATTCATATCTTTGTTTGTAATACAAATAAAATTTAGAATTGACCTTAATTATTACTTTTTTTTTTCATGGCAAGCATGTGCCTTGCATGTGCTGCCCTAACTAGTTTATTACTGAAAAGGTAATACTTGTTGCACACCAATGTGTGACACACAAGTGTGCAAACTGAAATTATAAGTTGAAAATACCATGATTTTTTTTTTTTTTTTTTGAGAAACAAAATACCATGAAAATATATGGCTTGTTTCTAGTCTTCTTAAACCGAAATGTTGGAAATACAAACAAATGAAACTTAAAATTAATGAGCCAAAAAGCTCAACCACAAGGAAAGGCATAAATGAGCTGACAAATTTACATTTAGAGTGTGGGTGAGGTAATCTTTTCACAAGGAACTAAGGTTACCACATGCTAGTATCATTTCTTCTAAACATATGCATCAAAATCAATATTTAGAAAGCTTCTGGTTGTTGAAAAAATACATGTTTTGTATCTCATACAAAATATATGCAGCGAAAAATTAACAGATTTACTTCTTTCACAATTGATAACATGTACTATGTAAATTTCAGAATTCAAGGATAAGAAAATTTACCTTGGTGTGATAAATTTCAAAAGTAAAGATTGGAAGTACTCGAAAACACTTTTAATCTTCACTCCAATTCCACTAACGCATAAAAAGTGTAGTCTCTCAATTAGTTATATGTGTTTGTTCAAGAGAGAATGAGAAAGTGTCTAATACTCACATACAAACCATTTTATGTAACTTACCAAATTTTGTTTGTTTCTCCCCTTATAACTGATTATCTAATTAAGCTAGCCTTTTGGGCTTTTTCAATTGGGCTCTAGCATGTGGCTTGGAGTGGGACCAAAAAAGAACAAATAAAACACTAGCTCCAATAAGACTTGGACTTTTCTGTCAACTCTTGATAAGTCCAGAGTTACCATTAATTATATTTAATACTACTATATAAATATAATTGCACTCTAGGCATTATTAATAAATTATATCTCAAGACTTTATTATATATGCAACTCCTTTATAAAATATTCGTAGTAATACAAAGTTATGAATATAAACTGCCACTTTGTAGATTATTACATTTTAATCTTTGAGTACCTGATTTAATCCTTTAAAGTTATCATATATTTATAAAATCCAATTTCATAAATATATACTTTAGTAATTTCTTACCATAGTGATTAAGCCTAATTCTTTAAATAACTGAACTTATTAAACTTATCTCAAGGAAATATTTTGTATCTCCGATAAGAGACTATGAATTTCATCTTGAGAATATATGTTCCATCAATACTAAATGTAGCTGCTCAACATACTGAGGTTTTGATCGTGTCATTAGATCTCACTCCTGATATATCAAAGCAACTTACACTTCATGATCAGGTCCATTATTCTCTCAGGATTAAGAGTTCATGTAAATAGAAGTCGTGAGATTTATTATTCATTTGACAATCATTAAGAGAATAATAAATCTCACAGCGGTCCAGTTTAATATGTCTTAACTCTTAAAACATATCAACATATCAACTAGAAGTCTCTACTTCCATGATCAAGACAAATCATCTTAGTTGATATGTTATAATCTTCGTAGATGAAACGGCTAATTTCATCATCAACTACGAATTAAAATTTTGAGTTTACAAAGAACTTGTAATCTATATCTTCTGTGACTTTTCACATAAATCACATATTATACATCTCATAAACTATATGATAATATCTGAATATTCATGTTACTATTATTTTAGATAATAATAAGTCAACTTTATCAATCACAATATTAAGTCATACATAAAGTCATACTTAATATTATACATAGTATCATACAATAAGATTTAAGGACATTAATCCTAACACTAGTGTACAGGTACTTCATGTTCATAGCTTCAAATAGTTTTGGGCTGAATTAGTATTTGTCCAATTATCCAACTGAAAATTAAGATTATATGATCATTAATCATATTAAAACCCAAATCTGCATATACACTTATTTAGGCAAAATATTCTTAGCATCAAAGTCTGTCAATAAATTAGACATATGTGAGCATTTGACAAGCCAATGAACAATATAAAAAGTCACACCTAATACATATAAAAAAAAGAGGTCATAGTTAATGAATCTCATAAAATAGGGCAAAACTTAAGAGGAACTTGCTTTATGGGTTATACAAAAATCTTAATTAACCTAAGAACAAATAACTATATAATTAAGAGAATGGTGTCTCTTAAAGGTATAAATAAATTACAGAGTTGATATTTAAGTTAGGGGACAAGATTTTTCAGGATGGAAACGAGCTTCCTAGATGCTTTGCAATCTGTTTCCAACCCTTAAAATGTTCAGCATGTTACACTGCTAACAAACAACAATACAATTTCTACTATGAATTTTGTTTTTTTTTTTTATTATCCAGCATATGTTACAAGAATACAAGATCCACTTTCAAAATTCGTGACTGGATAAAGATGGGTGTACCGATGCATCATCACCTGAAATCCTTAAAAAACTGAAGGGTGAAATTTCGGTTTTTATGCTTGTTCATCGTTAACATGGTTCGGTATTTCAGCTTGACTGTCTAGAGGCATATACTGTGCCATTATAGCTCTAATTTCAGAATCCATGTATTGCTGCAGAAACAACAATAAAAACATCAACAACTTGAATATGTAAACCCAATAGAAAATAAAGCTTAATACCTAACAATTAACTCCTTGAACCATTTTTAGAATTTATCGCAGTAGCATGAACCTAAAATCTAGTTTCTAAAAGGAGCCTCCTAATAGATCTTCTAAAACCATAAACAAATAGAAGTGTCGAAACCAGGTAAGTGTAAATTTTTATTTGTCACCTTCTTAATAATAATAATTGAACAAACAATAGAAGTACCCCTTGTCCTATATAATTCCATAAACCCTCACAAATAACACACTTAAGGTAGGTCAACACCTCAGACCTCCTTTAAAGGGAGTAAAAATACCTTTTGGCTACAAAGCCATTGGTTTTCAAGTCACCTTAAGAAAAACAATTTATGATAATTAAAAAATGGACATGTTGAAGTACAGTAAATAGAAGGTGTTTTTTTTTTTTTTTGATAAGTTTTGGTCCAATGGAACCCTGACTAGTAGTAGTCTGTTGAATATCATAAAATATTCAAACTAATAACTGAATAATAATCATGCATAAAGAATACAATGCTACTTTTGGGTTAAAATTTTCCGTATCAAAATTACAAAGTTTTAAAATGTTGCGTATTATAAATACATGAGAATTGCCAATGTGCTACAGCGGATTTGATGAGTTTTTTTAAGCATTAATATAATAACTACTTTTCTATGACACTACTTCCAAATACACCCTAGTATAATAATATACATTTTACCAATCTCATCATTGCAGTTGATAGAGGTAGAAACTAATACTAGCTAAATTAATAGTACCACAAAAGAGTAAGTGAAGGCTTCAGAATCAGCATAAATATATGAAGTCAATATACATAAATATAATGCAACATGCTTACCCGTAATCTATATTTGTACACAAGATATGCTCCACCACCAGCCATAGCCAAGCCTATCAATATGACCCAAACAGCAGCCCAAGCAGATTTTGTCTCATTGGCCCTCTTAGCTGCAGATGACCAAAAAGGTATTTATACAAGCACAATTGTGTGTAGCCAACTTCTAAGCGTAAAGATATGATTCATAAAGGATGAAGCTAGACTCACTGATACAGGTATCATGTTCCATGATATACAAAAGATCCCCACTGCAAGTGCATTTGTAGCTTCCCCAGGTATTCTTGCAGCTACACTCAGGGCACTGACAGGCTTTCTTCTCTTTACATTCATCAATATCTGTATAAGGAAAAAGAATTTTGAAAAAGACAACCAAAAAAAGGGCTGTTTGACAACACTTGATATCAGTTTTCTTCATCCCAAGCATTGTTCCAAAACAAACAAAATTAGTCAAATCCCCATGTTCCAGTACAATTAGCGCAACCAGCATATAGATGATCCCCTAAAACTCACCACTTAAAAAAATGGCTGTTCTCACCTAAGAGGGGTACTGGCTCAAAATGGATCAACCATTCGCTTATCCAGGTTTCCCTGGAGAATGGCTAATATTTTCACTCATCATGTAATATATATAAAAAAAAAAAAAAAAAAGGAGTGAAAATCTAGAAATACCCTTAATCTAAAAGAAAAGGAACTATCTTGATCACAACAATGGTCGGGCCACACCAGGATTTCAAATGAACAAGTGTAGGATTTAAACCCACTAAATGAGACATTCAAAATCACTGCTGGCAAGTTCCCCATCCTTGTTATTTTAAAATTGAAACCATCAAACAAAAAGGCATTGGTTACAAGTGTACGGCAATATGATTTGATGATTTGCAATTTAGAAGTTGATTGGTTCCAAGATTTAGTGCAGCTGTACCATAAATATGAGTCTCATATATTTTTAATTCATGTATGGCCATATTGATTTCCCCTCACAAACCATCCCCCCCACCCCCCAAAAAAAAAAAAAAAATCAAAATCAAAAGAGATAAAAAAAAAATATATATATATATATATAATAATTCACTCATATTACATCCCCTCAGTGAAGATAAAATTGGGACCTATGATTCTATTTATGGGACAAGCCTTGCATAACACACTGTTTTGGATAATTAAGGCTCTTAGATATTGAATTTCCTTCTGATTATTAACTTAGTTTGTATCATGGGAGGAAATTTACATACAAAAAGTCAGAGTATCT
This sequence comes from Lithocarpus polystachyus, assembly GCA_033629205.1. Classification (NCBI taxonomy): domain Eukaryota; kingdom Viridiplantae; phylum Streptophyta; class Magnoliopsida; order Fagales; family Fagaceae; genus Lithocarpus; species Lithocarpus polystachyus. Next base: position 37,053,237 of record CM066172.1, read on the forward strand.
CTTACCTTCACAGCTTTTGACACCATCACCTTTAAATCCCATAGGACACTGACATTCAAGCTTCCCATTATCCTGTTCTCAAAAATAATGAGAATATTAACCACAAACAAGAGAGCGAGAAATAAAGAGAAGGGGGAGGCAAGAAAAGAAATTGGAGGTTACTTACTGAACAAGCAGAGAACGAGTGTCCATCTCGGGAATCATGCCAACAACCTCCATTATTTATCTTGCACCTCCCAGGTCCACTTGCTTGAAGCCAAAAAGAAAGATACTTTTAACAATGAAAACTCAGAATTCTAAGATGTTTGAAAATTTAATAATATTTCCAACATTATCTTGATTAGAAACTAAAATATTAAAATAATTAATAATAGTAACATATACAAACTAGTGCGTTTGGCATTGATTATTTTTGTCAGCTTATTTTACTATTCAGCTTATTTTTGGTACTATTTATAGATTTCACTGTACTATTTCAGCTGCCTCTATATAATGTGTGATACACAAATATCATTCGCATCTATGACTCCAGCCTAGATTATGAACTGTCGGAAACCATAGCTTGTCACTTGCCACAATTGAAGAACTACCTTTTTTAAAGTTTGTTATTTCAATACCTGAACCAAGCTTATGATCCCATAGATCCTACCAAGCTTATGATCCCATAGATCCTACCAAACTGTGAGGTTTAGGACCTACGTGGATTATTTGTTAAATTTGGGCATGATCCTGTGATCCATATCACTATTTTAACAACCTTGGCCATACCAGAGAATTAAAATACCATACACTAAGATATTTAAAAAAAAAAAAAAACCTAGGTGTCACTGTTGTGGCACATTTTGTTCTCTAAAATTGCCCTTTTGTTTAGGGAGTGTCAATGTTAAATACTTAAATAACTATTCTCAACTGCTGTATCTTAATTATACCAAGGATTTGTCCACTGTCTTGCAGAGAAAACTGAAGCTATATGCAAATGTTTTCAAATATTATAGGAAACTCTGGACAGCTTCTAATCTCCGACCAATGAATAAATACCTTTTTCTTTCCCTGATTCTTGTGTTGCCCTGGATGGTTACAGAACCATTTATTCATACAGTATGTTATTTCATCTAGAGTGTACTACCGTGCCATCTTGCAATCACATAGTTCAGTGATTTGTCAGTTTGGTTAACAATGCCAGTGGATAATGAATGAGTAATGGTTGGGTGCAAACAACAATAAATGCCATAGTTTGCTAAATGAACAAGAAATGCTGGACTCCCAATTCAACTTCATTCATCCACCTCCCCCCCCCCCCCCCCCTCATCTCTATCTTTTTTATTTTATTTTTCACCTCATTCTTTAAAAAAAAAAACCACCTACCCCTACCCTAACCCACTCCCCCCACCCCAACCCCAAAAAAAATATCTTGTCCAGCCCCAATATTGTGTATGCTTCAAGATTCTATACCTTTCACGCTGTAAATTTTGTGAAAAGTTATTTTTGGGTAGAAAAATATATTTAGTAAGAACTGACTGTTACTGTATGGAACCCAAAGTAACAGCCAATTATTTACAGGAAAATAAGGAGATCATTCATTCAATGATATATTACACGATGAAATATAAAGGTTTATCACAAGAACAAAAAGTTCTAAAACGTAACAATCAACACTGACCACATGGTCATACAAAAGTTCCATTAAACTTGCAAAAGCATTACACATTATCAAAAATGAGTCTAGGTATCTGTTTAGGAATTGCTTATTTGCATAATATTTATCAAAAGACGTAGTTTTATTTATCAAAAAAAAAAAAAAAAAGCATCATATGTTATTGTGTCCACACTCCACATGTTTGATAAATCAGAAGATTACCCCCTTTCCCAGCTCACCCCCACAATTTTCAGAAAGAGCATTCACTAGATTTCATTACCACCCTGGTTAAGTTTTATGAAAACAACTACAGCATTTAAATTTACCTTCACATTTGGTGTAACCATCTCCTTTGAACTGCACACCATCCACCAATGGGCACTCACATACCCTTCCACGAAATGTATCCTAAAGAATCTCAACACAAAAGTCAATTGGGAGACAAACTATAACCAAGAATACTAAATGAACTTAAACGAGGGGAGGGGAAAGAGGACAAAAAACAGTACATAAATGAAACAGAATTGTTTATCTATCAAAAAAAAAAAAAAAAAAAATGAAACAGAATTGTTTGTGGGACATTTTTGTTTCTTAACAAGTAACATCATAGAAACCTGAGTAGCCAATACATTTTGATTCCTACCTTGCAGGCTGTGAGATTGGCTGCTTTGTCTAGCCAGCAACCACCATTATTATCCAGGCACTCATTTGTCTCCACATCTGCCACATTTTAACCCATTCTTGTACTCAAGTCGACTATAAAGAAGTCAAATCATCCAAGAGATCTACTTATTCTTAACTTAGCACCAAAAAACCAAGAAAGACATACCATCACTCAAACAAACAGCTGGTTCAGTAGTTTCCTCAAAACCAGAACAGATGGCCTTCAGAACTGCACTTTTCTCCAACTTACCTGCAAGAACATGTGTTAGAAAGGGAAACACCAGGTTGTTATCTAAGAAATAGAAGCACACAAGCAAACCTCGATACTGTCGGTTATTGACAACGAGGGTAGGCAATATGGTTACATCCCCTCTGGATCCTTTCCCAACCTACACAAGTATTATTGTTAAACAGACATAACTGAACCATGATCATCAATTTCAAAGGATTGCATAAAGCCACTGCAAATACCCTAAGACAATTAAAATATTTCAATGAAATACTTTAAAAGCTGTTAAACAAGAAGTGAGTAGATAAGAAAACAATACTTGAGCATCTTGCTCTTCTTTTAGAACAGGATTTTCAGAATCAGCATGAGGGTCCCCCATACAGTCATCAATCTTTTTAATATCAAGACCTGTGCAGCAATCACATCAACTTTTAAAAATCATTCATCATTAGGTACCAAGTGTTCTTTACATAACAGATGATATAATAATTCCTTTACCAAGCGATTTAATAACACCATCAGCACATTCCTTGTTGTATTTTTTATCTTTCATAGGACATCTAATTTGAAAATCGGTAACATAGTCCCACCACAGCCAGGGCTTCTTGGTCTCATTTGCCACTCTAAAAACACATAGCTGCCTTAAGTTCTCTTGAACCACATCTTTGCCGTCATAACCTGAGCTGAAGTCCTGTTCAGGATCAGGAGCACAATATCTTCCATGATTGATGCACTGGGACTTGCACTGTCTGCTTAATGTGAATGCCTGGGGACAGTACCAAGTTATATAATGGGGTGTGAATTGAGTGTAACCCCCTTTCTCAAGTATCTGTGCTGCACCCTTAAAATCCTTCACAAACTCCATCAACATGTCACATTTAACCCCACATTCATCATTACTGTTGGTCCACAATTCATATTCCACACGATCATCTGGATGCGGAACAGCTTCTCTCCAGTCAAGATTCACATTGACCATTTCCCCAGAAGTGACAGCTTTCTTTAATGTTTCACCAAAGCCTTTTTCAATGAATGCGGATGGTATTGTTATGTTCTCAATGTACTTTACAGAGGAACCATCTGCTTCCGGAGAGTCCATAGTTATCAACGCTTCATCAATATCATCTGCAACAAGAACTGCAGAAGCCCCAGCATTCTGGGCATTCCAGACCTTCAAAGCGAAGAAGCAATCTAGAAAATAACATAATACAGAGTAAGAATAGTTTTAAGAAGAGCATGTTCAAGGACAACCAAATTCACAGTACCAGAGTAAGAAAAAATCTCAAGCATCAGGGTCAGAAAATATCAAATATGATTAGCAAATTTGTTCCTTTGCAAAGCAAAGTAATCCAAATTCTTAAAGGGTACCTCACCAATGAACCAGGACAAACCTAGCAAATTGTTCCTTTCAAAAGCATAGTAATCCAAATTCTCAAACGGTACCTCATTGATGAACCAGGACATACCAACTAAACCTGAAACCTCAATATGAAAGGTTACCTAATTTCCAACAGTTTTTGATCAGCAAGTGTAATATTATATAAATTGTGAACTGTTTTATTACACTATAACCACTTCCAGAAAAACCTGAAATTCCAGTGCTTAGTGGAGTGATTAACTATGGATTTTGTACTTATCTAAAGGAAAAAGGAGAGGTGCGCGCGCGCGGGGGGGTGGGTGGGGTGTGGTGTGTGGTGTGTGGTATCTAGGCCTCAAGTCAAACTCAAAATGCAGCATAGTGAGATTTGGAGTATAGCAAATAAAAAATTTATGGGCTGAATTTATGATATGTTCAAAATAGTGAAAAACAAGGATATATATCCAAATTAAACAAATGGACAACCTCTCAACCAATAAAACAAACTAATTGAACATAAAAAAATCATAATAACAACTTATGAGAAGGGTACCACTAAAATCAGCGATAAATGGCTTTTTAACTTTTTTTTTTTTAATTTTTATTTTTTAGAAGGCATTTAAAAGAGCTCCAAAAGAGAAAATTGATCCAAATAACCAGAAGGGCATCTCCCCAATCAACCCAGCTACCCCAAACAAACAAATTGAACCTCAAACCTCACAATCACAAGCAAATCAATCAAAACTACGGAAAGAATGGCTCTTGAATCAACCAATAAAATAAAATAACACAAATTGACCCAAATTACTGAAAGGTACATCCTCAATCAACCAAAAAACGACCTAAATGAATCCACAACTCATTGTAACAAGTAAATTCACCAAAACTATCAAAAGGGTGTCTCTAAAATCAACCAAAAAGAGCTCAAAAACACAAATTAATCCAAATCACCAAAAGGGTATCACTTAATCAACGAAAACAAACCAACCATATCTCAAACCTGACTGTAACAACCAAAATAACCGAAAACCACAAAAAAAAACGAGGTAGTACTTTTACCTCCACGATCGACCAAAACGAAGGTGGGTAAAGATCCTGACTTGGCTTGGAACGAAATCCCAAACCCATCAAAGCTTTTGCAACCCTTTTGGTTCTCTTTTGGGTACACCACAGTACCAGCCATGCTGCCCCCATACTGAGGTATCCCAAAGTTGCCAATGGCACTGTCATGCTTCCCTTTGATTTTGTCTGGAGATGTCACCATCAAGCTGTTCTTCTCCACCACAAATCTCCCCAGAGATGAAGAGGCTATCAGAGACAACACCAGAAACCCTAGCAGGACTCTCAGTGCTGATGATCTCCGAAGCTCCATGTTTTTTGAGGACTAGAAACGAAAACGAGAAATGGGTTTTACTGATCAGTTGGTTTAGAACACAGAAGAAAGATTGTGCCTTCCTTTGGCCTTTCTTCGAACATGAAACTGTTTTTTTTTTTTTTTTTTTTTTTTTTTCTGTTTTCAGAAAGTAAAAAAAAAAATGTTAGAGAAAGAGAGAGAGAGAGAGAGAGAGAGGGTGTTTTTGTTTTCGTTATTGCTATTTTTTTTTTTTTTACCAAAATGAAATGAAATAGAAAAGGGTGCTTCCGTTGCAGTTAATTGTTGCTGTTTTTGTTGGATTGTGTGTGCACTTGTTTTAAGGAAGGAACTTGGAAAGGCCAGAAAGAAATGTCTATCTATCTTTCAAGCCTTGGATGGTCACTAACCATCACTGCCTTTAATGTTTAATCCCCCCACTTATAGTCTTCTCACCCATTTAAAAAAAAAAAAAAAAAAAAACCCACTTATAGCATCAAACTCCGTAAATAATTAAATATTATTAGGCTTATCTCACGCGATCTATGCAAACTTTGAAGTTTTTAGGTTTTGTTTTGTAATTTCTCATTCTTTTTAATATGCGGTTTGCGTATATGTTCCATTATATTATGCATATATTTCTGAACTATTGATATAGTTTAATAAATAATCAGAAGAAAATATATTTAAAAAAATGAAATTACTCTAGACTTTAGAGAATAAGAAAACCAAATTATTACTAGTAAAAACTAAGAATTGAGGGAAAATTCAGAGCATGTGGAAAAATATTATGATGTGTTATATGTATTAGATTCCGAAATTGACCACAAAATTTGTCGTTTTTCTTTTAGATATTTGAAGAGAATGATTCTATAAAAAAAAAAAAAAAATTGAAGAGAATGGAATTCAGATATATTCTAATTTTCAACACCTAACCAAATCTTAGTCAACACTTCCGGTTCAACGCTTTGCTTCTCTCTCTCTAGTCGGTTAGAAAAACATTGCTACATTGGGCATTGTTAATTTTTGTACTTTTCTTTATCCTCTTCCCTTTATTTTTTATTGATAAAAAAGGTCGTATTATTTAGATAATAAAGTGTTATATATATATATATATATATATATATTTGAACCAAAAAAAAAAAGTGTGTCATATTTATTTATTGGTTGTGGTGGTGATGACAAAGAGAAATTTACTTTTGAGGTGGGTTTTACGTGAACTTCACCCATGCAATTTGACCTTGTCTAGTGTGACAGTGTCTATTTGTTTATTTCCTTTTATAAATGAGTTTTTGGCCAAATGGAATTCACTGTTTCTTTCTCTTCCTCTATTCTCTAATTTTCATATTTTATAAGTACAAAAAAAATATGAAATGAAAATATTAACTCTAATTTCTTTCGATTTTTAGTGAGATGAGTAACATGTGACATTTAAAAAATCCAATGGCAAAAAAAAAAAAAATCACGTAAACAAAATTAAATCAAGTAAATGTCACATATCACAAATGGATTAAAAATTGACAAGAATGGGAAGATTTAAATGAGAGGCAATCTTTTGTCAAAAAATATAATATAAGTTTTGATAAGCTAATATGCTTTTTCTTTTTTTTTTTAAATTACGAAAAACATTTAATACGTAACATTGTAAAGAATTACATTAAGTCTCCATTTGGGAAGGGATTTTAAGCTGGTGATTTGCTTATTTTGTCCACTGTTTGCCAGTTCCACGTGAGTTTCGCAAAAAAAAGCTTATTCTTAGCTTCAATTAGCTTATTTTTACCACTGACAGGTATTGTTTGCATATCCCAATTAACTTATTTTTGGTTAAAAAGTCACTACTATGTACTGTTTGCGATTTCCTCTCTGTGAGTTTTGCGCATTGCGGATCCCACTCTTTTATTTTATGTTACTTTTTGTTATGATACTTTCACAAAAAAAAAAAAAAAAAAAAAAAAAAAAAAAATTAACTTTTTATTTAGTTTTTAGCTTTTATTTACAATATTTTAATTTATTTTATCAAAAAGCCAGATTAACTGTTCCTTGAGGAATACCAAATATAACTTTTTTAACTAATACATGCTCATCAACTCTTGCAAATAAGCACTTATACAAAAATATCATATTCTTATTTGAAAAATTAATATTTATATTCTCAAAACTCCCGGTCCTAATATAGTTGTATCCCTAAAACTCATAGTGCGTATGAAGCATTTTTCTAAAAGTGTCATATTCTTATCACAACATACTAACATCTATCTTTTGTATATCTTTTTTTATATATCATGCAAAACTCTAGGGAGACCTTTTCTAAATTCATCATAAGATAGAGGAAGAAAGCATCAAGATGCTAACTATCTGTCAAAGGACCAAGTGAAGATGGTGATCAAGAACTTGGCTCACGTATACTACAGTAACATGTCTACAGTACCCATAAAAATTTTTTGAACAGTTAGGTGAAAGTGGTATGGGAAGTAATGATGTCATTACTAGCGAAAGGCCCCTCCCCACACAAGATATATAGACTGAAATGAGTGGTGTTTATTTCATATACACATTGCACATAAAATACACACATGCACAATTTTGCATTGAACTCGTGACTTTGTGTGCAACAAAATGTGTGCACTAATTATTACTCAATAAGAATATTGCAATCGACATCCTACAATCATCACAAAGGTCCTTCGATAATTTAATTTGGGGATGTCATTGTTACCTAAAATCCTATTGTACGATGTTGTATGTGATATTATGTATGACATTATGTTATAAATAATGAAGTTGTTTTATTATCTTAAATAGTTGTAACATGAATATTTGGACATTATCACATAGTCTTTGAGATGCATAGTATGTGATTTAGTCACTGAAGATATAAATCACAAGTTCTTCGTAAACTCAAAACCTTAGTTCGTAGTCAATGATGAAATCGGGCATTTCATCTGTGAAGACTATAATGTGTCAATTAAGATGATTTGACTTGATCATGGAAGTGGAGACTTCTGATTGATATGTTGATGTGTCTTAAGTGTATAAGACATATTGAATTGGACCGCTGTGAGATTAATTATTCTATTAACGACTGTCAACTGAATAATAAATCTCACGACTTTCACTTACATAAACTCTCAATATTGGGAGGATAGTGAACCTGATCATGAATTATAGATTGCTTTGATATATCAGGAGTAAGATCTAATTCAACGGTCAAAAATCTCAGTATGTTGGGCAGCCACACGTAACGCTAAAAGGACACATATTCTCAAGATGGAATTCAAACTCTCTTTGTAGAAATATAAAATATTCCCTTAAGATAAGTTTAATATATAAGTTTGGTTATTCAGAATGTTAGGTCTAACCACTTTAATAAAGAGTTACTAAAGTTTATATTTAGTGAAATTTTATTTCATAAATATATATATATATATATGTGAATAACTTAAAGGATTAAACTGGGTACTTAAGGATCAAGATGTAGTAATTTTTTTTTTTTGAAAGGAACGACATTCATTCAATTATAATAAAATCAAATCCTGGTACAAGGCTTCCATAGCCGATGGGGGAGAATCCTCCAACCAAAACAAATCATAATCTAAGTTTCTAGCATGTTGAGCTAAAGCATGTGCTACTTTATTGCTTCCCCTCCTAATCTTACTAGTTGTAGCCCACTGTAACCCAGAAATCAAATAGCGAATATCATCCACCACGTTACCAAGAAAGGAATAGTTAGCCACATCTGAGGAAATTGCATGCATAACATTGGAATTATCTCCCTCTATCACTAGTCGAGTAAAACCAGCATCCACAGCAAATTCAATTGATCGCCGACACGCAAGAAGTTCAGCTTCTTCACTTGTATATACCTTTGGCCCAATAGCAGACATGTCAGCCATGACCTCACCCTTATCATTCCTGATTATAGCACCTATACCGGATTTCTCCAGCCCTGAAAAAATTGCTGCATCAAAATTTAACTTGTATTCCATAGCCGGAGGTGGTTGCCATGAATCACCAATTAATTGCTCCCGCGGACTACTATCTAGAGACACTTGTGAATGTTTAAATTCCTCTAGAAACTCCTCTGCCCTCTTATTTAGGCTGGTCGGATGCTTTAGTTGACCTCCATACAAGAGGCAATTGCGCTGATTCCAAATCTGCCAACACTGAACCCAAAACAGCTCCACCTCTTCAGTTGAAAGCCGATCCACCAAATACTCCATAAGCTACATAAAATCGTTGAATTCAGAGACACCCTTTTGTAGTTTTGAGATGCTACCTGCCCATACATCCTGCACCGCTGCACAGCCCCATAGAGCATGGAATACTGACTTTGCCTCCCTAGTGCAGATATGGCATTTATCATCAGTGATAATTTTCCTCTTCACCAGATTACACTTTGTTGGTAAAATATCATTACATGCCCGCCACCCAAAAATTTTAATTTTGTTTGGAATACAGAGCTTCCACAAGACCGGCCAGATAAGCTGTCCAACACAACCCCCAGAATATTCAGCCCGAGACCCATCACCTCTCATACTTCGTGCAACCTTGTAAGCAGATTTAACCGAGAACATCCCATTTTTATTATGCATCCAAATGAGTGAATCCGACACAGCCCTTCTACTAAGTGGAATCTTTGTAATTGCAGCAGCATCATCCCTATGAAATAGATTCATGATCAACTCACCTCTCCAGGCATGCAACTCCGGATCAATTAATTCTGAAACTGCCATCTCATCAACCAGCTCATGAATAGGATGAAGAACCTTGTTGGTAGGATAATTAGGAATCCATTTATCGCCCATCACACGTATTGAAGATCCATTTCCAACCCTCCAGCAATATCCCGATTTGAGAATAGGAAGTGCAGCCACCAAACTTCTCCACACATAAGAACATCCAGGAGACTCTTTTGCCTCAAGAAAAGAAGACCGAGGAAAATACCTTGCTTTGAAGCACTTTGCCAGTAGGGAATCATGGTCTTGGATCATTCTCCAGCCCTATTTAGCCAACATAGCTAGATTAAAATCCCTCAAATTGCGGAAACCCATACCACCCTCTTGCTTTGAAGTTGAAAGCTTATCCCAATTCCTCCAATGAATTTTCCGTTCATTACCAACTTGACCCCACCAAAATTTGGCACATAAATTATCCAATTCATCACATAATTTCATAGGGAGTTGGAAAACACTCATGGTGTATGTCGGTATGGATTGAGCAACAGCTTTGATAAGAATTTCTTTTCCAGCTCTAGATAACATCATTCCCTTCCAGCCTTGCAGCTTCTTCCACACTCTGTCTATTAAATAGGAGAAGGTATGGTACTTGGCCTTACCAATCAAGGTTGGCAGGCCTAGGTAAGAGTCAAACTTCAATACTTCCTTAACACCTAAAATTTGTAACATCTGCTGCCTCTGAACACCTGTAGTGTTTGTGCTAAAGTAAACAGACGACTTTTCCAAATTTATTCTTTGACCTGAAGCGTTTGCATGGGTTTGGAGAATCCCCATGATTGCCTCTCCTGCATTCTGTGTAGCCTGGCAAAACAACAAAGAATCATCTGCAAACAATAAATTAGTGACTCTGGGTGCACTTCGACAAATAGAAACTCCACATATCCTCCCTTCCAATTCTGCTTTAGCCAACAAAGCCGTGAATCCTTCTGTACATAACAAAAAAAGATATGGAGACAGTGGATCTCCCTGTCGAATTCCACGGGAAGGATGTACCATGCCATAGGGTCTACCATTCACCAGAATAGAAAAAGATGGAGTGGTAACACAACTCATCACCCTCTCTATCCACACTGCTGGAAAACCCATTTTTTCCATGATTTTCTGAAGAAATTGCCATTCCACATGATCATAGGCTTTGCTTATATCTAGCTTCAATGCCAAAGACCCTTTCTTGCCCTTCTGCCTGGCATGCATTGTATGTAATGTCTCATATGCCACCAACATATTATCTGTAATCAATCTTCCCGGTACAAAAGCACTTTGTGTAGGCGAGATAATATGTGGAAGAACATGTTTCAACCTGTTGGCCAATACTTTGGAAATAATCTTGTAAATTACATTACATAAACTTATTGGCCTAAAATCAGACATTTTTTCAGGATTTTTCACTTTAGGAAAGGGGTTAATTGTTTATATAATAAAGTCTTGAGATTTAATTTGATTAATAAGCCTAGAGTGCAATTATATTTATATAGTGGTATTAAATATAATCAATGGTAACTTTGGGCATGTTAAGAGTTGATAGATAAGCCCAAAGCCTGTTAGAGCTAGAACTTTATTTGTCCTTTTGGTTTCATCCCAAGCCACATACTAAATGGCTAACCCAATTAGATAATCAATTGTTTACTTAATAAAAGTTATTAAATAAAGTAATTGCTTTTGACAGTTATAAATGTACGTACAATTAAAAAGAGAAAAGTACAGTTTTCTCAAAACACGTTATCTCTTGAACAAGTGCGTACATAACTGATTGAGAAACCACACATCTTGAGCATATGTGGAATTGGGGTGAAGATTGAAGGTCTTCCTAAGTTTTATTTATTTATTTATTTTAAATTTCACTGCATCAAGGTACGCATTTCCATTCTTTATTTCTAAAATTCTAGATTATCCATGCTATCTCACATAAATGAAGCAGATCCTTGTGTTGCTTCTGTTATAGATTTTGTATGAGATGCCAATCCAGTTTTTCCAACAATTGTTATCAGAACAAACTTTAATATCATGCTTGTATAACATGTGATTGGGTTTTAGAATTAAAGAAAACTGTTTTCTTGGTGTTTCAAAATTCTACAGTATTTTTTTTTTTTTTTTTTGCATAATTTTGTTTTAGATTTATTGTTCAATAAACCCTGTGGGCATTTATTAATATATGCGATATATTGTTTTGTTTGATTCGAAGAGGCCACGTTTATATCTGTTCTCTTTTCAGTGCCGTGTGCTTCTGTTCAATGTTATGTTTATTGAGATTGAAATAAGCTTTTTGTTTTATCATTATCAAATTAGCGTTAGAATTTAAATGCCATGTTTTGCTTTGGAGAACTTGACAAGTAATGAAATATGTTTGTGTGTTTTCTTTCTTGGATGATAATTTTGCTTATTTCCCTTGGTCAATTTTGTTTTATTATTTTTGATAATAAGACATGGTATCCATTGTGTTTGTTGGCCTTTTTATGAACATGTGTTGTTTCCATTCAATCTGTATGTTATAATTGAAGTGCTTTATATGTTGCGGTTTATATGGAGATATACAAAGATTGAAATTCTTTAATGAAATTTATTCCTAATGGGATTAGGATTTTATTTTCAAGGGTTTCTAGCATATTAGGGTTCTTGATCTTTATTTTGTTCTTAATCTTTATCTTGAAACCTTAATGTTTGATATATAAATATTTATTTATAAAATCAAAAGGTGTTTTTGATCATTTAAAACTAATTTGATTAGTGTTGATCAAGTGTTAAAACATTGATAAAGTGCAATGCTATGTGTGATGAGATTACACATATGCTTTCTAAATGAAAACCTTTCTTTTAAAATTTCTAGTGAGATAGAGATTTAAGGGTTGAATCTCACAGCCTCCATTGTCGGTTTATAATAGTGTGATTAGGAACCTCGCCTTGGTGTATTTGCCTTGCTCCCTACGAAGGGTATTTAATTCATGGTACTACAGATTAAACTTCTTAATGATGGATGATATATGTTTTTACATTGAGAACAACCACGCTACCGTGGAGTTACTTGGTGACTCACATAGAGTCTAGGCAATGGTGTACACTAGACTAAGTTTAATGTTAACCTCCTTACAAAGCTATGTCATTATTACTTAGAGGCTAAAGGAAAAATGGCATATTATTAGTGTTTGGTAAGAGTTATCAAGATAGCACTAGTAATGAGAATAGTTCTCAATCAATTATAGTATTTATAATTTACTTGCTACCAAGGAATTTTAAATATGGGATTGGGTTATCGTTGCATATTTTTATATTATGGTTTTGTTAAGATTCCATACTATGTGCTTATATGCTAAATTGTTAATGTCATGTTTACTTATTGTATTCATGGTTATTATTTTTAGATTTAATCATGGCATCTTTTAGCCCACTTGTTGCTATTCTTAACCAAAAAAAGCTTACTGGACCTAATTATGTTGACTGGAAAAGGAATTTAGACATTGTTCTTATTATTGAAGAGCACAAATTTGTGCTTAGTGAACCATGTCCTTACTTTCCTGCATTAGATGCTCCTTCTGAGGAAAGGCAGTGATATGATCATTGGCAAAAATCTAATGAGATGGCTGAGTACTATATTCAAGCATCTATTTCAAATGTTCTACAACATTATATGCAGGATGTGGAACTAGCTTTAGACATAATTTTTAGTCTAAAAGAGATCTTTAGTGAGCAAGGCCGTTCTGCTAAGCAAGATACTATGAGGCTTCTTTTGAATACCAAGATGGCTCAAGGGAGTCCAATTATAGAACATTGCCTTAAAATGATCTCTTATCTAAATACACTGGAAGTTTTAGGTGCTGACATTGATGGAGAATCCCAAGTGGATATGATACTCCAATCCCTACCAGAGTCGTTCAAAGAATTTAGACTTAATTATAATATGAATAAGAAGATTTATACTTTGTCTAAAATGATGAATGAATTGGTGGCAGCGGAAAGCATCCTTGTGAAAGCCAGTGTTGATACTAATATGGCTGAAATATTTTCTTCTAAGCCTAAGTCGAAAGTCAAGGGTGGTTGGAAGAAGAAGAATTTCACCAAACAAGAAGGTAAGTGTAGACACCATATTTTGTCTGCCTTCAATTTGCATGCAAGACCTCAAAAATTCCAAAAAAAAATATTATTTTCTCTCCATGAGGCCACAAAAACATTTAGATTGACGTGGCACAACCCGTTTGAGCATTAGAGCACTCAAAGTGCTTTTTTTGGCCAAAATGACCAAAATGCCCCTAGTTAACCTTGGGTTGACCAAAAGTAAAAAGAGGTCAAAATCCTCCCAAAAAAAACAATTTTCATGGTTTTAAATCAAACCCAAGCTACTTGGAGACTTTTGTCAACTTTGATTGAGTTTGACCAAGTTTGACTCGAGGTTGACTCTCAGTGGGCCCCAAAAACCCTAATTTTGATCCAACCATCAGAACGGGTTGAGACCAATGCCATTGCAGAGATTATCAAATTCCCTTTCCAACAACTATTCATGGGTCAAAATTGAGTTAAGACGGTTGAGATATCTAGAAAACTGTGCAAAGCGCGTTAGCATACTTCCCAAGGCCATAACTTTTGATCCAATCGTTGGATTTTCAATTTCTTTCGTCTTTTTCTAGCTATTTTCCATGATTTATTGCTTTGATGTTGTTGGCCTAGCCTTCTTGGACTAGGATATGTCTAAATACCATGTTTATGTTTAGATATTCTTGTTTCTATGCTTACTTCCACGCCAATGTTTAGATCTACATGTTTCCATGCTTGTTTCCATGTTTATGGCTAGATCTATGCTTTTATGTGCTCTTTTTCATGCCTATGCTTGGATCTATGTCTTTTTAGGCACCGTATCTTGCCTATGTTTAGATCTACATGTTTGGTTGCTATGCCATGTGCTATTGTGGCCCTTTTGTCCTTAATATCTCTCTTTCTTGAGATTTGGCCCTTATTGGTGGGTTGTAGATCTAGATCCCATGGTCTAGGCCTACATCACACACCTAGGCCTTCATTAAAGGGTTTGGATCATCCCCTATTTGCATGTGTATGTTTGTTTGCTTCTATGATTTATGTCCATGGAAGTACGATGTGTCTTTGATCTCCACCCGAACTAGAAAGGAAGAGATTTGCTCTAACATCTCTTCGGGTCTATCCGGGCTCACTAGGAGTGGTCAATGTTACACTCCCGAAGAGCTAAAAAAGAGGAGGAAAGAGATTGGCAAAAGTACAGCTGAGCCCGTCAGGAATACCACTGAAGAAGCTAAGGGATTATTGAAAACTATCCGAAAGGCCGATTATAGTGTGATCCAACAATTAAACAAGTTGCCAGCTCAGATTTGTATCTTAGCACTGTTGCTATCTTCCAAGGCCCATCGTGAAGCTCTCTTGAAGGTGTTGAAGGAAACGCATGTTCCTACCAGTATTATAGATTCCTCTTTCATGGGTATAGTATCATTGGTGTTGGCCACCAACTAGGTCTCCTTTTCAGATGATGAGTTACCTCCAGAAGGTAGAGATCACACCTTGCCTATGCATATCATAGTCAAGTGTGAAGACATGATTATCGCAGGGGTGCTAATCGATAATGGATTAACCTTGAATGTATGCCCGATGGCCATTTTAGAGCGTTTGAATATGGATACCTCTCTTATTCGTCCTAGTACCATGATCATTAGAGCCTTTGACAGCACCTGTCGAGAAGTGCAAGGCGAGATCGAGTTAATGATTGAGATTGGCCCAAGGTCTCTCATGGTTAACTTCTAAGTGATTAAAGTGGACTCTCCATACAACATGCTCTTAGGGAGACCCTGGTTACATGTAGCAAGTGAAGTCGCATCTACCCTTCACCAGAGACTCAAGTTCATATTCGGGAGTCAGTTGATAACTATTATGGCTGAAGAACCTATGACTATTTTCCATGAGACATCTATCCCCTACATCGATGCTAATGCCTTTCCAGAGGCGTCCTTCCACAGTTTTAAGCTAGTTTCCATGATTCACAATGCTTCAAAGCCTAAGTCATCATGGCCCGCAGCAGTCTTAATGGCTGCTAAAGTGATGCTCAAATTTGGCTACTAGTTAGACCAAGGCCTCAGCGCCGTAGGACATGGAAGTACCACTCTCATCGAACTCCTAGATTACAAAGGAGGATTCGGTCTAGGGTACGAACCCTCTCATGAAGAACTCTTTCAAGCTTCTAGAGGAAAGAAAAGGAAGTGTATTGGCCAAGGGATGTCTATTTCCCACATTAGGGCCACTTTTTCGGCTCCAACTGAGGTCATTATACCAAAACCTGCCTAGGAGCTGCAAGATTGGGAATCAGATTTAGCCTACATCATTCGTCTTTGTCTCGAGGAGTTCTTAATGAATGCTATCATATCTTTCGAAGATAATCCGACTTCTACTATCCAACCAGGGGTGCAAGGAAAGACCGTAGACCTTTGGACCATTAAGCCTTGGTTTGTGGCTGCACCGACTGAGTAAGAAGTATTCTATCATCGAGTGATTGGGCCTCCCGATCACCCGAAAGGGTTGGAATAGCATATCTAGTTTATTTGCATACTTATGTTATTTCCTGCTTTATTTGTATTTCCTGTTCATTTTCCAAGTTTGTTTTCCCAGAAACAACAAAAAAGAGCATTTCCCTTTTATCATTATTAGGCATGAACTTTGTTTTCCCCCTACCCATAATCCGTTAATGAAATTATCTAATGTATTATTTAGGAAATTCTTGCACCTCTCTTTATTTGCTTTCCTATGACTATGTGTGTACAAATTGTCTTATGTTTCTCTGTATATGTTCCATTCTATAGGATCTGTTCCAATTCTCAAGTGCGTACATCATCCCTTGCCACAACGAGGATATTGATGGTGTGAATGAGACCATAGATTTGGATCATGATGTTGAAGGATTAGAGGAAGTTCTTAACTTACCTCAAGACATCCTAGAGGCTCTGAACAGAGAGAGCGAAGGGTCTAAGCCTAATATAGAAGAGACAGAGGTGGTAAAGCTTGCCGACGAAGGCGAAAAGGAAAAACCTGTCAAGATCAGGGTAAACTTTCCTAAAGACATGAAATATGAGCTCATAGCATTATTGAAGGAATTCAAGGAAATATTTGCTTGGTCTTATTGAGATATGCTAGGATTATATACAGAGATTGTCGTCCATAAAATTTCGGTTAAACCTGAGTACCCCACAGTGTGGCAAGCTCTCTGAAGAATGAAATCAGAGATTATCCTGAAAATCAAAGAAGAAGAAAAATAGTTGAATGCTGGTTTTCTTATGGCCATAACCTATTCAAATTGGGTCGTAAACATTGTTCCTTTACCAAAGAAAGAAGGGAAGTACGCATGTGCATTGATTACAGAGATTTAAATCGGGCCAGCCTGAAGGACAATTTTCCATTGCCACATATCGATACCCTGATCGATAACACCACGACCAACATGTTCTTCTCCTTTATGGATGGATTCTCGAGTTATAATCAGATCAAAATGGTTGAAGAAGAAAAAGCCAAGACAACATTTACCACTCATTGGGGAACTTATGCCTACGACGTTATGCCATTCAGTTTAAAGAACGCCGGTGCCACCTATCAGTGAGCCATGATAACCTTATTCCATGATATGATGCATAGGAGATCGAAGTCTATGTAGATAATATGATCGCCAAGTCGTGCACTCCTAGAGATCATTTGATACATTTAAGGAAGCTATTCAAGTGCCTTGTCAAGTACAAATTGAGGCTTAACCCTAACAAGTACGTCTTCGGAGCCAGTTCAAGGAAATTGCTTAGCTTCATGTTAGCCAGAGAGGAATTGAAATGGACCCAGCAAAAGTCTAAGCCATCCGGGACATGCTTGTGCCAAAAACTGAGAAACAAGTTTGAAACTTCTTAGGAAGGATCAATTACATAGCCTGCTTCATAATGCAGTTTGATGGAAAAACATGTTTGTATCGCATATAAAACATATGCAACGGAAAATTAACGGATCTACTTCATTCGCAATTGATAACATGCACTATGTAAGTTTCAGAATATAGAATCAAGGGAATATACCTTGGTGCAGTGAATTTCAAAACAAAGATCAAAAGTACTCGGGAAAACTTTTAATCTTCACTCCAATTCCACTTGTGCCCAAGATGTGTGGCCTCTCAATCAGTTATATGTGTTTGTTCTAGAGAGAATGAGAGAGTGTCCAACACTCACATACATACCATTTCATGAAGATATATATCTAAAAATTCTGTATGTTTCTCCCTTAATAATTGATTATCTAATTGAGCTAGCCTTTTGGGCTTTTCCAATTGGGCTCTAGTATGTGGCTTGGAGTGGGACCAAAAGGGAACAAATAAGACACTAGCACCAATGGGCCTTGGGCTTTTCTGTCAACTCTTGATAAGTCAAAAGTTACCATTAATTATATTTAATACCACTATATAATTATAATTGCACTCTAGGCCTTATTAATAAATTATATCCCAAGACTTTATTATATATGCAACCCCTTCATAAAATATTCATAGTAATACAAAGTCATGAAAGTAAACTACCACTTTGTAGATTACTACATCTTAATCCTTGAGTACCCAGTTTAATCCTCTAAGTTATTCATCATATATTTATGAAATCCAATTTCATAAATATATAATTTAGTAACTATTTACTAAAGTAGTTAGGCCTAACATTCTGAATAACAAACTCATGAAACTTATCTCAATGGAATATTTTGTATCTTCATTAAGAGACTATGAATTCCATCTTGAGAATATATGTTCCATCAACACTAAATGTGTTTGCCCAACATATTGAGGTTTTGACCGTTACTTTAGATCTCACTCCTGATATATCAAAGCAACCTACACTTCATGATCAGGTCCATTATTCTCTTATGATTAAGAGTTCATGTAAATATAAGTCATGAGATTTATTATTCATTTGATAGTCGTTAGGAGAATAATAAATCTCACAACGGTTCAGTTCAATATGTCTTAACTTTTAAAACATATCAACATATCAACTAGAAGTCTCCACTTCCATGATCAAGACAAATCATCTTAGTTAATATGTTATAGTCTTCATAGATGAAATGCTCAATTTCATCACTGACTACGAACTAAAATTCTGAATTTACAAAGAACTTGTGACTTATAATTTTTGTGACTAAATCACATAAATCACATACTATACATCTCATGGACTATATGATAATGTCCAAATATTCATGTTTTCATTATTTTAGATAATAACAAAACAACTTTATTAATTATAATATTAAGTCATACATAATATCATACTTAATATTATACATAGCATCATACAATAGGATTTAAGAGCACTAATCCCAACACAGTTGACCACCATAAATGATCCCTTAGTCAAGCTCTTGAAGAAGGACACAAAGATAGAATGGACAGATGAGTGACAAGCAGCCTTTGACAAGATTAAGAAGTACTTGTTAAACCTTCTTGTTCTGGTTCCTCCAACGTTGGGACATCCATTAGTTCTCTTTCTAGTGGTGCAAGAGACATTCATGGGTTGCATGTTAGGCCAGCTAACTGAACCCGATCAAAAAGAAAAGGCAATTTACTACCTAAGTAAGAAATTCTCCAGTTATGAGATCAACTACATCGCCATTGAAAAGACGTGTTGCGCCCTAGCATGGGCCTCGTGTTAGTTGCAGCAGTACATGCTTTACTTCACCACACGGTTAATTTCCCGCACGGATCCTATCAAGTACATCTTCAAAAAATCGGCTCTTATAGGGAAGATCTCCCATTGGTAGATGTTGCTCTATAATTTCGACATCGTATTTGTGATGCGAAAGGCCATCAAAGGCTAAGCCATAGCCAACTACTTGGCAGACCAGCCATTGAATGATCTAGAATTCTCAGAATCCCTCTTCCCGAGTGAGGATGCCATGGCACTAGAGCTAGAACCATGCGGTGTGGAACCATGGCGCTGGAAGCTTTATTTCAACTGAGCCGCCAATTCCACGGGAAATGGAGTGGGAGTAGTCTTAGTATCCCTGAAGGGCCAACAAATCCATATTTCAATCAAGCTGAATTTCGATTGCACCAACAACGTCATAAAGTACGAGGCGTGCATAGTAAGCTTGTAAGTTTCCTTAGAGTTTGGCTTATACGATTTAAGCATCTTTGGAGATTCCTTATTGATCATCCCCTAAATAGAAGGAAAGTGGAAAGCGTGAGACACCAAGTTGATTCCGTATCAGAAATGTGTCAGTCATTTGATCTCGAAGTTCCGGGATATTACCTTTGCTTATTTGCCCCGAGCACACAATCAGTTTGCAGATGCTTTTGCTACCCTAGCTAGCATGGTCAAGTTGGCAGAAGGAGATGATATGCGACAATTGCGTATAGAGGTCTACTGTATACCAGCCTATTGCAAGAACATCGAAGGAAAGCCATGGTACCATGACATCAAGGCTTATATCAAGAATGGTGAATACCCGTCTAGAGCCATGGACACTGAGAAGAAGTTTATCAGGCGCATGGCGTGCCAATTATTTTTAAGTGGGGAAGTCTTATACAAGAGGAACCACGATACAACTTTGCTTTGATGCATAGATGCCCCCGAGGCTAACCACCTGATGGAAGAGATGCATGAAGGCTTGCTTGGAGCCTATGCCAGTGGACCCTTATTGGCTTGAAAGATTATGAGAGCTGGCTATTATTGGCTCAACATGGAAAGCGACTGCATCAAGCATGTGAGAACGTGCCACTGTTGCCAAGTCTACCAGAATAGGAAGAATGTTCCTCCCTAGCCCCTGCACTCTCTAGTAGTGCCATGGCCCTTTTCAGCTTGGGGTATGGATGTTATCGAACCTGTGATTCCAAAAGCCTCCAACGGTCATAAGTATATCTTAGTAGCTATCGACTATTTCACAAAGTGGGTAGAAGCCGCTTCCTACAAAAGTGTCACCCAGGCTGTGGTGGCTTGATTCTTGAAACAAAACATCATTTACCGTTACGGCATACCAGGAGAGCTAATTACAGATAATGGGAAGAACCTAAATGGGAAGATGATCGAGTAACTTTGCGAACAGTTTAAGATCGAACATCGGAATTCGGTTCCTTACCAACCTCAGATGAATGGTGTAGTGGAAGCCGCCAATAAGAACATAAAGAAGACCTTAGTGAAGATGATGGATACCTATAAGGATCGACACGAGTTCCTGCCATTTCCCTTGTGTGCCTATCACACTTTTGTTTATACTTCCACGGGTGCAACCTCGTATTCTTTGGTATACAGCATGGAAGTCGTACTCCCCGCAGAGGTCGAAATCCCATTACTCAGGATTTTGTCTCAAACAGAGCTGTCAGAAGTTGAATGGGCCCATTCCCGATATGAGTAATTGAACATGATAGACGAGAAGTGCAAGACCGCAATGTGCCATGGATAGCTATACCAACGCTGCATCAAGCGAGCATTCAACAAGAAAGTTAGACCCAGAGTCTTTGAAGAAGGTGACCTAGTCTTAACGAAGCGCAACCAAGCCATTCCTGATCATAGAGGAAAGTTTGCCCTAACCTATGAGGGCCTATATGTGGTGAAGAAGGCCTTTTCCGGAGGAGCCTTGATCTTAGCCTACATGGATGGGCATGACTTCAACATGCCCACCAATTCTGAAGCTGTCATATAGTACTTTGCATAAGGGAGCCTCCCATTGCACCTAATTTTCTATGTAAATAAAACAAACAAGAACAAAAAAGAAAAAAAAAAAAAAGAAGAAGAGAAAACTACAAAAAATACAAAAATATGAAAAAGTAGATTGAAAACCCGAAAGGGCGGTCTAGGCAAAAATGAAGGCAATCAAAATTGTAATGTCAGTTGAACTACATGATGACCTAGTCCTTCTGTGAGAGACCGAAAAACTTTGGGGTGCTCTCAAAAATAGATTTGGGTGCTTAGGGCACCTTTCTTTTGGGTAATTGTGTGGAGTCACCACTTATTTTTTGTTACAAAAAATAAGAAAAACCAAAATATAAAATTTACATTAAATACATCAAATTTCATTAATTATGTAAATCAAATAATCATTACAGGGCTTTGGTCCTAAATACAATCTATAATCTTGGTAGAGTACTATTACAGGGCTTTGATCCTACTTACAATCTACTAAAACAAAAGATAAAACACTAGTCTACTATCCAAAAACCCAAGTTCAGGGGCTAGGTTATGAAATGGGAAGCTATTAGACACCCATTCCGCCCAGATGGAGTCTAGTCTTCTAGACTCTATATGACCATTATATACCCTTTCAAAAGATGTATGACATTAAAATGACATATTAAAATCCCTAAATTCAAAATTAATTCACTCTTTAAAAATTCAAAATCCGCAATTTTTATTTAAGAAGAAAACCATTTTTTATTATACAAAATTTCAGATCTTTATTTAATGAAAATATAGATCAGTTTTGTATGCTTGAAAAATTTAGATTTGTATTTAATGAAAATACAGATCATTTTTTGATTTGAAAAAATTTTCAGGTCTTTATTTAATGAAAATACATATCAGTTTTTGATTTGGAAAAATTTTCAAATCTGTATTTAATGAAAATACAGATCAGTTTTTGGCTTAGAAAAATTTTTAGATCTATATTTAATAAAAATACAGATTAGTTTTTGTCTTGGAAAAATTTTCAGATTTGTATTTAATGAAATTACAATTCAATTTTTGACTTGGAAAAATTTTCAGATCTGTATTTAATGAAAATACAGATCAGTTTTTTATTGATTCAAATTTTTTTAAAAAAAATTTTCAAATCTGTATTTAGTGAAAATACAGATCTGTGTTTGTTTAGAAAAAATTTCTGATTTGTATTTAATGAAAATACAGATTTTTGTTTTTTTTTAAAAAGGTTGTAGTGGTTAATTGTAGATTTTTAAATTAAAGAAGAATTAAATCATAAGCATGTTAATTAACTAAATAAAATTCCAAATAAACATATAAACATGGCATATATAAATTGTGAAAAAGATCATAGTGACTAGGGGTGTTTGCGGTGCGGTGTGATGTGATTTTGGGCCATTTTTAGCACTGCACTTTGTGGTGCGGTTTAGTTAAAACCATAACTGCACCGCATCTTTTTTTTGCAGTCACATGTGTGGTGCGGTGCGGTGTGGTGTGGTTTAGAGTTTGGCCAAAACCATAACCGCACCGCACCTCAATTTTGTGGTCACATATGCGATACTATGTATAAGATGCGGTTTGAAGTCGGTTTTTTACTCAGCCTAAAACTAATTTTTCCCTTTTTTTGGGCCAAGTTTTAAATTATTGAGCTAGTTTTTCTTTATTTTGGATTGGCTTTTCTAGTCAACACTTGCTAGAATTATTAAAATTTTTTTTTTGAAAACTAAGGTTATTAAACTATTAATAATATAATTAATATTAAAAATAAATAAATAAATATATAGAGAGGGTGCGGTGCGGTGCGGTTTATGCGGTTTTTTTATTATAAAACCGCAAACCGCACTGCACCATGCGGTGTGGTGCGGTGCGGTGCGGTGCAGTGCGGTGCATTATTACTTGAGGTGCGGTGCAGTTATGCCATTTTGCGGGTGGTTTTGGTGCGGTTTTGCGGTTTGTGCAGTTTATGCAGTTTGGTGAACACCCCTAATAGTGACAATAACATCAGACACATTTTCATAAAAAAACATGCAATCAACAACACAAATATATCAGTTAAGAATATAGAAAAAAATAAACACAAGAACAAAATTAACTATCTACTTGCATGAATATACCCTTCAATGGAAGAATACTTTAGAAATCAAAGAAATTTTCACTTCTTTGAGATCTAAAATATTTTACTTACAAAAAAGAAATTCTTAAAGCCAAGTCTTCCAGAATGTCTTTAATGTAAGGGGAGCAAAGAAGTCAGAAAAAGAAGGGCCCTGATTTATGATGTTTTTCCTCTATTTATAGAGGTTAGTTACTTGAAAAATAAGCTGAATAAGATCAGAATGAATGGGGTTGTGTCCTTATCTCTAAAAATTCAAAATAGATAGGTTTTATCTTAATCAGAGGGTTCCCGGGCTGGGCCTTAAGTCGATGCCAATCGGCACTTGCCATATGCTGATTGCCACTCCAAGAGTGCCGATTGGCCCTCTTGGATGCTGAGCCCCTCTTCCAATTTTGGACTCTTAGCATTTTTTGAGTTAAAAATTGCACCTAGACAAGTTTTTAACTCAAATTCTAATATTAATCCCTTTTATCTTGATAATCAGGTCTTTAAAGTAATAATTATCTGATAGATAAATATTCTAAAAAGACTTAATTATCAACAATTTTCTCATTATCTGATTATCCATTTTATTCCCATGCAAGTAGGCTTATTTTTGACAAAAACCAACAACCAATTACAAAATTATTTAATTAATTTTAATTGTTTAACCAATCAGAATTAATTTAAATTAATCACATGTGATCAGTTCTACCTAAACAAAATGCATGCAGACTGTGAAAATTTGATCATGCGATATCTTTCAATCCGACGGTTCGATTCAGGAATTGGGCATATTGTCACGACCGTTAGAATCTCAAGTTCATTTTTATGAAATGAAATGAATGAATTAATGCATGTTATTCAACTACGATTTTTGGGTATATGAACGATTATTGTAGTCATCTTTCCAAATTAAATTATGGGTGCAAAATCGAGTGTCTACAGAATGCTCCTCATTGACAGAGCTTGCAAAGTGAATGTCAATGTAAAAAAAAGACACTGGTTTTAGTGACCATGATTTAATTGAGGTTGACTTTTCAAAGATTTCCTAACCCTAGAACCTAAAACCTTGGGACATAGAACTAGTGTTTTGTTATTTTTTTAAAAAAATGAAAACTGTGAATAATTGGTCTTCTTGATAATTGATGGACCTGAATCAAATCTTGAATGCTGATGAGGCAATCAAGAACTATATTCTCTCGATCTGAAATCTGAGGCGATTGAGAATTATATCCATTTCAATCTGAAAATCTGGGGTGAATGAGAGCTTTCTTTATCTCGGTCTGAATCTGGGGTGACTGAGAGCTTTCTCTATCTCGGTTTGGATTTGGGGTGATTGAGAGCTTTCTCTATCTCAGTCTGAATCTGGGGCGACTCAGAGCTTTCTTTATCTCGGTCTAAATCTGAAGGTGATTGAGAGCCGTCTCTATCTCAATCTCCAATTCTGGGCTTTGCCTACAAAGGACCAAAGTCTCGAATTAGAATTGAAGTGATTGGAGCTTTATTGCTCCACCATTTAAGATGTGCAATTTTCTTCTTCTTCCTCCCCCCCCCCCTCCCTTTTTTTTTTTTTTTTTTTTTTTTTAAATTTTGCTTTAAGACTTGAATTTCTTCTTCAAAAGGAAAAACCATTAATTTTTGAGGTCTCTTTTCGTCATTTTTATTTTGAAATTTGAAATTCTCTTTTGAAAAATGAAATCCTTTATCCTTGGAGATTCTTGAAAAGTTTTTTTTTTTTTTTGGACTCAGTCAAACATGAGTTGACTCAGCAACTCATGTGAAGTTTTAAAGGGGGGGGGGGGGGGGGCAAATTTTTAGCCCCTTTTCTTTATGTTCTCCTTTTTTTTTTTTTTTACTCTTTCTTCTTCCTCCGTTGTCACTATTCACAAGCTTTTTCCTTTTGCATTTTCTTCATTTCCACACCATTTCTTGCTTAGAAAATGACTTCTCTAGGCTTCCAAACTTGATTTCTTTCATCTCTCAAAATATCTTTTTAGATCCTTGAATTCTTGATCATCTTTGCAAAACCCATTTTTTTGAAACCCATTTTCAAACCTCCATCTTTGCACTTCCATGGCATCTCCTCATGGACCAACTTTTCTTACCTTCAATGGGAAGAAATATCATCCATCCCTAGAATGGAATGATGAAGAGGGGCTCCTTCAAGACCTAAAAACCCATTCTCCACACTCATCCAAAAAGGATTTGAAGGTGAGCTTATTTTTTGCTTTTTGTTGGTAAATTTGTTAATTTCTTGTTTTGTTGAGAACTTTATAGTGGGACATTGTCATTTTGTTGTAGTTTATTTTTGTGGGAATTTTGGACATTGTATGATTTGGTTAGAAATCATTTTGTGGTCATGTTGTTGTTGTTGTTGTTTTTTTTTTTTTTTTTTTTTTTTGTTTTGGGGCATTTTTGAATTTTTGAGTTGTTTGGTATTGTGAAATTTGGATAATGTTGATGGTCTATGAAACTTTGCATTGTATGTAGCTTGTGGTATTGTTGGATGAATTTTGACTTGATTTTTGTGGGTATGAAATCATGAGAATTTGATATATATGGGAATTTTGTTGGTATGTATAGGCCATATTTTCATGGGTATGGAAATTTTATGGGTATTATTTTCATGGGCAAGAAATTTTTTTTGTGTTAGACATATGTTTGAGTCATTATTGAATGAATATTTGGAGATGAGGTATTTTTGGGTTGATTGGGATATTGTATGGATGTCATGGAATTTGAATATGTGGAATGGCATTTAGGGTTCGGTTAATTTTCTTAAGGGGCATTGTTTTATTAGTTGGGATTTTGGAATGAGTATTTTGGAACAGGGTGTTTTATGAACATCTTAATGATTAGCTAAACTTTGTTTTGTAGAACCTTAAGAGTCAAGGTAGTCTTCAGATGTTGAAGTGCAGGTGGGAGGCACTGTTGTAACACCCCAAACCCTTAATAAGGATTTAGATGCATAACCTGTCTTAGAAATAATCAACAATGACATAATGGAACAGAGCGTAATATTTATCCTCAAATAAACTTCTTGAATATCATCAGATTTCCTTAACAATCCATAAAAACAAAACAACAATAATATTCTTGAATGTAAAATCTCCAAATAACATCTCAAAATAGTTCCAAAATAATAATCTCATTGTCCTGAAACAATTTTACTAAAACAATTCTGCAACTATCACGCTCCAAACGAAGTCGTCCATCTAAGGCTCCACTGATCTACCACCAAAAGACACTCCATAACTCTAATCTGAAAGGATGGAAAAAGGGTGAGCTAAAGGCTCAATAAGAGACTACAAACATGAGGATGTCTCCCAAAAACAAAACGACAATATCATTGACAAAATATAGTCATCACGATACAATTAAAATTAGTTTAAACTGTAATATAATATATTCTATAAAGCTGTTAAAATAAAACACTTCACTATAACACTGTAAACATTAATAAAATAATGACCACATTTATATGCCAATATGCACCAAATAGGTAGAAACAATTTTATTTTGAAAATAAGCAATTTTCCACCTAAAAGAACATTAGTAAATAAACAGTAATTCAATATGAAAAGTATTAGTCAAACACAGACAAAAGCTGCTAAACACTCGGTGGGTGATTTCCCATGGGAACAATAACACTAACCTCAAAGAGGCAACACTAACTCCGAAGAGCAACAATAACACTGCACCACACCACACTAACACTACTTCGGCCGAAGACCAACACTTAACCCTGTGTTGGCAAAGGTTGCAGACTGTCTAGTTGACCATTTGAAACACTCTTGACATATACAGTTTCACAATAATATACAATAAATAATAGAGTTTGAGTATGTATAAAGCACTAGCAATGATATAAGTCTTTGAAACTTCACTTTTGCAATTATGTGTATATATATATATATATAAATATATTTTTACCACAATTGTATATATATATATATATATATATAAAAATATATACGTCTTGAGAGACGTCATGTGTTGAAGTCTACTTACCTCTAGTGGCTAAACCAAGCTTCACTTCAATTGCTCGAAACGATGTCAACTAGAACCTAGATAATGATTAGATAACTCAATAAGAGTAGGTTCTTTAATAATCACAACGTCCTCTTGATAAAACAATTCCTCAGCCACTAAGAAGATTTGGCAAAATAAAAAATCAACATGTCTTTCTAATATACCCCAAACCTATTCTAGATTAAGATAATAGTATAGCATTCCCTAAACTAACATCTAAAATACCCATATCTTTAAAATTAAAAGGACACATAACCACCTGAAGAAAACCACCCAAAGATCTTATATATATATATATATAAATATAAACCTAATATCAAAACTCTACCTTTTCCACGTGAACCATCAGATGCTATATATATATATGAAAACACGTTACTATCAGATAATTTATTAATCTATATACTTATATATAAACCTATATATATTACAAACTCCTTTTCGACTACACAGTGTGAAAGTGAAAGTCAAGCATAAACAAAATTTCAGCATCAATGCACTTGATTCCATGATCTAGTTGTCTATGCCTTATTATTATTGAAAGTCAAGCAAAGCACATTCTGCATTAATACAATTCCCTGATCCGTGATTGACTATTGAATTCTAATATATATAAATATTGTTACATCTGGTGAACTATCAATTCAATATATACATATATATATATATATATATATTCGGCCAACCATGAATCAGACATCAGATGAGTTAGCAATCTAACACACACACACATATATATATATATATATATATATTCGGCCAACAATGAATCAATTGGATGAACTAATAAGGTAATATATATATATACTTATATAAAAACTTAATGGCACAAATCCAGTTCGGCCAGCCATGTGCATCATCAGGTGGGCTAACAATCTAATATATATATATATATATATATATACATTCGGCCAACAATGAATCAGATGGATAACCTATCTGATGATCTAGCAATCCAATATATATATATATATATATATATATCTATATTCGGCCAAACAATGAAAAAGAAGGTCCAGCAAAACACAATTTCAGCAATCTCAATACCACACAATCGAATATCAGTTGCTGAAAATTACCTTGATGTCGTCTTGTCAGTTTGGCAGAATTTCTTTCACAGCCGCTTCTAGTTTCAAGGGTCTCTTTCTCTACCTATCACATAGGAAACCCTAATTTCATTTCATTATAAAGCTGTTGCACTTGGGCTGAAAGTTTAGAAGCCTATTCCATGATAAGGCTAATTTCAGTTGGGCTGAAAATTTAGAAGCCCACTACACTAAAATAAACTTCTAAGACCCACTTATATTCCCACTAAACACCTTAATATTATTTTTATTATTGTTATCATTATAAAAATCACAATATAAAATTAATTATCTCCTCCAAAATAATTAAGCAATTTATCAAATCTACTCTCTAAAAGTAATTAAATTAAATTTAAATGAGACGGGTGTTACATTCTCCCCCTCTTATAAAATTTTCGTCCTCGAAAATTCAAAACATACCTCACTGCAGAAAAAGCTGGGGATATTTGGATTGCATTTCGTCTTTACGCTCCCATGAAGCTTCTTCCATGGAGTGGTTCCTCCATAATACTTTGACCAAATGTATAGTCTTATTACGTAGCACTTGCTCCTTACGATCTAAAATCTGAATCGGGACTTCCTCGTAGGATAAGTTCTCTTTGACTTGAAGTGGCTCATAACTCAAGATATGAGAAGGATCGGGAACATACCTCCTCAACATGGATACATGAAAAACGTTATGTAACCTTGACAAGGTCGGTGGTAAAGCAAGCCGGTAAGCAACAGAACCAACTCTCTCCAAAACTTCAAAGGGCCCCACGTACCTAGGGCTTAACTTACCCTTCTTGCCAAACCTCATAACTCCTTTCATAGGTGACACTCGAATGAAAACCATGTCTCCAACTTCAAATTCCACTTCTCTTCTCTGTGGATCAGCATAACTTTTCTGTCTACTCTGAGCTGCACGCAACCTTTCCCGAATCACATCAATCTTTTCACTGGTCCTTTGAACAATCTCAGGACCCAAGATTCTCCTCTCTCCAACCTCATCCCAACAAACTGGGGATCTACACTTTCTCCCATACAAAGCCTCATAAGGTGCCATCTTAATACTGGAGTGATAACTATTGTTATAAGCAAACTCCACCAAAGTCAAATAGTCATTCCAACTACCCTTGAAATCCAAGACACAAGCTCTCAACATGTCTTCCAAAGTTTGGATAGTTCTCTCAGACTGTCCATCCGTTTGAGGGTGGCAAGCAGTACTAAAGTTCAACTTAGTACCCAAGGCTTTTTGCAAACTATCCCAAAACCCTGAAGTGAACCTCGAATCTCTATCAGATACAATAGAAGCTGGCACTCCATGCAACCTCACAATCTCATTTATATAAAGTTCAGCCAGTTTGTCAAGAGAGTAGTTCATTCTAATTGGAATGAAGTGGGCAGATTTAGTCAACCTATCCACCACCACCCAAATAGCATCATGATTCTTAGGTGATCTCGGTAATCCACACACAAAGTCCATGGTGATATTCTCCCACTTCCTCTCAGGAATAGGTAAAGGTTGTAACAACCCTGATGGCCTCTGATGCTCCACTTTGACTTGCTGGCAAATCAAGCATTGTTCCACAAATTGAGCAATTTCTCTTTTCATGTTAATCCACCAATAAACTTCTCGAAGGTCATGATACATCTTGGTACTACCCGGATGCATTGTATAAGGCGAACGATGTGCTTCCTCCAATATCTCTCTTTTAATCAATGAATCATTAGGCACACAAAGCCTATTACCAAACCTCAAAACACCATCGTCAGAGATACTAAAATCAAATCTACTTCCACCACGTACTTGTTCCATGATCTTAAACAATTGAGGGTCACCACTCTGAGCAGCTTTGATCTTATCAATTAGGGTGGGTTGTACACTTAAACTTGCCAGGTAGGATTGGGAGTCTCCAGTCACTATGTCTACTCCAAGTTTCTGAAGATCAACAATAATATGCTTCTGAGTAGTTAATAAAGCAGCTGAAAAGCTATACGACTTTCGACTAAGTGCATCAGCCACAACATTGGCTTTACCAGGATGGTAATTTATGGAACAATCATAGTCTTTAATTAATTCTAGCCATCTCCTTTGCCTCAAATTTAATTCTTTTTGAGTGTATATGTACTTCAAACTTTTATGGTCAGTGTATATTTCACATCTCTCACCATACAAGTAATGCCTCCAAATCTTCAATGCAAAAACCACTGCTGCCAATTCCAAATCATGAGTTGGATAATTCTGTTCATAATTCTTTAGTTGTCGAGAGGCATAAGCAACCACCTTCCCATGTTGCATCAGAACACAACCAAGACCCTTACGAGATGCGTCACTATATATCACAAAACCACCCGAACCTGATGGAATAGTCAATACTGGTGCAGAAACCAACTGTTGCTTCAACTCCTGGAAACTTCTTTCACATTCCTCTATCCAGTCAAACTTTGCATGTTTTCGAGTTAATCGAGTCAGAGGAGTTGCAATACTGGAAAATCCTTCCACAAATCTTCTATAATAACCTGCAAGGCCCAAAAAACTTCTTACCTCACTTACATTAGTAGGGGCAGCCCAATTAACTACAGCTTCGATCTTACTAGGATCCATTGTAATTCCATCTCTAGAGATCACATGTCCTAAGAACACCACTTGATTCAACCAGAACTCACACTTCTTTAATTTAGCATACAACTTCTTGTCTCTTAAAATCTGCAACACCATTCTCAAGTGTTCCTCATGCTCTTCTTGGCTTTTAGAGTAAACCAAGATGTCATCAATGAAAACAATGACAAACCGATCCAAATACTCATGAAACACCCTATTCATCAAATCCATAAAAACAGCAGGAGCATTAGTTAGACCAAAAGGCATCACTAAGAACTCATAATGACCATACCTAGTTCGAAAAGCTGTCTCTGGTATGTCATCCTCCTTAACCCTCAACTGATGATAACCAGATCTCAAGTCAATTTTAGAGAAGACTTGAGCGCCCTGAAGCTGATCAAACAAATCATCAATTCGTGGCAAAGGGTATTTGTTTCTGACGGTTACCTTGTTCAACTCCCTATAGTCAATGCACAACCGCATACTACCATCCTTCTTCTTAACAAACAACACCGGAGCACCCCAAGGAGAAGCACTAGGCCGAATAAAGCCTTTATCAAGCAAGTCTTGCAATTGCTCCTTCAACTCATTGAGCTCTGTAGGGGCCATTCTATAAGGTGCTTTGGAAATTGGGCCGGTACCAGGTACTAGGTCAATAGAGAACTCAACCTCTCTGTCAGGGGGTAGTCCAGGTAAGTCCTCAGAGAACACATCTGGGAACTCTTTCACCACTGGGATGTCTTCAACTTTTAACTCTACTTTATCACCCTTCAAAGCACAAACAAGGAACCCTTCACATCCCTTCCTTAGCAATCGCCTTGCCTGCATCACTGACACCAATACAGGTGGTTTCACCACACGATCTCCCTCGAAGAAGAATTCTGGCTCCCCAGGAATTCTAAATACTACCTTCTTCCCAAAACACTCTATGGAAGCATGAAAAGTAGATAACCAATCCATCCCTAGAATCACATTAAACTCAAACATATCAAGCAACATAAGATCTGCTTTTAATTCCCTCCCAGAGACTAAAACATTACAAGACTTGTACACTTTATGGGTAATCATTTGTTGTCCAGAAGGTGTAGCAACACACAATTCATAATTTAAACTCTCAGGTTCCATGTTTAGCCTTTGTGCAAGTCTACGTGAGATGAAAGAATGGGTTGAACCAGAATCAAATAACACTTGTGCATGCTGACTGGAAACAAGAAGTGTACCTGAAACCACTGATGGAGAGGCCTCGGCGTCCTGTTTAGTCAAAGCAAAAACTCGACCCTGAACCTTAGGTCTCTGTTGGCTCCCATTTGGATTTGTAGTTTGTTCAGCTCGCATATCTGGACAATCCTTGATGAAGTGTCCAGTCTTGCCACATTTAAAACACGCCCTTGACTCCAAATAACATGTTCCACTATGAGCCTTTCCACATCTTGGACAAGTTTTGTATGCCTTCTTATTTGAATTAGGCACCCCTTGCTTCTTGAATGAACTTCCACTAGACTTCCCCTTAAGAAAATGGCTCTGGGTTGGCTTCCTCTCTTGATCATTGGCCCTTGAGGGACGATTGCAATTTCTCTCTGCTATGAGAGCTCGATCCACCACTTCTGCGTATGTTTCCAATTTGAACATGGAAATCGGTCCCTGAATTTCCTCCCTTAAACCTCTTTCAAAATGCCTGGCCTTCCTTGCTTCCGTGTCAACCATGTGTGGAGCAAAGCGGGATAATTCAGCAAATTTCCGCTCATACTCATACACTGATTGAGTACCTTGTGCTATGCGAATGAACTCAGCTTCCTTTTGCACCATCAAACTATCAGGAAAATACCTCTTACGAAAGAGCTCAACAAAATGCTGCCAAGTTATAACTTCTCTTCCATGTGTCCTCTCCGTGGACTCCCACCATTCCAATGCATCACCTTTCAGTACAAAAACAGCAAGGACAACTCGTTGCTCATCACTAACTTCCATTGCTCTAAAGAGCCTTTCTATCTCCTTAAGCCAGTTGTCAGCCTCAATTGGATCCTTTGTACCCTTGAAAGCAGGAGGACCAAGCTTCCTAAACTTCTCCAAGGCAATAGTCGGATTGGTGGCTCCCACTTGATGTTGCACTATATTGGTTAAGCCCCCAATGGCTTCAATAATAGCCTGGAGATTAGTAGGTCCCCCAGCATTCGGTTGACTGTCCCCTGGGTTCCTCCTAGGTGGAGCCATATCTCTAAGCAATACAATAAGATATCATAAGTAAATATTTCAAATATTTCAGAGGGTCAAAACCAAACACATAGATAGTACAACAATCATTCCTACACACTTTAGAATAATAAACAAAACAAAACAAAATATAAAATCACTATGAAAGGTCAACTAATTCTAACACTAAAATTCCTTGTAATCACACTCTTGTTCCAAAATAGTCTTAAGATCAAACCTATAAGTCTACAGAATCATAAACCTATGCTCTGATACCATAACTGTAACACCCCAAACCCTTAATAAGGATTTAGATGCATAACCTGTCTTAGAAATAATCAACAATGACATAATGGAACAGAGCGTAATATTTATCCTCAAATAAACTTCTTGAATATCATCAGATTTCCTTAACAATCCATAAAAACAAAACAACAATAATATTCTTGAATGTAAAATCTCCAAATAACATCTCAAAATAGTTCCAAAATAATAATCTCATTGTCCTGAAACAATTTTACTAAAACAATTCTGCAACTATCACGCTCCAAACGAAGTCGTCCATCTAAGGCTCCACTGATCTACCACCAAAAGACACTCCATAACTCTAATCCGAAAGGATGGAAAAAGGGTGAGCTAAAGGCTCAATAAGAGACTACAAACATGAGGATGTCTCCCAAAAACAAAACGACAATATCATTGACAAAATATAGTCATCACGATACAATTAAAATTAGTTTAAACTGTAATATAATATATTCTATAAAGCTGTTAAAATAAAACACTTCACTATAACACTGTAAACATTAATAAAATAATGACCACATTTATATGCCAATATGCACCAAATAGGTAGAAACAATTTTATTTTGAAAATAAGCAATTTTCCACCTAAAAGAACATTAGTAAATAAACAGTAATTCAATATGAAAAGTATTAGTCAAACACAGACAAAAGCTGCTAAACACTCGGTGGGTGATTTCCCATGGGAACAATAACACTAACCTCAAAGAAGCAACACTAACTCCGAAGAGCAACAATAACACTGCACCACACCACACTAACACTACTTCGGCCGAAGACCAACACTTAACCCTGTGTTGGCAAAGGTTGCAGACTGTCTAGTTGACCATTTGAAACACTCTTGACATATACAGTTTCACAATAATATACAATAAATAATAGAGTTTGAGTATGTATAAAGCACTAGCAATGATATAAGTCTTTGAAACTTCACTTTTGCAATTATGTGTATATATATATATATATAAATATATTTTTACCACAATTATATATATATATATATATATATATATATAAATATATACGTCTTGAGAGACGTCATGTGTTGAAGTCTACTTACCTCTAGTGGCTAAACCAAGCTTCAC
This sequence comes from Lithocarpus polystachyus, assembly GCA_033629205.1. NCBI lineage: Eukaryota > Viridiplantae > Streptophyta > Magnoliopsida > Fagales > Fagaceae > Lithocarpus > Lithocarpus polystachyus. The sequence goes on from CM066172.1 coordinate 37,088,234, forward strand.
TTCAATTGCTCGAAACGATGTCAACTAGAACCTAGATAATGATTAGATAACTCAATAAGAGCAGGTTCTTTAATAATCACAACGTCCTCTTGATAAAACAATTCCTCAGCCACTAAGAAGATTTGGCAAAATAAAAAATCAACATGTCTTTCTAATATACCCCAAACCTATTCTAGATTAAGATAATAGTATAGCATTCCCTAAACTAACATCTAAAATACCCATATCTTTAAAATTAAAAGGACACATAACCACCTGAAGAAAACCACCCAAAGATCTTATATATATATATAAATATAAACCTAATATCAAAACTCTACCTTTTCCACGTGAACCATCAGATGCTATATATATATATGAAAACACGTTACTATCAGATAATTTATTAATCTATATACTTATATATAAACCTATATATATTACAAACTCCTTTTCGACTACACAGTGTGAAAGTGAAAGTCAAGCATAAACAAAATTTCAGCATCAATGCACTTGATTCCATGATCTAGTTGTCTATGCCTTATTATTATTGAAAGTCAAGCAAAGCACATTCTGCATTAATACAATTCCCTGATCCGTGATTGACTACTGAATTCTAATATATATAAATATTGTTACATCTAGTGAACTATCAATTCAATATATACATATATATATATATATATATATTCGGCCAACCATGAATCAGACATCAGATGAGTTAGCAATCTAACACACACACACATATATATATATATATATATTCGGCCAACAATGAATCAATTGGATGAACTAATAAGGTAATATATATATATATACTTATATAAAAACTTAATGGCACAAATCTAGTTCGGCCAGCCATGTGCATCATCAGGTGGGCTAACAATCTAATATATATATATATATATATACATTCGGCCAACAATGAATCAGATGGATAACCTATCTGATGATCTAGCAATCCAATATATATATATATATATATATATATCTATATTCGGCCAAACAATGAAAAAGAAGTTCCAGCAAAACACAATTTCAGCAATCTCAATACCACACAATCGAATATCAGTTGCTGAAAATTACCTTGATGTCGTCTTGTCAGTTTGGCAGAATTTCTTTCACAGCCGCTTCTAGTTTCAAGGGTCTCTTTCTCTACCTATCACATAGGAAACCCTAATTTCATTTCATTATAAAGCTGTTGCACTTGGGCTGAAAGTTTAGAAGCCTATTCCATGATAAGGCTAATTTCAGTTGGGCTGAAAATTTAGAAGCCCACTACACTAAAATAAACTTCTAAGACCCACTTATATTCCCACTAAACACCTTAATATTATTTTTATTATTGTTATCATTATAAAAATCACAATATAAAATTAATTATCTCCTCCAAAATAATTAAGCAATTTATCAAATCTACTCTCTAAAAGTAATTAAATTAAATTTAAATGAGACGGGTGTTACAACTGTCCCCAGACATTAAGAATGTCATTAATAAAGCCGGTTTTCAAACCTTTTTTCAAGCTCTGTTGGACCATGATACCAATGAGTATAAGGACCTCCAATTACTTCTTGCCTTGTCGGAGTGATTCTAGGATACTACTTGCATATTTTGGGTATTGGTGAGGTGATGTTGACACCCTATGACTTCTCTGCCATTACTGGCTTAAAATTGGGTAGTGAAAGAATTAAAGTTAATGACTCCATCTCATTAGTGGAAATTAGAGGTCTTCTGGGTGTGATGCCTCCAAGGGTTAAGAGTAAGAATGTAACCTTGATGTAGTTGTACTCCAACATTGACAAGTGTGAGACTATAGCAACTAGCACTTGTATGTTTACGCTTCTCTTTATTGGGACTCTTTTATGTCTAGACTTGGGGAGCACTGTGAGTTTACGTTATTTATGGAGTCTGAGGGATATTAGCCAGATCAAAAATTATGATTGGGGCGGTATGGCTTATGCGACCTTGTTGCACTTCATGACTAAACTTTCTCGGTGTAGTCTTTCCAGCAGGTGAGGTTTAAATTCTTGGTTAGTTGTATTTTGTAAAGGTTGTTTGTGTTGTTGTGTAGTTGATGATGTATGTTGATTTTTCTCAGGTCTGGATGTATGAATATTTTGGGGTTGGTCCATAACATTTAGAAGATGTTAATGATATGTATCCCAAGTTTCTTCGTTGGCTACCTAAGTATCATCTGCCAGTGCCTCCCAAGCATTCTTTGGTTTGCATCATCCTCTATATCTACATCCTCAGCTTCTGCATCATCCTCTATATCTCCATCATAATAGTCCACATCATCATCAAAATGGTCTTCATAGAAAGATCCCACATCTTCATCCTCTATATCACTAAGGGGTTCTCCCTTATCATTGCCACTATCTTGGCTATCATAATCCTCACTACTGCTGTTATCATTATCACTATCACTGTTGTTATTTTCCCCACTATCTCCGTTGTCGTTACTGCTGATGTCACTACTACTATCACTCTTACTGTCACTACTACTATCACTTTTTGTCACTACCTTCATCATCATCACTTGGGGCTTCTCCCCCTTCCTCATCTTCTTCATTTATTCTTGCTTCATATGGGCTTTTCAATGCATTTTGGCAAGCCTCCCAATACTCTTATTCTTCTATATTGCAGATGGCATCTCCTAAAAGCGTGGTCATTGCATCAGGATTCATGTAATCAGCCCAATCAGTCGGGAGACTGGTAGGGGTAGGCTAGGCTGCTACATTCACATGTTACAGTTATGGTTATGTAGCCACTTGAGTGTCATTGCTAGGGATTAGCCTATGGGCTTTGTGGGTAGGAATATAATTTGGCTACCGTAGCTCTCGATCTTCCTTTTTTTTGGGGATACTGAGGGTTGGTTGAGATACTTGTGCAGCCTAAGTCCCACTGACTGGACCTGGAGGGTCAAGTGGGGTATCACTAGATGGCAGGGGCAGACCCATTGTGTAGGTTTACTCGGAATTCCTTTGGAGGGCATCTTGGGGTGCACGGGGTACTTCTCGGGCAAGGCCATGTGATATCCCCTGGCTTAGTGATCTTTCTGCTATTACTTGCGAGTATGGACTCATGGACTTTGATGTAGCGGTGATAGGGCATGCCTCTGAGTTCTGGGAGGCGTGCAAGTTGAGCATTGACTTCCCCCTCTGTTCTAAGGATGACAAGGAGTGGTTTTCTGTTGAGTTTAGAGTGTGGAGAGATACCAGAGCTCCCATCTTTGTGCTTGACTTATCATTGCCAGTTTTAGTCGATTTGCCACTTCCGACTGATATTTTAAGAGACTATACTCTGGAGTTTAAGATTAGGGTTGAGAGGGCCCTTGCGAATCTGAAGGAGTGCTTTAGGGAGGCTGTTAAGGATAGAGATTGCTATAGAGAGCTGGTTGACACACTCATGGAGGATATTATGGAGATGAGCAATGCATAGGAGAGTGAGCTTGCTGCTCTTAGGTCAGAGCTCGATCGGAGGGGGCCAACCCCTCCTAGCACAGAGGTAGAGTGTGTTTGGTTGAGATCTTGGGTTGTGGCTTCAGAGGACGAGCTTGCGTCTCTTACTTAGAGATTTGCCACTCTGGATCACACTTTGGATGTGGAGAGAGTCGTATTGGAGGCTAGCAGGGTTGAGGCTTGTAGTAGGGCCAATGGCTTAGTAGTGGAGCTAGTGTAGGCGAGATCCTACATTCACTCCACTCTATGCATGGAGTGTGGGTAAGAGGGCAGTGAGCCTAGCGAGCTGCAGCTGGCTTTTTGTCCCCTACAGACTGAGCTAGTCGAAAGAGAGGAGGCCCTGAGAGTTGCTACTGTAGAGGTAGGTACCTTGCAGGCTTTGCTAGAGACTGAGTGTCAAGGCTTTACTTCTGATTCCATGATGGCGAGAGAGCTGGTTCGTCTTTGGCACTCACATGACAGACTTAGAGAGATTGATAGAGACCTGGGCTTTAATGTAGCTGGGTTACTTCGCACTTACGCTTAGGATGACCCGATTCTTTGCACTGGTTTTCGGAGACTATGCCAAGCTGTGTCTGATTGCTTGGGCCATGTTTGACTCATCGGCATTCTTTTCTGTCTATTTTGTTTCTGCACATGAGCTATGTAGTTAATATTCCACCATGTATGGAAAAGTCCTTTGTAAATTGCTAGGCAATTGCGTAAGGCCTTCCATTTTTTGTTTTGAGATCTTAAAGCATAGTCTAGTCTGTTAGGCATGCTTAGAAACTGAGAGATAGTGTAGAGAGATGTTTATGACGATATTTAGAAAGTATTTATGAGATGATATTTCATGTTTTGGTATCATAATTTATGAAAGAAACAGAATGGCACAATTCAAGCATGTTAATGAATATGCAGGAAAATCCTTTGAAAATGTAAGATTATACAAATAGGTGACAAATGTAAGATCCATGCATATCAATATCTTGTTTTTCAAAGGATACACCCCATTCTAGAAAAATCTTTTCCTTTTCCCATTGAGGTACATTTCCCACTGATATGAGCCAAAACATCTTGAGCAGACCACCGGGTCATGGCAATATTGTAGACAGAGAACAATCTCGGAGGCATCTTCACATCTTGTCTCAAATGCTGGATCCATCTAATTTTCTAATCTTGAGCAGAAATTCAAACAAACTAAGCTGACTGATTTTTCTTTTAAGATGAGACCGAAACAAGATGGTTGCCTACGTACCTCTACTAGGAAGGATTAGGTCATCACGTAGTTCAACTAACTTTTGATTGCCTTAATTTTTGCCTAGACCACCTTTTCGGGTTTTCAATCTAGTAGGCTCTCTCACACTCTTTCTTTTGTTCTCCTTTTGCGTAGACCGACTTTTTGGATTTTCAGTCTACCTTTTGTATTTCCTCACGCTCTCTTTCTTTTGGCTCTCCTTTTGTGTTGACCGCCCTTTCTGGTTTTTGATCTACCTTTTTACATATATATATTTTGTTTTTGACTTTTTTTGTTGTTGTTGTGGTTTTTTTTTTTTTTTTGGCATCAAAATATGGAAATGAGGTGCACTGAGAGGCTCCTTCATGCAAAGTACCGTATAACAGCATTAGAATTGGTGGGCATATTGAAGTCATGCTCGTCCATGTCTGCTAGAATCAAGGCTCCTCCGGAAAAGGGCTTAGGGTGTTGACAGGCACACCCAATTTTGCCCCGACTCCTTGCGTTTTTTCTTGACACATTTCTTGTGTTTTTTGAAAAATATTTTCTCCATTTGGGACTATGAAACACTTTCCTAATCAATTGTAAACTCTTTTGAACTTATTTAAACCTAGTTAGGGACTGGGAGAGCCTATTTTAGCGTTAAACATGCAAACAAATCTCTGCACTAAAGCTATCAAGAAATAGCAATCACATACAAGAATTATTCATGGCCAGCAATCAAAATTTTCCTTATTCAATTACACATGATATCAACAGAATGGTTGGTAGCTTTGATTTTGTCACCAAGATCAATTTCACAGCCTACAAGCTAGAGGGGATCAAGGCTTTAAGGAATGTTAAGATCAAGTGGGATTCTCCGTGCCGTTGTGAAGTTTTGGAATACTGAAGACCATTTACTTCGGTTTAAAACTACTGAACTTTGTCCCACAGCCGAAGAATTTTCAGCTAGTCTGGGTTATGAGCCTGGAAAAAATCTGTAGCAGTTTCTTGTGATCCCAAAGATAGGGAGATCTTATCTAATGGTCTAAGACTTCCTACCTCAATTACTAGTAGCATGATTGAAGGCCATATGGTGAATCTTCATGCAGCTGTTACAAGCTTATTACTAAGCGTACTCATGGTGTGTCTAACAACATGCAGAAAAATTTTGGTTTAGCTCTTTGCTTCATAGGAGAATTCTTGCTTTGCTTTGGAAGGCCTGGCTTTATGGATACTCGAGTTATAGGTATTATGAGTCAAGTTAAGGATGATGATAATCCTGCTTCTCTAATCTTGGTAGAAACTCTTTTAGGGCTAGACTTTGTATTTCTTGGTGGAGAGTCGCAACAATTTCTTGGGAGCCCCTTGACTTTGCAAATATGGTTGATGGAAAGATTTGACATGGTTGCTACACCCACTATTCTAATTATGGTCCTAGTAATTTCCTTAGTAGGGCTGTTCTTAAGACCGAGTGTCAAACTGAAAGTAATTGGGTGAAATTTCTGAAGAAGAAATCCAGTATCTCAATTCGATGGGTTGTTATTGGTGGAAGTGCCCACCTCCTTTGTTGTGGTCACTTGGATCAAATCACATCTTCTTGGTTGGATTAAGGGGGTCAACCTACTATAAGGTTGATAGACTCTTGAGACAATTCCAATACGAGTAGGGAATGCCTAGTGGTAGAGGAAGAAGACCTTTCACTCTTGTGGACACAACTCCTACTTTTGCAAGGAATATGCTGTTGGGCTTAGACATGGCTGACCGAGTGGATCGATCTTTTGTTAAGGTTCACCTTCATAGGATGATCGTGGAATAGTCTAACTGGCTGGTGAACAACATTGCAGATAAGGAGGCTGACATGGTTTCTATAAGGAAAAAATTTCTTAAAGATAACCAAGACAAGCACGAGGACAACAACTATGAGTTCAAAAGGAGAGACAAGGATGACAAAGTACCTACTATGGATGGAACCAATGAACAACCAAAGGAGAAAAGACTAATGAAAAAATGATTCTCTTATTGTTGTCTTTGAACATGTTTATTTTAAAAGTTAGTGTTAAACTCTTAGGTTTAGGAATTATTTAGGACTTTTAGGTTTAAGGTTCTGTTTAAGTTTGTTTAGGGTTTGGCTTTTTTAGGGTTTGGTTTAGGGTTTTGGTTTTTTAGAGTTTGTGTAATTGCATGGTTTAATGAAATGGTTAAATTTTGGCAACAATTTTCTCCTCTCTCTTTATTTATTTATTTTTTTTGCTTGATGGGTAAATGGTGGGTTTGGGTAAATTGTGACCGGACCAATATATGGTTGCCTATGTACCTCCTTGGCAAAAAGATCAAGTCATCACGTAATTCATTTTATTTGCCTTAATTTTTGCCTAGGTCGCCTTTTTGGATTTTCAACCTAGTAGGTTTTCTCACTTTTTTGTTTTTTACTCTCCTTTTGCGTAGATCGCCCTTTCGGGTTTTCAATCTACCTTTTTTTTTGTTTTTATTTTTTGCCGAACCTAGGAAAGCAAATAACATAATTTACAACCACCTACGTGGTGTTTTCAGCCTAACACCTCAGACGTGGTATTTCTTTATTGATCCATATTGGTCGGCTTAGTGAAAGGGTTTGCATCTAAGTCCATCAACCTTACTGCTCCTTCAGAGTATTTCTATTTGATAATATATGGACCTGCCCAATTTTGCTTGAATTTTCCATTTGTTTCCTGAATTAGGGCTCGAATCACCTTCAGCACTAAATCTCCCAACTTCAAATTTCTAGCTCTTACTTTCTTATCAAAAGCTTTTCTGAGTCTTTTTTGGTAACCTTGAATATGGTACAAGGCCTTAAGTCTCTCCTCATCCATCATGCATAATTGGTCATATCTACTTTGCAACCAATCCACTTCGGGGATTTCACTCTCCAATATTGTTCTCAATGAACGAACGCCCATTTCAATGGGAAGAACTGCCTCCATCCCATACACCAATGAATAAGGAGTGGCTCCTGTGGATGACCGAATTAACGTCCTATACCCCCAGAGTGCATAGGGTAACTATAGATGCCAATCCTTGTAGTTTTTTCTACTCTTCTTCAAAATTCGTCTTATGTTCTTAATTGCAGCCTCAACTGCTCCATTGGTCTAAGGGCGGTAGGGTGAGGATTTATGGTGCTGAATATTGACCTGTTGAAGTAGCTTCTTCGTTTCTCCCTTGAAATGCAGCCCATTGTTTGAAATAATTTCATGCGGTACCCTATATCTACAAACGATATTAGTCTGAATAAATTGAGTAACTTTCTTCAAATTCAAAACCTTATATGAGGCAGCTTCCACCTATTTAGTGAAGTAGTTAACAACAACAAGTATAAACTCATGGCCATTTGATGCCGTTGGGTGAATCTTCCAAATAATATCTATTCCCCATGTAGAGAATGGCCAGGGTGAAGCTATGGTATGTAATGACATAGGTGGCATGTGCTTCAGATCTCCATGGACTTGGCATTGATGGCATTTTCAAACAAGAACTGCGTAATCTGCTTCCATAGTAGTCCAGTAATAACACTGCCTTATTATCTTTCATGACAGCATATGTGCATTCATATATGGCCCGTAACTTGACTCATGGACCTCTTCAATTATTTGTTGTGCCTCCTTAGCAGTCACGCAAAGGAGATGAATTCCATCATACGATTTTCTATACAGCCTTTCACTACAAATAATGTGATTAATGGACAACATTCTGATAGTCAGTTGGTCATTCTTGTATGTAGACTTCGGGTATGTCCCATCCTTGAGGTACTGTGAGATGTCTGAATATCATTCATCTTCCCCATTCATTCCTTCTATTATCATACAATAAGCCGGTTCTTCTTTTTGTTCCACTACTATCAGTCAAGCTTCACCTTTCTTAGGTCCATCCATCATGGATACCATCATTGCTAAAGCATCTGCAATCTGATTATGCCTTCTTGGCACATATTGGTACTGAATCTTACCGAATTTCAATGCCAACTTCTAAAGACATTCATGATAAGGCATTAGCTTTTCTTCCTTAATCTTTCATCTGCTTTGAATCTGAGAAATTATCAGGGCTAAATCACCATATACTTCCAAATTTTTCACTCCAAGACCTAGGGCCGCTTGTAACCCCATAATGCAAGCTTCATATTCAGTGGCATTATTAGTGGCAGGAAAGTTGAGCCTATTAGAGAATGGGATATATATCCATTTTGGAGAAATTAGGAGAACTCCAATTCCATTTCCATTTTGATTAGTTGTTTCATCAAAATACATCTTCCACGATTCTAACACTATCCCCATGATATCCTTATCTGGAAAGTCCCCTTGGATTTCTTCAGCCTCTTTAGGTGAACTGTGAGCTAAGTGATCAACAATTGCTTTTCCCTTTACAGACTTCTAAGTCACATATTTAATATCAAATTCTGACAAGAGCAGAACTTATTTAGCCATCTTCCCATCTTTCACTGGCTTCTCCATAAGATATTTCAAAAGGTCTATTCTTGCAATCAGCAAGACCTTGAGAGCAAGCATGTAATATTCGAGCTTTCGGGTTGCCCATACAAGCACCACACATGTTTTCTCAAGTGGTGAATACTTCTCTTCATAAGCCAACATCTTCTTGCTAATATAATAAATTGCATTCTCTTTTCTAGACTTCTCTAGGTACTAAGCAAGCAAATTCCCCATTGTTGTATTCGTGGTTGTGAGATATAACAGTAATGGCTTTGCAGGTACTAGTAGAACCAATATTGGTGGCTTCATCAGATAACTCTTGGCATTGCTCTTTCCACACCGTGGGAACTTCTTTCTTGAGTAGTCGAAAAAAGTGGCTCACATGTCATGGTGAGCTGGGCTATAAATCTACTTATATGTTGTATCCTTCCTAAAAATCCTTGGATCTCCTTCTCAGTCCTCAGAGGCTTCATCTCTACAATTGCCTTGATCTTATCAGAATCTACTTCAATTCCCCACTGACTTACCATGAATTCCATGTTAGGATATGTGCCCTTAAATCCTATTGTATGATGCTATGTATAATATTATGTATGACATTATGTGAGAAATGATGTATGACTTAATATTGTGTTTAATAAAGTTGTTTTATTCTTATCTAAAATAATGGTAACATGAATATTCGGACATTATCAAATAGTCCATGAGATGCATAGTATGTGATTTAGTCACAAAAGATATAGATCACAAGTTTTTTGTAAACTCAGAATTTTGGTTCGTAGTCGGTGATGAAATTGGGCATTTCATCTGTGAAGACTATAACATATTAACTACGATGATTTGTCTTGATCATGGAAGTGGTGACTTCTAGTTAATATGTTGATATGTTTTAAGAGTTAAGACATATTGAACTGGACCGCTGTGAGATTTATTATTCTCCTAACGACTGTCAATTGAATAATAAATCTCACGACTTGTATTCACATGAACTCTTAATCCTGAGAGAATAATGGACCTGATCTTGAAATGTAGGTTGCTTTGATATATCAGGAGTGAGATCTAAAGTAACGGTCAAAACCTCAGTATGTTGGGCAGCCACATTTAGTGTTGATGGAACATATATTCTCAAGATGGAATTCATAGTCTCTTAATAGAGATATAAAATATTCCCTTGAGATAAGTTTAATGGGTACAGTTATTCAGAGAGTTAGGCCTAACCACTTTAGTAAGACTAAAGTATATATTTATGAAATTGGATTTCATGAATATATGGTGAATAACACAAAAGGATTAAACCGGGTACTCAAAGATTAAGATGTAGTAATTTACAAAGTGGCAGTCTATATATGACTTTGTATTACTACGAATATTTTATGAAGGGATTGCATGTATAATAAAGTCTTGGGATATAATTTATTAATGAGGCCTAGAGTGCAATTATATTTATATAGTGGTATTAAATATAATTAATGGTAACTTTGGACTTGTCAAGAGTTAACAGAAAAGCCCAAGGCTCATTGGAGCTAGTGTCTTATTTGTTCCCTTTTAGTCCCACTCCAAGCCACACACTAAAGCCCAATTGGCAAGGCCCAAAAGGCTAGCCCAATTAGATAATCAGTTATGTGGAGAGAAACATACAGAATTTTATATAGAATAAAATGGTTTGTATGTTTAATTAGTGTAATCATATATGACATAAGGAAGAGAGACACTCTTTCATATTCTCTCTAGAAACATAGAACTGATTGAGAGACCACACATCTTGGGCATTAAGTGGAATTGGAGTGAAGATTGAAAGTCTTCCCGAGTACTTCTTCATTCGGTTTTGAATTTCACCGCATCAAGGTACACTCTCTTGTTCTTATATTCTGAAACTTACATAGTGCATGTTATCGATTGCGAATGAAGTAGATCCATTTATTTTCCGCTGCGTATGTTTTGTATGCGATACAAACATGATGATTTCCTAACATTCCAATAGTTTCTCGGATGTCACGCCGAAAGTATACTTTTTAGATTCAACCGCAACTTATAGAATTGGATTCTTTCAAAGAATTTTCGTAAAGCTGGTATGTGCCCTTCACGGTCTTTGGACTTCACTATTATGTCATCCACATAAACTTCTACTTCTTTGTGTATCAAATCATGCAATAGAGTAGTGGCTACACGCTGGTAAGTGGCACCAGCATTATTAAGGCCAAATGGCATGACCTTGTAGCAATACGTCCCCCATGGAGTAATGGAGGAGTTTTTCTCCATATCTTATGGAGTCATCTTTATCTGATTGTATCCTGAAAAGCCATTCATAAATGACAGCAAAGCATGTCCTGCTATGTTATTAACTAAGATATCAATATGAGGCAAGGGAAAATCATCTTTTGAGCTAGCTTTATTAATGTCTCTGAAGTCTACACACATTCTCACCTTCCCATCCTTCTTCGCCACTGGAACCATATTAGCTAACCATTCTGGATAGTTGACCACCCTAAAAAATCCCATATTGCATTGTTTCTCAACTTTATCATTGATCTTGAGAATCCATTCTGGCTTCATCCTTCTCAACTTATGCTTGACTGGCTTCATGGCTAAATCTATTGAAATGCAATGTTGCACTATATCTGTATCAATCCCAGGTATGTCTTCATATGACCATGTAAATACCTCTTTGAATTCCTTCAGCAGTACGACTAATGCATCTCTCTTAGAGGAGGTTAAGGTATTACCCATTTGTACCATCTTAGGTTCATTATTAGTTCCCAGGTTAACAAGTTGGGTTTCTTCTTTTATTGGTTCTGTATGCCCTTGTGTTAATTCTTCATTATTAAGAGTTTCTTTACCAATTTCCGAATAAAAACATTCAAAGCCAATAAATAAGTAGAATAAAAAATCACATTATAAGGAGTAGAGTTCTTAACAGAATCAATAGAAATGGACTCTATAAGAATAGAAACATGGTCACAAACGAACTTAACAGGAATGACAATACTAGCAAAAACAGACTCAATAGGGATAGAGAAAATGTTTTTGGCAGGAATGAGTGGTTCAATGGTCTTGATATTCTGTATAGAGTCTTCCATGGGGAGGGTAGCTCCCTTCTATGCCTAGTTCTTCAACTTAATCATGGCTTCAACAGTGGAAGCTGGTTCCTAGTGAGTCCCTTCTTTCTTCAACATCAGTACCCTGGGGTCTTCATCCATATAATTTGTACTTTCACCATCAACTTCCATATCTATGAGCTTTTTAGATACATAGACATCTTGGCATTCTATGCTATCCATCCACTCCCTAAATAGATCTTGCTTCCCTTTGTTGCTTAGGCAGATGTATTAGGGGAAGTATTCTGATTCGTTCCCTTCCATTATCTTATCTTCATCTTCATGATTCTCCGAAGTTAAGTTTCTAAAGCTGTGGATCATTAGCTTTTTGTCTAGTGTCACCAATCTATCATCTATGTCATCTTCTTCCTCAATGTATAGGGTCAGTAAGGCAAGTTTTGAATTATGGAACGACCTTAACTCGGGAATTCTATACCATGCTTGTCATATCGAGGGCTTGATTTTGAACTGGCATCAGTAATGCAACTCCAATCCGAGGGTTGCCCATAGGGTTATTCATCATAATCTATACCTTCAACTTTTGCATCCTCCTCTCATCCTCCTCTACATCTTCATCCTTGGCTTCTACATCATCCTCTGTATATCAAACCTCAACTTTTGTATCATCCTTTATATCTCCATCGTAGTAATCCACGTCATCATCAAACTGGTCTTCATAACAAGATCCTATATCTTCATCCTTTCTATCACTAGGGGTTCTCCTTTATCATTGCCACTATCCTGGCTATCATAATCTTCACTACTACTCTTTTCACTATCATTATCATTACTGTTATTGTCCCCACTATCACTTCGCTGTCACTACTACTGCTGTCACTATTATCACTTTTGCTGTTGCTACCTTCGTTATCCTTACTAAGGGCTTCTCCCCCTTCCTCATTTTCATCATCTGTTCTTACATCAGATGGGTTTTTCAAGGCATGTTGGCAAGCCTTCTAGTACTCTTCTTCCTCTATATTGTAGATAGCATCTTCCAAAAGCGTAGTCATTACGTCAGGATCCATATAATCAGCCCAATCAGTCAGGACCCAATTTGAGTCTTCCTTCTTCAGTTCTGGGAGTTTGTTGTCACAATCAAAGAATAGCTCAAATCCAGGCACCATTGTTTTCAACTTAGGATCGTATCTCAGTTTAGGGAATCCCCAATAGCGTTGATTATCTCCAGCTTTGACAAACTTTCCGTTCAGTGTAGGAGTGCTTTAGGGGTTCTGAGGGATAAGGAAGTCCCTTTGCTTTGGCCTTTGCACGGGTCATCCTCCTTACTTCCATTTCTAACTAGTCATCATCCATAGGTTTATAACCTCGCCCAAAAGGTGGTGTGGTAGTAGGTTTTTGTCGAAACTTAAGCAGTTTGCTCTTTCACAGTCTTCCTTAAGGTTAACATTGGAAAATAATTCATTTTTCTCATCATTGCCACCACATTGTTATTGTTGAAGGGATCAAAGTCCATAAGAATCTTTTCAACCTTTTCTCCTCTTCTTTCAAATTTAGGTTTCTCAATCTTAAAGCCATCCAGGGTTAATGGCTAACCTCAGAATCAATACCAAAAATGGGCTTTGGTATGGTCAAAGTATCGCCATATATGTTAACTATGGCTTTTTCATGCGAAAACCGAGCCTTTTGGTATAAGGATGAAGGTACATGGTTGTCTAAAGAGTATATTGAAGCACGAAGCTATATTCAGCACTTAGAATTCTACTTTCTTGATCATTGGCCCTATGGTGAGCTCCAGTGTCACAATTCCTAAAACCTCCCTTCTACTGTTGTCATACATTTTCACATGCTAATCAGTTGGCACAAAATCCTCAATGCCCAAGCCTAGGCAGCTTGCGGTTTTTAAAGGACACACATTTAAGGCACTTTTGCCATCAATTAGGACAATTGGGATCCCCTTTCCTATGGCATCCACAGTAATGTGCAATGGGTTATTGTGGTGCTTACCCTTCTTTGTTAAATCTTTGTCTGAGTAGGAAATAGTAAGTTCCTTACTTATAGACCCAATCATGGCATTCAGATCTTAAGAAGTAGTGGTTTGTAGGGACTTGGATTTGATTGAGAAGGTCTACCAGATTCTGGCGGTGCTTGTATGAGGCTATAAGTAAACCCCATAAAGATATATTGGCTTCTGCCTTCTGCAATTGCTTAAGGACCTTATCCTCTTCATTGGGTGTTTGTTGGGTAGACTTGTTCAAAGCCTTTATCGGATTCTCTGTCTCCAGATGTGGGGGTTTGAAGTGTCTCCCACTCATGATGTGGGCAATTTTTGATGGGTCATTTGATTGGGGTTTAAAGTGTCCCCCCATATGTAAATGCTGGGTCATTTGATTGGGGTTCGAAATGTCTACCCCATATATGAATATTGGGTCATTTGATTGGGGTTTGAAGTGTCTACCCCTATATGTGGATGTTGGATCGTTTGATTGGGGTTTGAAGTGTCTCCCCCTATATGTGGATGTTGGGTAATTTGGGATTTCTATAGTATCCTCACTCCATATATCATACCCTGCGGCGGACATTATACCCATTAGCTCTTCCCAAGTCATCATAAAGTATTCGGGTAAGTCATAGATTAATTCAGACGGGTCCTCTTCTCCTTTTCCTTTAGTCATGAAACAATTAATCCTTAGTCCTTTCCCAAAATTGTGGTTGGGCAAGGGGTTATTGGTGATACTGGGCCTTCTAGGCAATGCAATCACCTTAGTGTCTATTAAATCTTGAATTGCATGACGAAGGTTATAACACTTGTCAGTGTCGTGGCCTAGGCCTTGATGGTACGCGCACCTTTTACTCACATCAAACCTTGTAGGTAATGGGTTTGGGACTGGTTTTGGGTGTAAGGGTTTTAGTAACCCCTTTTGCCTTCAATTTTTCAAACACTTGACTCATTGGCTTATACAACTCATGAAATTCCCTCCTAGGCCTTGGAGGCGGCCCTTGTGTTATTTGCACTAGGGCAATAAGTTGGTAGGGATCATTTTTATATATATTAGAAATTTTTGCAGTTTTGGAACTAGACCCAAATTTTTTTTTTTAAACTTAGGTGCATCCTCATTTTCTTTAGTTTCATTATTTATTGCATCCTCAATTTGGGTACCAGCAGCAATTAAAGCTTTAAAATTCAGAAAGTACTGAGCAAACAAATATTTATGGTATACAGGTAACAAGTTTTTTACAACCATGGTTAATTGCTCTTCTTCATTTGGCCTATTCATCATCTGTGCGGCTTTGGACCTCCATTTGGAAATGAAGGCAGAGTAGGACTCTTTCAGCTCTTGTTTAGTGGCCTCTAAATCTCTCCTTGTCATGTCTTGGTTGTACTTGTACTGGTTGTGAAACTCCCTACAAATGTCTTCCCAGTTTCTTCCTCTTTTGTCTTCAAGATTGAGGAATCATCTGAGAGCGGCTCCAGTCAAGGTGTTTTGGAACATTTGTGCCAACATTTCTTCAGTAGCTCCCAGGGGCTGCATAGTACTCATGTACATCTTTTGGTGGGATTCGGGGCAGCCTGTGCTGTCGAACTTGTCCAAGATTGGCCTCTTGAACTTTGGGGACGATTTCACATTTGGGAAAAGCGAGAGCGACTGGTAATCCTTGAGATCTTCCATCTAGTGGACCCTTTTGATCATCTCCTCCATCTTACTTATCTTCTCATTAATCTTTTCTCACTCTCCGAGATTGGGGGATTATGATCGATCTTGTTTTCCTCTTGACTACCTTTCAAGTTTTGAAACTATTGTACAATAAGGTTCATGTCTTCCTTTAATTAAATATGGCTTGCCATCATAGTGTTTAGTAGATCTTAGGTGTTTGGGTGTTCTTCCCCTTTTGCAATGGTGGCAGAGTCTTCGAATTTCATATGGCTTGGGCTGTCTTGCAAGTCGAACACAGGGTTGAGATGTTGCAACTATGGAGTGCCTTTAATACTTACAGGCTTTAGTATGGTGATAGGCTTGGAACTGGAACTGCTAGCTTAGCTATCGTTCTTGGATTCTCTTTGGAGTCTTCCCTTTCATCTTGATTGAATTCTCCCCTAAGAAAAGGCTTGGTTGGGTCAAACAAAGCTAGGTCCCTATCTATATCAATCTATCAACCAAACAAACATACACAAAATGCAGTGCACTTTTAACATGGACCGGCCTAAGGATAGGTTCTAAGTCATTACATTGTATGGTGGGTTTGTTGTTTTATTGTTTCCTATAGTTAGGATGTTACACCTCCCTACTAGTAATGTGATGAACATTATGTTCGTCCAAACGACATGGTCTATCCTTTTTAGTCAACAAGAAATGATCCAATGACTTTGGGCTACGATTTTGTGAGTTCACCACTGGGTACTCGAATCTAATGAAGACCGGTGATCCACGGTTACTACCACCATATGTTGAGATAGGACATGCATATTTGTTGTTTTGATGGCACAAACTATGACAGTTAGGGAAAGCTTTTAACAATCAACATGGCAACTTCAAAAAAAATATTATACAAATAATACAAGAAATAAGGGAAAAAAAAAATACCATACAAAAAACAAGGGTATATAATTGGTCATTTAAAGTCTAACACGAAACTTAGTCCTCGACATCCCCAACGGAGTCGTCACTTTGAGAGACTGGGGTAAAACCTAAGGGTGCTCTTAAAAAAGGGATTGGGCATTGGCACCTTCCCTTTTCAGGATTATGTGTATAGTTGCCACTTTTTTTTTTTTGTTACAAAAAAAAAAAGAAAAAAAGAAAAAGACATACACACAGTACATATCTGAATAACATAGCCACTCATTTATTTGAATGAATTACAGTTTGATAAAATGAAATATACATGGCTTTGTTTCCTAGATCACAATCTAGAAAAAATTACAAAGCTTTGTGTTAGGACATATGTGATTTATGTTAGGAACATATGTCAATATGTTACGTAATTGGCTAATCATTTGACAAAACGCACTTTACTTGTATTTGGACAGATAGCTCGACACCTGCAGACAGATAGCTCGACAACTACTCGACAGATAGCTATCTATCGAGATTTAATGAATAAAGCTCGACAGATCCTCGATCAATCGAGGTATCTATCGAGGTTACGGGAATTCAGATTTTCAGATCTGATTTTCGACCTAAGCTTATGTATTTGTGTAGGGTTTCTTTGTGGAGACTTCAAGTTGATATGTTGATATGTTTTAAGAGTTAAGACAAATTGAATTGGACCGCTGTGCGATTTATTGTTTTCCTAACGACCGTCAAATGAATAATAAATCTCACGACTTCTATTTGCAAGAACTCTTTGTTAGGATATGTGCCCTTAAATCCTATTGTATGATGCTATGTATGATATTATGTATGACATTATGTGAGAAATGATGTATGACTTAATATTGTGTTTAATAAAGTTGTTTTATTATTATCTAAAATAATGGTAACATGAATATTCGGACATTATCAAACAGTCCATGAGATGCATAGTATGTGATTTAGTCATAGAAGATATAGATCACAAGTTCTTTGTAAACTCAGAATTTTGGTTCGTAGTCGGTGATGAAATTGGGCATTTCATCTGTGAAGACTATAACATATTAACTACGATGATTTGTCTTGATCATGGAAGTGGTGACTTCTAGTTAATATGTTGATATGTTTTAAGAGTTAAGACATATTGAACTGGACCACTGTGAGATTTATTATTCTCCTAATGACTGTCAATTGAATAATAAATCTCACGACTTGTATTCACATGAACTCTTAATCCTGAGAGAATAATGAACCTGATCATGAAATGTAGGTTGCTTTGATATATCAGGAGTGAGATCTAAAGTAACGGTCAAAACCTCAGTATGTTGGGCAGCCACATTTAGTGTTGATGGAACATATATTCTCAAGATGGAATTCATAGTCTCTTAACGGAGATATAAAATATTCCCTTGAGATAAGTTTAATGGGTACAGTTATTCAGAGAGTTAGGCCTAACCACTTTAGTAAGACTAAAGTATATATTTATGAAATTTGATTTCATAAATATATGATGAATAACTTAAAAGGATTAAACCGGGTACTTAAGGATTAAGATGTAGTAATTAACAAAGTGGCAGTCTATATTCATGACTTTGTATTACTACGAATATTTTATGAAGGGGTTGCATGTATAATAAAATCTTGGGATATAATTTTTTAATGAGGCCTAGAGTGCAATTATATTTATATAGTGGTATTAAATATAATTAATGGTAACTTTGGACTTGTCAAGAGTTGACAGAAAAGCCCAAGACCCATTGGAGCTAATGTCTTATTTGTTCCCTTTTGGTCCCACTCCAAGCCACACACTAAAGCCCAATTGGGAAGGCCCAAAAGACTAGCCCAATTAGATAATCAGTTATGTGGAGAGAAACATACAGAATTTTATATATAATAAAATGGTTTGTATGTTTAATAAGTGTAATAATATATAATATAAGGAAGAGAGACACTCTTTCATATATTCTCTCAAGAGAAAACATAGAACTGATTGAGAGACCACACATCTTGGGCATCAAGTGGAATTGGAGTGAAGATTGAAAGTCTTCCCGAGTACTTCTTCATTCGATTTTGAATTTCTCCGCATCAAAGTACACTCTCTTGTTCTTATATTCTGAAACCTACATAGCGCATGTTGTCAATTGCGAATGAAGTAGATCTGTTTTTTTTTTTCCGTTGCGTATGTTTTGTATGCGATACAAACATGTATATTTCCTAACATTGGTATCAGAGCGGTCTTCATTTCGAATCTGTATAACATGTTTTGTTTGTTTTGGAATTAGAGATAATAGTTTCAAGTTGATAGAGGATTATACATTTAATTTTTTCCATGGTTGTTGAAACTATGATTTGATAAAAACTGATATTGATGTTATGATGTTGTTTAAATATGAATTTAAGAATGTTAAATTGATCTTTAAGGCTATAGCATCAATAGATTTCAGTTTTGATATCAATTTCTGTCTATCATTTTCGTATGATGGTTGTTTGTTCATGCAAAACCGTTGAAAACTGCCTTAGAAGAATTTCTGGAAATTCGAGTTTTACGAGTTTCGATCGATCGAAATTTACTTTCGATCGATCGAGTAAAGCAGAGACCAATCTTTTGAATCGATTAATATTCGATTGCTAGTCGATCGATCGAATTTTCTTTTCGATCGATCGAGAGGCGATCGATCGAATTTTCTTTTCGATCGATCGAGAGGCGATCGAGTATCAATCGAACAAGACAGAAGGTCAAGTTCGAATTGTTTAATTTTTTCGATCGATCGAGGGGCACATTCGATTGATCGAAAGAAAGAAAAACTGAATTTTTTCTAAGTGTTTGTAAGAAAAAGTGCTTAGTATAAAGTGCAAGGCTATGTATAATTAGTTTATGCATAGTTAAAAGATAAAAACCTTTAATTTAAAACATCTAGTGGGAGAGAGATTCAAGGGTTGGATCTCACGGCCTCCATTGTCAGTTTATAGTAGTGTGATTAATCACCTTGCCTTGGCGTATATGCCTTGCTCCCTACGGAGGGTGTTTAATTCATGGTACTACAAGTTAAACTTCTTAATGATAGATGAAGTGTGTTTTTACATTAAGAGCGACCACGCTACCGTGGAGTTACTTGGTGACTCACATTGATTCTAGACAATGGTGTACACTAGACTAAGTATGATGTTAACCTCCCTACGGAACTATGTCATTATCACTTAGAGGCTAAAGGATAAGCGGCAAATTATTTTTGTTTGGTAAGAGTTACCATGATAGCATTAATAATGAGGATAATCCTCGCTTAATCATAGTGATTGGTATGACCTCACTACCGAGGAATATTAATTGCGGGATTGGGTTGTCGTTGCATATATTATATTATGGTTTTATTAAGATTCCATATTATATGTTTATATGCTAAATTGATAATGTCCAGTTTACTTATTATATTCATGTTTATTATTTTCAGATTTGAACATGGCATCATTTAGCCCACTTGTTACCATTCTTAATCAAAACAAACTGACTGGATCCAATTATGTTGACTGGAAAAGAAACTTGGACATAGTTCTCACAGCTAAAGAGCACAAATATGTGCTTACTCAACCATGTCCTAGCTTTCCTTCATTAGATGCTTTTCCTGAGGAAAAACAACGATATGATCGTTGGCAGAAATCTAATGAAATGGCCAAGTGCTACATCCTAGCGTCCATCTCAAATGTTCTACAACATCAAATGCAGGATGTAGAACTTGCTTCGGACATTATGCTAAGTCTGAAGGAGATGTTTGGTGAGTAAGGCCGTTCTGCAAGGCAAGAAACCATGAGACAAATTTATAATATCAAAATGGCTGAAGGTACTTCAGTGAGGGAGCATTGTCTTAAGATGATCTCTAATCTGAATACATTGGAAGTTTTGGGTGCCGACATTGATGGAGAATCCCAAGTGGACATGATACTCCAGTCACTACCGGAATCATTCAAGGAATTCAGACTTAATTATAACATAAACAAAAAGATTTATTCTTTGTCTGAATTAATGAATGAGTTAGTGGCGGCGGAAGGCATCCTTGGTACTTCTAATGTTGAAGCCAATGTGGGTGAAGCTTCTACTTCTCAACCTAAGTCGAAAGGCAAGGGTAAGAAGAAGAAGAAGAAGGACTTCACTAAGCAGGAGGGTAAACAAATTGTCTTAGGGGTTGCCGACAAAGGAAAGAAACTGAAAGGAAAATGATTCCATTGTGGTGAGAAAGGACATTGGAAGAGAAATTGTTCAAAGTTCAAGGCTGCCGTTAATAAGGGTATGAATAGCTCATTTCTCCTTGAAATATGTTTGGTACAAAATCCCACGGATTCCTGGTGTGTGGATTCAGGTTGTACTAATCATATCTGCAATTCTTTGCTGGGGTTCCAGGAGACCAAAAGACTTAAAGAAGGAGAGTTGTTTCTGACCTTGGCTGATGGGAGTAGGATTCCAGTTGTAGCTATTGGAGTGTTTAATTTATGTTTTGAATCAAGAGTTTTAATATTAATGACTGTCTATATGTACCTAAATTTCGTAGGAATCTAATTTCTGCAACTTATTTAGGTAAAAGTGGATATTGGGTTATCCTTAAAGACAATGTTGTAACAAAGAAGGGTAAAACATTTATCTGTTCTGGCAATATTGTGGATGGTCTTTATATTTTAACTCCTGATAAGCATGAATTATATAATTCTGAATTAGATAATAGCTCTCATGTAAAATCATTAAAGAAAAAGTTTCCTTCTACTAATGATGCATATCTTTGGCACTTGCGTTTGGGTCATATTAATCCAAACAGAATTCAAAGACTGATCAAAGATGGTCTCTTAGAGCCATTGGACTTTGATGAATTTCCAGTTTGTGAATCTTGTTTGGAAGGTGAAATGACCAAACGACCTTTTAATGCAAAAGGTAGAAAAGCCCAAGAGTTGCTAGAATTAGTTCATACGGATGTTTGTGGTCCTATGTCAACCCAAGCAAAAGGAGGTTATGAGTACTTCATCACTTTCACCGATAATTACTCTAGATTTGGTTATGTGTACCTAATGAGACGGAAGTCCGAAGCCTTTGAAAAATTCAAAGAGTTTAGGGCTGAAGTTGAGAATCAATTGGGTAAACACATAAAGGTCATTCGATCTAATCGTGGTGGCGAATACCTTCTTGGGGATCTCAAGGATTACTTAACTCAAAATGGGATTGTATCTCAATTGACTGCACCTGGAACTCCCCAACAAAATGGTGTAGCAGAAAGAAGGAATAGGACTCTTTTAGAAATGGTTAGGTCCATGATGAGTTACTCAACTTTACTTATTTCTTTTTGGGGTTATGCCTTAGATACAGCAATACATCTTTTCAATTTAGTTCCATCAAAATCTGTTCCCAAAACACCCATGGAATTGTGGAGTGGGCGTAAGCCTAGTATGAAATATCTCCACATTTGGGGTTGTCCAGCACATGTGTTAAAAGGGAAGTTTGATAAGTCGGAACCAAAATCAGAAGTATGTTTTCTTGTGGGTTATCCAAAAGAAACTAGGGGTTATTTATTCTATAGTCATAAAGATAACAAAGTTTTTGTTAGTACAAATGCTAAATTCTTGGAAAATGACTATATGAATAATTTTACGCCTAGAAGTAGAGTTGTCTTGGCTGAAATGAATGAACCTGTAATTGAACAACCAATGGTTGAAACTAGGGATGATGGGGCTGTATTGGATACACCACAAGATACTACTTATGAGATGTCTAGTACACAGGTGTCTCGTCATAGTGGGAGGAATGTTAGGCCACCTATAAGATTCATAGGTCTTGGAGAGACTTATGAGGCTATCTCAGAGGAGGCTGAAACTGATCCTTACACTTATGAAGAAGCAATGAATGATATAGATGTACATCATTGGGTCCAAGCTATGAAATCGGAATTAGATTCCATGTATTCCAATCAAGTTTGGGATCTTGTAAAGGCGCCTAACGGCATTAAACTTGTTGGTTGCAAATGGGTTTACAAGAGGAAGAGAGGGATAGATGGAAAGGTTGAAACCTTTAAAGCAAGGCTAGTGGCAAAAGGATATACTCAAAAAGAAGGTATTGATTATGAGGAAACCTTTTCACCAGGAGCAATACTTAAATCTATCAGAATTCTCTTATTCATTACTACTCATTATGATTATGAGATTTGGCAAATAGATGTCAAGACTGCATTTCTTAATGGCAATCTTGAAGAGGAAATCTATATGAAGCAACCAGAAGGTTTCATAGCAAAGAACCAAGAGCATATGGTATGCAAGTTGAATAAGTCCATTTATGGACTTAAGCAAGCATTTAGGTCATGGAACATCAGATTTGATCAAGCAATCAAATCATTTGGTTTTGAACAAAATCTTGATGAATCATGTGTATACAAAAGACATCAAGACAAAGTAGTAATGTTCCTAGTGCTTTATGTTGATGATATTCTACTCATTGGAAATGATGTAGGTGTAATGTCATCAGTAAATGTTTGGTTGTCAAACCAATTTGATATGAAGGATTTGGGTGAGGCTAACTTTATTCTAGGGATCAAGCTTTGGCGAGATCGTAAGAATAAGATGTTAGGCTTATCACAAGCTGGATATATAGATAAGGTTCTAGAACGGTTTAGCATGCAAAACTCCAAGAAATGATTACTTCCTTTCAGACATGGGATTCCTCTATCTGATGACCAAAGGCCTAAGACTCAAGAGGAAGAAGATATGATGAGAAAAGTTCCTTATGCTTCTGCAGTAGGAAGTCTCATGTATGCCATGCTTTGTACTAGACCGGATATCTGTTTTTCAGTTGGCATGGTCAGCCGATATCAATCAAATCCAGGACCACAACATTGGCAAGCTGTAAAGCATATTCTCAAGTATCTACGGAGAACGAGAGATTATATGCTTGTTTACCGTTGTGAGGATTTAATTCCCATTGGCTATACAGATTCAGACTTTCAATCGGATCTAGATTTTAGAAAGTCCACGTCAGGATGTGTATTCACCTTGGGAGGTGGAGCCATAAGTTGGAGGAGTGTTAAGCAATCTTGTATTGTGGACTCCACCATGGAAGCTGAATATGTTGCTGCTTGTGAGGCGGCAAAGGAAGCTGTTTGGTTCAAGAAATTCCTTTCTGATCTTGGTGTAGTGAGAATAGAGCAAGTTCCTATCACATTGTTTTGTGACAATAGTGGAGCGGTTGCACAATCCAAAGATCCAAGGAATCACAAGAAAGGAAAGCACATTGAGAGAAAGTACCACATCATTCGAGACATTGTTGCTCGTGGAGATGTGGTGGTAGCAAAGATTGAAAGTGCAAATAATCTAGCAGATCCCTTTACCAAAATCTTGCCTCAAAAGACCTTCGAGTCACATTTGGAGAGAATTGGAGTTAAGATTAGTGCACAATAGTCTTTAGGGCAAGTGCGAGATTGTTAGGATATGTGCCCTTAAATCCTATTGTATGATACTATGTATGATATTATGTATGACATTATGTGAGAAATGATGTATGACTTAATATTGTGTTTAATAAAGTTGTTTTATTCTTATCTAAAATAATGGTAACATGAATATTCGGACATTATCAAACAGTCCATAAGATGCATAGTATGTGATTTATGTGATTTAGTCACAGAAGATATAGATCACAAGTTCTTTGTAAACTCAGAATTTTGGTTCGTAGTCGGTGATGAAATTGGGCATTTCATCTGCGAAGACTATAACATATTAACTACGATGATTTGTCTTGATCATGGAAGTGGTGACTTCTAGTTAATATGTTGATATTTTTTAAGAGTTAAGACATATTGAATTGGACCGCTGTGAGATTTATTATTCTGCTAACGACTGTTAATTGAATAATAAATCTCACGACTTGTATTCACATGAACTCTTAATCCTGAGAGAATAATGGACCTGATCATAAAATGTAGGTTGCTTTGATATATTAGGAGTGAGATCTAAAGTAACGGTCAAAACCTCAGTATGTTGGGCAGCCACATTTAGTGTTGATTGAACATATATTCTCAAGTTGGAATTCATAGTCTCTTAACGGAGATATAAAATATTCCCTTGAGATAAGTTTAATGGGTACAGTTATTCAAAGAGTTATGCCTAACCACTTTAGTAAGACTAAAGTATATATTTATGAAATTGAATTTCATAATATATGATGAATAACTTAAAAGGATTAAACCGGGTACTCAAGGATTAAGATGTAGTAATTAACAAAGTGGCAGTCTATATTCATGACTTTGTATTACTACGAATATTTTATGAAGGGGTTGCGTGTATAATAAAGTCTTGGGATATAATTTATTAATGAGGCCTAGAGTGCAATTATATTTATATAGTGGTATTAAATGTAATTAATGGTAACTTTGGACTTGTCAAGAGTTAACAGAAAAGCCCAAGGCCCATTGGAGCTAGTGTCTTATTTGTTCCCTTTTGGTCCCACTCCAAGCCACACACTAAAGCCCAATTAGGAAGGCCCAAAAGGCTAGCCCAATTAGGAAGGCCCAAAAGGCTAGCCCAATTAGATAATCAGTTATGTGGAGAGAAACATACAGAATTTTATATAGAATAAAATGGTTTGTATGTTTAATAAGTGTAATAATATATAATATAAGGAAGAAAGACACTCTTTCATATATTCGCTCAAGAGAAAACATAAAACTGATTGAGAGACCACACATCTTGGGCATCATGTGGAATTGGAGTGAAGATTGAAAGTCTTCCTGAGTACTTCTTCTTTCGATTTTGAATTTTATCGCATCAAGGTACACTCTCTTGTTCTTAAATTCTGCAACCTACATAGCGCATGTTGTCAATTGCGAATGAAGTAAATCCGTTTTTTTTCCGTTGCGTATGTTTTGTATGCGATACAAACATGTATATTTCCTAACACTCTTAATCCTGAGATAATGGACCTGATCATGAAGTGTAGGTTGCTTTGATATATCAGGAGTGAGATCTAAAGTCATGATCAAAACCTCAGTATGTTGGGCAGCCACAATCAGTGTTGATGGAACACATATTCTTAAGATGGAATTCAAAATCACTTAACGGAGATATAAAATATTCTTTTGAGATAAGTTTAATGGGTATAGTCCATGAGATGCATAGTATGTAATTTACGTGATTTAGTCACGGAAGATATAGGTCGCAAGTTCTTTGTAAACTCAGAATTATAGTTCGTATCGGCGATGAAATTGAGCATTTCATCTGTGAAGACTATAACATATCAACTAAGATGATTTGTCTTGATCATAGAAGTGGAGACTTCTAGTTGAAATGTTGATAGGTTTTAAGGGTTAAGACATATTGAAATGGACTGCTGCGATATTTATCATTCTTCTAACGACTGTCAAATGAATAATAAATCTCACGACTACTATTTGAAAGAACTCTTAATCCTGAGATAACGGACCTGATCATGACGTGTAGGTTGCTTTGATATATCAGGAGTGAGATCTAAAGTCATGATCAAAACCTCAGTATGTTGGGCAGCCACATTCAGTGTTGATGGAACACATATTCTTAAGATGGAATTCAAAATCTCTTAACGGAGATATAAAATATTCTTTTGAGATAAGTTTAATGGGTATAGTCCATGAGATGCATAGTATGTAATTTACGTGATTTAGTCACGGAAGATATAGGTCGCAAGTTCTTTGTAAACTTAGAATTATAGTTCGTATCGGCGATGAAATTGAGCATTTCATCTGTGAAGACTATAACATATCAACTAAGATGATATGTCTTGATCATAGAAGTGGAGCTTCTAGTTGATATGTTGATAGGTTTTAAGGGTTAAGACATATTGAAATGGACTGCTGCGAGATTTATCATTCTTCTAACGACTGTCAAATGAATAATAAATCTCACGACGACTATTTTAAAGAACTCTTAATCCTGAGATAACGGACCTGATCATGAAGTGTAGGTTGCTTTGATATATCAGGAGTGAGATCTAAAGTCATGATCAAAACCTCAGTATGTTGGGCAGCCAAATTCAGTGTTGATGGAACATATATTCTCAAGACGGAATTCATAATTTCTTAACGGAGATATAAAATATTATCTTGAGATAAGTTTAATGGGTATAGTCCATGAGATGCATAGTATGTGATTTATGTGATTTAGTCACGGAAGATATAGATCACAAGTTCTTTGTAAACTCAGAATTATAGTTCATAGTCGGTGATAAAATTGGGCATCTCATCCGTGAACACTATAACATATCAACTAAGATGATTTGTCTTGATTATGGAAGTAGAGACTTCTAGTCGATGTGTTGATATGTTTTAAGAGTTAAGACATATTGAACTGGACTGCTGTGAGATTTATTATTCTCCTAACGACTGTCAAATGAATAATAAATCTCACGACTTCTATTTGCATGAACTCCTAATCCTAAGAGAATAAAGGACATGATCATGAAGTGTAGACTGCTTTGATATATCAAGAGTGAGATCCAAAGTCACGATCAAAACCTCAGTATGTTGGTCAACCACATTC
The DNA here is from genome assembly GCA_033629205.1 of Lithocarpus polystachyus. Classification (NCBI taxonomy): domain Eukaryota; kingdom Viridiplantae; phylum Streptophyta; class Magnoliopsida; order Fagales; family Fagaceae; genus Lithocarpus; species Lithocarpus polystachyus. Next base: position 37,115,481 of record CM066172.1, read on the forward strand.
AGTGTTGATGGAACATATATTCTTAAGATGGAATTCATAATCTCTTAAATGAGATATAAAATGTTCCCTTGAGATAAATTTAATGGGCATAGTCCATGAGATGCACAGTATGTGATTTATGTGACCTAGTCAAGGAAGATATAGATCGCAATTTCTTTGTAAACTTAGAATTATAATTCGTAGTCTGTGATGAAATTGGGCATTTCATCCTTGAAGATTATAACATATCAACTAAGATGATTTGTCTTTATCACGGAAGTGGAAACTACTAGTTCATATGTTGATATGTTTTAAGAGTTAAGACATATTGAACTGGACCGCTGTGGCATTTATTATACTCCGAACGATTGTCAAATGAATAATAATTCTCACGACTTCTATTTGCATGAACTCTTAATCTTTAGAGAACAATGGACCTAATCATGAAGTGGAAGTTGCTTTAATATATCAAGAGTGAGATTTAAAGTCAAAATCAAAACTTCAGTATATTGGGTAGCCAGATTTAGTGTTGTTGGAACATATATTCTCAAGATGGAATTCATTATCTCTTAACGGAGATATAGAATATTCCCTTGAGATAAGTTTAACGAGTACAGTACATGACATGCATAGTATGTGATTTATGTGATTTCGTCACGGAAGATGTAGATCACAAGTTCTTTGCAAACTCAGAATTATACTTCGTAGTCGGTGATGAAATTGGGCATTTCAAATCTGAGGACTATAACATTTCAACAAAGATGATTTGTCTTGATCGTGGAAGTGGAGACTTCTAGTTGATATGTTGATAGGTTTTAAGAGTTAAGACCTATTGAACTGGACCACTGTGACATTTATTATTCTCCAAACGACTGTCAAATGAATAATTAATCTCACGACATCTATTTGCATGAGCAGTTAATCCAGAGAGAATAATGGACCTGATCATGAGGTGTACGTTGCATTGATATATCAAGAGTGAGATCTAAAGTCACGATCAAAACCTCAGTATATTGGGCAGCCGCATTTAGTGTCGATGAAACATATATTCTCAAGATGGAATTTATAATCTCTTAACGGAGATATAAAATATTCCCCAGAGATACGTTTAATAGGTATAGTCCATGAGATACATAGTATGTGATTTATGTGATTTAATCAAGGAAGATATAGATCGTAAGTTCTTTGTAAACTCAGAATTACAGTTCGTAGTCGGTGATGAAATTTGCCATTTCATCTGTGAAGACTATAACATATCAACTAAGATGATTTGTCTTGATTATGGAAGTGGAGACTTCTAGTTGATACGTTGATATGTTTTAAGGGTTAAGACATATTGAACTAGACCGCTGTGAGATTTATTATTCTTTTAACGACTGTCAAATGAAAAATAAATCTCACGACTTCTATTTGCACGAACTCTTAATCCTAAGAGGATAATGGACTTAATCATTATGTGTAGGTTGCTTTGATATATCAAGAGTGAGATCCAAAGTCACGATCAAAACCTCAGTATGTTGGTCAACCACATTCAGTGTTGATGGAACATATATTCTTAAGATGGAATTCATAATCTCTTAAATGAGATATAAAATGTTCCCTTGAGATAAATTTAATGGGCATAGTCCATGAGATGCACAGTATGTGATTTATGTGACCTAGTCAAGGAAGATATAGATCGCAATTTCTTTGTAAACTTAGAATTATAATTCGTAGTCTGTGATGAAATTGGGCATTTCATCCTTGAAGATTATAACATATCAACTAAGATGATTTGTCTTTATCACGGAAGTGGAAACTACTAGTTCATATGTTGATATGTTTTAAGAGTTAAGACATATTGAACTGGACCGCTGTGGCATTTATTATACTCCGAACGATTGTCAAATGAATAATAATTCTCACGACTTCTATTTGCATGAACTCTTAATCTTTAGAGAACAATGGACCTAATCATGAAGTGGAAGTTGCTTTAATATATCAAGAGTGAGATTTAAAGTCAAAATCAAAACTTCAGTATATTGGGTAGCCAGATTTAGTGTTGTTGGAACATATATTCTCAAGATGGAATTCATTATCTCTTAACGGAGATATAGAATATTCCCTTGAGATAAGTTTAACGAGTACAGTACATGACATGCATAGTATGTGATTTATGTGATTTCGTCACGGAAGATGTAGATCACAAGTTCTTTGCAAACTCAGAATTATACTTCGTAGTCGGTGATGAAATTGGGCATTTCAAATCTGAGGACTATAACATTTCAACAAAGATGATTTGTCTTGATCGTGGAAGTGGAGACTTCTAGTTGATATGTTGATAGGTTTTAAGAGTTAAGACCTATTGAACTGGACCACTGTGACATTTATTATTCTCCAAACGACTGTCAAATGAATAATTAATCTCACGACATCTATTTGCATGAGCAGTTAATCCAGAGAGAATAATGGACCTGATCATGAGGTGTACGTTGCATTGATATATCAAGAGTGAGATCTAAAGTCACGATCAAAACCTCAGTATATTGGGCAGCCGCATTTAGTGTCGATGAAACATATATTCTCAAGATGGAATTTATAATCTCTTAACGGAGATATAAAATATTCCCCAGAGATACGTTTAATAGGTATAGTCCATGAGATACATAGTATGTGATTTATGTGATTTAATCAAGGAAGATATAGATCGTAAGTTCTTTGTAAACTCAGAATTACAGTTCGTAGTCGGTGATGAAATTTGCCATTTCATCTGTGAAGACTATAACATATCAACTAAGATGATTTGTCTTGATTATGGAAGTGGAGACTTCTAGTTGATACGTTGATATGTTTTAAGGGTTAAGACATATTGAACTAGACCGCTGTGAGATTTATTATTCTTTTAACGACTGTCAAATGAAAAATAAATCTCACGACTTCTATTTGCACGAACTCTTAATCCTAAGAGGATAATGGACTTAATCATTATGTGTAGGTTGCTTTGATATATCAAGAGTGAGATCCAAAGTCACGATGAAAGCCTCAGTATATAGGGCAGCCACATTTAGTGTTGATGAAACATATATTCTCAAAATAGAATTCACAATCTCTTAACGGAGATTTAAAATATTCCCTTGAGATAAGTATAATTGGTATAGTCCTTGAGATGCATAATATGTGATTTACGTGATTTAGTCACGGAAGATATAGGTCGCAAGTTCTTTGTAAACTTAGAATTATAGTTCGTATCGGCGATGAAATTGAGCATTTCATCTGTGAAGACTATAACATATCAACTAAGATGATTTGTCTTGATCATAGAAGTGGAGACTTCTAGTTGATATGTTGATAGGTTTTAAGGGTTAAGACATATTGAAATGGACTGCTGTGAGATTTATCATTCTTCTAACGACTGTCAAATGAATAATAAATCTCACGACTACTATTTGAAAGAACTCTTAATCCTGAGATAACGGACCTGATCATGAAGTGTAGGTTGCTTTGATATATTAGGAGTGAGATTTAAAATCACGATCAAAACCTCAATATGTTGGGCAGCCACATTTAGCGTTGATGGAACATATATTCTCAAGACGGAATTCATAATTTCTTAACGGAGATATAAAATATTATCTTGAGATAAGTTTAATGGGTATAGTCCATGAGATGCATAGTATGTGATTTATGTGATTTAGTCACGGAAGATATAGATCACAAGTTCTTTGTAAACTCAGAATTATAGTTCATAGTCGGTGATAAAATTGGGCATCTCATCCGTGAACACTATAACATATCAACTAAGATGATTTGTCTTGATTCTGGAAGTGGAGACTTCTAGTCGATGTGTTGATATGTTTTAAGAGTTAAGACATATTGAACTGGACTGCTGTGAGATTTATTATTCTCATAACGACTGTCAAATGAATAATAAATCTCACGACTTCTATTTGCATGAACTCCTAATCCTAAGAGAATAATGGACCTGATCATGAAGTGTAGACTGCTTTGATATATCAAGAGTGAGATCCAAAGTCACGATCAAAACCTCAGTATGTTGGTCAACCACATTCAGTGTTGATGGAACATATATTCTTAAGATGGAATTCATAATCTCTTAAATGAGATATAAAATGTTCCCTTGAGATAAATTTATTGGGCATAGTCCATGAGATGCACAGTATGTGATTTATGTGACCTAGTCAAGGAAGATATAGATCGCAAGTTCTTTGTAAACTCAGAATTCTAATTCGTAGTCTGTGATGAAATTGGGCATTTCATCCTTGAAGATTATAACATATCAACTAAGATGATTTGTCTTTATCACGGAAGTGGAAACTACTAGTTCATATGTTGATATGTTTTAAGAGTTAAGACATATTGAACTGGACCGCTGTGGCATTTATTATACTCCCAACGATTGTCAAATGAATAATAATTCTCACGACTTCTATTTGCATGAACTCTTAATCTTGAGAGAACAATGGACCTAATCATGAAGTGGAAGTTGCTTTAATATATCAAGAGTGAGATTTAAAGTCAAAATCAAAACTTCAGTATATTGGGTAGCCAGATTTAGTGTTGTTGGAACATATATTCTCAAGATGGAATTCATTATCTCTTTACGGAGATATAGAATATTCCCTTGAGATAAGTTTAACGAGTATAGTACATGACATGCATAGTATGTGATTTATGTGATTTCGTCACGGAAGATGTAGATCACAAGTTCTTTGCAAACTCAGAATTATACTTCGTAGTCGGTGATGAAATTGGGCATTTCAAATCTGAGGACTATAACATTTCAACAAAGATGATTTGTCTTGATCGTGGAAGTGGAGACTTCTAGTTGATATGTTGATAGGTTTTAAGAGTTAAGACATATTGAACTGGACCACTGTGACATTTATTATTCTCCAAACGACTGTCAAATGAATAATTAATCTCACGACATCTATTTGCATGAGCAGTTAATCCAGAGAGAATAATGGACTTGATCATGAGGTGTACGTTGCATTGATATATCAAGAGTGAGATCTAAAGTCACGATCAAAACCTCAGTATATTGGGCAGCCGCATTTAGTGTCGATGAAACATATATTCTCAAGATGGAATTTATAATCTCTTAACGGAGATATAAAATATTCCCCAGAGATACGTTTAATAGGTATAGTCCATGAGATACATAGTATGTGATTTATGTGATTTAATCAAGGAAGATATAGATCATAAGTTCTTTGTAAACTCAGAATTACAGTTCGTAGTCGGTGATGAAATTTGCCATTTCATCTGTGAAGACTATAACATATCAACTAAGATGATTTGTCTTGATTATGGAAGTGGAGACTTCTAGTTGATACGTTGATATGTTTTAAGGGTTAAGACATATTGAATTAGACCGCTGTGAGATTTATTATTCTTTTAACGACTGTCAAATGAAAAATAAATCTCACGACTTCTATTTGCACGAACTCTTAATCCTAAGAGAATAATGGACTTAATCATTATGTGTAGGTTGCTTTGATATATCAAGAGTGAGATCCAAAGTCACGATGAAAGCCTCAGTATATAGGGCAGCCACATTTAGTGTTGATGGAACATATATTCTCAAAATAGAATTCACAATCTCTTAACGGAGATTTAAAATATTCCCTTGAGATAAGTATAATTGGTATAGTCCATGAGATGCATAATATGTGATTTACGTGATTTAGTCACGGAAGATATAGGTCGCAAGTTCTTTGTAAACTTAGAATTATAGTTCGTATCGGCGATGAAATTGAGCATTTCATCTGTGAAGACTATAACATATCAACTAAGATGATTTGTCTTGATCATAGAAGTGGAGACTTCTAGTTGATATGTTGATAGGTTTTAAGGGTTAAGACATGTTGAAATGGACTGCTGTGAGATTTATCATTCTTCTAACGACTGTCAAATGAATAATAAATCTCACGACTACTATTTGAAAGAACTCTTAATCCTGAGATAACAGACCTGATCATGAAGTGTAGGTTGCTTTGATATATCAGGAGTGAGATCTAAAATCATGATCAAAACCTCAATATGTTGGGCAGCCACATTTAGCGTTGATGGAACATATATTCTTAAGATGGAATTCAAAATCTCTTAACGGAGATATAAAATATTCTTTTGAGATAAGTTTAATGGGTATAGTCCATGAGATGCATAGTTTGTAATTTACGTGATTTAGTCACGGAAGATATAGGTCGCAAGTTCTTTGTAAACTCAGAATTATAGTTCGTATCAACGATGAAATTGAGCATTTCATCTGTGAAGACTATAACATATCAACTAAGATGATTTGTCTTGATCATAGAAGTGGAGACTTCTAGTTGATATGTTGATAGGTTTTAAGGGTTAAGACATATTGAAATGGACTGCTGTGAGATTTATCATTCTTCTAACGACTGTCAAATGAATAATAAATCTCACGAGTACTATTTGAAAGAACTCTTAATCCTGAGATAACGGACCTGATCATGAAGTGTAGGTTGCTTTGATATATCAGGAGTGAGATCTAAAATCATGATCAAAACCTCAATATGTTGGACAGCCACATTTAGTGTTGATGGAACATATATTCTCAAGACGGAATTCATAATTTCTTAACGGTGATATAAAATATTATCTTGAGATAAGTTTAATGGGTATAGTCCATTAGATGCATAGTATGTGATTTATGTGATTTAGTCACGGAAGATATAGATCACAAGTTCTTTGTAAACTCAGAATTATAGTTCATAGTCGGTGATAAAATTGGGCGTCTCATCCGTGAACACTATAACATATCAACTAAGATGATTTGTCTTGATTATGGAAGTGGAGACTTCTAGTCGATGTGTTGATATGTTTTAAGAGTTAAGACATATTGAACTGGACTGCTGTGAGATTTATTATTCTCCTAACGACTGTCAAATGAATAATAAATCTCACGACTTCTATTTGCATGAACTCCTAATCCTAAGAGAATAATGGACCTGATCATGAAGTGTAGACTGCTTTGATATATCAAGAGTGAGATCCAAAGTCACGATCAAAACCTCAGTATGTTGGTCAACCACATTCAGTGTTGATGGAACATATATTCTCAAGACGGAATTCATAATCTCTTAAATGGGATATAAAATGTTCCCTTGAGATAAATTTAATGGGCATAGTCCATGAGATGCACAGTATGTGATTTATGTGACCTAGTCAAGGAAGATATAGATCGCAAGTTCTTTGTAAACTCAGAATTATAATTCGTAGTCTGTGATGAAATTGGGCATTTCATCCTTGAAGATTATAACATATCAACTAAGATGATTTGTCTTTATCACGGAAGTGGAAACTACTAGTTCATATGTTGATATGTTTTAAGAGTTAAGACATATTGAACTGGACCGCTGTGGCATTTATTATACTCCTAACGATTGTCAAATGAATAATAATTCTCACGACTTCTATTTGCATGAACTCTTAATCTTGAGAGAACAATGGACCTAATCATGAAGTGGAAGTTGCTTTAATATATCAAGAGTGAGATTTAAAGTCAAAATCAAAACTTCAGTATATTAGGTAGCCACATTTAGTGTTGTTGGAACATATATTCTCAAGATGGAATTCATTATCTCTTAACAGAGATATAGAATATTCCCTTGTAATAAGTTTAACGAGTATAGTACATGACATGCATAGTATGTGATTTATGTGATTTCGTCACGGAAGATGTAGATCACAAGTTCTTTGCAAACTCAGAATTATACTTCGTAGTCGGTGATGAAATTGGGCATTTCAAATCTGTGGACTATAACATTTCAACAAAGATGATTTGTCTTGATCGTGGAAGTGGAGACTTCTAGTTGATATGTTGATAGGTTTTAAGAGTTAAGACATATTGAACTGGACCACTGTGACATTTATTATTCTCCAAACGACTGTCAAATGAATAATTAATCTCACGACATCTATTTGCATGAGCAGTTAATCCAGAGAGAATAATGGACTTGATCATGAGGTGTACGTTGCATTGATATATCAAGAGTGAGATCTAAAGTCACGATCAAAACCTCAGTATATTGGGCAGCCGCATTTAGTGTCGATGAAACATATATTCTCAAGATGGAATTTATAATCTCTTAACGGAGATATAAAATATTCCCCAGAGATACGTTTAATAGGTATAGTCCATGAGATACATAGTATGTGATTTATGTGATTTAATCAAGGAAGATATAGATCATAAGTTCTTTGTAAACTCAGAATTACAGTTCGTAGTCGGTGATGAAATTTGCCATTTCATCTGTGAAGACTATAACATATCAACTAAGATGATTTGTCTTGATTATGGAAGTGGAGACTTCTAGTTGATACGTTGATATGTTTTAAGGGTTAAAACATATTGAACTAGACCGCTGTGAGATTTATTATTCTTTTAACGACTGTCAAATGAAAAATAAATCTCACGACTTCTATTTGCACGAACTCTTAATCCTAAGAGAATAATGGACTTAATCATTAAGTGTAGGTTGCTTTGATATATCAAAAGTGAGATCCAAAGTCACGATGAAAGCCTCAGTATATAGGGCAGCCACATTTAGTGTTGATGGAACATATATTCTCAAAATAGAATTCACAATCTCTTAACGGAGATTTAAAATATTCCCTTGAGATAAGTATAATTGGTATAGTCCGTGAGATGCATAATATGTGATTTAGTCACGGAAGATATAGATCGCAAGTTCTTTGTAAACTCAGAATTATGGTTCGTATCGGTGATGAAATTGAGCATTTCATCTGTGGAGAGTACAACATACAACTAAGATGATTCGTGTTGATTATGTAAGTGGAGACTTCTAGTTGATAAGTTGATAGGTTTTAAGAGTTAAGACATACTGAACTGGACCGTTGTGAGATTTATTATTATCCTAACGACTGTCAAATGAGTAATAAATCTCACGATTTCTATTTGCAAGAATTCTTAATCCTGAGATAATGGACCTAATCATGAAGTGTAGGTTGTTTTGATATATTAAGAGTGCGATCTAAAGTCATGATCAAAACCTCAATATGTTGGGTAGCCACATTTAGTGTTGTTGGAACATATACTCTCCAGATCGAATTCATAATCTCTTAACGGAGATATAAATTATTCACTTGAGATAAGTTTAATGGGTATAGTCCATGAGGTGCATAGTATGTGATTAATGTGATTTAGTCCCGGAAGATATAGATTACAAGTTCTTTGTAAACTCAGAATTATAGTTCTTAATCGTTGATGAAATTGGGCATGTCATCTGTGAAGACTATAACATATCAACTGAGACGATTTGTCTTGATCATGGAAGTGGAGACTTCTTGTTGATATGTTGATATGTTGTAAGAGTAAAGACATATTGAACTGGATTTCTATGAGATTTATTATTCTCCTAACGACTATCAAATGAATAATAAATCTCACGACTTCTATTTGCATGAACTCCTAATCCTAAGAGAATAATGGACCTGATAATGAAGTGTAGACTGCTTTGATATATCAAGAGTGAGATCTAAAGTCACGATCAAAATCTCAGTATGTTGGGCAACCACATTCAGTGTTGATGGAACATATATTCTTAAGATAGAATTCATAATTGCTTAACGGAGATATAAAATATTCCATTGAAATATGTTTAATGGGCATAGTCCAAGAGATACACAGTATGTGATTTATGTGACTTAGTCACGGAAGATATAAATCGCAAGTTCTTTGTAAACTTAGAATTATAGTTCGCAGTCTGTGATGAAATTGGGCATTTCAACCTTGAAGACTATAACATATCAACTAAGATGATTTATCTTGATCATGGATGTGGAGACTACTAGTTGATATGTGGATATGTTTTAAGAGTTAAGACGTATTGAACTGGACCGTTGTGGCATTTATTATTCTCCTAACGACTGTCAAATGAATATTAAATCTCACGACTTCTATTTGCATGAACTCTTAATCTTGATAGAATAATGGACCTAATCATGAAGTGTAGGTTGCATTAATATATCAGCAGTGAGATTTAAAGTCAAAATCAAAACCTTAGTATGTTGAGCAGCTACATTTAGGGTTGTTGGAACATATATTCTCAAGATGGAATTCATAATCTCTTAACGGAGATATAAAATATTCGCTTGAGATATGTTTAGTGGGTATAGTCCATGACATGCATAGTATGTGATTTATGTGATTTCGTTACGGAAGATATAGATCACAAGTTCTTTGCAAACTCAGAATTATATTTTGTAATCGGTGATAAAATTGGGCATTTCAGATGTGAAGACTATAACATTTCAACTAAGATGATTTGTCTTGATCGTGGAAGTAGGGACTTCTAGTTGATATGTTTATAGGTTTTAAAGGTTAAGACATATTGAACTAGACCGTTGTGAGATTTATCATTCTCCTAACGACTGTCAAATGAATAATTAATCTCACGACTTCTATTTGCATGAACTCTTAATCTTGAGAGAATAATGGACCTGATCATGAAGTGTAGGTTGCTTTGATATATCAAGAGTGAGATCTAAAGTCACGATCAAAACCTTAGTATGTTGCACAGCCGTATTTAGTGTTGGTGGAACATATATTCTCAAGATGGAATTCGTAATCACTTAACTGAGATATAAAATATTCCATTGAGACAAGTTTAATGGGTATAGTCCATGAGATGCATAGTATACGATTTATGTGATTTAGTCACGAAAGATATAGATCATAAGTTCTTTGTAAACACCGAATTATAGTTCTTAGTCGGTGATGAAATTGGGCATTTTATTTGTGAACACTATAAGTGTTAGGATATGTGCCTTTAAATCCTATTGTATGATGCTATGTATGATATTATGTATGACATTATGTCAGACATGATGTATGACTTAATATTGTGTTATGCATAGTATGTGATTTATGTGATTTAATCACAGAAGATATAGATCACAAGTTCTTTGTAAACTCAGAATTTTGGTTCGTAGTCGGTGATGAAATTGAGCATTTCATCTGCGAAGACTATAACATATTAACTACGATGATTTGTCTTGATCATGGAAGTGGTGACTTCTAGTTAATATGTTGATATGTTTTAAGAGTTAAGACATATTGAACTGGACCGCTGTGAGATTTATTATTTTCCTAACGACTGTCAATTGAATAATAAATCTCACGACTTGTATTCACATGAACTCTTAATCCTGAGAGAATAATGGACCTGATCATGAAATGTAAGTTGCTTTGATATATCAAGAGTGAGATCTAAAGTAACGGTCAAAACCTCAGTATGTTGGGCAGCCACATTTAGTGTTGATGGAACATATATTCTCAATATGGAATTCATAGTCTCTTAACGGAGATATAAAATATTCCCTTGAGATAAGTTTAATAGGTACAGTTATTCAGAGAGTTAGGCCTAACCACTTTAGTAAGACTAAAGTATATATTTATGAAATTAGATTTCATAAATATATGGTGAATAACTCATAAGGATTAAACCGAGTACTCAAGGATTAAGATGTAGTAATTTACAAAGTGACAGTCTATATTCATGACTTTGTATTACTACGAATATTTTATGAAGGGGTTGCATGTATAATAAAGTCTTGGGATATAATTTATTAATGAGGCCTAGAGTGCAATTATATTTATATAGTGGTATTAAATATAATTAATGGTAACTTTGGACTTATCAAGAGTTGACAGAAAAGCACAAGACCCATTGGAGCTAGTGTCTTATTTGTTCCCTTTTGGTCCCACTCCAAGCCACACACTAAAGCCCAATTGGGAAGGCCCAAAAGGCTAGTCCAATTAGATAATCAGTTATGTGGAGAGAAACATACAGAATTTTATATAGAATAAAATGGTTTGTATGTTTTATCATAATAATGGTAATGAAATAAGAGAGAGAGACGCTCTTTCATATTCTCTCTAGAAACACAGAACTGATTGAGGGACCGCACATCTTGGGCATCAAGTGGAATTGGAGTGAAGATTGAAAGTCTTCCTGAGTACATCTTCATTCAGTTTTGAATTTCACCGCATCAAGGTACACTCTCTTGTTTTTATATTCTGAAATTTACATAGTGCATGTTATCGATTGCGAATGAAGTAGATCCGTTTATTTTCCGATGCGTATGTTTACAAACATGATGATTTCCCAACAATAAGATATCAACTAAGATGATTTGTCTTGATCACGGAAGTGGAGACTTCTAGTTGATATGTTGATATGTTTTAAGAGTTAAGACATATTGAACTGCATTGCTGTGAGATTTATCATTCACCTAACGACTGTCAAATGAATAATAAATCTCACGACATCTATTTGCATGAACTCTTAATCCTGAGAGAATAATGGACCTGATCATGAAGTGTAGGTTGTATTGATATATCAAGAGTGAGATCTAAAGTCACAATCAAAATCTCAGTATGTTGGGCAGCCGCATTTAGTGTTGATGGAACATATATTCTCCAGACGGAATTTATAATCTTTTAACGGAGATGTGAAATATTCCATTAAGATAAGTTTAATTGGTATAGTCCATAAGATCCATAGTATGTGATTTACGTGATTTAGTCATGGAAGATATAGATCATAAGTTATTTGTGAACTCAAGACAAATCATCTAAATCAACTAAGATGATTTGTCTTGATCATGGAAGTGGTGACTTCTTGTTGATATGTTGATAGGTTTTAGGGGTTAGGACATATTGAGCTAGACCGCTGTGAGATTTATCATTCTCCTAACTACTGTCAAATGAATAATTAATCTCACGACTTCTATTTGCATGAACTCTTAATCTTGAGAGAATAATGGACTTGATCATGAAGTGTAGGTTGCTTTGATATATCAAGAGTGAGATCTAAACTCACGATCAAAACCTCAGTATGTTGCGCAGCTGCATTTAGTGTTGATGGAACATATATTCTCACGATGGAATTCGTAATCTCGTAACGGAGATATAAAATATTCCCTTGAGATAAGTTTAATGGGTATAGTCCATGAGATACATCATATATGATTTATGTGATTTAGTCACGGAAGATATAGATCATAAGTTCTTTGTAAACACCGAATTATAGTTCGTAGTCGGTGAGAAAATTGGGCATTTCATTTGTGAATACTATAAGATATCAACTAAGACGATTTGTCTTGATCATGGAAGTGGAGACTTCTAGTTGATATGTTGATATGTTTTAAGAGTTAAGACGTATTGAACTGGACTACTGCGAGATTTATTATTCTCCTAATGACTGTCAAATGAATAATAAATCTAACGACTTCTATTTGCATGAATTCTTAATCCTGAGAGAATAATGGACCAAATCATGAAGTATAGGTCGCATTGATATATCAAGAGTGAGATCTAAAGTCACGATCAAAACCTCAATATGTTGGGTAGCCGCATTTAGTGTTGATGGAACATATATTCTCAAGATGGAATTCATAATTTCATAACAGAGATATAAAATATTCCCTTGAGATAAATTTAACGGGTATAGTCCATAAGATGCATAGTATGTGATTTACGTGATTTAGTCATGGAAGATATAGATTGCAAGTTTTTTGTAAACTCAGAATTATAGTTTGTATCAGTGACAAAATTGGGCATTTCATCTGTGAAGACTATAACATTTCAACTAAGATAATTTATCTTGATTGTGCAAGTAGAGACTTCTATTTGATATGTTGAAAGGTTTTAAGAGTTAAGACATACTAAACTGGACCGTTGTGAGATTTATTATTCTCCTAACGACAGTCAAATGAATAATAAATCACACAAATTCTATTTGTACGAACTCTTAATCCTGAGATAATGGACATAATCATGAAGTGTAGGCCGCTTTGATATATCAAGAGTGAGATCTAAAGTCATGACCAAAACCACAATATGTTGGGCAGCGACATTTAGTGTTGTTGGAAGATATGCTCTCAAGATCGAATTCATAATCTCTTAACGGAGATATAAAATATTCCCTAGAGATAAGATTAATGGGTATAGTCCATAGATGCATAGTATGTGATTTATGAGATTTAATCAAGGAAGATATAGATCGTAAATTCTTTGTAAACTCAGAATTATAGTTCGTATCGGTGATGAAATTGGGCATTTCATCTGTGAAGATTATAACATATCAGCTAAGATAATTTGTCTTGATCATAGAAGTGGAGACTTCTGGTTGATACATTGATATGTTTTAAGAGTTAAGACATATTGAACTGGATCGCTGTGAGATTTATTATTCTTTTAACGACTGTCAAATGAATAATAAATCTTACAACATCTATTTGCACAAACTCATAATCCTAAGAGAATAAAGGACCTGATCATTAAGTGTAGGCTGCTTTGATATATTAAGAGTGAGATCTAAAGTCACAATGAAAACCTCAATATGTAGAGCAGCCACATTTATTGTTGATGGACCATATATTCTTAAGATGGAATTCATAATCGCTTAACGGAGATATAAAATATTTCCTTGAGATAAATATAATGGGTATAGTCCATGAGATGCATAGTATGTGATTTACGTGATTTAGTCAAGGAAGATATAAATCGCAAGTTCTTTGTAAACTCAGAATTATAGTTCTTAGTCGTTGATGAAATTGGGCATTTCGTCTGTGAAGAGTATAACATAAAACTAAGATGATTCTTCTTGATCTTGTAAGTGGAGACTTCTAATTGATAGCTTGATAGGTTTTAAGAGTTAAGACTTACTGAATTGGACCGTTGTGAGATTTATTATTCTCTTAACGACTGTCAAATGAATAATAAATCTCACGAATTCTATTTGTAAGAACTCTTAATCCTGAGATAACGGACCTAATCATGAAGTGTAGGTTTGATATATCAGGAGTGAGATCTAAAGTCATGACCAAAACCTCAGTATGATGGGAAGCCACATTTAGTGTTGTTGGAACATATACTCTCAAAATCGAATTCATAATCTCTTAACGGAGAGATAAAATATTCACTTGAGATAAGTTTACTGGGTATAGTCCATGAGATACGTAATATGTGATTTAGTCATGGAAGATATGGATCGCAAGATCTTTGTAAACTCAGATTTACAATTCGTATCGGTGATGAAATTGGGCATTTCATCTATGAAGACTATAACATATCAACTAAGATGATTTTTCTTGATCATAAAAGTGGAGACTTCTAGTTGTTACGGTGATATGTTTTAAGAGTTAAGACATATTGAACTGGACCACTGTGAGATTTATTTTTCTCCTAACAACTGTCAAATGAATAATAAATCTCACGACTTCTATTTACATGAACTCTTAATCCCGAGAGAATAATGGACCTGATCATGAAGTGTAGGTTGCTTTGATATATCAAGAGTGAGATCTAAAGTCACGATTAAAAGCTCAGTATGTTGGGCAGCCGCATTTAGTGTTGATGGAACATATATTCTTAAGATGAAATTCATAATCTCTTAATGGAGATATAAAATATTACCTTGAGATAAGTTTAGCGGGTATAGTCCATGAGATACGTAGTATGTGATTTATGTGATTTAGTCGTGGAAGATATAGATCACAAGATCTTTGTAAACTCAGAATTACAATTTGTATCGTAGATGAAATTGGGCATTTCATCTGTGAAGACCATAACATATCAACTAAGATGATTTGTCTTGATCATAGAAGTGGAGACTTCTAGGTGATATGTTGATAGCTTTTAAGAGTTAATATATACTGAACTGGACGTTGTGAGATTTATTATTCCCCTAACGACAGTCAAATGAGCAATAAATCTCACGACTTCTATTTGCAAGAACTCTTAATCCTGAGATAATGGACCAAATCTTGAAGTGTAAGTTGCTTTGATATATCAGGAGTGAGATCTAATATCACGATCAAAACCTCAGTACGTTGGGCAGCCACATTCAGTGTTGATGAAACATATATTCTTAAGATGGGATTCATAATCTGTTAACGGAGGTCTATAACATATCTGCTAAGATGATTTATCTTGATTATGTAAGTGGAGACTTCTAGTTGATATGTTGATTGGTTTTAATAGTTAAGACATACTGAACTGGACCGCTGTAGGATTTATTATTCTCCAAATGACTGTCAAATGAATAATAAATCTCACGACTTCTATTTGCAAGAACTCTTAATCCTGAGATAACGGACCTGATCATGAAGTGTAGGTTGCATTGATATATCAAGAGTGAGATCTAAAGTCATGATCAAAACTTCAAAATGTTGGGCAGCCACATTTAGCGTTGATGGAACATATATTCTCAAAATGAAATTCATAATCTCTTAACGGAGATATAAAATATTCCCTTGAGTTGAGTTTAATGGGCATCGTCCGTGAAATGCATAGTATGTGATTTAGTTACGGAAGATATAGATCACAAGTTCTTTGTAAATTTAGAATTATAGTTCGTATCGTTGATAAAATTGGGCATTTCATCTGTGAAGACTATAACATGTCAATTATGATGATTTGTCTTGAACATGGATGTAGAGACTGCTAGTTGATATGTTGATAGGTTTTAAGAATTAAGACATACTGAACTGGACCGTTGTGATATTTATTATTCTTCTAACGACTGCCAAATGAATAATTAATCTCACGACTTCTATTTGAGGGAAATCTAAATCCGGAGAGAATAATGGACTTGATCATGAATTGTAGGTTGCTTAGATATATCAGGAGTGAGATTTAAAGTCACGATCAAAACCTCAATATGTTGGGCAGCCACATTTAGTGTTGTTGGAACATATATTCTCAAGATGGAATTCATAATCTCATAACGAAGATTTAAAATATTCCCATGAGATAAGTTTAATTAGTGTAGTCCATGAGATGCATAGTATGTGATTTTAGTGATTTCATCACGGAAGATATAGATCGAAAGTTCTTCGCAAACCCAGAATTATAGTTCGTAGTCGTTGATGAAATTGGGCATTTCATATGTGAAGACTATAATATATCAACTAAGATGATTTGTCTTGATTACGGAAGTGGAGACTTCTAGTTGATATGTTGATAGGTTTTAAGGGTTAAGACATAATGAACTGGACCGCTGTGAGATTTATTATTCTCCTGACGACCGTCAAATGAATAATTAATCTCACGGCATCAGCTTGCATGAACTCTAAATCCTAAGAGAATAATGGCCCTGATCATGAAGTGTAGGTTGCATTGATATATCAAGAGTGAGATCTAAAGTCACGATCAAAACCTCAGTAGGTTGGGCAACCGCATTTAGTGTTGATGGAACATATATTTTCAAGATGGAATTCATAATCTCTTAACAAAAATATAAAATATTCACTTGAGATAAGTTTAATGGGTATTGTCCATGAGATGTATAGTATGTGATTTATGTGATTTAGTCACGGAAGATGTAAATCACAAGTTCTTTCCAAACTCAGAATTATAGTTCATAGTCGGTGATGAAATTTGGCATTTCATCTGTGAAGACTATAACATATCAACTGAGATGATTTGTCTTGATCATCGTAGCGGAGACTTCTAGTTGATATGTTGATATATTTTAAGAGTTAAGACATATTGAACTGGACCGCCGTGAGATTTATTATTCTTCTAACGACTGCCAATTGAATAACAAATCTAACGACTTATATTTGCATGAATTGTAAATCCTAAGAGAATAATGGACCTGATCATTATGTGTAGGCTACTTTGATATATCAAGAGTTAGATCTTATGTCACGATAAGAACCTTAGTATGTAGAGCAGCCACATTTAGTGTTGATGAAACATATATTTTCAAGATGGAATTCATGATCTCTTAACGGAGATATAAAATATTCTCTTGAGATAAGTTTAATGGGTATAGTCCATGTGATGCATAGCATGTGATTTACGTGATTTTGTAAACTCAGAATTATAGTTTGTATCAGTGATAAAATTGTGCATTTCATCTGTGAAGACTATAACATATCAACTAAGATGATTTGTCTTGATCATGGAAGTGGAGACTTCTAGTTGATATGTTGATAGGTTTTAAGTGTTAACACATACTGAACTGGACCGTTGTGAGATTATTTATTCTCCTAATGACTGTCAAAAGAATAATAAATCTCACGTCTTCTATTTGCAGGAACTCTTAATCCTGAGATAATGGACCTAATCAAGAAGAGTAGGTTGCTTTGATATGCCAGGAGTGAGATCTAAAGTCATGATCAAAACCTTAATGTGTTGGGCAGCCACATTTTGTGTTGTTGGAACAAATATTCTCAAGATGGAATTCATAATCTCTTAACGGAGATATAAAATATTCACTTGAGATAAGTTTAATGGGTATAGTCCATGAGATGCATAGTAAGTGATTAATGTGATTAAGTCCTGGAAGATATAGATAACAAGTTCTTTATAAATTCAGAATTATAGTTCTTAGTCGGTAATGAAATTGGGCATTTCATTTGTGAAGACTATAACATACCAACTAATATGATTTTTCTTGATTATAAAAGTGGAGACTTCTCGTTGATATGTTGATATGTTTTATGACATAAGACATATTGAACTGGACCACTGTGAGATTTGTTATTCTCCTAACGACTGTCAAATGAATAATATATCTTACGACTTCTATTTGCATGAACTCTTAATCCTAAGAGAATAATGGACCAGATCATGAAGTTTAGGCTGCTTTGATATATGAATAGTGAGATAAAAAGTCACGATCAAAACGTCAGTATGTTGGGCAGCCACATTTAGTATTGATGGAACATATATTCTTAGGATGGGATTCATAATCTTTTAACGGAGATATAAAATATTACCTTGAGATGAGTTTAATGGGCATAATCCTTGAGATGCATAGTATGTAATTTATGTAATTTAGTTACGGAAGATATATATCACAAGTTCTTTGTAAACTCAGAATTATAGTTCGTATCGGTGTTGAAATTGGGCATTTCATCTGTGAAGCCTATAACATATGTACTAAGTTGATATGTCTTGATCATGGAAGTGGAGACTTCTAGTTGAAATGTTGATACGTTTTTCGAGTTAAGACATACTGAACAGGGCCGTTGTGGGATTTATTATTCTCCTAACGACAGTCAAATGAATAATAAATATCAGGAGTGAGATCGAAAGTCGTGATCAAAATCTCAATATGTTGGGCAGCCACATTTAGCGTTGGTGGAACATATATTCTCATGATGGAATTTATAATCTCTTAACGGAGATATAAAATATTCACTTGAGACAAGTTTAATGGATATAGTCCATGAGATGCATAGTATATGATTTATGTGATTTAGTCATGGAAGATATAGATCACAAGTTTTTTGTAAACTCAGAATTATAGTTGGTATCGGTGATGAAATTGGACATTTCATCTATGAAGACTATAACACATCAACTAAGATGATTTGTCTCAATCATGGAAGTAGAGACTTCTAGTTGATATGTTGATAGGTTTTAAGAGTTAAGACATACTGAACTGGGCCGCTATGAGATTTATTATTCTCCTAACGACTGGCAAATGAATAATATATCTCACGACTTCTATTTGCAAGAACTCTAAATCTCAGGATAATGGACCTGATCATGAAGTGTTGGTTGCTTTGATATATCTGAAGTGAGATCTAAAGTCATAATCAAAACCTCAGTATGTTGGGCATCCGCATTTAGTGTTGATGGAACATATATTCTTAAGATGGAATTCATAATCTTTTAACGGAGACAAAAAATATTCTCTTGAGATAAGTTTAATGGGTATAGTCCATGTGATGTATAGTATGTGATTTATGTGATTTAGTCACGGAAGATATAGATCAAAAGTTATTTGTAAACTCAGAATTGTAGTTTGTATCGGTGATGAAATTGGGTATTTCATCTTTGAAAACTATAACATATCAATTAAGATGATTTGTCTTGATCATGGAAGTGGAGACTTTTAGTTGATATGTCGATATATTTTAAGAGTTATGACATATTGAACTGGACCGCTGTGAGATTTATTATTCTTCTAACGACTGTCAAATGAACAATAAATCTCACGACCTCTATTTGCGTGAACTCTTAATCCTAAAAGAATAATGGACCTGATCATTATGTGTAGGGTGCTTTGATATATTAAGAGTGAGATCTAAAGTCACAATAAAAACCTCAGTATGTAGGGCAGCCACATTTAGCGTTGATGGAACATATATTACCATGATGAAATTCATAATCTCTTAACAGAAATATAAAATATTCCCTTGAGATAAGTTTAACGGGTATAGTTCATGAGATGCATAGTATGTGATTTGCGTGATTTAGTTATGGAAGATATAGATCACAAGTTCTTTGCAAACTTAGAATTGTAGTTCGTATCGGTGACGAAATTGGGCATTTCGTCTGTGAATACTATAACATATCAACTAAGATGATTGTCTTGATCATATTGATATGTTTTAAGAATTAAGACATATTGAGATGGACCACTGTGAGATTTATTGTTCTCCTAACGACCGTCAAATGAATAATAAATCGCATGACTTCTATTTGCATGAACTCTTAATCCTAAGAGAATAATGGACCTGATCATGAAGTTTAGGCTGCTTTGATATGTGATGAGTGAGATCTAAAGTCACGATCAAAACCTCAGTATGTTTGGCGGCCACATTTAGTGTTGATTGAACATATACTCTTAAGATGGGATTCATAATCTCTTAACGGAGATATAAAATATTCCCTTGAGATGAGTTTAATGGGCATAGTCCATGAGATGCAAAGTAAGTAATTTATGTGCTTTAGTCACGGAAGATATAGATCGCAAGTTCTTTGTAAACACAGAATTATAGTTCGTATCATTGTTGAAATTGGGCATTTCATCTGTAAAGACTGTAACATATCAACTAAGATGATTTGTCTTGATCATGGAAGTGGAGACTTTTAGTTGATATGTAAATAGGTTTTAAGAGTTAAGACATACTGAACTGGGCCGCTGTGGGATTTATTATTCTTCTAACGACTGTCAAATGAATAATAAATCTCACGACTTCTATTTGCAAGAACTCTTAATCCAGAGATAATAGAAATGATCATGTAGTGCAGGTTGCTTTGATATATTAGGAGTGCGATCGAAAGTCATGATCAAAACCTCAATATGTGGGACAACCACATTCAGCGTTGATGGAACAGATATTCTCAAGATAGAATTTATAATCTCCTAACTGAGATATAAAATATTCACTTGAGACAAGTTTAATGGATATAGTCCATGAGATGCATAGTATGTGATTTATGTGATTTAGTCATGGAAGTTATAGATCACAAGTTTTTTGTAACATCAGAATTATTATTCGTATCGGTGATGAAATTGGGCATTTCATCTATAAAGACTATAACACATCAACTAAGATGATTTGTCTTGATCATGGAAGTGGAGACTTCTAGTTGATATGTTGATAGGTTTTAAGAGTTAAGACATATTGAGCTGGGCCGCTACGGGATTTATTATTCTCCTAACGACTATCAAATGAATAATAAATCTTACGACTTCCATTTGCAAGAACTCTTAATCTTGAGAAAATGGACCTGATCATTATGTGTAGTTTGCATTGATATATCAAGAGTGAGATCTAAAGTCACGATAAAAACCTCAGTATGTGGGAAAGCCACATTTAGCATTGATGAAACAGATATTCTCAAGATGGAATTCATAATCTCTTAATGGAGATATAAAATATTCTCTTGAGATAAGTTTAATGGGTATAGTCCATGAGATGCATAGTATGTGATTTATGTGATTTAGTCACGGAAGATATGTTGGGAAATCATCTTGTTTGTATCGAATACAAAACATACGCAGCGGAAAAAAAAACGGATCTACTTCATTCGCAATTGATAACATTCACTATGTAAGTTTCAGAATATAAGAACAAGAGAGTGTACCTTGATGCGATGAATTTCAAAACCGAATGAAGAAGTACTCGGGGATACTTTCAATCTTCACTCCAATTCCACTCGATGCCCAATATGTGTGGTCTCTCAATCAGTTCTATGTTTCTAGAGAGAATATTATTATATCTTATTCTTATTAAACATACAAACCATTTTATTCTATATAAAATTCTGTATGTTTCTCTCTACATAACTGATTATCTAATTGGGCTAGCCTTTTGGGCCTTCCCAATTGGGCTTTAGTGTGTGGCTTGGAGTGGGACCAAAAGGGAACAAATAAGACACTAGCTCCAATGGGCCTTGGGCTTTTCTGTCAACTCTTGACAAGTCCAAAGTTACCATTAATTATATTTAATACCACTATATAAATATAATTGCACTCTAGGCCTCATTAATAAATTATATCCCAAGACTTTATTATATATGCAACCCCTTCATAAAATATTCGTAGTAATACAAAGTCATGAAAATAGACTGCCACTTTGTAAATTACTACATCTTAATCCTTGAGTACCCGGTTTAATCCTTTTTAGTTATTCACCATATATTTATGAAATCCAATTTCATAAATATATACTTTAGTCTTACTAAAGTGGTTAGGCCTAACTTTCTGAATAACTGTACCCATTAAACTTATCTCAAGTGAATATTTTATATCTCCGTTAAGAGACTATGAATTCCTTCTTGAGAATATATGTTCCATCAACACTAAATGTGGCTGCCCAACATACTGAGGTTTTGACCGTTACTTTAGATCTCACTTCTGATATATCAAAGCAACCTACATTTCATGATCAGGTCCATTATTCTCTCAGGATTAAGAGTTCATGTGAATACAAGTCGTGAGATTTATTATTCAATTGACAGTCGTTAGGAGAATAATAAATCTCACAGCGGTCCAGTTCAATATGTCTTAACTCTTAAAACATATCAACATATTAACTAGAAATCACCATTTTCATGATCAAGACAAATCATCGTAGTTAATATGTTATAGTCTTCGCAGATGAAATGCCCAATTTCATCACCGATTACGAACCAAAATTTTGAGTTTACAAAGAACTTGTGATCTATATCTTCTGTGAATTTTCACATAAATCACATACTATGCATCTCATGGACTATTTGATAATGTCCGAATATTCATGTTACCATTATTTTAGATAAGAATAAAACAACTTTATTAAACATAATATTAAGTCATACATCATTTTTCAAATAATGTCATACATAATATTATACATAGTATCATACAATAGGATTTAAGGGCACATATCCTAACAAGATATAGATCGCAAGTTCTTTGTAAACTCAGAATTATAGTTCGTATCGGTGATGAAATTGGGCATTTCATCTGTGAAGACTATAACATATCAACTAAGATGATTTGTCTTGATCACGGAAGTGGAGACTTCTAGTTGATACGCTGATAGGTTTTAAGAGTTAAGACATGCTGAACTGGACCGTTGTGAGATTTATTATTCTCCTAACGATTGTCAAAAGAATATTAAATCTCACGACTTCTATTTGTAGGAACTCTTAATCCTGAGAGAATAATGGACCTGATCATGAAATGTAGACTGCGTTGATATATCAAGAGTGAGATCTAAAGTCACGATCAAAACCTCAGTATGTTGGGCAGGCACATTCATTGTTGATGGAACATATATTCTTAAAAAGGGATTCATAATCTCTGAACAGAGATATAAAATATATCATTGAGATGAGTTTAATGGGCATAGTCCATGAGATGAATAGTATGTGATTTATATGATTTAGTCACGGAAGATATATATCGCAAGTTCTTTGTAAACTCAGAATTATAGTTCGTATCGGTGATGAAATTGGGCATTTCATCTGTGAAGACTATAACATATCAACTAAGATGATTTGTCTTGATCACGGAAGTGGAGACTTCTAGTTGATACGCTGATAGGTTTTAAGAGTTAAGACATGCTGAACTGGACCGTTGTGTGATTTATTATTCTCCTAACGATTGTCAAAAGAATATTAAATCTCACGACTTCTATTTGTAGGAACTCTTAATCCTGAGAGAATAATGGACCTGATCATGAAATGTAGACTGCGTTGATATATCAAGAGTGAGATCTAAAGTCACGATCAAAACCTCAGTATGTTGGGCAGGCACATTCAATGTTGATGGAACATATATTCTTAAAAAGGGATTCATAATCTCTGAACAGAGATATAAAATATATCCTTGAGATGAGTTTAATGGGCATAGTCCATGAGATGAATAGTATGTGATTTATATGATTTAGTCACGGAAGATATATATCGCAAGTTCTTTGTAAACTCAGAATTATAGTTCATATCGGTGATGAAATTGGGCATTTCATCTGTGAAGACTATAACATATCAACTAAGATGAGTTGTCTTGATCATAGTCGTGGAAACTTCTAGTTGATATGTTGATAGGTTTTAAGAGTTAAGACATACTGAACTGGGCCGCTGTGCGATTTGTTATTCCCCAAACGACTGTCAAATGAATAATAAATCTCACGACTTTTATTTGCAAGAACTCTTAATCCTGAGATAATGGACCTGATCATGAAGTGTAGGTTTCTTTAAAATATCAGGAGTGAGATCTAAAGTCATGATCAAAACCTCAATATGTTGGGCGGCTACATTTAGCATTGATGGAACACATATTCTCAAGATGCAATTTATAATCTCTTAACGAAGATATAAAATATTTTCTTGAGATAAGTTTAATGGATATGGTCCATGAGATGTATAGTATGTGATTCATGTGATTTAGACACGGAAGATATAGATCACAAGTTCTTTGTAAACAAAGATTTATAGTTTGTAGTCAGTGATGAAATTGGGCATTGCATTTGTGAAGACTATAACATATGAACTAAGATAATTTGTCTTGATCAGAAAAGTGGATACATCTAGTTGATATGTTGATATGTTTTAAGAGTTAAGACACATTGAACTGGACCACTATGAGATTTATTATTCTCCTAACAACTGTCAAATGAATATTAAATCTCATGACTTTTATTTGCATGAACTCTTAATACTGAGAGAATAATGGACCTGATCATGAAGTGTGGGTTGCTTTCTTATATCAAGAGTGAGATCTAAAGTCACGACCAAAACCTCAGTGTGTTGGGCAGCTGTATTCAGTGTTGATGGAACATATATTCTCAAGATGGAATTCGTAATCTATTAACGGAGATATAAAATCTTCTCTTGAGATAAGTTTAATGGGTATAGTCCATTAGATGCATAGTTTGTGATTTATGTGATTTAGTCACAGAAAATATTGATCATAAGTTTTTTGAAAACAGAGAATTATAGTTCTTAGTCGGTGATGAAATTGGGCATTTCATTTGTGAAGACTATAAGATATCGACTAAAATGATTTGTCTTGATCATGAAAGTGAAGATTTCTAGTTGATATGTTGATGTGTTTTCAGAGTTAAGACATATTGAACTGGACTGCTGTGAGATTTATTTTTCTCCTTACGACTGTCAAATGAATAATAAATCTCACGACTTCTATTTCCATGATCTCTTAATCCTAAGAGAATAATGGACCTGATCACGAAATGTAGACTGCTTTGATATATCAAGGGTGAGATCTAAAGTCACGATCAAAACCTTAGTATGTTGCGCAGCCACATACTGTGTTGATGGAACATATACTCTTAAGATATAAAATATTCCCTTGAGATAAGTTTAATGGGCATAGTCCATGAGGTGCATAGTATGTGATTTTTTTGGCTTAGTCACGGAAGATATAGATCGCAAGTTCTTTGTAAACTCAAAATTATAATTCGTAGTCTGTGAAGAAATTGGGCAATTCATCCTTGAAGACTATAACATATCAACTAAGATGATTTGTCTTGATCATGGAAGTGGAGACTACTAGTTGATATGTTGATATGTTTTAAGAGTTAAGACATATTTAGCTGGACCGCTGCGACATTTATTATTCTCGTAACGACAGTCAAATGAATAGTAATTTTCAAGACTTCTATTTGCATGAACTCTTTATCCTGATCATGAAGTGTAGGTTGCTTTGATATATCAAGAGTGAGATTTAAAGTCACTATCAAAACCTCAATATGTTGCGCAGCCATATTTGGTGCTGTTGGAATATATATTCTCAAGATGGAATTCATAATCTCTTAACAGAGGTATAAAATATTCCATTGAGATAAGCTTAATGGGTATAGTTCATGAGATGTATAGTATGTGATTTATGGGATTTAGTAACGGAAGATATAGATCATAAGTTCTTTGTAAACTCAGAATTATAGTTCGTAGTCAGTGATGAAATTGGTCATTTCGTATGTGAAGACTATAACATATCAACTAAGATGATTTGTCTTGATCATGGAAGTGGAGACTTCTAATTGATATGTTGATAGGTTTTAAGGGTTATGACATATTGAACTGGACCACTGTGAGATTTATTATTCTTCTAACGACTGTCAAATGAATAATAAATCTCACGACTTCTATTTACATGAACTCTTAATCCTGGGAGGATAATGGACCTGATCATGAAGTGTAGGTTGCTTTGATATATCAAGAGTGAGATCTAAAGTCACGATCAAAACCACAGTATGTTGGACAGCCGCATTTAGTGTTGATGGAACATATATTCTCAAGATGGAATTCATAATCTCTTAACGGCGATATAAAATATTATCTTGAGATAAGCTTAATGGGTATAGTTCATGGGATGCATGGTATGTGATTTATGTGATTTAGTCACGAAAGATATAGATCATAAGTTCTTCTTAAACACAGAATGATAGTTGGTAGTCGGTGATGAAATTGGGTATTTCATCTGTGAAGGCTATATCATATCAACTAAGATGATTTGTCTTGATCATGGAGTGGTTTCTGGTTAATATGTTGATATGTTTTAGGGGTTAAGGCATATTGACCTGGACTGCTGTAAGATTTATTATTCTCCTAACGACTGCCAAATGAATAATAAATCTCATGACTTCTGTTTGCATGAACTATTAATGCTAAAAGAATAATGGACTTGGTCATAAAGTGTAGGCTGCTTTAATATATCAAGAGTGAGATCAAAAGTCAAGATCAAAACCTCAGTATGTTGGGCAGCCACATTCAGTGTCGTTGGAACATGTATTTTTAGAATGGAATTCATAATCTCTTAACGGGGAGAGAAAATATTCCCTTTAGGTGTGGTTAATGGGCATAGTTGTTGAGATCAGAGTATGTGGTTTAGTCACGGAAGATATATATCGCAAGTTCTTTGTGATATATCAAAAGTGAGATTTAAGGTCACGATCAAAACCTTAATATGTTGGGCAGCCACATTTAGTATTTTTGGAACATATATTCTCAAGATAGAATTCATAATCTCTTAACAGAGATATAAAATATTCCCTTGAGATAAGCTTAATGGGTATAGTCCATGAGATGCATAGTATGTGATTTATGGGATTTAGTCACGGAAGATATAGATCACAAGTTCTTTGTAAACTCAGAATTATACTTCGTAGTCGGTGATGAAATTGGTCATTCAATATGTGAAAACTATAACATATCAACTAAATGGTTTGTCTGGATCATAAAAGTGGAGACTTCTAGTTGATATGATGATATGTTTTAAGAGTTAAGACATATTGAACTGGATCACTGTGAGATTTATTAATCTCCTAACGACAATTAAATGAATAATAAAGCTAACGACTTCTAATTGTATGACCTCTTAATCCTAAGAGAATAATGGACCTGATCATGAGGTATTGACTGCAATGATATATCAACAGTGAGATCTAAAGTCACAATCAAAAGCTAAGTATGTTGGGCAGCCGCATTTTGTGTTGATGGAACATATGTTCTCAAGATGGAATCCATAATCTTTTCTCGGAGATATAAATTATTCCATTGAGATAAGTTTAATGGGTATACTCCAAGATATGCATAGTATGTGATTTATGTGATTTAGTCATGGAAGATATAGATCGTAAGTTTTTTGTAAAAACAGAATTATAGTTCGTAGTCGGTGATGAAATTGGGCATTTCATCTATGAAGACTATAACATATTAACTAAGATGATTTGTCTTAATCATGGAAGTAGAGACTTCTAGTTGATATGTTGATATGTTTTAAGAGATAAGACATATTGAATTGGACTGCTGTGAGATTTATTATTCTTCTAACAGCTGTCAAATGAATAATAAATCTCACGACTTCTAATTGCATGAACTCTTAATACTGAGAGAATAATGGACCTGATCATGATGTCTAGACTGCTTTGATATATCAAGAATGAAATCTAAAGTCATGATCAAAACCTCAGTATCTTGGGTAGCCACATTCAGTGTTGATGGAACATATATTCTTAAGATGGAATTCATAATCTCTTAACGGAGATATAAACTATTTCCTTGAGATAAGTTTAATGGGCATAGTCCACGAGATGCATAGTATGTGGCTTATGTGATTTAGTCACAGAAGATATAGATCGCAAGTTCTTTGTAAACACTAAATTATAGTTCGTAGTTTGTGATGAAATTGGGCATTTCATCCTTGAAGATAATAAAATATCAACTAAGAGGATTTTTCTTGATTATAAAAGTGGAGACTACCAATTGATATGTTGATATATTTTAAGACATAAGACATATTGAACTGGACCGCGGTAATGTTTATTGTTCCCCTAACGACTGTCAAATGAATAATAAATCTCCAAACTTCAATTTACGTGAACTCTTAATCCTAAGAGAATAATGGACCTAATCATGAAGTGTATGTTGCTTTGATATATCAAGAATGAGTTTTAAAGTCATGATCAAAACCTCAGTATGTTGGGTAGCCACATTCAGTGTTGATGGAACACATATTCTTAAGATGGAATTCATAATCTCTTAACGGAGATATAAAATATTCCCTTGAGATAAGTTTAATGGGCATAGTCCATGAGATGCATAGTATGTGGTTTATGTGATTTAGTCACGGAAGATAAAGATCGCAAGTTCTTTGTAAACACTGAATTATAGTTCATAGTTAGTGATCAAATTTGGCGTTTCATATGTGAAGATTATAACATATCAACTAATATGATTTGTCTTGATCATGGAAATGGAGGCTTCTAGTTGATATGTTGATAGGTTTTAGTGGTTAAGACATATTGAACTGGACCGTTGTGAGATTTATTATTCTCCTAACAAATGTCAAATGAATAATTAATCTCACGACTACTATTTTCATGAACTCTTAATCCTGAGAGAATAATGGAGCTGATCACGAAGTTAAGGTTGCTTTGATATATCAGGAGTAACATCTAAAGTCACGATCAAAACCTCATTATGTTGGGCAGACACATTTAATGTTGATGTAACACATATTCTTAAGACGGAATTCGTAATCTCTTGACGGAGATATAAAATATTCCCTTGAGATAAGTTTAATGGGCATAGTCCATGAGATGCATAGTATGTGGTTTATGTGATTTAGTCACGGAAGATAAAGATCGCAAGTTCTTTGTAAACACTGAATTATAGTTCATAGTTAGTGATCAAATTTGGCGTTTCATATGTGAAGATTATAACATATCAACTAATATGATTTGTCTTGATCATGGAAATGGAGGCTTCTAGTTGATATGTTGATAGGTTTTAGTGGTTAAGACATATTGAACTGGACCGTTGTGAGATTTATTATTCTCCTAACAAATGTCAAATGAATAATTAATCTCACGACTACTATTTTCATGAACTCTTAATCCTGAGAGAATAATGGAGCTGATCACGAAGTTAAGGTTGCTTTGATATATCAGGAGTAACATCTAAAGTCACGATCAAAACCTCATTATGTTGGGCAGACACATTTAATGTTGATGTAACACATATTCTTAAGACGGAATTCGTAATCTCTTGACGGAGATATAAAATATTCACTTGAGATAAGTTTAGTGGGTATAGTCCATGAGATGCATAGTATGTGATTTAGTCATGGAAGGTATAGATCACAAGTTCTTTGTAAACTCAGAATTATAGTTCGTAGTCGGTGATGTAATTGGGCATTTCATCTGTGAAGACTATAACATATCAACTAAGATAATTTGCCTTGATCATGGAAGTGGAGACTTCTAGTTGATATGTTGATATATTTTAAGAGTTAAGACATATTGAACTAGATTGCTGTGAGATTTATTATTCTCCTAACAACTGCCAAATGAATGATATATCTCACGACTTCTATGTGAATGAACTCTTAATCTTGAGAGAATAATGGAGCTGATCATGAAGTCTAGACAGCTTTAATATATCAAGAGTGAGATCTCAAGTCACGATCAAAACCTCAGTATGTTGTGCAGCCACATTCAGTGTTGATGGAGCATATATTCTTAAGATGGAATTCCTAATCTCTTAACGAAGATATAAAATATTCCCTTAAGATAAGTTTAATGGGCTTAGTCCATGAAATGCATATTATGTGATTTATGTGATTTAGTGACGGAAGATATAGATCGCAAGTTCTTTGTAAACACAGAATTATATTTCGTAGTCGGTTATGAAATTGTGCATTTCATATATGAAGATTATAACATATCAACTAAAATGATTTGTCTTGATCATGGAAGTAGAGACTTTTAGCTGATATGTTGATAAATTTGAATGGTTAAGACATATTGAATTACACCGCTGTGAGATTTATTATTCTCCTAACGACTGTCAAGTGAATAATTAATCTCACGACTTTTGTTTGCATGAACTCTTAATCCTGAGAGAATAATGGACTTGATCATGAAGTGTAGGTAGCTTTGGTATATCAAGAGTGAGATTTGAAGTCACGATCAAAACCGTAGTATGTTGGGCAGCCACATTTAGTGTTGATAGAACATATATTCTCAAGATGGTATTCGTAATTTCTTGACAGAGATATAAAATATTCATTTGAGAGAAATTTAATGGGTATAGTCCATGAGATGGAAAAGATGTGATTTATGAGAACATATAGATCACAAGTTCTTTGTAAACTAAGAATTATAGTTCATAGTCGATGATGAAATTGGGCATTTTATCTGTGAAGACAATAACATATCAACTAGGATGATTTCTCTTGATCATAAAAGTGGAGATTTCTAGTTGATATGTTGATATGTTTTAAGAGTTAAGACATATTGAACTGGACCACTGTGAGATTTATTATTCTCCTAACGTCTATTAAATGAATAATAAATTGCACGCCTTCTACTTACAAGAACTCTTAATCTTGAGATAATGGACCAGATCATGAAGTGTATGTTGCTTTGATATGTCGAGAGTGACATCTAAAGTCACGATCAAAACCTTAGTATGTTAGGCAGCCACATTCAGTGTTGATGGAACATATATTCTTAAGATAGAATTCGTAATTTCTTGACAGAGATATAAAATATTCACTTGAGAGAAATTTAATGGATATAGTCAATGAGATGGAAAAGATGTGATTTATGGGATTTATTCATGGAAGATACAAATCATAAGTTCTTTGTAAACTAAGAATTATAGTTCGTAGTCGGTGATGAAATTGGGCATTTCATCTGTGAAGACAATAACATATCAACTAGGATGATTTGTCTTGATCATAAAAGTGGAGACTTCTAGTTGATATGTTGATATGTTTTAAGAGTTAAGACATATTGAACTGGACCACTTGAGATTTATTATTCTCCTAACGTCTATCAAATGAATAATAAATCTCACGCCTTCTATTTGCAAGAACTCTTAATCTTGAGATAATGGACCAGATCATGAAGTGTAGGTTGCTTTGATATGTTGAGAGTGACATCTAAAGTCACGATCAAAACCTTAGTATGTTGGGCAGCCACATTCAGTGTTGATGGAACATATATTCTTAAGATGGAATTCCTATTCTCTTAACGGAGATATAAAATATTCCCTTGAGATAAGTTTAATAGGCTTAGTTCATGAAATGCATATTATGTGATTTATGTGATTTAGTGACGGAAGATATAGATCGCAAGTTCTTTGTAAACACAGAATTATTGTTCGTTGTCGGTGATGAAATTGAGCATTTCATCTGTGAAGACAATAACATATCAACTAGGTTGATTTGTCTTAATCATAAAAGTGGAGACTTCTAGTTGATATGTTGATATGTTTTAAGAGTTAAGACATATTGAACTGGACCACTGTGAGATTTATTATTCTCCTAACGTCTGTCGAATGAATAATAAATCTCACGACTTCTATTTGCAAGAACTCTTAATCTTGAGATAATGGACCAGATCATGAAGTGTAGGTTACTTTGATATATCGAGAGTGACATCTAAAGTCACGATCAAAACCTTAGTATGTTGGGTAGCAGCATTTAGTGTTGATGGAACATATATTCTCAAGATGGAATTCTTAATCTCTTAACGGAGATATAAAATATTCCCTTGAGATAAGTTTAATGGGTATAGTCCCCGAGATGCATAGTATGTGATTTATTTGATTTAATCACGGAAGATATAGATCATAAGTTATTTGTAAATACAGAATTATAGTTCATAGTCGGTGACGAAATTGAGCATTTCATCTGTGAAGACTATAACAAATCTACTAAGATAATTTTCTTGATCATGGAAGTGGAGACTTCTAGTTGATATGTTGATATATTTTAAGAGTTAAGACATATTGAACTGGACTGCTGTGAGATTTATTATTCTCCTAACAACTATCAAATGAATAATAAATCTCACGACTTCTATTTGCATGAACTCTTAATCTTGAGAGAATAATGGACCTGATCTGGAAGTCTAGATTGCTTTGATATATCAAGAATGAGATCTCAAGTCACGATCAAAACCTCAGTATGTTGGGCAGCCACATTCAGTGTTGATGGAACATATATTCTTAAGATGGAATTCATAACTGTTAACGGAGATATAAAATATTACCTTGAGATAAGTTTAATGGGTATTGTCCATGATATGCATAGTATGTGATTTATGTCATTTAGTGACGGAAGATATAGATCACAAGTTCTTTGTAAACTCTAAATTATAGTTCGTAGTCGGTGACAAAATTGGGCCATTTCATCTGTGAAGACTATAACATATCAACTAAGATGATTCGTCTTGATCATGGAAGTGGAGACTTCTAGTTGATATGTTGATAGGTTTTAAGGGTTAAGACAAATTGAACTATACCGTTGTGAGATTTATTATTCTCCTAACGACTGTCAAATGAATAATTAATCTCACGACTTCTATTTGCATGAACTCTTATTTCTGAGAGAATAAAGGAATTGATCACGAAGTGTAGGTTGCTTTGATATATCAGGAGTAAGATTTAAAGCCACGATTAAAACCTCAGAATGTTGGGTAGCCACATTCAGTGTTGATGGATCATATATTCTTAAGATGGAATTCATAATCTCCTAATGGAGATATAAAATATTCGCTTGAGATAAGTTTAATGGGCATAGTCCATGAGATGCATAGTATGTGATTTATGTGATTTAGTGATGGAAGATATAGATCGCATGTTCTTTGTAAACTCAGAATTATTGTTCGTAGTCGGTGATGAAATTGGGCATTTCATATGTGAAGACTGTAACATATCCACTAAGATAATTTGTCTTGATCATATAAGAGGAGATTTTTAGTTGATATGTTTATAGGTTTTATGGGTTAAGACATATTGAGCAAGACCGCTGTGGGTTTAAGGGTTAAGACATGTTGATAGGTTTTAAAGCCATGATCGAAACCTCAGAATGTTGGGCTGCGGTATTTAGTGTTGATGGAACATATATTCTCAAGATGGAATTCTTAATCTCTTAATGGAGATATAAAATATTCCCTTGAGATAAGTTTAATGGGTATAGTCCATGAGATGCTTAGTATGTGATTTATGTGATTTAGTGACGGAGGATCTAGATCGCAAGTTCTTTGTAAACTTATAATTATAGTTCGCAGTCTGTGATGAAATTGGGCATTTCATCCATGAAGACTATAACATATCAACTAAGATGATTTGTCTTGATCATGGAAGCGGAGACTTCTAGTTGATATGTTGATATGTTTTAAGAGTTAGGACATACTGAACTGGACTGTTGTGAGATTTGTTTTTCTCCTAACGATTGTCAAATGAATAATAAATCTCATGACTTCCATTTGCAAGAACTCTTAATCCTGAGATAATCGACCTGATCATGAAGTGTAGGTTGGTTTGATTTGTCAGGAGTGAGATCAAAAGTCATGATTAAAATCTCAATATGTTGGTCAGCCACATTTAGTGTTGATAGAACATATATTCTTAAGATGGAATTCATATTCTCTTAATGGAGATATAAAATATTCAACTGTGATAAGTTTAATGGGTATCGTCCATGAGATGCGTAGTATGTGATTTATGTGATTTAGTCACGGAAGATAAAGATCAAAAGTTCTTTGTAAACTCGGAATTATAGTTCGTAGTCGGTGATGAAATTGGGCATTTCATCTGTGAAGACTATAACATATCAACTAAGAAGATTTTTCTTGATCAGAAAAGTGGAGACTTCTATTTGAAATGTTGATATGTTTTAAGAGTTAAGGCATATTGAACTGGACCACCGTGAGAATTATTATTCTCCTAACGACTGACAAATGAATAATAAATTTCACGACTTCTATTTGCATGAACTCTTTATCCTGTGAGAATAATGGACCAGATCATGAAGTGTAGGCTGTTTTGATATATCAAGAGTGAGATCTAAAGTCACGATCAAAACCACAGTATGTTGGGCATCCGCATTTAGTGTTGATGGAACATATATTCTCAAGATGGAATTCATAATCTCATAACAACGATATAAAATATTCCTTTGAGATAAGTTTAATCGGTATATTCCATGAGATGCATAATATGTGATTTATTTGATTTTGTCACGGAATATATACATCATAAGTTCATTGTAATCACAAAATTATTTGTCGTAATAGGTGATGAAATTGGGCATTTCATCTCTGAAGACTATCACAAATCAACTAAGATGATTTGTCTTGATCATGGAAGTGGAGACTTCCAGTTGATATGTTGATATGTTTAAAGTGTTAAGACATATTGAACTGGACTTCTGTGAGATTTATTATTCTCCCAACGACTGCCAAATGAATAATAAATCTCACGACTTCAATTTGAAAGAACTCTTAATCCTGAGAGAATAATGGACCTGATCATGAAGTGTAGGATGCTTTGATATATCAAGAGTGAGATTTAAAGTCACGATCAAAACCTTAGTATGATGGGCAGCTAGATTCAGTGTTGATGGAACATATATTCTTATGATGGAATTCAGAATCTCTTAACGGGGATATAAAATATTCCCTTGCGATAAGTTGAATGGGCATAGTCCATGAGTTGCATAGTATGTGATTTATGTGATTTAGTCAGGGAAGATATAGATCGCAAGTTCTTTGTAAATTCAGAATTATAGTTCGTAATCTGTGATGACAATGGGCATGTCATCCTTGAAGACTAGAACATATCAACTAAGATGATTTATCTTGATTATAAATGTGGAGACTTTTAGTTGATATGTTGATATGTTTTAAGAGTTAAGGCATATTGAACTGGACCGCTTTGAGATTTATTATTCTCCTAACGTCTGTCATATGAATAACTAATCTCACGACATCTATTTGCATGAACTCTTATTCCTGAGTGAATAAAGGACCAGATCATGCAGTGTAGGTTGCTTTGATATATCAGAAGTGAGATTTAAAGTCACGATCAAAACCTTTGTATGTTGGGCTGCCGCATTTAGTGTTGATGAAACATATATTTCCAAGATGGAATTGTTAATCTCTTAAAGGAGATATAAAATATTTCCTTCAGATAAGTTTGATGGTCATATTCCGTGAGATGCGTAGTATGTGATTTATGTGATTTAGTCACGAAAGACATAGATCGCAAGTTCTTTGTAAAATAAAAATTATAGTTCGTAGTCTGAGATGAAATTGGGCATTTCATCCTTGAAGACTGTGACATATCAACTAAGATGATTTGTCTTGATCTTCGAAGTGGAGACTTCTAGTTGATATGTTGATATGTTTTAAGAGTTAAGACATATTGAATTGGACCGCTGTGACATTTGTTATTCTCCTAACGATTGTCAAATGCATAATTAATCTCTCGACTTCTATTTGCATGAACCCTTAATCCTGAGAGAATAAAGAACCTGATCATGAAGTGTAGGTTGCTTTGATATATCAAGAGTGAGATCTAAAGTCACAATCAAAACCCCTGTATGTTTGACAGTTGCGTTTAGTGTTGATGGAACATATATTCTCAAGATGGATATCTTAATCTCTTAAAGGAGATATAAAATCTTTCCTTCAGATAAGTTTAATGGGCATAGTCCATGAGATGCATAGTATGTGATTTATGTGATTTAATCACGGAAGATATAGATCGCAAGTTCTTTGTAAACTCAGAATTATAGTTCGTAATCTGTGATGAAATTGGGCGTGTCATCCTTGAAGACTAGAACATATCAACTAAGATGATTTATCTTGATTTTAAAAATGGAGACTTTTAGTTGATATGTTGATATGTTTTTAGAGTTAAGGCATATTGAACTGGACCGCTGAGAAATTTATTATTCTCCTAATGACCGTCAAATGAATAATTAATCTCACAACTTCTATTCGCATGAACTCTTAATCCTGAGAGAATAAAGGACTTGATCAGGAAGTGTAAGTTGCTTTGTTATATCAAGAGTGAGTTCTAAAGTCACGATCAAAATCTCTGCATGTTGGATAGCCGCATTTAGTGTTGATGAAACACATATTTTCAAGATGGAATTCTTAATCTCTCAAAGGAGATATAAAATATTTCCTTCAGATAAGTTTAATGGGCATTGTCTAGGAGATGCATAGTATGTGATTTATGTGATTTAGTGACGGAGGACATAGATCGCAAGTTCTTTGTAAACTCAGAATTATAGTTCGTAGTG
Source organism: Lithocarpus polystachyus (assembly GCA_033629205.1). Lineage (NCBI taxonomy): Eukaryota > Viridiplantae > Streptophyta > Magnoliopsida > Fagales > Fagaceae > Lithocarpus > Lithocarpus polystachyus. Next base: position 37,152,320 of record CM066172.1, read on the forward strand.
TTAGGATATGTGCCCTTAAATCCTATTGTATGATGCTATGTATGATATTATGTATGACATTATGTGAGAAATGATGTATGACATAATATTGTGTTTAATAAAGTTTTTTTATTCTTATCTGTAACACCCGTCTCACTTAAAAATTAATTTAATTGCTTCTAGAGAGTGGATTTGATAAATTGCTTAATTTGTTTTGGAGGAGATATTATTTTATATTGTGATTTCTACAATAAAAATAAAAATAATAATAATAAAAAAAAAGAGGGGTAACGTGAATAATTATTGTGTGGTTTATTCAAAATTAATTTATAGCCGCCTAGCCTATGTAAACAACCTTATAATGAGTTTAGTGGAAAGGTAGGTCTTGGAAGCTTATTTTAGTTTTTAGTGGGCTTCTAAATTTTCAGCCCAAGTGAAAACAGCTTTAATATGGCAGAAAATTAGGGCTTCCTAGGGATAGGTAGAGAGAAAGACGCTAGACAAAAAAAAAAAAAAAAAAACTACAGCAAAAAGGACTGGGGACTGTGCGTTACAGGGGGGGGGGGCAGCCAGCAAACCTTATTTTCAGTTTGGGGTAAACGTTGATTTGTGCAAGCCTTTGTTTCCGTTGGACACTTAGCAGCCAGCAAATTCTTATTGCATGTGAGGTAAACTTTAATTTGCAAGCCATTGTTTTTTTTTTCCGCTGGACAGTTTGTGTTTAAGGGAGACTTTTGTCTCTTGCTAGTCCAAATTTTAGAGTTTTAATAATAGTTGCATAGGAGTGGAATTTCATGGAAGTTAATTGGTCATGCATTAATTTTTTTATTCAAATTTTCTGAATCAGATCTTCATTGCACGTGGTGTTCATCTCATCCTTATAGATTAAACTCTTGTAATCGATTTATATGTAGGGTGGCATTCTGATGGTATAACCGATTTTTTTATATGTAGATACAATTGATTTATATGTAGGGTGGCACTCTGATGGTCTTCGTGTATATATATATAGGTATATTAGGTGTTAGTTTAGGGTATACTTTGCATTTATAATCTAGAATAGGTGGGGGTTTATTAGAAGGAGATGTTAAATTTTATTTTTGCCAATCTTCTTAGTGGCTGAGGATTTGTTTTATCAAAGGACTTTGTGATTATTCAAAATCTGCCCTCATTGAGTTATTTAATTTTTTATTTAGGTTCTAGTTGACGTCGTTTTGTGCGATTAAAGTGAAGCTTGGGTTAGCAACTAGAGGTAAGCAGACTACAGCACATGACGTCTCTCAAGACGTATATATATATATATATATATATATACATATATATACATTTGTGGTAAAAATATATTTATATATATACATAATTGCAAAAGTGAAGTTCAAAAACTTATACCATTGTTAGTGCTTTATACATACTCAAATTTTATTATTTATTGTATATTATTATGAATCTATATATGTCAAGAATGTTTCAAACGGTCAACTAGACAGTCTGCAACCTTTGCCAACACAGGGTTAAGTGTTGGTCTTCGGCCGAAGTAGTGTTAGTGTGGTGTGGTGCAGTGTTATTGTTGCTCTTTGGAGCTAGTGTTGCCTCTTTGAGGTTAGTGTTATTGTTCCCATGGGAATCACCCACCGAGTGTTTAGCAGCTTTTGTCTGTGTTTGACTAATATTTTCCATATTGAACCACTGTTTTATTGCTACTGATCTGTGTAAGTGGAAAAATTGTTTACTTTTCATAATAAATTGTTTCCACCTATTTGGTGCATATTGGCATATTAACGTGGTTATTATTTTATTAATGATTACAGCGTTATAGTGAAATGTTTTATTTTAACAGTTTTATAGAATATATTATATTACTGTTTAAACTATCTGTAAATGTATCGTGAAGACTATATTTTGTCAATGATACTAATGTTTTGTTTTGGAAGACATCCTCATGTTATGTAGTCTCTTATTGAGCCACTAGCTCACCCCTTTTTCCACCCTTTCAGATTAGAGATATGGAGTGTCTTTTGGTGGCAAATCAGTGGAGCCTTAGATTGATGACTTCGTTTGGAACTATGTTAGTTGGTGAATTGTTTTTAATAAAATTTCTTCAGGACAACGAGTTTAACATTGTGGAACTATTTTGAGATTGTATTTATAGACTTTATTGTGGAGGATTTTGTGTTTTACGAATTTATAAGGAATTATGATGATGGATAGATGTTTATTTGAGGATAATTATTACGCTCTGTTCCATATTATATTATTGTTGATTATTTCTAAGACAGGTTATGCATCCAAATCCTTGGTATGGGTTTGGGGTGTTACATTATTTAAAATAATGGTAACATGAATATACGGACATTATCAAATAGTCCATGAGATGTATAGTATGTGATTTATGTGATTTAGTCACAAAAGATATAGATCACAAGTTCTTTGTAAACTCAGAATTTTGGTTCGTAGTCGGTGATAAAATTGGGCATTTCATCTGCGAAGACTATAACATATTAACTACGATGATTTGTCTTGATCATGGAAGTGGTGACTTCTAGTTAATATGTTGATATGTTTTAAGAATTAAGACATATTGAACTGGACCGCTGTGAGATTTATTATTCTCCTAACGACTGTCAATTGAATAATAAATCTCACGACTTGTATTCACATGGACTCTTAATCCTGAGAGAATAATGGACCTGATCATGAAATGTAGGTTGCTTTGATATATCAGGAGCGAGATCTAAAGTAACAGTCAAAACCTCAGTATGTTGGGCAGCCACATTTAGTGTTGATGGAACATATATTCTCAAGATGGAATTCATAGTCTCTTAACGGAGATATAAAATATTTCCTTGAGATAAGTTTAATGGGTACAATTATTCAGAGAGTTAGGCCTAACCACTTTAGTAAGACTAAAGTATATATTTATGAAATTGGATTTCATAAATATATGGTGAATAACTCAAAAGGATTAAACCGGGTACTCAAGGATTAAGATGTAGTAATTTACAAAGTGGCAGTCCATATTCATGACTTTGTGTTACTACGAATATTTTATGAAGGGGTTGCGTGTATAATAAAGTCTTGGGATATAATTTATTAATAAGGCCTAGAGTGCAATTATATTTATATAGTGGTATTAAATATAATTAATGGTAACTTTGGACTTGTCAAGAGTTGACAGAAAAGCCCAAGGCCCATTGGAGCTAGTGTCTTATTTGTTCCCTTTTGGTCCCACTCCAAGCCACACACTAAAGCCTAATTGGGAAGGCCCAAAAGGCTAGCCCAATTAGATAATCAGTTATGTGGAGAGAAACATACAGAATTTTATATTGAATGAAATGGTTTGTATGTAAATAATAAGAAAAGAAAGGGAAGAGAGACACTCTTTCATATTCTCTCTAGAAACATAGAACTGATTGAGAGACCACACATCTTGGGCATCAAGTGGAATTGGAGTGAAGATTGAAAGTATTCCCGAGTTCTTCTTCATTCGGTTTTGAATTTCACCGCATCAAGGTACACTCTCTTGTTCTTATATTCTGAAACTTACATAGTGCATGTTATCGATTGCGAATGAAGTAGATCCGTTTATTTTCCGCTGCGTATGTTTTGTATTCGATGCAAACATGTTTATTTCCCAACATTGGTATCAGAGCCAGGTTTTCATTTCGAATCTGTATAACATGTTTTGTTCGTTTTGGAATTAGAGATTATAGTTTCAAGTTGATAGATTTTTGCATGGATGTTGAAACTATGATTTGATAAAAACTGATATTGATGTTATGATATTGTTTAAATATGAATTTGAGAATGTTAAATTGATCTTTAAGGCTATAGCATCAATAGATTTCAGTTTTGATATCAATTTCTATCTGTCATTTTCGTTTGATGGTTGTTTATTCATGCAAAACGGTTGAAAACTGCCTTAGAAGAATTTCTGGAATTCGAGTTTCACGAGTTTCGATCGATCGAAATTTACTTTCGATCGATCGAGTGAAACAGAGACTTGTCCTTTTGAATTGATTAATATTCGATTGCCAGTCGATCGATCGAATTTTATTTTCGATCGATCGAGAGGCGATCGAGTATCAATCGAATCAGACAGAAGGTTTAGTTCGAATTGTTTAATTTTTTCGATCGATCGAGGGGCACATTCGATCGATCGAAAGAAAGAAAATTTGAAATTTTTCTAAGTGTTTTCAAACTTAAATTTTGTGTTTTTGCTATTTTTTCTTACGCCTTTTTCGTAAGAAAAAGTGCAAGGTTGTGTATAATTAATTTATGCATGTTTCAAGATAAAAACCTTTATTTTAAAACATCTAGTGGGAGAGAGATTCAAGGGTTGGATCTCACGGCCTCCATTGTCGGTTTATAGTAGAGTGATTAATCACCTCGCCTTGGCGTATATGCCTTGCTCCCTACGGAGGGTGTTTAATTCATGGTACTACAGGTTAAACTTCTTAATGATAGATGAAGTGTGTGTTTACATTGAGAGCGACCACGCTACCGTGGAGTTACTTGGTGACTCACATTGATTCTAGACAATGGTGTACACTAGACTAAGTATGATGTTAACCTCCCTACGGAGCTATGTCATTATCACTTAGAGGCTAAAGAATAAGCGGCACATTATTTTTGTTTGGTAAGAGTTACCATGATAGCATTAATAATGAGGATAATCCTTGCTTAATCATAGTGATTGGTATGACCTCGCTACCGAGGAATATTAATTGCGGGATTGGGTTGTCGTTGCATATATTATATTATAGTTTTATTAAGGTTCCATATTATATGCTTATATGCTAAATTGATAATGTCCAGTTTACTTATTATATTCATGTTTATTATTTCAGATTTGAACATGGCATCATTTAGCCCACTTGTTAGCATTCTTAATCAAAACAAACTGACTGGAACCAATTATGTTGACTGGAAAAGAAACTTGGACATAGTTCTCACAGCTGAAGAGCACAAATATGTGCTTACTCAACCATGTCCTAGCTTTCCTTCATTAGATGCTTCTCCCGAGGAAAAACAACGATATGATCGTTGGCAGAAATCTAATGAAATGGCCAAGTGCTACATCTTAACGTCCATCTCAAATGTTCTACAGCATCAAATGCAGGATGTAGAACTAGTTTCGGACATTATGCAAAGTTTGAAGGAGATGTTTGGTGAGCAAGGCCGTTCTGCAAGGCAAGAAACCATGAGACAAATTTATAATACCAAAATGGCTGAAGGTAGTTCAGTGAGAGAGCATTGTCTTACAATGATCTCTAATCTGAATACTTTAGAAGTTTTGGGTGCCGACATTGATGGAGAATCCCAAGTGGATATGATACTCCAGTCACTACCGGAGTCATTCAAGGAATTCAGACTTAACTATAACATGAACAAAAGATTTATTCTTTGTCTGAATTAATGAATGAGTTGGTAGTGGCGGAAGGCATCCTTGGTACTTCTAATGTTGAAGCCTATGTGGGTGAAGCTTCTACTTCTCAAACTAAGTCGAAAGGCAAGGGTAAGAAGAAGAAGAAGGACTTCACTAAACAAGAGGGTAAACAAATTGTCTTAGGGGTTGCCGACAAAGGAAAGAAGCTGAAAGGAAAATATTTCCATTGTGGTGAGAAAGGACATTGGAAGAGGAATTGTCCAAAGTCCAAGGCTGCCAATAAGGGTATGAAAATTTCATTCCTTCTTGAAATATATTTGGTACAAAATCCCATGAATTCCTGGTGTGTGGATTCAGGTTGTACTAATCATATCTGCAATTCTTTGCAGGGGTTCTAGGAGACCAAAAGACTTAAAGAAGGAGAGTTGTTTCTGACCTTGGCTGATGGGAGTAGGATTCCAGTTGTAGCTATTGGAGTGTTTAATTTATGTTTTGAAACTAGGGTTTTAATATTGGAAGACTGTTTATTTGTACCTAATGTTCGTAGGAATTTAATTTCTGCAACTTATTTAGGTAAAAATGGATATTGTGTTATCCTAAAAGACAATGTTGTAATAAAGAAGGATAAAATGTTTATCTGTTCTGCCAATATTGTGGATGGTCTTTATATTTTAACTCCTGATAAGCATGAATTATACAATTCTGAATTAGATAATAACTCTCATGTAAAATCATTAAAGAGAAAGTTTCCTTCTACTAATGATGCATATCTTTGGCACTTGCGTTTGGGTCATATTAATCCAAACAGAATTCAAAGACTGATCAAAGATGGTCTCTTAGAGCCATTGGACTTTGATGGATTTCCAGTTTGTGAATCTTGTTTGGAAGGCAAAATGACCAAACGACCTTTTAATGCAAAAGGTAGAAGAGCCCAAGAGTTGCTAGAATTAGTTCATACGGATGTTTGTGGTCCTATGTCAACCCAAGCAAAAGGAGGTTATGAGTACTTCATCACTTTCACCGTTGATTACTCTAGATTTGGTTATGTGTACCTAATGAAACGGAAGTCCGAAGCCTTTGAAAAATTCAAAGAGTTTAGGGCTGAAGTTGAGAATCAATTGGGTAAACACATAAAGGCCATTCGATCTGATCGTGGTGGCGAATACCTTCTTGGGGATTTCAAGGATTACTTAACTCAAAATGGGATTATATCCCAATTGACTGTACCTGGAACTCCCCAACAAAATGGTGTAGCAGAAAGAAGGAATAGGACTCTTTTAGAAATGGTTAGGTCCATGATGAGTTACTCAACTTTACCTATTTCTTTTTGGGGTTATGCCTTAGATACAGCAATACATCTTTTGAATTTAGTTCCATCAAAATCTGTTCCCAAAACACCCATGGAATTGTGGAGTGGGCGTAAGCCTAGTATGAAATATCTCCACATTTGGGGTTGTCCAGCACATGTGTTAAAAGGGAAGTCTGATAAGTTGGAACCAAAATCAGAAGTATGTTTGCTTGTAGGTTATCCAAAAGAAACTAGGGGTTATTTATTCTATAGTCATAAAGATAACAAAGTTTTTGTTAGTACAAATGCTAAATTCTTGGAAAATGACTATATGAATAATTTTACTTCTAGAAGTAGAGTTGTCTTGGCTGAAATGAATGAACCTGTAATTGAACAACCAATAGTTCAAACTAGGGATGATGTGGCTGTATTGGATACAACACAAGATACTACTCATGAGATGTCTAGTACACAGGTGCCTCGTCGTAGTGGGAGGAACGTTAGGCCACCTATAAGATTCATAGGTCTTGGAGAGACTTATGAGGCTATTTCAGAGGTGGTCGAAACTGATCCTTACAAGAGGAAGAGAGGGATAGATGGAAAGGTTGAAACCTTTAAAACAAGGCTAGTGGCAAAAGGCTATACTAAAAAAGAAGGTATTGATTATGAGGAAACCTTTTCACCAGTAGCAATGCTTAAATCTATCAGAATTCTCTTATTCATTGCTGCTCATTATGATTATGAGATTTGGCAAATGGATGTCAAAACTGCATTTCTCAATGGCAATCTTGAAGAGGAAATCTATATGATGCAACCAGAAGGTTTCATAGCAAAGAATCAAGAGCATATGGTATGCAAGTTGAATAGGTCCATTTATGGACTTAAGCAAGCATCTAGGTCATGGAACAGCAGATTTGATCAAGCAATCAAATCATTTGGTTTTGAACAAAATCTTGATGAACCATGTGTGTACAAAAGACATCAAGACAAAGTAGTAATGTTCCTAGTGCTTTATGTTGATGATATTCTACTCATTGGAAATGATGTAGGGGTCATGTCGTCAGTAAAGGTTTGGTTGTCAAGCCAATTTGATATGAAGGACTTGGGTGAGGCTAACTTTATTCTAGGGATCAAGCTTTGGCGAGATCGTAAGAATAAGATGTTAGGCTTATCACAAGCTGGATATATAGATAAGGTTCTAGAACGGTTTAGCATGCAAAACTCCAAGAAAGGATTACTTCCTTTCAGACATGGAGTTCCTCTGTCTGATGACTAAAGGCCTAAGACTCAAGAGGAAGTAGATATGATGAGACAAGTTCCTTATGCTTCTGCAGTAGGAAGTCTCATGTATGCCATGCTTTGTACTAGACCGGATATCTGTTTTTCAGTTGGCATGGTCAGCCGATATCAATCAAATCCAGGACCACAACATTGGCAAGCTGTAAAGCATATTCTCAAGTATCTACGGAGAACGAGAGATTATATGCTTGTTTATCGTTGTGAGGATTTGATTCCCGTTGGCTATACAGATTCAGATTTTCAATCAGATCTAGATTTCAGAAAGTCCACGTCAGGATGTGTTTTCACCTTGGGAGGTGGAGCCATAAGTTGGAGGAGTGTTAAGCAATCTTGTATTGCGGACTCCACCATGGAAGCTGAATATGTTGCTGCTTGTAAGGCGGCAAAGGAAGCTGTTTGGCTCAAGAAATTCCTTTCTGATCTTGGTGTAGTGAGAATGGAGCAAGTTCCTATCACATTGTTTTGTGACAATAGTGGAGCGGTTGCACAATCCAAAAATCCAAGGAATCACAAGAAAGGAAAGCACATTGAGAGAAAGTACCACATCATTTGAGACATTGTTGCTCGTGGAGATGTGGTGGTGGCAAAGATTGAAAGTGCAAATAATCTAGCAGATCCTTTTACCAGAGTCTTGCCTCAAAGGACCTTCGAGTCACATTTGGAGGGAATGAGAGTTAGATTAGTGCACAATAGTCTTTAGGGAAAGTGAGAGATTGTTAGGATATGTGCCCTTAAATCCTATTGTATGATGCTATGTATGATATTATGTGAGAAATGATGTATGACTTAATATTGTGTTTAATAAAGTTTTTTTATTCTTATCTAAAATAATGGTAACATGAATATACGGACATTATCAAATAGTCCATGAGATGCATAGTATGTGATTTATGTGATTTAGTCACAGAAGATATAGATCACAAGTTCTTTGTAAACTCAGAATTTTGGTTCGTAGTCGGTGATAAAATTGGGCATTTCATCTGCGAAGACTATAACATATTAACTACGATGATTTGTCTTGATCATGGAAGTGGTGACTTCTAGTTAATATGTTGATATGTTTTAAGAGTTAAGACATATTGAACTGGACCGCTGTGAGATTTATTATTCTCCTAACGACTGTCAATTGAATAATGAATCTCACGACTTGTATTCACATGAACTCTTAATCCTGAGAGAATAATGGACCTGATCATGAAATGTAGGTTGCTTTGATATATCAGGAGTGAGATCTAAAGTAACGGTCAAAACCTCAGTATGTTGGGCAGCCACATTTAGTGTTGATGGAACATATATTCTCAAGATGGAATTCATAGTCTCTTAACGGAGATATAAAATATTCCCTTGAGATAAGTTTAATGGGTACAGTTATTCAGAGAGTTAGGCCTAACCACTTTAGTAAGACTAAAGTATATATTTATGAAATTGGATTTCATAAATATTTGGTGAATAACTCAAAAGGATTAAACCAGGTACTCAAGGATTAAGATGTAGTAATTTACAAAGTGGCAGTCCATATTCATGACTTTGTGTTACTACGAATATTTTATGAAGGGGTTGCATGTATAATAAAGTCTTGGGATATAATTTATTAATAAGGCTTAGAGTGCAATTATATTTATATAGTGGTATTAAATATAATTAATGGTAACTTTGGACTTGTCAAGAGTTGACAGAAAAGCCCAAGGCCCATTGGAGCTAGTGTCTTATTTGTTCCCTTTTGGTCCCACTCCAAGCCACACACTAAAGCCCAATTGGGAAGGCCCAAAAGGCTAGCCCAATTAGATAATCAGTTATGTGGAGAGAAACATACAGAATTTTATATTGAATGAAATGGTTTGTATGTAAATAATAAGAAAAGAAAAGGAAGAGAGACACTCTTTCATATTCTCTCTAGAAACATAGAACTGATTGAGAGACCACACATCTTGGGCATCAAGTGGAATTGGAGTGAAGATTGAAAGTATTCCCGAGTTCTTCTTCATTCGGTTTTGAATTTCACCGCATCAAGGTACACTCTCTTGTTCTTATATTCTGAAACTTACATAGTGCATGTTATCGATTGCGAATGAAGTAGATCCGTTTATTTTCTGCTGTGTATGTTTTGTATTCGATGCAAACATGTTTATTTCCCAACACGTAGTCTGTGATGAAATTGGGCATTTCATCCATGATGACTATAACATATCAACTAAGATGATTTGTCTTGATTATGGAAGTGGAGACTTCTAGTTGATATGTTGATATGTTTTAAGAGTTAGGTACTAAACTGGACCGTTGTGAGATTTATTTTTTTCCTAACGACTGTCAAATGAATAGTAAATCTCACGACTTCCATTTGCAAGAACTCTTAATCCTGAGATAATCGACCTGATCATGAAATGTTGGCTGCTTTGATATATCAGGAGTGAGATCAAAAGTCACGATTAAAACCTCAATATGTTGGACAGTCACATTTTGTGTTGATGGAACATATATTCTCAAGATCGAATTCATATTCTCTTAATGGAGATATAAAATATTCACTTTTGATAAGTTTAATGGGTATAGTCCATGAGATGCATAGTATGTGATTTATGTGATTTAGTCACGGAAGATAAATATCCAAAGTTCTTTGTAAACTCGGAATTATAGTTCGTAGTCAGCAATGAAATTGGGATTTCAACTTTGAAGACTATAACATATCAACTAACACGATTTTTCTTGACCAGAAAAGTGGAGACTTCTAGTTGATATGCTGATATGTTTTAAGAGTTAAGACATATTGAATTGGACCACTGTGAGAATTATTATTCTCCTAACAACTGTCAAATGAATAATAAATCTCACGACTTCTATTCGCATGAACTCTTAATCCTAAGAGAATAATGGACCTGATCATAAAGTGTAGGTTGTTTTGATATATCAAGAGTGAGATCTAAAGTCTCGATCAAAACCACAGTATCTTGGGCATCCACATTTAGTGTTGATGAAACTTATATTCTCAAGATGGAATTCATAATCTCTTAACGGAGATATAAAATATTCCTTTGAGATAAGTTTAATGGGTATAGTCCATGAGATGCATAGTATGTGATTTATTTGATTTAGTCACGGAATATATAGATAATAAGTTTTTTGTAATCACAGAATTATTATTCGTAATAGGTGATTAAATTGGGCATTTCATCTAAGAAGACTATCACATATCAACTAAGATGATTTGTCTTGATCATGGAAGTGGAGACTTCTAGTTGATATGTTGATATGTTTAAAGTGTTAAGACAAATTGAACTGGACTGATGTGAGATTTATTATTCTCCCAACGACTTCCAAATGAATAATAAATCTCACGACTTCCATTTGGAAGAACTCTTAATCCTGAGAGAATAATGGACCTGATCATGAAGTGTAGGATGCTTTGATATATCAAGAGTGAGATTTAAAGTCACGATCAAAACCTCAGTATGTTGGGCAGCTAGATTCAGTGTTGATGGAACATATATTCTTAAAATGGAATTCATAATCTCTTAACGGAGATATAAATTAATCCCTTAAGATAAGTTTAGTGGGCATAGTCCATGAGATGCATATTGTGTGATTTATGTGATTTAATCACGGAAGATATAGATCGCAAGTTTTTTGTAAACTTAGAATTATAGTTCGTAATCTGTGATGAAATTGGGCATGCCATCCTTGAAGACTAGAACATATCAACTAAGATGATTTATCTTGATCATAAAAGTGGAGACTTTTAGTTGATATGTTGATATGTTTTAAGAGTTAAGGCATATTGAACTGAACCGCTATGAGATTTATTATTCTCCTAACGTCTGTCAAATGAGTAATTAATCTCACGACATCTATTTCCATGAACTCTTAATCCTGAGAGAATAAAGGACCTGATCATGAAGTGTAGGTTGCTTTGATATATCAGAAGTGAGATTCAATGTCACGATCAAAACCTCTGTACGTTGGGCCACCGTATTTAGTGTTGATGGAACATATATTTTCAAGATGGAATTCTTAATCACTTAAAGGAGATATAAAATATTTCCTTCAGATAAGTTTGATGGGCATAGTCCATGAGACGCATAGTATTTAATTTACGTGATTTAGTCATGAAAGATATAGATCGCAAGTTCTTTGTAAACTAAAAATTGTAGTTCGTAGTCTGTGATGAAATTGGGCATTTCATCCTTGAAGACTAGAACATATCAACTAAGATGATTTGTGTTGATCTTGGAAGTGGAGACTTCTAGTTGATATGTTGATATGTTTTTAGAGTTAAGACATATTGAATTGGACCGCTGTGACATTTTTTATTCTCCGAACGACTGTCAAATGCATAATTAATCTCACGACTTCTATTTGCATAAACTCTTAATCCTAAGAGAATAAAGAACCTGATCAGGAAGTGTAGGTTGCTTTGTTATATCAAGAGTGGGTTCTAAAGTCACGATCAAAACCTCTGTATGTTGGACAGCCGCATTTAGAGTTAATGAAACATATATTCTCAAGATGGAATTCTGAATCTCTTAAAGGAGATATAAAATATTTCCTTCAGATAAGTTTAATGGGCATTGTCCATGAGATGCATAGTATGTGATTTATGTGATTTAATCACGGAAGATATAGATCGCAAGTTCTTTGTAAACTCAGAATTATAATTCGTAGTCGGTGATGAAATTGAGCATTTCATATGTGAAGACTATAACATATCAACTAATATGATTTGTCTTGATCGTGGAAGTGGAGACCTCTTGTTGATATGTTGATTGGTTTTGAGAGTTAAAACATACTGAACTGGACCGCTGTGAGATTTATTATTCTCCTAACGACTGTCAAATGAATAATAAATCTCACGACTTCTATTTGGAAGAATTCTTAATCCTGAGATAATGGACCAGATCTTGAAGTGCAGGCTGCTTTGATATATCAAGAGTGAGATCTAGAGTCATGATCAAAACCTCAGTATGTTGGGCAGCCACATTCAGTGTTGATGGAACATATATTCTTAAGATGAAATTCATAATCTCTTAACGGAGATATAAAATATTCCCTTAAGATAAGTTTAATGGGTATAGTCTATGAGATGCATATTATGTGATTTATGTGATTTAGTCACGGAAGATATAGATCGCAAGTTCTTTGTAAACTTAGAATTATAGTTCGTAGTCTGTGATAAAATTGGACATTTCGTCCTTGAAGACTATAACATATAGAATAAGATGATTTATCTTGATCATAAAAGTGAAGACTTCTAGTTGATATGTTGATATGTTTTAAGAGTTAAGGCATATTGAATTGGACTGCTGTGAGATTTATTATTCTCCTAACGACTGTCAAATGAATATTAATCTCACGACTTCTTTTCGCATGAACTCTTAATCCTGAGAGAATAATGGACTTGATCTTGAAGTGTAGTTGACTTGATATATCAAGAGTGAGATCTAAAGTCACGATCAAAACCTCTGTATGTTGGGCAGCTGCATTTAGTGTTGATGGAACATATATTCTCAAGATGGAATTCATATTCTCTTAACGAAGATATAAAATATTTCCTTGAGATAAGTTTAATCGGTATAGTCCATGAGATGCATAGTATGTGATTTAGTCACGGAAGATATAGGTCAGAAATTATTTATAAACTCAGAATTATAATTCGTAGTTGGTGATGAAATTGGACATTTCATCTGTTAAGACTATAACGTATCAACTAAGATGAATTTTCTTGATCTTGGAAGTGGAGACTTCTAGTTGATATGTTGATATGTTTTAAGAGTTAAGACATATTGAACTGGACCGCTGTGAGATTTATTATTCTCCTAACTACTGTCAAATGAATAATAAATCTCACGACTTCTATTTGCATAAACTCTAAATCTTAAGAGAATAATGGACCTGATCATGAAGTTTAGGCTGCTTTGATATATCAAGAGTGAGATCTAAAGTCACGATGAAAACTTCATTATGTTGGGCTGCCACATTCTGTGTTGATGGAACATATATTCTTAAGATGGAATTCTTAATCTCTTAAATGAGATGTAAAATATTTCCTTGATATAAGTTTAATGAGCGTAGTCCATGAGATGCATAATATATGATTTATGTGATTTAGTCATGGAAGATATAAATCGCAAGTTCTTTGTAAACTCAAAATTATAGTTCGTAGTCTGTGATGAAATTGGGCATTTCATCCTTGAAAACTATAACATATCAACTAAGATGATTTGTCTAGATCTTAGAAGTGGAGACTTCTAGTTGATATGTTGATATGTTTTAAGGGTTAAGACGTATTGAACTGGACCATCGTGAGATTTATTATTCTCCTAACGACTGTCAAATGAGTAATAAACCTCACGACTTCTATTTGCAAGTGAAGGAAAATTACATGTTTGTATCGCATACAAAACATATGCAGCGGAAAATTAACGAATTTACTTCATCCGTAATTGATAACATGCACTATGTAAATTTCAGAATATAAGAATAAGAGAGTGTACCTTGGTGCGGTGAAATTCAAAACCAAAGAGATGAAGTTCTTGAGATCACTTTCAATCTTCACTCCAATTCCACTTGATACCCAAGATGTGTGGTCTCTCAATCAGTTCTATGTGTTTGTTCTAGAGAGAATATGAAGGAGACTCTCTTTCATATGCTTATAAACATACAAACCATTTCATTCTAATGTAAAATTCTGTATGTTTCTCTCCACATAATTGATTATCTAATTGGGCTAGCCTTTTGAGCCTTTCCAATTGGGCTGTAGTGTGTGGCTTGGAGTGGGACAAAAAGGGAACAAATAAGACACTAGCTCCAATGGGCCTTGGGCTTTTCTGTCAACTCTTGACAAGTCCAAAGTTACCATTAATTATATTTAATACTGTTGGAATTAGTGCCTTTAAATCCTATTGTATGATGCTATGTATGATATTATGTATGACATTATGTGAGAAATGATGTATGACTTAATATTGTGTTTAATTAAGTTGATTTATTCTTATCTAAAATAATGGTAACATGAATATTCGGACATTATCATATAGTCCATGAGATGCATAGTATGTGATTTACATGAAAAGTCACAGAAGATATAAATCACAAGTTCTTTGTAAACTCAAAATTATAGTTCGTAGTCGGTGATAAAATTGGGCATTTCATCTGCGAAAACTATAACATATTAACTACGATGATTTGTCTTGATCATGGAAGTGGTGACTTCTAGTTGATATGTTGATATGTTTTAATAGTTAAGACATATTGAACTGGACCGTTGTAAGATTTATTATTCTCTTAACGACTGTCAATTGAATAATAAATCTTACAACTTGTATTCACATGAACTCTTAATCCTGAGAAAGTAATGGACCTGATCATGAAATGTAGGTTGTTTTGATATATCAGGAGTGAGATCTAAAGTAACGGTCAAAACCTCAGTATGTTGGGCAGCCACATTTAGTGTTGATGGAACATGTATTCTCAAGATGGAATTCATAGTCTCTTAACGGAGATATAAAATATTTTCCCTTGAGATAAATTTAATGGGTTTAGTTATTCAGAGAGTTAGGCCTAATCACTTTAGTAAGACTAAAAGGATTAAACTGGGTACTCAAGAATTAAGATGTAGTAATTTACAAAGTGGCAGTCTATATTTATGACTTTGTATTACTACGAATATTTTATGAAGAGGTTGCATGTATAATAGAGTCATGGGATATAATTTATTAATGAGGCCTAGAGTACAATTATATTTATATAGTGGTATTAAATATAATTAATGGTAACTTTGGACTTGTCAAGAGTTGACAGAAAAGCCCAAGGCTTATTGGAGTTAGTGTCTTATTTGTTTCCTTTTGGTCCCACTCCAAGCCACACACTAAAGTCCAATTGGAAAGGCCCAAAAGGCTAGCCCAATTAGATCAGTTATGTGGAGAGAAACATACAGAATTTTATATTAGAATGAAATGGTTTGTATGTTTATATGTATGTGAAAGAGAGTCTCCTTCATATTCTCTCTAGAACAAACACATAGAACTGATTGAGAGGCCACACATCTTGGACATCAAGTGAAATTGGAGTGAAGATTGAAAGTGTTCTTAAGAACTTCTTTTTTTTGGTTTTGAATTTCACCGCACCAAGGTACACTCTCTTATTCTTATATTCTGAAATTTACATAGTGTATGTTATCAATTGCGAATGAAGTAGATCCGTTAATTTTCCGCTACGTATGTTTTGTATGCGATGCAAACATGTCATTTTCCATCAATGGTATCAGAGCGGTCTTCATTTCGAATCTGTGTAACATGTTTTGTGAGTTTTGGAATTAGAGATAATAATTTCATCATGTTAGAAGATTTTATATGCATTCAATTTTCTGCATGGTTGTTGAAACTATGATTTGATAAAAACTGATGTTGATGTTATGATGTTGTTTAAATTTGAATTTAAGTATGTTAAATTGATCTTTAAGGCTTTAGCATCAATAGATTTCAATTTTGATATCAAATTCTGCATATCTTGTTCATATGGTAATTGTTTGTTTATGAAAAGTCGTAGAAAACTGTTTGCAACTGTTCTGGAAAAACTGAAAACACCGGTTTTTCGTGGGTAAGCTTTACTCGCGAAACAATCGCGAGACAGTAGCGAAAGTTTCTGTCTGATTTTTGTGTTTTCATTTTTTTCCATAACTTGCTTTCGCGGGAAGCATTTAGTCGCGAGATACCCGCGAGACAGTCGCAAAACTCTCTTTCGCAGGAAGTGCTTAGTCGCGGTATTCTCGCAAAAATGCTTATAAAGAGATTTTTGAAGGTTTTTCAAAATGTTTTCACATGTATAAAGTGCAAGGCTGTGTATAATTAGTTTATGCATGTTTAAAATAAAAACCTTTAATTTAAAATATCTAGTGGGAGAGAGATACAAGGGTTGGATCTCACGGCCTCCATTGTTGGTTTATAGTAGTATGAAATATATACTTTGTCTTAGCTTCGAGCTTTGCATTCCATGCGGAGAGTATGTATTTCATGGTCCTACAAGATTGAATTTCTTGGTTTATAGTGTTTTGATCAAACACCTTGTCTTAGCTTCGAGCTTTACATTCCATGCGGAGGGTGTTTTGTATCATGGTACTACATGATAAGCCTGTTAAGAGGATGAAATGTGGCTACACATGATTCTAGACAGTGGTATACACTAGACTAAATATTATAGTATCCTCTATGCTGAGTTCTTACTATAATTATTTAGAGGCCAAATGTATAACGGCATATTATTGATGTTTGATAAGAGTTATCATGATAGCACTAATAATGAGAATAATTCTCAATCAATCATAGTATTTAATGTTCACTCTATGCTGAGGGATATTGAGTATGGGATTGGGTTGTCATTGCATATATTATATTATGGTTTTATTAGGGTTCCATACTATATGTTTATATGCTAAATTGATAATGTCTAGTTTACTTATTATATTCATGTTTATTATTTCAGATTTGAACATGGCATCATTTAGCCCACTTGTTACCATTCTTAATCAAAACAAACTAACTGGATCCAATTAAGTTGACTGGAAAAGAAACTTGGATATAGTTCTCACAGCTAAAGAGCACAAATATGTGCTTACTCAGCCATGTCCTAACTTTCCTTCATTAGATGCTCCTCAAGAGGAAAAACAACGATATGATCGTTGGCAGAAATCTAATGAAATGGCCAAGTGCTATATCCTAGCGTCCATCTCAAATGTTCTACAGCATCAAATGCAGGATGTAGAACTAGCTTCGGACATTATGCTGAGTCTGAAGGAGATGTTTGGTGAGCAAGGCCGTTCTGCAAAGTAAGAAACCATGAGACAAATTTATAATACCAAAATGGCTGAAGGTAGTTCAGTGAGAGAGCATTGTCTTACAATGATCTCTAATCTGAATACATTAGAGGTTTTAGGTGCCGATATTGATGGAGAATCCCAAGTGGATATGATACTCCAGTTACTACCAGAATCATTCAAGGAATTCAGACTTAATTATAACATGAACAAAAAGATTTATTCTTTGTCTGAATTAATGAATGAGTTAGTAGCGGCAGAAGGCATCCTTGGTACTTCTAGTGTTGAAGCCAATGTGGGTGAAGCTTCTACTTCTCAACCTAAGTCGAAAGGCAAGGGTAAGAAGAAGAAGAAGAAGGACTTCCCTAAGCAAGAGGATAAACAAATTGTCTTAGGGGTTGCCGACAAAAGAAAGAAGCTCAAAGGAAAATGTTTCTATTGTGGTGAGAAAGGACATTGGAAGAGAAATTGTCCAAAGTTCAAGGCTGCCAATAAGGGTATGAATAGCTCATTCCTCCTTGAAATATGTTTGGTACAAAATCCCACGGATTCCTGGTATGTGGATTCAGGTTTTACTAATCATATCTGCAATTCTTTGCAGGGGTTCCAGGAGACCAGAAAGCTTAAAGAAGGAGAATTGTTTCTAACCTTGGTTGATGGGAGTAGGATTCCGGTTGTAGCTATTGGAGTGTTTAATTTATGTTTTGAATCAAGAGTTTTAATATTAGATGACTGTTTGTATGTACCTAATGTTCGTAGGAATTTAACTTCTGCAACTTATTTAGGTAAAAATGGATATTGTGTTATCCTT
Source organism: Lithocarpus polystachyus (assembly GCA_033629205.1). NCBI lineage: Eukaryota > Viridiplantae > Streptophyta > Magnoliopsida > Fagales > Fagaceae > Lithocarpus > Lithocarpus polystachyus. The sequence goes on from CM066172.1 coordinate 37,170,885, forward strand.
AAAGACAATGTTGTAATAAAGAAGGGTAACGTGTTTATCTGTTCTGGCAATATTGTGGATGATCTTTATATTTTAACTCCTGATAAGCATGAATTATATAATTTTGAATTAGATAATGGCTCACATGTAAAATCATTAAAGAGAAAGTTTCCTTCTACTAGTGATGCATATCTTTGGCACTTACGTTTGAGTCATATTAATTCAAATAGGATTCAAAGACTGATCAAAGATGGACTCCTAAAGCCATTGGATTTTGATAAATTACCAGTTTATGAATCTTGTTTGGAAGGTAAAATGACCAAACGACCTTTTAATGCAAAAGGTAGAAGAGCCCAAGAGTTGCTAGAACTAGTACATTCAGATGTATGTGGTCCTATGTCAATCCAAGCAAGAGGTGGCTATGAGTATTTCATTACTTTCACTGATGATTTTGAAAAGTTCAAAAAGTTTAGGGCTGAAGTTGAGAATCAATTGGGTAAACGCATAAAGGTCATTCGATTTGATCGTGGTGGCCAATACCTTCTTGGAGATTTCAAGGATTACTTAACTGAAAATGAGATTATATCTCAATTGACTGCACCTGGAACTCCACAACAAAATGGTGTTGCGGAAAGAAGGAATAGGACTCTTTTAAATATGGTTAGGTCCATGATGAGTAATTCGACTCTACCAACTTCCTTTTGGGCATATGCCTTGAACACTGCAATGTATCTTCTGAATTTAGTACCTTCAAAGTCTGTTCCTAAAACACCTATAGAGTTGTGGAATAGGCGTAAGCCTAGTATGAGACATCTCCATATTTGGGGTTGTCCAGCACATGTGTTGAAAGGAAAGACTGACAAGTTACAGTCTAAAATAGAAGTGGTTTTCTTTGTTGCGTATCCAAAAGGAACTGTTGGAGGTTTATTCTATAGTCATGGAGATAACAAAGTATTTGTTAGTACAAATGCCAAATTCTTGGAAAATGGCTATATAAATAATTTTACTCCTAGAAGTAGATTTGTATTGGCTGAAATGAATGAACCTGTAAATGAACAACCAATGGTTGACACTAGGGATGATTTGGTTGTATTGGATACACCACAAGATACTACTCATGAGATGTCTAGTACATACGTGCTTCGTCGTAGTGGGAGGAATGTTAGGCCACCTACAAGATTCATAGGTCTTGGAGAGACTTATGAGGCTATCTCAGAGGAGGCCGAAACTGATCCTTACACTTATGAAGAAGTAATGAATGATATGGATGCACATCATTGGGTCCAAGCTATGAAATCTGAATTAGATTTCATGTATTCCAATTAAGTTTGGGATCTTGAAAAGGCGTCTAACGGCATTAAACCTGTTAGTTGCAAATGGGTTTACAAGAGGAAGAGAGGGATAGATGGAAGGGTTGAAACCTTTAAATCAAGGCTAGTGGCGAAAAGGTATACTCAAAAAGAGGGTATTGATTATGAAGAAACCTTTTCACCAGTAGCAATGCTTAAATCTATCAGAATTCTCTTATCCATTGCTGCTCATTATGATTATGAGATTTGACAAATAGATGTCAAGACTGCATTTCTTAATGACAATCTTGAAGAGGAAATTCATATGAAGCAAGGTTTCATAGCAAAGAACCAAGAGCATATGGTATGTAAGTTGAATAGGTCCATTTATGGACTTAAGCAAGCATCTAGGTCATGGAACATTGGATTTGATCAAGCAATCAAATCATTTGGTTTTGAACAAAATCTTGATGAACCATGTGTGTACAAAAGACATCAAGACAAAGTAGTAATGTTCCTAGTGCTTTATGTTGATGATATTCTACTCATTGGAAATGATGTAGGAATCATGTCATCAGTAAATGTTTGGTTGTTAAGCCAATTTGATATGAAGGACTTGGGTGAGGCTAACTTTATTCTAGGGATCAAGCTTTGGCGAGATCGCAAGAATAAGATGTTAGGCTTATTACAAGCAGGATATATAGATAAGGTCCTAGAACGGTTTAGCATGCAAAACTCCAAGAAAGGATTACTTCCTTTTAGACATGGAGTTCCTCTGTCTGATGACCAAAGGCCTAAGACTCAAGAGGAAGAAGATATAATGAGACAAGTTCCTTATGCTTCTGTAGTAGGAAGTCTCATGTATGCCATGCTTTGTACTAAACCAGATATCTGTTTTTCAGTTGGCATAGTCAGCCAATATCAATCAAATCCAGGACCACAACATTGGTAAGCTGTAAAGAATATTCTCAAATATCTACGGAGAACGAGAGATTATATGCTTGTTTACCGTTGTGAGGATTTGATTCCCATTGGCTATATAGATTCAGACTTTCAATCGGATCTAGATTTCAGAAAGTCCACGTCAAGATGTGTATTCACCTTGGGAGGTGGAGTCATAAGTTGGAGGAGTGTAAAGCAATCTTGTATTGCGGACTCTACCATGGAAGTTGAATATGTTACTGCTTGTGAGGCGGCAAAAGAAGCTGTTTGGCTCAAGAAATTTCTTTCTGATCTTGGTGTAATGAGAATGGAGCAAGTTCCTATGACATTGTTTTGCGACAATGGTGGAGCGGTTGCACAATCCAAAGATCCAAGAAATCACAAGAAAGGAAAGCACATTGAGAGAAAGTACCACATCATTCGAGACATTGTTGCTTGTGGAGATGTGGTGGTAGCAAAGATTTGAAAGTGCAAATAATCTAGCAGATCCCTTTACCAAAACCTTGCCTCAAAGGACTTTCAAGTCACATTTGGAGGGAATGGGAGTTAGATTAGTGCACAATAGTCTTTAGGGCAAGTAGGAGATTGTTGGGATTAGTGCCCTTAAATCCTATTGCATGATGCTATGTATGATATTATGTATGACATTATGTGAGAAATGATGTATGACTTAATATTGTGTTTAATAAAGTTGCTTTATTCTTATCTAAAATAATGGTAATATGAATATTCGGATATTATCATATAGTCCATGAGATGCATAGTATGTGATTTATGTGAAAAGTCACAGAAGATATAAATCACAAGTTCTTTGTAAACTCAGAAATATAGTTCGTAGTCGGTGATGAAATTGGGCATTTCATCTGCGAAGACTATAACATATTAACTACGATGATTTGTCTTGATCATGGAAGTGGTGACTTCTAGTTGATATGTTGATATGTTTTAAGAGTTAAGACATATTGAACTGGACCGCTGTGAGATTTATTATTCTCCTAACGACTGTCAATTGAATAATAAATCTCACGACTTGTATTCACATGAACTCTTAATCCTGAGAGAATAATGGACCTGATCATGAAATGTAGGTTGCTTTTATATATCAAGAGTGAGATCTAAAGTAACGGTCTAAACCTCAGTATATTGGGCAGCCACATTTAGTGTTGATGGAACATATATTCTCAAGATGTAATTCATAGTCTCTTAACGGAGATATAAAATATTTCCTTGAGATAAGTTTAATGAGTTTAGTTATTCAGAGAGTTAGGCCTAACCACTTTAGTAAGACTAAAAGGATTAAACCGGGCACTCAAGGATTAAGATGTAGTAATTTACAAAGTAGTAGTCTATATTTATGACTTTGTATTACTACGAATATTTTATGAAGGGGTTGCATGTATAATAGAGTCATGAGATATAATTTATTATTGAGACCTGGAGTGCAATTATATTTATATAGTGGTATTAAATATAATTAATGGTAACTTTAGACTTGTCAAGAGTTGACAGAAAAGACCAAGGCCCATTGGAGCTAGTGTCTTATTTGCTTCCTTTTGGTCCTTCTCCAAGCCACACACTAAAGTCCAATTGGAAAGGCCCAAAAGGCTAGCCCAATTAGATAATCAATTATGTGGAGAGAAACATACAGAATTTTATATTAGAATGAAATGGTTTGTATGTTTATATGTATGTGAAAGAGAGTCTCCTTCATATTGTCTCTAGAACAAACACATAGAACTGATTGAGAGACCACACATCTTGGGTATCAAGTAGAATTGGAGTGAATATTGAAAGTGTTCTCAAGAACTTCTTCTCTTTGGTTTTGAATTTCATCGCACCAAGGTACACTCTTTTATTCTTATATTTTGAAATTTACATAGTGCATGTTATCAATTGCGAATGAAGTAGATCCGTTAATTTTCCGCTGCGTATGTTTTGTATGCGATGCAAACATGTCATTTTCCATTAAATACCACTATATAAATATAATTACACTTTAGGCCTTATTAATAAATTATATCCCAAGACTCTATTATACATGCAACCCTTTCATAAAATATTCGTAGTAATACAAAGTCATAAATATAGACTGCCACTTTGTAAATTACTACATCTTAATCCTTGAATACTCGGTTTAATCCTTTTAAGTTATTCATTATATATTTATGAAATCCAATTTCATAAATATATACTTTAGTCTTACTAAAGTGGTTAGGCCTAACTCTCTGAATAACTGAACCCATTAAACTTATCTCAAGGGAATATTTTATATCTCCGTTAAGAGACTATGAATTTCATCTTGAGAATATATGTTCCATCAACACTAAATGTGGCTGCGCAGCATACTGAGGTTTTGACTGTTACTTTAGATCTCACTCCTGATATATCAAAGCAGCCTACATTTCATGACTAGGTCCATTACTCTCTCAGGATTAAGAGTTCATGTGAATACAAGTCGTGAGATTTATTATTCAATTGACAGTCGTTAGGAGAATAATAAATCTCACAACGGTCAAGTTCAATATGTCTTAACTCTTAAAACATATCAACATATCAATTAGAAGTCACCACTTCCATGATCAAGACAAATCATCGTAGTCAATATATTATAGTCTTCACAAATGAAATGCCCAATTTCATCACCGACTACGAACTATAATTCTGAGTTTACAAAGAACTTGTGATTTATATCTTCTGTGACTTTTCACATAAATCACATACTATGCATCTCATGGACTATATGATAATGTCTGAATATTCATGTTACCATTATTTTAGATAAGAATAAAACAACTTTATTAATCATAATATTAAGTCATACATCATTTAACACATAACGTCATACATAATATCAAACATGGCATATTACAATAGGATTTAAGGGCATTTATCCCAACAGCAAGAACTCTTAATCCAGAGATAATGGACCAGATCATGAAGTGTAGGCTACTTTGATATATCAAGAGTGAGATCTAAAGTCACGATCAGTGTGTTGGCCAGCCACATTCAGTGTTGATGGAACATATAATCTTAAGATGGAATTTGTTAGGTTCTAAGGATTAGGATCTAATGTATTAGAACTTCAATTTGTATGTTGGCAAACCATGATCAAAACAATGTTTAGTCGTGTGTTAGACTTGCTCAAAGTATGGGATTTAATGTAAAGTTGGAATCGAGTTTTTATGCAGAATTACTGTTCACTTTCTGTATAACTCGATCGATCGAAAATTAGGCTCGATCGATCGAAAATCGGGTAGATCGTTTTTCTGCAGAAAATTCCAACTCAGCCCAAGTCCATTTAATGTATAGGGTTTTATGTTTTGCCCTAAGTATATAAGGGAAAACCCTAGCCACGTTTTTAGTGTTCTGAATGCTGTGTTTGTGAATCTCATTGTGAGATCTAGAGGTGTTTACCTTCACATACACTTAGGGTTTACAAACTTGAGATTCATGTCAAGAGTTGTGTAGATCAATACAGTTGCAGAATCAAAAGAGCACAAAGATATACAAGCAGGTACGCTTGTGGATTTGCTAAAGAATTCAAGAAAGAAGGAGTCCGTGGATCTCGGAGCTATCATGGGGTCATGGTAGTAAGTTTCCTACACTTGGGTAGCAATAAGATGTTAGTGGTCTAAGTATTGTTGTGTAAACTTCGATTCTTTCATAGGGGATTCAGTTTACCTTGAGGATAGCTAGGTCAAATCCTCCCCAGGTTTTTACCGGTGTGGTTTCCTGGGTCATCATATCTTTGTGTTATTTATTTTCCGCTGCTTTGTTGTTTTTGCTTATTTGTGTTAACCTAGTTTTAATTAAATTACCAAAGTTAATCACTTGGCTAATTCTGTAGGTTAATCTGTTGGGTTTAAGGGGTCTAAACGAACTGACAAGTGGTACAGAGCGGGTAGCTTTTGTTTTTGATCTTTTGATCTTCTAGCTGATCCTTGACCCCTGTTGTTATGGATTTCTCCAAAATCTTCTTTTTAGTTTGTCACATTATCTACTTGGTGTGCTTGTCCTTTACAATCTTTGTTAAAGTTTTTCTTGAGTGTCTTGCTATAATCACATATGAAAATAATCACATGTGCTATACTGCTTTAACCGCCTTAAAGGCACGTGATTCTTGTCTTTGGTATTTGGATAGTGGTTGTTCCAGGCACATGACAGGAAATAAAGCCTTGTTCAAGACACTCTTCGAAGGAAAGATTGGTACAGTTACCTTTGGAGACGGAAGTAAATCTGTGATTAGAGGAATTGGTACTGTGGACATTCTAGGACTACCAGTTTTTGAAGATGTGTGGTATGTTGATGGGTTGAAGGCAAACTTACTCAGCATAAGCCAGATTTGTGACAACGGTCTTAATGTATTCTTCACCAAACAAGAATGTGAAATACTTGATGAAGGGGGTGATTGTATGTGTGTTGGTGTGAGAACAGCTGATAACTGTTATGGTATCACCCCAAGTATAAGCAACAAATGCTTTCAGTGCTAAGATCAATCAAGTTGACTTATGGCATCAAAGGTTAGGACATGCTAGCCTCAAGCAATTAGAGAAGATTTCAAAATGTGATGCAGTAATTGGGTTGCCCAAGTTTGAGAAGATTGAAAAATGCATCTGTGGACCATGTCAGATGGGTAAACAAGTGAAATCCAAACATCCGTCTGTAGCTGATGTTCAAACTACGAGACCTTTGGAGTTGCTGCACATTGATCTCATGGGTCCTGCCAGAGTTCAGAGTTTAGGTGGAAAGAAGTACATTCTAGTTGTTGTGGATGATTTTACAAGATTCACATGGGTTGTACTTTTGAAAGATAAAGCTGAGGCTCTTGAAAAAATGATTCATCTGTGCAAGAAATTGCAAGTAGAAAAAGGAACTGTGATAGCCAGAATAAGAAGTGACCATGGAAAAGAGTTTGAGAACACCAAACTGGCTACGTTTTGCGATAATCAAGGCACCCATCAGGAATTCTTATCACCCAAAACACCACAACAAAATGGAATTGTGGAAAGGAAAAACAGAGTTGTACAAGAAATGGCCCGTGTCATGCTCCATAATAAGAAGATGCCTAAATCTTTTTGGGGAGAAGCTGTTAATACTGCATGTCACACTCTCAATCAGGTGTATTTCAGACCAAATTCCAAGCAAACTCCCTATGAACTCTGGAGAGGAAAGAAGCCTGTAGTGAAATACTTCAGAATATTTGGTAGTGACTGTTATATTCTGCGTGATAGAGAGAACCTGGAAAAATTTGATGCTAAGAGTGATAAAGGTTATTTTCTAGGATACTCTTCCACCAGTAGAGCATACAGAGTATATAATCTGAGAACTAAAACAGTCATGGAATCCTCAAATGTAGTGATCAATGATGAATTAAACTCAGAAGGCCATTCAGAACATGCACCTCAAGTTCAAGAAAAGATGATGGAAGTTGATGATTCTCTACCTGAAAACTATGTGGGAAAGCCTACAGAGGAAGAGTTAATGGTTTTGAATGATACAGCATCTGTGCCATCAAGTTCAGAACCTTCAACACCAGTTCATGGAGTTCCACAAGAACAGAGAGAAGTTCAAAGTCCATCAGATCAGAAAGGTACCACTACTTCATTGGTCAAAGGTCCATCATCAAGAGTTAGGTTGAATCATCCTGCTACTAATATTTTGGGAAGTTTAAATGACAACATGAGATTGAGATCCAAAGCATTAAATGTGATTACTCACTCATGCTACCTATCCCAATTCGAACCGAAGAGGGTGGATGAAGCTCTCCAAGATGCTGATTGGGTAAATTCTATGCATGAAGAACTTCATCAGTTTGCTCGAAATGATGTGTGGGAATTAGTTCCTAGACCTGAGGGAGTCAATGTTATTGGAACTAAGTGGATCTTCAAGAACAAGTCAGATGAACATGGAACTGTTATCAGAAATAAATCAAGGCTTGTTGCTCAAGGATACACACAAGTAGAAGGAATTGATTTTGATGAGACTTTTTCACCTGTAGCAAGATTGGAATCCATTCGAATTCTTTTGGCTATAGCATGTCACATGAACTTCAGGTTGTATCAAATGGATGTCAAGAGTGCTTTCTTAAATGGCATGTTACAAGAAGAGGTATATGTTGAACAACCGAAAGGTTTTATTGATCCTCACAGACCGAATGATGTCTACAAGTTGAAGAGAGCTCTCTATGGATTGAAACAAGTTCCACGGGCTTGGTATGAGAGATTAACTGCATATCTGTAACGCCCCAATCCCATACCAAGGATTTAGATGCATAACCTGTCTTAGAAATAATCAACAATAATATAATGGAACAGAGGGTAATTAATTTTCCACAAATAAACTTCTATCCAACATCAACTTCCCTATAAAATCCATTAAGATACAAAATCCTTCAATACAAAGTCTCCAAATACAATCTCAAAAAAATAGTTCCACAATGTCAAACTCATTGTCCTAAAGAAATTTTACTAAAACAATTCACCAACTAGCATAGCTCCAATCGAAGTCGTCAATCTAAGGCTCCACTGATCTACCACCAAAAGACACTCCATGTCTCTAGTCTGGAAAGGGTGGAAAAATGGGGGTGAGCTAGGGGCTCAATAAGAGACTACAAAACATGAGGATGTCTTCCAAAACAAAACATTAATATCATTGACAAAATATAGTCATCACGATACAATTACAAATAGTTTGAACTGTAATATAATATATTCTATAAAACTGTTAAAATAAAACATTTCACTATAACGCTGTAATCATTAATAAAATAATGACCACTTTAATATGCCAATATGCACCAAATAGGTAGAAACAATTTATTATGAAAAATAAACAATTTTCCCACTTACACAGATCAGTAGCAATAAAACAGTGGTTCAATATGGAAAATATTAGTCAAACACAGAAAAAAGCTGCTAAACACTCGGTGGGTGATTCCCATGGGAAACAATAACACTAACCTCATAGAGGCAACACTAGCTCCAAAGAGCAATAGTAACACTGCACCACACCACACTAACACTACTTCGGCCGAAGACCAACACTTAACCCTGTGTTGGCAAAGGTTGCAGACTGTCTAGTTGACCCTTTGAAACATTCTTGACATATACAGTTTCATAATAATATAAAATAAATAATAAAATTCGAGTATGTGCAAAACGCTAACAATGGTATAAGTTTTTGGAACTTCACTTTTTGCAATTATATATATATATATAGATAAATATATTTTTACCACAAGTATACATATATATTTATTTATATATATATATATATATACGTCCTGAGAGACGTCATGTGCTGAAGTCTACTTACCTCAAATCACCAAGACATGCTAGATCTCAACTATCCAAGCTGATGTCACTTGAACCTAATACACAAATAGATAATTTTTGCTGCGTTAAGCCACACTTACACTTTTTATATAAACATTTGTGCTATCCCTCTCCAAAATCACACATGGACCCTTTATATATATCATAATTACATATTAGAACCTAACAATGTTTCTAACCAAAGGCCATTAGTATTAAATCATCACAACCAAATCCGAAATAATCCACCAGCACTAATCATACTTACACCTCATGATAGTGTATGCATATTGGATATAGGGGGTATTAGATCACATGAAGTCGCATGACTCATCCATCAATATACATATATATCTATTTTTTTCAATTCCGTAAGACTCATCAATCTATATATATATCCACTTGTTCAATTCTTTCCTCTCTACAAATAAGTGTATATATATATATTCATATCCACTTGTTCAATTCTGTAAGACTACAAATAAGTGTATGTATATATATTCCTATGGACCGCATCCCTAATCTATATATATATATATATATTCATCTCTACAATATTATAATTCTTTACTTTCTGCACATTAGTGTATATATATATTAATCAAATCATGAAGTTAGGCCTTGAATCCTTGACAACATATAACTATATCAAGCATGACTAACAATAGTACACATTTACCATACAATCCTACTGGTATCACTAGCCAAAAGTCAAATGCCACTAAATACAATATAATAACCAACATAATATTCATCCTTGGTCTGAATTCGAAAACATCATGTTTCATATAAGTTAATAGCATTGGGTTCACTATAAGCGCACCCACATGACAGTTATATGGATTCAAAGTACAAGCCTTAATCTACTACCCTGTTAACTCTATTCCTGTGTAACAAGTATTAGATTTCCAAAAGTTTGAATCAGCAAAGAGATAAAAGTCTCCTTTAAACACCAACTGTCCAGCAAAAATACAATGGCTTGCAAATTAAAGTTTACCTCACATGCAATTAGAATTTGCTGGCTGCTAAGTGTCCAACGGAATCAAAGGCTTGCACAAATCAACGTTTACCCCAAACTGAAAATAAGGTTTGCTGGCTGCCCCCCCCCCCCTGTAGCGCACAGTCCCCAGTCCTTTCTGCTGTAGCTTTTTTTTTTTTTTTTTTTTTTTTTTTGTCTTGCGTCTTTCTCTCTACCTATCCCCAGGAAGCCCTAATTTTCTATCATATTAAAGCTGTTTTCACTTGGGCTGAAAATTTAGAAGCCCACTAAAAACTAAAATAAGCTTCCAAGACCTACCTTTCCACTAAACTCATTATAAGGTTGTTTACATAGGCTAGGAGGCTATAAATTAATTTTGAATAAACCACAAAATAATTATTCACGTTACCCCTTTTTTTTATTATTATTATTTTTATTATTATTGTAGAAATCATAATATAAAATAATTATCTCCTCCACAAAAAATTAAGTGATTCATCAAATCCACTCTAGAAGCAGTTAAATAAAATTTAAGTGAGACGGGTGTTACATTCTCCCCCTCTTATAAAATTTTCGTCCTCGAAAATTCAAAACATACCTCACTTTTGAAATAGCTGGGGATATTTGGATTGCATTTCGTCTTTACGCTCCCATGAAGCTTCCTCTATGGAATGGTTCCTCCACAATACTCTAACCAAATGAATAGTCTTATTACGTAGCACTTACTTTTTATGATCTAAAATCTGAATTGGGACTTCCTCATAGGATAAGTTCTCTTTGACTTGAAGTGGCTCATAACTCAAGATATGAGAAGGATCAGGGACATACCTTCTCAACATGGATACATGGAAAACATTATGTAACCTTGACAAAGCCGGTGGTAAGGCAAGCCGGTAAGCAACAGAACCAACTCTCTCCAAAATTTCGAAGGGCCCCACGTACCTAGGGCTTAACTTACCCTTCTTGCCAAACCTCATAACTCCTTTCATAGGTGCCACTCGAATGAAAACCATGTCTCCAATTTCAAATTCCACTTCTCTTCTCCGTGGATCAGCATAACTTTTCTGTCTACTCTGAGATGCACGCAACCTTTCCCGAATTACATCAATCTTTTCACTAGTCCGTTGAACAATCTCAGGACCCAAGATTCTCCTCTCTCCAACCTCATCCCAACAAACCGGGGATCTACACTTTCTCCCATACAAAGCCTCATAAGGCGCCATCTTAATACTGGAGTGATAGCTATTGTTATAAGCAAACTCCACCAAAGTCAAATAGTCATTCCAACTACCCTTGAAATCCAAGACACAAGCTCTCAACATGTCTTCCAGAGTTTGGATAGTCCTCTCGGACTGCCCATCTGTTTGAGGGTGGCAAGCAGTACTAAAGTTCAACTTAGTACCCAAGGCTTTTTGCAAACTATCCCAGAACCCTGAAGTGAATCTCGAGTCTCTATCAGATACAATAGAAGCTGGCACTCCATGCAACCTCACAATCTCATTTATATAAAGTTCAGCCAGTTTGTCAAGAGAGTAGTTCATTCTAATTGGGATGAAGTGGGCAGATTTAGTCAACCTATCCACTACCACCCAAATAGCATCATGATTCTTAGGTGATCTTGGTAACCCACACACAAAGTCCATGGTGATATTCTCCCACTTCCTCTCAGGAATAGGTAAAGGTTGTAACAACCCTGATGGCCTCTGATGTTCCACTTTGACTTGCTGGCAAATCAAGCATTGTTCCACAAATTGAGCAATTTCTCTTTTCATGTTGATCCACCAATAAACTTCTCGAAGGTCATGATACATCTTGGTACTACCCGGATGCATTGTATAAGGCGAACGATGGGCCTCCTCCAATATCTCTCTTTTAATCAATGAATCATTAGGCACACAAAGCCTATTACCAAACCTCAAAACACCGTCATTAGAGATATTAAAATCAAATCTACTTCCACCACGTACTTGTTCCATGATCTTAAACAATTGAGGGTCACCGCTTTGAGCAGCTTTGATCTTATCAATTAAAGTTGGTTGTACACTTAAACTTGCCAGGTAGGATTGGGAGTCTCCAGTCACTATGTCTACCCCAAGTTTCTGAAGATCAACAATAATATGCTTCTGAGTAGTTAATAAAGCAGCTGAGAAGCTATACGACTTTTGACTAAGTGCATCAGCCACAACATTGGCTTTACCAGGATGGTAATTTATGGAACAATCATAGTCTTTAATTAATTCTAGCCATCTCCTTTGCCTCAAATTTAATTCTTTCTGAGTGTATATGTACTTCAAACTTTTATGGTCAGTGTATATTTCACATCTCTCACCATATAAATAATGCCTCCAAATTTTCAATGCAAAAACCACGGCTGCCAATTCCAAATCATGAGTTGGATAATTCTGTTCATAATTCTTTAGTTGTCGAGAGGCATAAGCAACCACCTTCCCGTTTTGCATTAGAACACAACCAAGGCCCTTACGGGATGCATCACTATATATCACAAAACCACCAGAACTGGATGGAATAGTCAATACTGGTGCAGAAACCAACCGTTGCTTCAACTCCTGGAAACTTCTTTCACATTCCTCTGTCCAGTCAAACTTTGCATGTTTTCGAGTTAATCGAGTTAAAGGAGTTGCAATACTAGAAAATCCTTCCACAAATCTTCTGTAATAACCTGGAAGGCCCAAAAAACTTCTTACCTCACTTACATTAGTAGGGACAGCCCAATTAACTACAGCTTCGATCTTACTAGGGTCCACTGTAATTCCATCTCTAGAGATCACATGTCCTAAGAACACCACTTGATTCAACCAGAACTCACACTTCTTCAATTTAGCATACAACTTCTTGTCTCTTAAAATTTGCAAAACCATTCTCAAGTGTTCCTCATGCTCTTCTTGGCTTTTAGAGTAAACCAAGATGTCATCAATGAAAACAATAACAAACCGATCCAAGTACTCATGAAATACCCTATTCATCAAATCCATAAAAACAGCTGGAGCATTTGTTAGACCAAAAGGCATCACTAAGAACTCATAATGACCATACCTAGTTCGAAAAGCTGTCTTTGGTATGTGTAACACCCGTCTCACTTAAATTTTATTTAACTGCTTCTAGAGTGGATTTGATGAATCGCTTAATTTTGTGGAGGAGATAATTATTTTATATTATGATTTCTATAATAATAATAATAATAAAAAAGGGGTAACGTGAATAATTATTTTGTGGTTTATTCAAAATTAAATTTATAGCCTCCTAGCCTATGTAAACAACCTTATAATGAGTTTAGTGGAAAGGTAGGTCTTGGAAGCTTATTTTAGTTTTTAGTGGGCTTCTAAATTTTCAGCCCAAGTGAAAACAGCTTTAATATGACAGAAAATTAGGGTTTCTTGGGGATAGGTAGAGAGAAAGACGCTAGACAAAAAAAAAAAAAAAAAACATTTGAAGGCCGTGCACTTCACCTGGGCAGCCAGCAACCTTATTTTGGTATTGAGGTAAACCTCCTTTATAGATTAAAGTATTGTTTTTCGCTGGACACCTTTTTGGATTTAGAGGAAACGTTGGTCTCTTGCTAGTTCAATTTTAGAGTTATAATAATGGTTGCATAGGATTGGAGTTTATATTGCTTTGTTTCATAGGCATGATATCGTTAGATTGTTAGAGTTTGATTACTGGAAGTTTCATAGGCAACCTTATATATATCAACATATGTATACACTAATATGTAGATAGTAAAGAAACTAAAGCTCTTTCATATTAAGAACGTTGAGAAAATTTGACTAAAGGGAAGTTGTAGTTTCACGTTGTTGGCCGAAAAGGAGAATTGTGATATTAGATGTTATTGGGTGGTTTTCATCAGGTGGGTTATGTGTTCTTTTATATATATATATATATATATATTTATATATATATATAGGTATATTAGGTGTTAGTTTTAGGGTATACTTTGCATTTATAATCTAGAATAGGTGGGGGTTTATTAGAAGGAGATGTTAAATTTTTAATTTTTTTTTGCCAATCTTCTTAGTGGCTGAGGTATTGTTTTATCAAAGGACTTTGTGATTATTCAAAATCTGCCCTCATTGAGTTATTTAATTTTTATTAGGTTCTAGTTGACGTCGTTTCGTGCGATTAAAGTGAAGCTTGGGTTAGCAACTAGAGGTAAGTAGACTACAGCACATGACGCCTCTCAAGACGTATATATATATATATATATACATTTATATACACGTGGTAAAAATATATTTATCTATATATATATATATATACATTTATATACACGTGGTAAAAATATATTTATCTATATATGTATATAATTGCAAAGGTGAAGTTCCAAAAACTTATACCATTGTTAGTGCTTTGCACATACTCGAATTTTATTATCTATTGTATGTTACTATGAAATTGTATTTGTCAAGAATTGTTTCAAATGGTCAACTAGACAGTTTGCAACCTTTGCCAACACAGGGTTAAGTGTTGGTCTTCGGCCGAAGTAGTGTTAGTGTGGTGTGGTGCAGTGTTACTGTTGCTCTTTGGAGCTAGTGTTACCTCTTTGAGGTTAGTGTATTGTTTCCCATGGGAATCACCCACCGAGTGTTTAGCAGCTTTTGTCTGTGTTTGACCAATATTATCCATATCGAACTACTGTTTTTATTGCTACTGATCTGTGTAAGTGGGATAATTGTTTATTTTTTTTTATAATAAATTGTTTCTACCTAATTGGTGCATATTGGCATATTAAGTGGTTATTATTTTATTAATGATTACAGCGTTATAGTGAAATATTTTATTTTAATAGTTTTATAGAATATATTATATTACCATTTAAACTATCTGTAAATGAATCGTGAAGACTATATTTTGACAATGATACTAATGTTTTGTTTTGGAAGACATCCTCATGTTATGTAGTCTCTTATTGAGCCACTAGCTCACCCCTTTTTTTTCCACCCTTTCAGATTAGAGATGTGGAGTGTCTTTTGGTGGTTGATCAGTGGAGCCTTAGATTGATGACTTCGTTTGGAGCTTTATTAGTTGGTGAATTGTTTTGATAAAATTTCTTCAGGACAATGAGTTTAACATTGTGGAACTATTTTGAGATTGTATTTATAGACTATATTGTGGAGGATTTTGTGTTTTTCGAATTTATAAGGAAATATGATGATGGATAGATGTTTATTTGAGGATAATTATTACGCTCTGTTCCATTATATTATTGTTGATTAATTCTAAGGCAGGTTATGCATCTAAATCCTTGGTTTGGGTTTTGGGGTGTTACAGTATGTCATCCTCCTTAACTCTCAACTGATGATAACCAGATCTCAAGTCAATTTTAGAGAATACTTGAGCGCCTTGAAGCTGATCAAACAAATCGTCAATTCGTGGCAAAGGGTATTTATTTCTGATGGTTACCTTGTTCAACTCCCTATAGTCAATGCACAACCGCATACTACCATCCTTCTTCTTAACAAACAACACTGGAGCACCCCAAGGGGAAGCACTAGGCCGAATAAAGCCTTTATCAAGCAAGTCTTGCAATTGCTCCTTCAATTCATTGAGCTCTGTAGGGGCCATTCTATAAGGTGCTTTGGAAATTGGGCCAGTACCAGGTACTAGGTCAATAGTGAACTCAACCTCTCTGTCAGGGGGTAGTCCAGGTAAGTCCTCAGAGAACACATCTGGGAACTCTTTCACCACCGGAATATCTTCAACTTTTACTTCTATTTTTTCACCCTTCAAAGCGCAAACAAGGAATCCTTCACAACCCTTCCTTAGCAATCGTCTTGCCTGCATAACTGAAATCAATAAAGGTGGTTTCACCACACGATCTCCCTCGAAAAAGAATTTTGGCTCTCCAGGAATTCTAAATACTACCTTCTTCCCAAAACACTCTATGGAAGCATGAAAAGTAGATAACCAATCCATCCCTAAAATCACATCAAACTCAAACATATCAAGCAACATAAGATCTGCTCTTAATTCCCTCCTAGAGACTAAAACATTACAAGACTTGTACACTTTATGGGTAATCATTTGTTGTCCAGAAGGTGTAGCAACACACAATTCATAATTTAAACTCTCAGGTTCCATGTTTAGCCTTTGTGCAAGTCTACGTGAGATGAAAGAATGGGTTGAACCAGAATCAAATAACACTTGTGCATGTTGACTGGAAACAAGAAGTGTACCTGAAACCACTAATGGGGATGCCTCGGCGTCCTGTTTAGTCAAAGCAAAAACTCGACCTTGAACTTTGGGTTTCTGTTGGCTCCCATTTGTATTGGTAGTTTGTTCCGCTCGCAAATCTGGACAATCCTTGATGAAGTGTCCAGTCTTGCCACATTTAAAACACGCCCTTGACTCCAAATAACATGTTCCACTATGAGCCTTTCCACATCTTGGACAAGTTTTATGTGCCTTCTTATTTGAATTAGGCACCCCTTGCCTCTTGAATGAACTTCCACTTGACTTTCCTTTAAGAAAATTACTCTGGTTTGGCTTCCTCTCTTGATCATTGGCCCTTGAGAGACGACTGCAATTTCTCTTTGCTATGAGAGCTCGATCCACCACTTCTGCGTATGTTTCCAATTTGAACATGGAAACGGGTCCCTGAATTTCCTCCCTTAAACCTCTTTCAAAATGTCTAGCCTTCCTTGCTTCCGTGTCAACCATGTGTGGAGCAAAGCGGGATAATTCAGCAAATTTCCGCTCATACTCATACACTGATTGAGTACCTTGTGCTATGCGAATGAACTCAGCTTCCTTTTGCACCATCAAACTATCAGGAAAATACCTCTTACGAAATAGCTCAACAAAATGCTGCCAAGTTATAACTTCTCTTCCGTGTGTCCTCTCTGTGGACTCCCACCATTCCAATGCATCACCTTTCAGTACAAAAACAGCAAGGATAACTCGTTGCTCATCACTAACTTCCATTGCTCTAAAGAGCCTTTCTATCTCCTTAAGCCAGTTGTCAGCCTCAATTGGATCCTTTGTACCCTTGAAAGCAGGATGGTCAAGCTTCCTAAACTTCTCCAAAGCACTAGTCGGATTGGTGGCTCCTACTTGATGTTGCAACTATATTGGTTAAGCCCCCAATGGCTTCAATAATAGCCTGGAGATTAGTAGTTCCCCCAGCATTCGGTTGATAATTCTCTGGGTCCCTCCTTGGTGGAGCCATCTCTCTAAGCAATACAACAAGATATCATAAGTAAATATTTCAAATATTCCTGAGGGTAAAAACCAAACACATAGATAGTACAACAATCATTCCTACACACTCTAGAATAATAAACAAAATAAAACACAATATGAAATCACTATGAAAGGTCAAATAATTCTAACACTAAAATTCCTTGTTATCACACTCTTGTTCCAAAATAGTCTTAAGATTAAACCTATAAGTCTACAGAATCATAAACCTATGCTCTGATACCATAACTGTAACGCCCCAATCCCATACCAAGGATTTAGATGCATAACCTGTCTTAGAAATAATCAACAATAATATAATGGAACAGAGGGTAATTAATTTTCCACAAATAAACTTCTATCCAACATCAACTTCCCTATAAAATCCATTAAGATACAAAATCCTTCAATACAAAGTCTCCAAATACAATCTCAAAAAAATAGTTCCACAATGTCAAACTCATTGTCCTGAAGAAATTTTACTAAAACAATTCACCAACTAGCATAGCTCCAATCGAAGTCGTCAATCTAAGGTTCCACTGATCTACCACCAAAAGACACTCCATGTCTCTAGTCTGGAAAGGGTGGAAAAAGGGGGTGAGCTAGGGGCTCAATAAGAGACTACAAAACATGAGGATGTCTTCCAAAACAAAACATTAATATCATTGACAAAATATAGTCATCACGATACAATTACAAATAGTTTGAACTGTAATATAATATATTCTATAAAACTGTTAAAATAAAACATTTCACTATAACGCTGTAATCATTAATAAAATAATGACCACTTTAATATGCCAATATGCACCAAATAGGTAGAAACAATTTATTATGAAAAATAAACAATTTTCCCACTTACACAGATCAGTAGCAATGAAACAGTGGTTCAATATGGAAAATATTAGTCAAACACAGACAAAAGCTGCTAAACACTCGGTGGGTGATTCCCATGGGAAACAATAACACTAACCTCATAGAGGCAACACTAGCTCCAAAGAGCAATAGTAACACTGCACCACACCACACTAACACTACTTCGGCCGAAGACCAACACTTAACCCTGTGTTGGCAAAGGTTGCAGACTGTCTAGTTGACCCTTTGAAACATTCTTGACATATACAGTTTCATAATAATATAAAATAAATAATAAAATTCGAGTATGTGCAAAACGCTAACAATGGTATAAGTTTTTGGAACTTCACTTTTTGCAATTATATATATATGTATATATATATAGATAAATATATTTTTACCACAAGTATACATATATATTTATTTATATATATACGTCCTGAGAGACGTCATGTGCTGAAGTCTACTTACCTCAAATCACCAAGACACGCTAGATCTCAACTATCCAAGCTGATGTCACTTGAACCTAATACACAAATAGATAATTTTTGCTGCGTTAAGCCACACTTACACTTTTTATATAAACATTTGTGCTATCCCTCTCCAAAATCACACATGGACCCTTTATATATATCATAATTACATATTAGAACCTAACAATGTTTCTAACTAAAGGCCATTAGTATTAAATCATCACAACCAGATCCGAAATAATCCACCAGCACTAATCATACTTACACCTCATGATAGTGTATGCATATTGGATATAGGGGGTATTAGATCACATGAAGTCGCATGACTCATCCATCAATATACATATATATCTATTTTTTTCAATTCCGTAAGACTCATCAATCTATATATATATCCACTTGTTCAATTCTTTCCTCTCTACAAATAAGTGTATATATATATATATATATATTCATATCCACTTGTTCAATTCCGTAAGACTACAAATAAGTGTATGTATATATATTCCTATGGACCGCATCCCTAATCTATATATATATATATATATATTCATCTCTACAATATTATAATTCTTTACTTTCTGCACATTAGTGTATATATATATTAATCAAATCATGAAGTTAGGCCTTGAATCCTTGACAACATATAACTATATCAAGCATGACTAACAATAGTACACATTTACCATACAATCCAACTGGTATCACTAGCCAAAAGTCAAATGCCACTAAATACAATATAATAACCAACATAATATTCATCCTTGGTCTGAATTCGAAAACATCATGTTTCATATAAGTTAATAGCATTGGGTTCACTATAAGCGCACCCACATGACAGTTATATGGATTCAAAGTGCAAGCCTTAATCTACTACCCTGTTAACTCTATTCCTATGTAACAAGTATTAGATTTCCAAAAGTTTGAATCAGCAAAGAGATAAAAGTCTCCTTTAAACACCAACTGTCCAGCAAAAATACAATGGCTTGCAAATTAAAGTTTACCTCACATGCAATTAGAATTTGCTGGCTGCTAAGTGTCCAACGGAATCAAAGGCTTGCACAAATCAACGTTTACCCCAAACTGAAAATAAGGTTTGCTGGCTGCCCCCCCCTGTAGCGCACAGTCCCCAGTCCTTTCTGCTGTAGCTTTTTTTTTTTTTTTTTTTTTTTTTTGTCTAGCGTCTTTCTCTCTACCTATCCCCAGGAAGCCCTAATTTTCTATCATATTAAAGCTGTTTTCACTTGGGCTGAAAATTTAGAAGCCCACTAAAAACTAAAATAAGCTTCCAAGACCTACCTTTCCACTAAACTCATTATAAGGTTGTTTACATAGGCTAGGAGGCTATAAATTAATTTTGAATAAACCACAAAATAATTATTCACGTTACCCCTTCTTTTTTTTTATTATTATTGTAGAAATCATAATATAAAATAATTATCTCCTCCACAAAAAATTAAGTGATTCATCAAATCCACTCTAGAAGCAGTTAAATAAAATTTAAGTGAGACGGGTGTTACAATATCTCACGGATCATGGCTTCAAGAGAGGTTTTGCTGACACCACTCTGTTTATACGAAAGGATAAGAATCATTTTGTAATTGCTCAAATTTATATTGATGATATTGTTTTTGGTGCTACTAATGATTCTCTTGCTCAATCTTTTGCAGATGAAATGAAGGCCATGTTTGAAATGAGTATGGTTGGGGAACTAACTTATTTCTTGGGATTGCAGGTAAAGCAAACGGATGATGGAATCTACATCAACCAAGCTAAGTATGCACGAAATTTGGTCAAGCGATTTGGTCTTGACAAGGCTACACATGCTAGGACACCAATGGCTGCTAATGCGAAACTAACAAATGATCCATCAGGTGAGTCTGTTGATGTTACCCTATATAGAAGCATGATTGGCTGTCTTTTGTACTTAACTGCTAGCAGACCTGATATTGCGTTTAGTGTGGGTGTTTGTTCTAGATTTCAATCTAATCCTAAGGTCTCTCACTTAAATGCTGTTAAGAGGATCATAAAATATGTTGCTGGAACTTGTGATTATGGTCTATTTTACAGTAAAGAGTCAAATCTTTCTCTTGCTGGTTTTTCTGATTCTAATTGGGCTGGTAATGCTGATGATAGAAAAAGTACAACTGGTGGTTGTTTTTATGTTGGTGCTAATTTGGTTGCTTGGATAAGTAAGAAGCAAAATTCTGTTTCTTTATCTACTGCTGAGGCAGAATATATTGCTGCTGGAAGTTGTTGTTCTCAGCTTCTCTGGATGAAGAAACTTTTGAGTGATTATGGAATATCACAGGACACCATGGTTGTTTATTGTGATAACTCTAGTGCCATGGATATCTCTAAGAATCCTGTTCAACACTCTAAGACCAAACACATTGAGATTAGATATCACTTCATTAGGGATCTTGTTGAACGGAAAATTGTTGCTCTAGAGTATATTCCTACTGAACGTCAGAATGCTGATATTTTCACCAAACCTCTTGATAGAGGAAAGTTTGAAACTCTTCGTCAAGTCATTGGTGTGATTCTTTGTCCCTAGTCTTTCTTGACTACATGGTCCTTGTGCTTCATTGCTCAATCTTTTGTGACCTTTGTTTCTAGGATTTGCATTGCATTACATTCATGCATTTCATTCTAGGATGTTTGTTTCTTTTAATTTAAAAAAAAAAAAAATTTTGCAAATTGTGTTTTTGCTATGTTTTCTTGAATTTGAAGACAAGGTTGGTCTATCAAATTTTACATGTCATATGTATGTACCTTGTTTAGCTTTGATGCACTTATTTCTATTGCACTTTACTAGCTAAAGTTTGTTGTGCATGTTGTGTGGGAAGATGCTATATTTGTTGATCACATGTTCTTGATCTTGAAGTCTTATGTCTTTGATTGCTGGACTTGAACTTATAGAGAAAGGCATAAATAACCATCTCACCACTGTTTATTAGCCAATCATGAACACCTTAGTGCATATCGTAAGATTTTGTGCTCGAGAAAGTGTAGCACATGCACAAAAAGAACATAAGGTGTTGCCTCTATTAAAAATTGGTGTGTACATTATTGGGCTATAATAATCTCACAAATTCAAATAAAATTGGTGTGTACATTATCCCGGCTTTTATTAAGTTTCTAATAAATTAAATTGAATAATGAGGCAAATCAAGAAACTTACATGATTGCAAGTTTTTATTCTAGGAGATGTGGGAGTTATAGGATGTAACTCTTTAAGTAATAGTCTCTTTCAAATTCATGTGATGGATTTTGTAGAAATTGTGATTGATCTCTATGTGTATATCACCTCACATGTTTCTCAAGCTTATGCTAGTTGCACACACTACACAAGTTATTCTTTGCTAAGCTGTGTACATGATATTGTGTGTGTTTTTGGCCTGACCAACCAAGTTTGAGAATTTCTGAAAATTGATGCAGAACATGTTTGCTTGTTTTTTTTTTTGGGGTATTGAAAGACATTTTTTTTTTATTTGAAGAAATCTGGGTTGAATTCATATGTTTTTGGAAAACATTTCATCTCATACTCATGCATTTTTCTCATAAAATCTGATGCTTTGAGAAGTGACTACACTGAATTTGGTGTGTTTTTTCAAAAAATTACTTTTTCCAGAATTTCGATCGATCGAAAGTGATTTTCGACTGATAGAAAATGTTTTAAAATCAATGAAAAAGTTTCTGGTTGACTCGATCGATCCAAGCTGAATTTGAATCAATTGAAGGTATTTTTGATCGATCGAATGTAATTTTCGATCAATCAAAAATCGTGCTAGATGTTTTTAAAAAGGAGCTTTTCAAGTGTCTTTTCACTTTTTCAAAACTTTTCAAAATTTCTTTTTGTCTCCTACCAACCGGTCAAGCTATTTTTGGGTGGATTTGTCGTTTTCTTCCGTTCTTTTTGCACAATCTCTCTCCTTCAAGGCCGGTAAGACCTTTATGCCCCTTCCTTTGCATTTATTTTCGAAAATCATGCATTTTTCATGCATTTTTTTTGTTAATTTCGGAATTTTTTGTTGTGGCAAATTTGGAAGTGTTTTTGGCTGTTTCTCTCTCAAATTTTTCATGGGTTTTTGTGGGGACACCTTACCTAAGCTCTACATGTGGTTTAATTTGGTTAATTTGGTGTTTTGAGGAAAATTTAAAATTCTAGGGCTTGAATTTGAGAAAATTTGGGGTTTTGTTCAATTTGAGGTAAATTGATGAAATTGGCTTCTTGGATTGTTTAATTTGATCATTATAATGAGTTAATTGGATGTTGTCTTGATCAATTAATCAATTTGTTGTGTTTTGAAAAATTGGATTTTTTCAATTTGGGTCTTTTTGATACCAATCACTTGCCCAAGCTAATTTTGTTAATTTGGATCATAATTGAACATGTCACTGCATTAGTACATGCATCATTTTATGTTCATGCTCATGCATCATATAGAATTGATATTTTCTATATTTTATGCTGTGCTAACTTGCAGTCTGCCCTTGGTATTTGTTTTTGCTCTTCTCTTTCTGTGTCTATCTCTTTTCCTTAGCACTATGCCTAGGAAAACTAGAGCCCATAGGACTTCTGATCCTTCTCCCTCTTTTAACACTGAGCGGTTCCCTAGTGAGTCAAATCAAGTCACCTATGAGACTCTGAACCTTAGGCGTCATATTTGGGCTGAGCGTAGGGTCGTCCTAGATGAGGTAGATCCTGAGGTGCGACGTAATTTTACACGTCTGGGTTGGTTACCTTTGCTCGAGTATGAGCATTCTCCTCCTCCTGCCACCTTGATTAGAGAGTTCTATTCGAACCTCTCTATCCATGTCTACGATAACGACACCTTGGTAAAGGTGTGGTTACGTGGTGTGGAGTATTGCATTACCCCTTCGGTGGTGTCTGATGCTCTTGGGGTGCCCATTGTGAACCATCCTGTTTTTCCTTACAAGGAGTCTCCACCCCTTGATGACGTCCTGTCATACATCACTGGGTCTTCTTGTTGGGAAATCATCATGTTTGCATCGCATACAACACATACGCAGCGGAAAATAAACGGATCTACTTCATACGCAATCGATAACATGCACTATGTAAGTTTTAGAATATGAGAAGAAGAGAGTGTACCTTGATGCGGTGAATTTCAAAACCGAATGAAGACGTACTCGGGAATACTTTCAATCTTCACTCCAATTCCACTCGATGCCCAAGATGTGTGGTCTCTCAATCAGTTCTATGTTTCTAGAGAGAATATGAAAGAGTGTCTCTCTTCCTTATTTCATTACCTTTTTATATATTATAATACATACAAACCATTTTATTCTATATAAAATTCTGTATGTTTCTCTCCACATAACTGATTATCTAATTGGGCTAGCTTTTTGGGCCTTCCCAATTGGGCTTTAGTGTGTGGCTTGGAGTGGGACCAAAAGGGAACAAATAAGACACTAGCTCCAATGGGCCTTGGGCTTTTCTGTCAACTCTTAACAAGTCCAAAGTTACCATTAATTATATTTAATACCACTATATAAATATAATTGCACTCTAGGCCTCATTAATAAATTATATCCCAAGACTCTATTATACATGCAACCCCTTCATAAAATATTCGTAGTAATACAAAGTCATGAATAAAGACTGCCACTTTGTAAATTACTACATCTTAATCCTTGAGTACCCGGTTTAATCCTTATGAGTTATTCACCATATATTTGTGAAATCCAATTTCATAAATATATACTTTAGTCTTACTAAAGTGGTTAGGCCTAACTCTCTGAATAACTGTACCCATTAAACTTATCTCAAGGGAATATTTTATATCTCCGTTAAGAGACTATGAATTCCATCTTGAGAATATATGTTCCATCAACACTAAATGTGGCTGCCCAACATACTGAGGTTTTGACCGTTACTTTAGATCTCACTCCTGATATATCAAAGCAACCTACATTTCATGATCAGGTCCATTATTCTCTCAGGATTAAGAGTTCATGTGAATACAAGTCGTGAGAATTATTATTCAATTGACAGTCGTTAGGAGAATAATAAATCTCACAGCGGTCCAGTTCAATATGTCTTAACTCTTAAAACATATCAACATATTAACTAGAAGTCACCACTTCCATAATCAAGACAAATCATCGTAGTTAATATGTTATAGTCTTCGCAGATGAAATGCCCAATTTCATCACCGACTACGAACCAAAATTCTGAGTTTACAAAGAACTTGTGATCTATATCTTCTGTGACTAAATCACATAAATCACATACTATGCATCTCATGGACTATTTGATAATGTCCGAATATTCATGTTACCATTATTTTAGATAAGAATAAAACAACTTTATTACACATAATATTAAGTCATACATCATTTCTCAAAAATGTCATACATAATATCATACATAGCATCATACAATAGGATTTAAGGGCACATATCCTAACACTTCTATCCAGTGGGGTTCTGATCCTCGGATCACTTCAGCTGAGCTTTCTGAGCTTCACTATCTTTTCTTTAGGATAGCGTGTCATTCTTTGTGGCCTATTTCGCATGTCCACACCATCCCTCTTGAGCGATGTGTGTTTTTGTATGCTCTTGTCACTGATGCGCCTATCAGTTTTCCACATTTGTTCCTTCGTTCTTTGAACGAGGTTCATCGGTCTAGTTCTACGGCTCATGCTTTGTTTTTTCCTGTTTTTATTCATCAGATTCTCCTTTTTCTTGGTTTTGGTGAGTATCCTGCTTCTGAGCCTGTACATGTCATTGCTCCTATTAGTGCTACCTTTTTGAGGCAAAGGGCTACTCAACTTCGAGCTAGCTCTAAGCGTCCTAGGGTAGAGCCTTCTGGTGTCACTCCACCCCCTTCTTCTTCTACAGATACTCATGCAGCTGGGACGTCTTCTGATCCTGCTGTTGCTGTTGCTGCTGCTGATGTTCCTCCACCGTTTGATGAGGTTTTTGACCTTCGTCGGACGCTTGATACTGTCATGACCGTTCAGGCGGCTCATGGTCAGCTTTTGGTGGACATCCTTGATGAGCTACGTGCGTTACGAGCGGATTTGGCGAGCTCTCGTCGATCTCCTCCACCTCCTTTTGATGATGAGTGAGTGCCCTTTGGCAATTCATCACAAAAAGGGGGAGTGCATAGTTCATTTGTATCTAGGAGTTTATTTTTTTTGGAGATTTACATTTTAGGGGGAGTTTTTGTTTACTTGGTAGTGATATTGTGGAGCTTGTGGAGTTATTAGATTGTATCTAGGTGCTTCACTGTGTATTCTCTTTTTTAGCTCTTGTTTAGGAGATATTTTTGTTGAGATACATTTTTATGTATATGTTTCTTATTTCACTATACTTCATTGCTTATTGATTTATATTTATGATGTTATTCATGATATATGTCTTTATTTTGTGTTATGTGAAATCAAGAAGTTTTTTATATATTCCTTGTTTCTTTCTTCCACACATGCGTTTATGTGTTTGTTAAGTGTCACAGGAATATACAGGTTGCTTTCAGTCGAGCTGCTGTCTACTTTGCAACTGTTAGATAGTAGTCTAAGTTGAATTGTCAAGTGGCTTTTTATTGTAATGGGCTATTTCAATTTGTAACTTTGAGCTTTTTGTTATGTCTGTGTTTTGTCACGGATTGCCAAAGGGGGAGTTTGTTAGGTTCTAAGGATTAGGATCTAATGTATTAGAACTTCAATTTGTATGTTGGCAAACCATGATCAAAACAATGTTTAGTCGTGTGTTAGACTTGCTCAAAGTATGGGATTTAATGTAAAGTTGGAATCGAGTTTTTATGCAGAATTACTGTTCACTTTCTGTATAACTCGATCGATCGAAAATTAGGCTCGATCGATCGAAAATCGGGCAGATCATTTTTCTGCAGAAAATTCCAACTCAGCCCAAGTCCATTTAATGTATAGGGTTTTATGTTTTGCCCTAAGTATGTAAGGGAAAACCCTAGCCACGTTTTTAGTGTTCTGAATGCTGTGTTTGTGAATCTCATTGTGAGATCTAGAGGTGTTTACCTTCACATACACTTAGGGTTTACAAACTTGAGATTCATGTCAAGAGTTGTGTAGATCAATACAGTTGCAGAATCAAAAGAGTACAAAGATATACAAGCAGGTGCGCTTGTGGATTTGCTGAAGAATTCAAGAAAGAAGGAGTCTGTGGATCTCGGAGCTATCATGGGGTCATGGTAGTAAGTTTCCTACACTTGGGTAGCAATAAGATGTTAGTGGTCTAAGTCTTGTTGTGTAAACTTCGATTCTTTCATAGTGGATTCAGTTTACCTTGAGGATAGCTAGGTCAAATCCTCCCCAGGTTTTTACCGGTGTGGTTTCCTGGGTTATCATATCTTTGTGTTATTTATTTTCCGCTGCTTTGTTGTTTTTGCTTATTTGTGTTAACCTAGTTTTAATTAAATTACCAAAGTTAATCACTTGGCTAATTCTCTAGGTTAATCTGTTGGGTTTAAGGGGTCTAAACGAACTGACGGAATTCATAATCTCTTAACGGAGATATAAAATTTTCCCTTGAGATAAGTTTAATGGGCATAGTCCATAAGATGCATACTATGTGACTTAGTCAATAAGTTTAGTCAGAATTATAGTTCGTAGTCTGTGATGAAATTGGACATTTCATCCATGAAGACTATAACATATCAAATAAGATGATTTATCTTGATCATAAAAGTGAAGACTTCTAGTTGATATGTTGATATGTTTTAAGAGCTAAGGCATATTGAACTGGACCGCTATGAGATTTATTATTCTCCTAATGACTGTCAAATGAATAATTAATCTCACGACTTCTTTTCGCATAAACTCTTAATCCTGAGAGAATAATGGACTTGATCATGAAGTGTAGGTTGCTTTGATATATCAAGAGTGAGATCTAAAATCACGATCAAAACCTCTGTATGTTGGGTAGCTGGATTTAGTGTTGATGGAACATATATTCTCAAGATGGAATTCATAATCTCTTAACGGAGATATAAAATATTCCCTTGAGATAAGTTTAATGTGTATAGTCCATGAGATGCATTGTATGTGATTTATGTGATTTAGTCACAGAAGATATAGGTCAGAAGTTATTTGTAAACTAAGAATTATAGTTCGTAGTTGGTGATGAAATTGGGCATTTCATCTGTTAATACTATAACATATCAACTAAGATGATTTGTCTTGATCTTGGAAGTGGTGACTTCTAGTTGATATGTTGATATGTTTAAAGAGTTAAGACATATTGAACTGGAGCGCTGTGAGATTTATTATTCTCCTAACGACTGTGAAATGAATAATAAATCTCACTACCTCTATTTGCAAGAACTCTTAATGCTGAGATAATGGACTTGATCATGAAGTGTAAGCTGCTTTGATATATCAAGAGTGAGATTTAAAGTCGTGAATAATAAATTTCACGACTTCTATTTGCATGAACTCTTAATCCTGAGAGAATAAAGCACCTGATCATGAAGTGTAGGTTGCTTTGATATATCAGAAGTGAGATTTAAAGTCACGATCAAAACCTCAGTATGTTGGGCAGCCACATTTAATGTTGTTGGATCAAATATTCCCAAGATGGAATTCATTATCTCTTAACGGAGATATAAAATATTCCCTTGAGATAAGTTTAATGGGTATAGTCCATGAAATGCGTAGTATGTAATTTATGTTATTTCGTCACAGAAGATACAGATCATAAGTTTTTTGTAAACTCAAAATTATATTTCGTAGTCGGTGATGAAATTGGGCATTTCATATGTGAAGACTATAACATATCAACTAATATGATTTGTCCTAATCATGGAAGTGGAGACCTCTAGTTGATATGTTGATAGGTTTTAAGAGTTAAGTCATGCTGAACTAGACCGCTGTGAGATTTATTATTCTCCTAACGACTGTCAAATGAATAATAAATCTCACTACCTCTATTTGCAAGAACTCTTAGTCCTGAGATAATGGACTTGATCATGAAGTGTAAGCTGCTTTGATATATCAAGAGTGAGATCTAAAGTCACGATAAAAACCTCTATATGTTGGGCAGCCACATTTAGTGTTGATGGAACATATATTCTCAAGATGAATTCATAATCTCTTAACGGAGATATAAAATATTCCCTTGAGACAAGTTTAATGGGTATAGTTCTTGAGATAATTTAATGGGTATAGTCCTTGAGATGTTTAGTATGCGATTTATGTGATTTAGTCACGGAAGATATGGATCACAAGTTCTTTGGAAACCCAGAACTATAATTCGTAGTCGGTGATGAAATTGGGCATTTCATCTGTGAAGATTACAACATATCAACGAAGATGATTTGTCTTGATCATAAAAGTAGAGACTTTTAGTTGATATGTTGATATGTTTTAATTGTTAAGATATACTGAACTGGACCACTGTGAGATTTATTATTCTCCTAACGACTGTCAAAAGAATAATAAATATCACGACTTCTATTTTCTTGAACCCTTAATCCTTAGAGAATGATGGACCTAATCATAAAATGTAGGCTTCTTTGATGTATCAAGAATGAGATCTAAAGTTACGGTAAAAACCTCAGTATGTTGGGCAGCCACATTTAGTTTTGATGGAACACATATTCTCAAGATGAATTCATAATCTCTTAACGGAGATGTAAAATATTCCCTTGACAAAAGTTTAATGGGTATAGTCCTTGAGATGCATAGTATGTGATTTATGTGATTTCGTCACGGAAAATATAGATCACAAGTTCTGTGTTAACTCAGAATTATAGTTTGTAGCCGGTGATGAAATTGGGCATTTTATATGTGAAGACTATAACATACCAACTGTTCGGGGGCGTTTTTCGGCTGTCCAGCCACGTGTGGTCCTTTAAAGGGCCCGGGTTCTTTTTGGGGAGTTGTGTCCGGAACTCAACATTGGGCCACGTGGTCCAACGGCTACCGGCGTACTTTTAAGCCTACCAAGCCATTAAAACCAAAGTCTAAGAACCACGATAATGATCGAATAAAGATGTAATACGCATGTGATTGGTAGCTTCGATTAGTATTTGTAATGACAATTGAAATAACGTAGTATTTATTTAGAGGTAAAGTAATCATGTACTTGATGATGTAAATTTAAAGATATGAGAGCAAAGTCACTTATCTTTGTATGATTTATAGCTCCAGCTGTGTAGCATCAGTGGGCTGATAGGATTTTAGCAGAATGCCAGCGGTAGAGGCTGGTTAAGTTTGCTCCTTTTATCATGCATTTAAATGAGTTTAAGCTTTAGTTAATAGTTGTAATAGTAGTTTGAATGGAGTAATATGTATTTAAATGTGAAGGAATCGTGTATTCAATGAAGTAAGTTTAAAGGTATAGAAGCAGAAAAACTTATCTCTGATGGTTTGTAGTCCCAGCGGTACAGCTTCTAAGAGTTGATAATATTCCAGCAGAGTGACCCCAACGGTAGAGAGGCAATTTTCCATGATAACTTCAACATTAAGGGGGGAAAATGGATGCAACTGGAGGGAGAGAGCGTATGCCCAGCTGTGTGTAGGGGCTGGTTAAGCTTGCCCCTCTTATCATGCACTTGAATGACTTTTCCCCTTAACAATGCTCTTTTAGTTGTTGTGATGTTATAAATAGTATTGCCTTCCATGAGAAGGGCTTTTGTATGGAGTATTTGTGCTTTCTAAGGGAAGGACTTTGTGCAAGAACTAGTTGTGCCTTCTAAGAAAAGGGCTTTGATATGAGATCTTGGTGCCTTCTAAGAGAAGGGCTTTAACATTAGAAGTTTATGCCTTCCATGAGAAGGGCTTTTAGTATGAATGTTTGACACCTCTTGAGAAATGTGAAGATAATGAAAGATATAGATGTTTTGTGGGATGTAGTGTTTGTAGTATGTATGACATGTGATAGTATGTGAGATATGGAGGTTAAAAATAGTAAACATGTGAGATCGTGACTGCTGGGAAAGTTGTAGAGGTCGCTTTCCAAGAAGGAAGATTTTGTAAGATGAGAGCATGGAGATATATTTTGGTATTTGAAGATAGGAGCAGTAAGGTAGGTGCATTTTCTGAACATAGAAAGTGAGAGAATGAGTATAAGAAAGGCAATAGTGCTGTAGTGTGTTTAGTAGTGTTGCTGGAATTTACTGCTGGGATTTTCTGTTAGAGGATGTATAAAGGCTTATGAAGAGCATTTGTGAGCTAAGGGCTGGAGAGCTTTGTTCCTCATTTTGAAACTAAAAACTCAGGAGTTTAGAACTCCATTTAGAGTTTAGAGAGAATAGATAAGGTCATGAAAGAGTTGTTCCTCTTCCCTTGAGGTGTTCATGAAGGGTCCCTTTAAAGCTGAGTTTTAGGGGGTATTTTAGCAAAGAATCATAGCAAAATCTGTCCCAAGTAGCAATAAATCTTCAGAGAATCCATCTCTAAGATTTGGTCCAAAAATGATATGTTTTGCCTTAAGGTATTCTTGCTATTTCGGGTAAGAACTGCTGGAGAATGAGTAGCTGAAAAGGAAAGTATTTTAGCAAGGGAAAGGTAGTTTCTTTAGTTGGTTTTAATTTTAGCCAAATGAGGAAAAAAATGTAATGCCCAGGCTACTGGGTCAGCTGTGACAGAAAAGCCATGACTAAAAAAGCTGTGATGGAAAAGCTATGACAGAAAAAGCTGTCCCAGCTGTCAGAATAAGCTGTGACCAAAAGCTGTCCCAGCTCTCAGGAGGGGCTGTGACAGCTGTTATAAGAAAGCTGTTGGCTTTGGGTAGAAGTAAATGAGGTCAGCTGGGTGATTTCTGACTGCTGGAGAGGTCATTCAACATTTATTTCTTGGATTTGGCTGAAAAATGGTAAGATCTCTTTGAAGGACATTTTGCTATTTTTGGTATAGTAGCTAGCTGCTGGGATTTAGTATTAAATGACTGATGACATCACTTCCAGCCAGGTGTCAAGTGCTGAATGCACTGCTGGGATTTAGCTGGAAATGTTTCCTTTCTTGGGTGTTTGTGTTTTGGTTCAAGGTTCCATTACAACACATTTCTAGCAGGTACTAGAAGGATTGGTTGAAGGTTAATGAAGTTTTAGAGATTTAGTCAAGGTCTCATTGTGTTGTGACATAATCTTGGTGGGCAAAAAGAGTATTTGATGTTCTGTTCTGGCAGCTGGCAGAGAAATATATGTTCAGATTGTGGCAGACAGCAGCTGGGTTTCAAAGATATCATGAATATTTTGTATATAGAGAGAGATAAAAGATAGCCAATCAGATTAGGCCATGTGTTTGAGTTGGATTTTAGCTGAAAGTAGTAATAAGAGTTAGGTAGAATGATATAATGAAGTTTCTAAATTTGTATAGCAACAGCTGGGGGTTGAATGAACAATTATTTTTCCAGAAATTAGACGGCTGGGGATATTGAGCATTTATCATATGATGAATATTAAGCTTTAGGAAAAGAGTAATGGGGAATTATATCATTTTAAGCGCTATGTGATAAGAGGTGCTTACCATATGTTACCCGTTACACACGGACTCGTCAGAGTTCAGGGAGTTGAAGAAGACATGCCAAGCAACATGTTTCTTTTATCAACTTTAAACCGCTGGAGCTTTACTGAACATACCTCTTGGCCCTCCAAACCACGACTCCCAAAGTTTCCCCAAAGGGACTTATAAGCTTGGATCATAAGCCGAAGATGAGATGACGTACCTCGGGTTTTGTTGTCATTTTGTGTAAATATGGGCTCTTGTTAAAGAAGCCGCTTGCCATGAGTGTAAGAGAGGTAATATGGGCCATGCATCCACCTCTTGAAGTAAGGATCTCGCAGGCCATGCAGGCCCAATCCATGTAGTTGAATGAAACATGAGCTTATTTTGGGTTTTAAATAGATTTTCCCAAAAAATCAATAATATGTCAATGTGGCATGGGTTGCCAATGAAGTAGTACCACGTAGGCCGAAAAAAGAGTCCTCAACCCCAACTAATATGGTTTGTTTTGATCATGGAAGTGGAGACCTCTAGTTGATATGTTGATATGTTTTAAGAGTTAAGACATTTTGAACTGGACCGCTGTGACATTTATTATTCTCCTAACTACAGTCAAATGAATAATAAATCTCACGACTTCTATTTGCATGAACTCTTAATCCTAAGAGAACAAAGGACCTGATCATGAAATGTAGGTTGTTTTGATATATCAGAAGTGAGATTTAAAGTCACGATCAAAACCTCAGTATGTTGGTCAACCATATTTAATGTTGTTGGATCATATATTCTCAAGATGGAGTTCATAATCTCTTAACGGAGATATAAAATATTCCCTTGAAATAAGTTTAATGGGTATAGTTCGTGAGATGCATAATATGTGATTTATGTGATTTCATCACGGAAGATGTAGATCACAAGTTCTGTGTAAACTTAGAATTATAATTCGTAGGCGGTGATGAAATTGAGCACTTCATATGTGAAGACTATAACATATCAACTAATATGGTTTGTCTTGATCATGGAAGTGGAGACTTCTAGTTGATATGTTGATATGTTTTAAGAGTTAAGACATTTTGAACTGGACCGCTGTAACATTTATTATTCTCCTAACGACTGTCAAATGAATAATAAATCTCACGACTTCTATTTGCATGAACTCTTAATCATAAGAGAATAAAGGACCGGATTATGAAGTGTACGTTGCTTTGATATATCAGAAGTGAGATTTAAAGTCACGATCAAAACCTCAGTATGTTGGACTGCCACATTTAATGTTGTTGGATAATATATTCTCAAGATGGAATTCATAATCTCCTAACGGAGATAAAAAATATTCCCTTGAGATAAGTTTAATGGGTATAATTCTTGAGATGCACAGTGTGTGATTTACGTGATTTAGTCACGGAAGATATAGATTGCAAGTTCTTTGTAAACTCAAAATTATATTTCGTATCGGTGATGAAATCGGACATTTCGTCTGTGAAGACTATAACATATCAATTAGGATGATTTGTCTTGATCATGGAAGTGGAGACTTCTAGTTGATATATTAATATGTTTTAAGAGTTAAGACATATTGAACTGGACCACTGTGAGATTTATTATTCTCCTAACTACTGTCAAATGAATAATAATTCTCACGACTTCTATTTGCATGAACTCTTAATCCTAAGAGAATAATGGACTTGATCATGAAGTGTAGGTTGCTTTGACATATCAAGAGTGAGATCTGAAGTCATGATCGAAACCTCAGTATGTTGGGCAGCCGCGTTTAGTGTTGATGGAACATATATTCTTAAGATGGAATTCATAATCTCTTAACGGAGATATAAAATATTCCCTTGTGATAAGTTTAATGGGCATAGTCCATGAGATGCATAGTATGTGATTTAATCACGGAAGATGTAGATCACAAGTTCTTTGTAAACTTAGAATTTTAGTTTGTAGTTAGTGATGAAATTGGGCATTTCATCTGTGCAAACTATAACATATCAATTAAGATGATTTGTCTTGATCATGGAAGTGGAAACTTCTAGTTGATATGTTGATAGGTTTTAAGAGTTAAGATTTATTATTCCCTTAACGACTTCTATTTGCATGAACTCTTAATCCTAAGAGAATAATAGACTTGATCATGAATTATAGGTTGCTTTGACAAATCAAGAGTGAGATTTGAAGTCATGATCAAAACCACAATATGTTGGGCAGCGACATTTGGTGTTGATGAAACATGTATTCTCAAGATGGAATTCATAATCTCTTAACGGAGATATAAATTATTCCCGTGAGATAAGTTTATTGGGTATAGTCCACGAGATGCATAGTATGTGATTTACGTGATTTAGTCACGGAAGATATAGATTGCAAGTTCTTTGTAAACACAAAATTATATATCGTATCGGTGATGAAATCGGGCATTTCATCTGTGAAGACTATGACATATCAACTAAGAATATTGAACTGGACCGCTGTGAGATTTATTATTCTCCTAACAACTGCCAAATGAATAATAAATCTCACGACTTCTATTTGCATGAACTCTTAATCCTAAGAGAAAAATGGACCTGATCATGAAGTGTAGATTGCTTTGACAAATCAAGAATTAGATCTAAAGTCACGATCAAAACCACAGTATGTTGGGCAGCCGCGTTTAGTGTTGATGGAACATATATTCTCAAGATGGACTTCATAATCTCTTAACAGAGATATAAAATATTCCCTTGAGATAATTTTAATGGGTATAGTCCTTGAGATGCATAGTATGTGATTTATGTGATTTTATGACGGCAGATATAGATCCTAAATTCCTTGTAAGCTCAGAATTAAAATTCGTAGTCGGTGATGAAATTGGGCATTTCATCTGTGAAGACTATAACATATCAACTATAATGATTTGTCTCGATCGTGAAAGTGGAGACTTCTAATTGATATGTTGATAGGTTTTAAGAGTTAAGATTTATTATTCTCCTAACAACTTCTATTTGCAAGAACTCTTAATCCTGAGATAATAGACCTGATCGTGAAGTGTAGGTTGCATTGATATATCAAGAGTGAGATCTAAAGTCGTGATCAAAATCTCAATATGTTGGGCATCCACATTTAGTGTTGATGAAACGTTTATTCTCAAGATGGAATTCATAATCCAT
This sequence comes from Lithocarpus polystachyus, assembly GCA_033629205.1. Lineage (NCBI taxonomy): Eukaryota > Viridiplantae > Streptophyta > Magnoliopsida > Fagales > Fagaceae > Lithocarpus > Lithocarpus polystachyus. The sequence goes on from CM066172.1 coordinate 37,206,506, forward strand.
TAACGGAGATATAAAATATTTCCTTGAGATAAGTTTAATGGGTATAGTCCATGAGATGCATAGTATGCGATTTATGTGATTTAGTCACGGAAGATGTAGATCACATGTTCTTTGTAAAATCAGAATTATAGTTTGTAGTCGTTGACGAAATTGGGCATTTCATCCGTGAAGACTATAACATATCAACTTAGATGATTTGTCTTAATCATAAAAGTGGAGACTTCTAGTTGATATGTTGATTTGTTTTAAGGGTTAAGACATGTTGAACTAGACCACTGTGAGATTTATTATTCTCCTAACGACTGTCAAATGAATAATAAATCTCACGACTTCTATTTGCAAGAACTCTTAATCCTGAGAGAATAATGGACCTGATCATGAAGTGTAGGTCGCTTTGATATATCAGGAGTGAGATCTAAAGTCACGATCAAAACTTCAATATGTTGGGTATCCACATTCAGTGTTGATGGAACATATAATCTTAAGATGGTGTTCATAATCTTTTAACGGAGATATAAAATCTTCCATTGAGATAAGTTTAACGGGTAAAGTCCATGAGATGCATAATATGTGATTTATGTGATTTAGTCACAGAAGATATAGATCGCAAGTTCTTTGTAAACTCAGAATTATAGCTCGTACTCTGTGATGAAATTTTGCATTTCATCCTTGAAGACTATAACATATCGACTAAAAGATTTGTCCTGATAAAAAAAGTGGAGACTTCCAGTTGATATATTGATATGTTTAAAGAGTGAAGACATATTGAACTGGACCGCTGTGAGATTTACTATTCTCCTAACTACTGTCAAATGAATAGTAAATCTCACGACTTCTATTTGCATGAACTCTTAATCCTAAGAGAATAATGGACCTGATCATGAAGTACAGGTTGCTTTGACATATCAAGAGTGAGATCTAAAGTCACGATCAAAACCTTAGTTTGTTGGGCAGCCCCACATTTAGCGTTGATGGAACATATATTTTTAAGATGGAATTCATAATCTCTTAACGGAGATATAAAATATTCCATTGAGATAAGTCTAATGGGTATAGTCCAAGAGATGCATAGTTTGTGATTTACGAGATTTAGTCACAGAAGATATAGATCGCAAGTTCTTTGTAAACTCAAAATTATAGTTCATATCGGTGATGGAATTGGTCATTTCATCTGTGAAGACTATAACATATTAACTAAGATGATTTGTCTTCATCATGGAAGTGCAGACTTCTAGTTGATATGTTGATCGGTTTTAAGAGCTAAAACATACTGAACTGGACTGCTGTGAGATTCATTATTCTCCTAACGACTGTTAAATGAATAATAAATCTCACGACTTCTATCTACAAGAACTGTTAATCCTGAGATAGTGGACCTGATCATGAAGTGTAGGTTGCTTTGATATATCAGGAGTGAGATCTAAAGTCATGATCAAAACCTCAATATGTTAGGCAGCCACATTTAGTGTTGATGGAAAACATATTCTCAAGATGGAATTCAAAATCTCCTAACGGAGATGTAAAATATTCCCTTCAAATAAGTTCAATGGGTATAATCCATGAGATGCATAGCATGTGATTTACGTGATTTAGTCATGGAAGATATAGATCGAAAGTTCTTCGTAAAATCAGAATTATAGTACTTATCGGTGATAAAATTGGGCATTTCATCTGTGAGGACAATAACATATCAACTAAATGATTTGTCTTGATCATAAACGTGGAGACTTCTAGTTGATATGTTGATATGTTTTAAGAGTTAAGACATATTAAACTGGACCACTGTGAGCTTTATTATTCTCCTAACTAGTGTCAAATGAATAATAAATCTCACGACTTCTATTTGCAAGAACTCTTAATCCTATGATAATGGACCTGATCATGAAGTGCAGGTTGCTTTGATATATCAGGAGTGAGATCTAAAGTCACGATCAAAACCTCAGTATGTTGGGCAGCCATATTTTGTGTTGATGGAACATATATTCTTAAGATGGAATCTATAATCTCTTAACGGAGATATAAAATATTCCATGGAGGTAAGTTTAATGGGTGTAGTCCATAAGATGCATAGTATGTGATTTATGTGATTTAGTCACGAAAGATATAGATCACAAGATAATTGACAACTCAGAATTATAGTTCGTATTGTTGTTGAAGTTGGGCATTTCATCTGTGAAGACTATAACATATCAACTTAGATGATTTGTCTTAATCATGGAAGTGGAGACTTCTGGTTGATATATTGATAGGTTATAAGAGTTAAGACATACTGCACTGGACCGCTGAGAGATTTATTATACTCCTAACGACTTTCAAATGAATAATAAATCTCACGACCTATATTTGCAAGAACTCTTAATCTTGAAATAATGGACCAAACCATGAAGTGTAGGCTGCTTTGATATATCAAGAGTGAGATTTAAAGTCACAATCAAAACCTCAGTATGTTGGGCAGTCACATTTAGTGTTGATGGAACATATATTCATAAGATGGAATTCATAATCTCTTAACGGAGATATAAAATATTCCATTGAGATAAGTCTAATGGGTATAGTCCAAGAGATGCATAGTATGTGATTTACGAGATTTAGTCACAGAAGATATAGATCGCAAGTTCTTTGTAAACTCAAAATTATAGTTCATATCGGTGATGGAATTGGGCATTTCATCTGTGAAGACTATAACATATTAACTAAGATGATTTGTCTTCATCATGGAAGTGCAGACTTCTAGTTGATATGTTGATCGGTTTTAAGAGCTAAAACATACTGAACTGGACTGCTGTGAGATTCATTATTCTCCTAACGACTGTTAAATGAATAATAAATCTCACGACTTCTTTTTGCAAGAACTGTTAATCCTGAGATAGTGGACCTGATCATGAAGTGTAGGTTGCTTTGATATATCGGGAGTGAGATCTAAAGTCATGATCAAAACCTCAATATGTTAGGCAGCCACATTTAGTGTTGATGGAAAACATATTCACAAGATGGAATTCAAAATCTCTTAACGGAGATATAAAATATTCCCTTCAGATAAGTTCAATGGGTATAATCCAAGAGATGCATAGCATGTGATTTACGTGATTTAGTCACGGAAGATATAGATCGAAAGTTCTTCGTAAAATCAGAATTATAGTTCTTATCGGTGATAAAATTGGGCATTTCATCTGTGAGGACAATAACATATCCACTAAATGATTTGTCTTGATCATAAACGTGGAGACTTCTAGTTGATATGTTGATATGTTTTAAGAGTTAAGACATATTAAACTGGACCACTGTGAGTTTTATTATTCTCCTAACGACTGTCAAATGAATAATAAATCTCACGACTTCTATTTGCAAGAACTCTTAATCCTGTGATAATGGACCTGATCATGAAGTGCAGGTTGCTTTGATATATCAGGAGTGAGATCTAATGTCACGATCAAAACCTTAGTATGTTGGGCAGCCACATTTTGTGTTGATAGAACATATATTATTAAGATGGAATTCATAATCTCTTAACGGAGATAGAAAATATTCCATGGAGGTAAGTTTAATGGGTGTAGTCCATGAGATGCATAGTATGTGATTTATGTGATTTAGTCACGGAAGATATAGATCACAAGATAATTGACAACTCAGAATTATAGTTCGTATTGTTGATGAAGTTAGGCATTTCATCTGTGAAGACTATAACATATCAACTAGATGATTTGTCTTAATCATGGAAGTGGAGACTTCTGGTTGATATATTGATAGGTTATAAGAGTTAAGACATACTGTACTGGACCGCTGAGAGATTTATTATACTTCTAACGACTTTCAAATGAATAATAAATCTCACGACCTATATTTGCAAGAACTCTTAATCTTGAAATAATGGACCAAATCATGAAGTGTAGGCTGCTTTGATATATCAAGAGTGAGATCTAAAGTCACGATCAAAACCTCAGTATGTTGGGCAGCCACATTTAGTGTTGATGGAACATATATTCATAAGATGGAATTCATAATCTTTTAACGGAGATATAAAATATTCCCTTGAAATTAGACTAGTGGGTATAGTCCATGAGATGCCTAGTATGTGATTTACGTGATTTAGTCACGGAAGATATAGATAGCAAGATCTTCGTAAACTCAGAACTATAGTTCGTATCGGTGATGAAATTGGGCACTTCATCTGTGAAGACTATAACATATCGACTTAGATGATTTGTCTTAATCATGAAAGTGGAGACTTTTAGTTGATATGTTGATAGGTTTAGAGAGTTAAGACATACTGAACTGGACCACTGTGACGTTTATTATTCTCCTAACGACTCTCAAATGAATAATAAATCTCAAGACTTCTATTTACGAGAACCTTTAATCTTGAGATAATGGACCTAATCATGAAGTACAAGCTGCTTTGATATATCAGGAGTGAGATCTAAAGTCACGATCAAAACCTCAGTAAGTTGGGCAGCCAAAGTTAGTGTAGATGGAACATACATTCTTAAGACGGAATTTATAATCTCTTAACAGAGATATAAAATATTCCCTTGGGATAAGTTTAATGGGTATAGTCCAGGAGATGCATAGTATGTGATTTACGTGATTTAGTCACGGAAGATATAGATCACAAGATCATTGAAAACTCATAATTATAGTTTGTATCGGTGACAAAATTGGGCATTTCATCTGTGAAGACTATAACATATCAACTTAGATGATCTGTCTTAATCGTGGAAGTGGAGACTTCTAGTTGATATATTGATACGTTTGAAGAGTTAAGACATACTAAATGTAACGACCCAAGGAAAAGCGCTAGCCACATCTGCGCTATACCTCAAAAGGACTAGTCGCCATTGAGGCTCCTTGTAGTTGTTAATAAAGCCCAGATCTACCCAGTAAATACCCGATGTGGGACTCATCACACACCCACACACATCACACAATCAATCAATCAAATTGGGGCATCACAATCTCCCCCACTTAAATCCCTAACGTCCTCGTTAGGGCCCACTTTGTAGGGTAGTGTCCGAGCCCACACGGGGTTACTGGGTCGGCTCTGATACCATATGTAACGACCCAAGGAAAAGCGCTAGCCACATCTGCGCTATACCTCAAAAGGACTAGTCACAATTGAGGTTCTTTGTAGTTGTTAATAAAGCCCAGATCTACCCAGTAAATACCCGATGTGGGACTCATCACACATCCACATCCATACACACATCACACAATCAATCAATCAATCAAATTGGGGCATCACAATCTCCCCCACTTAAATCCCTAATGTCCTCATTAATAAAAAGTCCTAAAAAGAATTTCATAACCTCCATTACACTCCCATCAGGAATTCGATTTCTTTTTTTACACATGCACCTGGTGAGCCTTGATCCCAAGATCTTCTTACAAAGAGAGGCACCATTTAAGCTAGAGCTCATTGGCCTGTCAAGATTGGAGTCATTGGATAGTACATTGTAATGGCCTTTTTTTTTTATAAGTAAGAATTATATATATACGAAAGGCTACTCTAAGTAAGAAAAGCACAGAGCAAAACAGAGATTTACAAGATGGAAAAGAGAAAATAGAGAAAATACAGAGCAAATCGAATTCCTGATGGGAGTGTAATGGAGGTTATGAAATTCTTTTTAGGTCTTTTTATTAATGAGGACATTAGGGATTTAAGTGGGGGAGATTGTGATGCCCCAATTTGATTGATTAATTGATTGTGTGATGTGTGTGTGGATGTGTGATGAGTCCCACATCGGGTATTTACTAGGTAGATCTGGGCTTTATTAACAACTACAAGGAGCCTCAATTGTGACTAGTCCTTTTGAGGTATAGCGCAGATGTGGTTAGCACTTTTCCTTGGGTCGTTACATATGGTATCAAAGCCGACCCAGTAACCCCGTGTGGGCTCGGAGACACTACCCTACAAAGTGGGCCCTAACGAGGACGTTAGGGATTTAAATGGGGGAGATTGTGATGCCCCAATTTGATTGATTGATTGTGTATTGTGATGCCCCAATTTGATTGATTGATTGTGTGATGTGTGTGGGTGTGTGATGAGTCCCACATCGGATATTTACTGGGTAGATCTGGGCTTTATTAACAACTACAAGGAGCCTCAATTGCGACTAGTCCTTTTGAGGTATAGCGCAGATGTGGCTAACGCTTTTCCTTGGGTCGTTACATATGGTATCAGAGCCGGCCCGGTAACCCCATGTGGGCTCGGAGACACTACCCCACAAAGTGGGCCCTAATAAGGACGTTAGGGATTTAAGTGGGGGAGATTGTGATGCCCCAATTTGATTGATTGATTGTGTGATGTGTGTGGGTGTGTGATGAGTCCCACATCGGATATTTACTGGGTAGATCTGGGCTTTATTAACAATACAAGGAGCCTCAATTGCGACTAGTCCTTTTGAGGTATAGCGCAGATGTGGCTAGCGCTTTTCCTTGGGTCGTTACATTTTTCTTACTTTTCATGGCAAGAAATATGATCCAACATTTGATTGGCATGATGAGGAAGGGCTCTTTCAAGACATTAAGACCTATGCTTCATATTCTCACATGGACATCAAGGTGAGTTTTTCTTTGGTTCCCTTGCTTGGAAAAATGTTGTTTCATGCTTCATTGAAAGTTTGATGGTGAGCCATTGTCATTTTGTTGTGTGTTCTTGTTGAAATTTGGGGCATTATATGATTGATCATGTTGTAATGTTGGCTTTGGAGCATTTTTGAAGTGTTTATTTTTTATCACGGTGTAACTTGGACATTGTTGGTGGCTTATGAAATTTTGACAATGTCGGTAGTTTGTGATGTTGTTGAATGAATTTTGGCTTGGATTTTGGGAGCATTAGCATTGTGAAAAATTTGTGTGGTGGGCTTGTATGAATATGTTCATGATGCATGTGGGAAATTTTGTTGGCATGTGTAAATTTAATTTCATGAGCATGAAAAATTTTTGTGGGTATGGAAAATTTTTGTGGAGATAGGAAAAATTTTATGGGCATGAAACTTTGGTTATGGAAAAATTTTGTTGGGTATGTGATTTTTGATCATGGAAAATTGTGTGGCTAGGATTTTGGATATGTGAAAATTTATTTGTGCATGGACATGGACATGTGGGAATTTTTTTTAGATGACTATCTTGGACATGTAGGAAATTTTTGATTGTGTATGGTTATAGGAAAAAATTTGGTAGTTGTGTGTGGACATGTGAAAAATTTTGATTGTGGTAAAATTTTGGTAGGGCATTGATTTTTTTGTTATGGGGCATTGACTTTTTTGGGCACATGATTTTTGGTTATGAAATTTTTTGTTTGGACATGTGATTTTGGTCATGGAATAATGGGCTAAATTTTTATGTTGCAGAGCCTTAAGAGTCGAGGTAGTCTCCAAATGTTGAAGAGCATATACGAAGCTTTGTCTCCTGCCATCAGGAATATCATCAATGATGCGGCCTTGGGTTCTTTCTTTGAAGCTTTACTAAATTAGGAGACTCATGAATACGAGGACCTCTAGCTACTCCTTGTTTTGTCAGAATGCTTTTGGGACACCACATGTACCTTCCATTTTCTAGGCATTGGTGAAGTAATGTTGACACCTTACGACTTTCCCGTCATCACTGGTTTAAAGTTGAGTGGTGAGAGAATCTGTGTCTAGGACTTCCTTTCTTCAAATGAAATCAAGAAACTTCTAGGTGTAATGCATTTCCAAAATGTGGAGTAAAAATGTTCCTTTATCATGGCTATGTGAGAACATTACCAAATGTGATACTGTGTAAGGGGTACCTGCATGTTCATGCTTCTTTTCATTGGGACTTTCTTGTGTCCAAATTTAGGCAGTACAGTGAATCTCTGTTATATATGGAGCTTGAGAAACATTGAGCAAATCAAGAATTATGACTGGGGCGGTATGGCATTTTCTACCTTTTTACATTTCATGACTTAGCTTTCTAGGCGTAGCTGTTCAAGCCTGGGTGGAGCTCCATTTGTATGGCAGGTGAGGTTTGGAACTTTTGGCTATGTGTAGGTTTTGGAAAGTTATTTTGGCTAGGTTGTAATGGTGTTGTGAATTTTTTTTAGGTTTAGATGTATCAATACTTTGGAGTTGGCCCTCAAGTTCGGGAGGAGGTTAATGGCATTTTTCCAAGATTTCTCCGTTGGTTGCCCAAACATCATTTGTCAACGCCGCCCAGTCGTTCTTTGGAAATTTGGGGCTTGGTGATTAACAACTTGACTGCTGATGATGAGAGTCCTTTCCCCTCCCCCCCCCCCCTTTTGTGTTGGATCTTTGGTGCTTGGTGGTGGTTTGGTCATTTTCTCATTCTGGGTTATGTTGTGATTTTTCAGATGTCTTTGAATCCTTGGGTTGGATATGAGGAGTATACGGAGGTGAGTGGGCTTTTGAGCTAAATAGTCGTTAGGTATTATTTGAGTGTAGGCATGAAAGGTATTGGTATCTTGGTAATCGAGTGTTGCCTCAGGTTCAGTATGTGTATCCTCCTACAAAAATTCCAATTCCTCCTTATCCCTCTGTTCGGTTGGCTGACCTTTTGACTAATGAAGATATTGCTCAGGCCCATTGCCTTTGTGGTTTCAAGAGTAGTCGGGACTTATTCTGAATTTATTCGAACTCATTTGCAAGGTTGCCTGGCCGGCATAGCAGTATTTCTCTTCCCTTTTGAAGTCAAATTTTCATCTTGCATATTCCTTTTCCATATTTCTACTTGGTGACAACATTTGCATGTTGGATTTTCAGACTCCATCTTTTGAAAGAGAGGAAGAAGGAGAGGAAGACGAAGAAGAAGAAGAGATTCCTTCTCTTCACCATGCTAGTATCTCTTCTAGTTTTTTCATGGAGACTTATCCCCATTTTTCGGCAAGGCAATATGAAGTGATGAATCTTGATGGAACATATAGTCCCATACCTTTGAATAGGCCAGAGCACACACCAAACGTCCCTTAGCCCGATTCGGTGTGCTCTTGAATTTTTTAGTTCCTTGTTTTTATCTCTTCTTGGCTTACTGAATAGCTCTCGATAGTGTAGATTTATGCTTTAGGTTGATGTTGATCTTGTGGAGGAAAGTATACAAATGATTGGTGGTTTGTGACTATTGGCTCGTACCCAGTCTTCCCGATATGTGATTAATGAGGCGAGTTGGGTATGCAATGATGCTTTCTGAGTGTCCTTTGCTTGGACTCTTTTTGGTGATGGACATAACACTTGACTTTGCTGACTTTTCAGGTGAGATGAATGGAAGCGGCTAATTCTGCCAGAAGAACTTTGGAAGACAAGATCAAAAACCTTGAACTTGAGAATTGTCAATATGATCCTATGCAAGTCAAGAAGGAAATACCAAAGGCGGCTCCTTTAGAGGTAGGTCGAGGAGGTCTTCTAGCAGGCGGACTCGGACTCCCGATGATGTTTGATTTGTATTTTTAATTTTTCCTGCAAAACAAAAGGAAGTGTTCCTCAAACAACCTTGTATTTATTTGTATGCTTAGCTCTTTGTCCTTGGAATTGCCTTTGATCATGTAGAAACTTTAAATGAGACAAGTTTAGAATTCACCTGATGATATCTTGTAGTACCAATTTAAACTTATCTTCACTGGCTCTGATGGAATCTGCACTTACTTGAATAAGGCAGAGCCAAATGCCCCTAGTTTGAAAATGAATACATGATTTTTTGGAAATCTTAGATTCTTGATGGTTTGATTTTTTTTTTTTTTTGAAAAGATGATGATGGTGGTCTTTTTTTTTTTTGAAAATGAATTGGCCATGGGCGAATACCCCTAGTTTGAGACATGTGTTGATGAGTTTGGAAAAATCTTAAACTAGGGGCAAATGCCCCTAGTTTAAGGATGGTGCCTACCCCCTCTACTGCGGTCTCCTAGATCAAATCACATCTTCATTGTTGGATTGTGGAGGGCAACTTTCTACAAGGCAGATAGACTCTTGAGGCAGTTCCAATATGAGTAAGGAATGCTTGGTGGAAAAAGAAGAAGGCCTTTCACTCCTGTAGACATAAATCCTACTTCTATAAGGAGCATGCTGTTAGGCTTGGAGATGGCTAACCGAGTGGACCAGTCTTTTGTCAAGATTCACTTTCACAGGATGACTATAGAATAATCTAACTGGTTGGTGGACAAGATTGCTGACAAGGAAACTGAGATGGTTGTTATGAGAAAGCAGTTTCTTAGAGATAACTGGGAATGACATGACGAAGACAACTATTAATTCAAAATAAGGGTCAAGGATGGTGAAGTACCTAGCGCAAAGGAAATCAATGATCAACGAAAAAAGGAAAGACTGAAGACAAAGAGACCTTCTTATTTTTGGTTTTGAACATGTTTATTTAGAAGTTGATGTAAAAACTCTTATGTTTAGGAATTATTTAGGATTTGCAGGTTAAGGGTTCTGTTTAAGGTGTAGGCTTTTGTTTGTTTTTTTTTTGTATTTGTTTTTGTTTGTTTTTTTTTGTATTTGTTTTTTTTTTTTTTTTTTTTTTTTTTTGTATGGTTTGGTTTAGGGTTTGGGTTCTTAAGGTTTGGTTTGGTTTTAGGTTTGGCTTCTTTAGGTTTGGTTTTTTGGATTTTGAATAATGACTTGGTTTAATGGAATGGTTGAATTCTGGAAAATTTTGTTTAATGGGCAAACGGTGGTTTTGGGAAATTGTGACCGGACCAATGCATGGTTGCCTACGTACCCCCTTTGTAGAAGGATCAGGTTATCACATAGTTCGTTGATTTTTTTTTATTTGCCTTAATTTTTGCCTAGGCCGCCCTTTCAAGTTTTCAGCCTAGCAGGCTCTCTTACTCTCTTTTTGTTACTCTCCTTTTGTGTAGATCACCCTTTCGGGTTTTCAACCTACCTTTTTTTATTTTTTTGGGAGTCTAGGAAGGGAAATAGCATAATTTACAACCACTTTAGACATGGTGCTTTCAGACTACCACCTCAGACGTGGTACTTCTTCAATTGATCCATGATGGTTGGCTCAATGAAAGGGTTTGCATCTAAATCCATCAATCTTACTTCTCCCCCGGAGTATATCTACTTGATAATGTATGGACCTTCCAAATTTTGCTTGAACTTCCCGTTTGCATCTTGATCTAGGGCTCGAATTTCTTTCAACACTAAATCCCCCAACTTCAAATTTCTGGTTCTTACTTTCTTGTCAAAAGCTTTACTAAGCCTTCTTTGGTAACCTTGAATATGATACAAGGCCTTAAGTCTCTTTTCACCCTACATGCATAACTATTCATATTTGATTTGCAACCAATGTGCTTCAGGGATTTGACTTTCCAATATTGTCCTTAGTGAACAAACACCCATTTCAATGGAAAGAACTACTTCCATCCCATACACCAATGAATAAGGAGTGGCTCCTGTTAAAGATTGAATTGATGTTTTGTACCCCTAGAGTGCATTGGGCAATTGTAGGTGCTAGTTCTTGTAATTTTTTGCGCTTTTCTTCAAAATTCACCCTATATTTTTATTAGCAGCCTTAACTGTTCCATTGGTCTGAGGACGGTAAGGTGAAGACTTGTGGTGTTGAATGTTGAATTGACATAACAGCTTCTCTGTTTCTCCCTTGATAGCATGTGTGCATTCATATGTAGCCCATAACTTGATTCATGAACCTCTTCAATTATTTATTATGCTTCCTTAGCTATTACACAAAGGAGATGAATCCCATCATATGATCTTCTGTAAAGCCTTTCACCATAAATAATGTAATTAGTAGACAACTTCTGGATGGTAAATTGATTGTTCTTATCTACAGACTTCGAGTATGTGCCATCTTTGAGGTATTGTAGGATGTCTGAATACCATTAACCTTCTCCATTCCTTTCCTCATCCTTTTCTATTGTCATGCAATAGGCTGGTTCTTCTTTTTATTCCACTACTATTAGTTTGGCTTCATCTTCCTTAGGCCCATCCATCATGGATGCCATTGTTGCTAAACCATCCGCAATCTAATTTTGCATCCTTGGCACATATTGATATTGAATCTTGCTAAATTTTGATGCCCACTTCTGAAGACATTGAAGATAAGGCATCGGCCTTTCTTCTTTGATCTTCCATTTATTATGAATCTGGGAGATTATCAAAGTTGAGTCTCCATACACCTCCAACTCTTTCACCCCTAGGCCCAGGGCTGCTCGTAACCCTATGATGCAAGCTTTATATTCAGTGGCATTGTTGGTGGTAGGAAATTTGAGTCTACAAGAAAATGGAATGTGTGTCCGTTTGGAGAAATTAAGAGAACCCCAATACCACTCTTATTTTAATTCATTGCTCCATTGAAGTATTCCATGATATCTTCATTTGGAAAGTCTCCATGGATTTCTTCAGTCTCTCCTGGTGAACAATGGGCTAAGTGATCAGTAATTGCTTTCCCCTTTACAGATTTCTGATTCACATATTTAATATCAAATTCTGACAAAATCAAAACCCATTTAGTTGTCTTCCCATCTTGCGCAGGCTTTTCCATTAAGTACTTCAAAGAATCCATTCTTGCAATCAACAAGACCTTGGAGGCAATCACATAATGTATGAGTTTGCAGGTTGCCCATACAAGTGCTACGCATGTCTTCTCTAGTGGTGAATACTTTTCCTCATAAGGCAGCATCTTCTTGCTGATGTAGTAAATTGCATTCTCCTTTCTAGTCTCCTCTAGGTATTGAGCAAGTAAAGGCCCCATTGTTGAATCTATAGTGGTAAGATACAACGACAGTGGCTTTACGAGTATCGGTGGGACAAATGTTGGTGACTTTATCAGATAATTCTTGATCTTTTCAAAGACTTCTTGGCATTGTCCATTCCATACTGTAGGTACCTTCTTCTTAAGTAGTCGGAAGATTGGTTCACATGTCATGGTGAGCTGGGCTATGAATCTGCTAATGTACTGTATCCTCCCCAGAAATCCTCGGATCTCCTTCTCAGTACTTGGAGACTTTATCTCTACAATAGCCATGGTTTTTTCTGGATCAACTTCTATTCCCATCTGGCTTACAATAAACCCTAATAGCTTTCTAGATGTGACCTTGAAAGTGCACTTCTTTGGATTCAACCGCAACTTGTAGAATTAGATTCTTTCAAAGAACTTCCTTAAAGCTGGTATATGCCTCTCGTAGTCCTTGGTCTTGACTATCAAATCATCAACATAAACCTCTATTTCTTTGTGGATTAATTAATGCAACAAAGTGGTCGCTGCACGTTGGTAAGTAGCACTAGCATTTTTAAGGCTAAATGGCATGACCTTGTAACAATATGTCCCCTATGGAGTAATAAAGGAGGTTTTCTCCATATCTTCTGGAGCCATTTTAATCTGATTATACCCTAAAAATCCATCCATAGACAATTGCAAAGCATGACCTACTATGTTGTCAACCAAGATGTCAATGTGAGGCAATGGAAAGTCATCTTTTGGGCTGGCCTTATTCAGATCTTGAAAATCTACACATATTCTGACCTGCCCATCCTTCTTTGGTACCGAAACCACATTAGCTAACCACTCTGGATAGTTGACCACCCTCAGGAATCCTGCATTTTACTATTTCTCAACTTTCTCCTTGATCTTGAAAGTCCACTCTAGCTTCATCCTTCTCACCTTCTGCTTGACCAGCTTTATGGTTGGATATGTAGGAATGCAGTGTTGTACTATATCTGTATCAATCCCAGGCATGTCTTTGTATGACCATGCAAAGACCTCTTTGAATTCTGTCAAGAGTGCCACTAATGCATCTTTCTCTAAAATGGTTAAGGTATTGCCCACTTGTATTATTTTAGGTTCATCATCAATTCCCAAGATAATGGGTTGGGTTTCTTCTTTTATGGGTTCTATATGTCCATGTTTTAATCCCTTATTATTAAGAGTTTCTTTACCAATTTCAGAAATAAAAACATTCAAAGCCAATAAACAAGAAGAATTCGAAATCATATTATAAGGAAAAGAGTTCTCAACAGAATCAATAGACTTAACTAAATGAGACTCAACTGGAAAACTATCACAAGCAGAATTAACAAGAATAGAAATACTAGCAGAAATAGAATCAAAAGGGACAAAAACAATGTTCTTAGCAAGGGTGATTAGCTCGATGGTCTTGATCCTCTTGGCAAGAGTGATTGACTTGACGGTCTTGATCTTCTTCACAGAGTCCTCCATGGGGTGGGCGGCTCCCTCCCATGCGCACTTCTTTAGCTCAGTAGTGGCTTTGACGATCGCAGGTGGCTCCTAGTAAATTCCTACTTCCCTCAGCATCAGTACTGTGAGATCTTCACCCATATAATCTGTGGCTTCATCATCAGTCTCCATATTTATGGGGTTGCTAGTTACAAAAGCATCCAGGCGCTTTATGCTATCCATCCACTCATCAAACAAATCAAGCTTCCCTTTGTTGCCCAAGTAGGTGTGTTGAGGGAGATGTTCTGACTTGCCTCCTTACATCCTTCCGTTATTACCTCCAGCATTCTTAAGTGTCATGATTCTAAGATCGTGGACCATCAGTTTTTGTTCTAGAGCAGCCAACCTAGCATCTATATCATCCTCTTCTTCGGTATGTGGGGTCAATGAGACAGGTTCGGAATCATAATACGACCCTAACTCTAGAATCTCTCTTCCATGCTTGTCATATCGAGGACTAGACCTTGGGCTAACATCAGTGATACAACTCCAATCTGACGGCCACCCATAGGGGTAAGCATCATAGTCCACATCATTGGGTTGTCCAACCTCCTCTCTTGCATCTTCTTATACATTTATCAGCCTGTATTGGTCATTATTAGTATCACTCCACCTGTTAGCTTTGGTATCATCTTCAATATCTTCATCGTAGTAGTCCACATCATCATCATATTCTTCATAGAAAAGATCTGCGTCTTCATCTTCTCTATCACTAGGGAGTTTTTCCCAGTCATTGCCACTGTATTGGCCATCATAGTCTTCACTGTTGTTGCTCTCACTATCGCTGTTGTTGTCACCATCATTATGTCCATTGTCATTGCTGCTGCTATCACTACTATTTTAACTTTTGGCATCACTTCCTTCATCATCATCAGGGTGGCTCCCCTTTCCTCATCTTTATCATTGGTTCTTAGTTCATACGGGCTCTTCAATGCATCCTGGCAAGACTCCTAATACTCTTCCTCTTCTTCTATATTGCAGATAGCATCTTCAAGGAGTGTAGCCATGGTATTAGGGTCCATGTAACCAACCCAAGCAGTAGAAACCCAAGTTGTATCTTCCTTCTTCAATTCTGGAACCTTGTTGTTGCAATTAAGTAGTATTTCGAACCCAGGCACCATTGTACTTGTCATTGGATCAAATCTCGGTTCAAGGAATCCCCAATAATGTTGACTATCTCTAACTTTGAAAAACTTTCTGTTCAATGTAGGAGTATAGGGCTTTAGGGGTTCTGGAGAACAAGGAAGTCCCTTTGCTTTAACTTTGGCTTGGACCATCTTTCTCACTTTCATCTCTAATAATTCGTCATCCATGGGCTTATAGCCTAGCCCAAAAGTGTTAGGATTAGTGCCCTTAAATCCTATTGTATGATGCTATGTATGTTATTATGTATGACATTATGTATGACTTAATGTTGTAATTAATAAAGTTGTTTTATTCTTATCTAAAATAATGGTAACATGAATATTCAGATACTATCAGATAGTCCACGAGATGCACAGTATGTGATTTATGTGAAAAGTCATTGAAGATATAAATCACAAATTCTTTGTAAACTCATAATTTTAGTTCGTAGTCGATGATGAAATTGGGCGTTTCATCTGCGAAGACTATAACATATCAACTAAGATGATTTGTCTTGATCATGGAAGTGGAGACTTCTAGTTGATATGTTGATCTGTTTTAAGAGTTAAGACATATTGAACTAGACTGCTGTCAAATGAATAATAAATCTCATGACTTCTATTTACATGAACTCTTAATCCTGAGAGAACAATGGACTTGATCATGAAGTGTAGGTTGCTCTGATATATCAAGAGTTAGATCTAAAGTAACGGTCAAAACCTCAGTATGTTGGGCAACCATATTTAGTGTTTATGAAACATATATTCTCAAAATATAATTCATAGTCTCTTAACGGAGATACAAAATATTCTCTTGAGATAAGTTTAATGGGTTCGATTATTCAGAGAGTTAGGCCTAACCACTTTAGTAAGGAATTACTAAAGTATATATTTATGAAATTGGATTTCATAAATATATGATGAATAACCTTAAAAGGATTAAACCAGATACTCAAGGATTAAGATGTAGATCTACAAAGTGGCAGTCTACATAAATGACTTTGTATTACTACGAATATTTTATAAAGGGGTTGCATGTACAATAAAGTCTTTCAATATAATTTATTAATAAGACCTAGAGTGCAATTATATTTATATAGTGGTATTAAATATAATTAATGGTAACTTTGGACTTGTCAAGAGTTGACAGAAAAAGCCCAAGGCCCATTGGAGCTAGTGTCTTATTTGTTCCTTTTTGGTCCCACTCTAAGCCATATACTAAAACCCAATTGGAAAGGCCCAAAAAGGCTAGCCTAATTAGATAATCAAAAATGAAGAGAGAAACATACAGAATTTTAAAGAGAAAAAATATATGAAATGGTGATGTATGTGAGTGTTAGACACTCTTTCATTTTGAAAGTTCAAATAGTGTATAAAACACTATGAACATTTAGACCCGCAAATTACAAATTACCAATTCAAGCTTTATATCAAACGATGTACGTGCAGAAAATGAACAAAAGCTTAAGACAGAGTTGATAAACAATCTAAGTCAAATAAAATCACATCCATAGAAGAAATTAAATGACAAAGATTAAGGGAAAGGAGATGCAAACACAAGGACAACACAACGATGTGTTATCGAAGAGGAAACTGAAGCCCTCGGCGTAAAACCTCTCCGCTGCCCTCCAAGCGGTCAAATAATCCACTAAAGAATGTAGTTGGGATACAAGGACAGCAATAGACCCTCCAAGCCTAATCTACCTAGTGTACCTAAGCCCTCTAAGCTCCTACTCCAACGAGGTTACGCCGAACCTATTTCTTCTTTAGCTTCCCGGATTCCGCTATAGCCCATAGCATCAACCAATATGAAATTGGTCCCCTCCTAACTGCTTCCCAAAGCACCAAAAAGCCTTCTCACAGATATGGGTATGGTGAGAAAAGGTTTTGGGTAATGAACCTTTCAAAGATCTAACAATAGAGAGGGTGAGAGTAAAGGAATTTGAAGAGTCACAAGGTAAAGATTGTGGATGAGTCAATCTTGTTTTTCTCTAGGGTTTCTCTCTTAAAATTCTCTCTGTAAGCTCTCTACATTTCGTGGGTATAAGGAGTATTTATACTGGGGTGAGAAAGGAATGTGAAGAGTCAGTTTTTCTAAAACAGAGCTGGCTAGTGGCTTAGCCTCGCGGCTTGACTGAGTTGTGAGTTCAAGCTGCGAACTAACTGAACGGCCAGACTGAAATTTTTGTCTTGTAGTGCAACAGCTGGCATGATGATTCAGCTTCTGGCGGCTTACCAGTCGCGAGCTACCTGCGAGATCCAGTCGCGAGTTCTTCTCTGCACGCTTCACTCGTGTGCAACATCTGGTGGCTTGCCAGTCGCGAGTCCCTTTTTTGCTGCACAGACATAAGCATTGCTTCACATTCTCTCACACATTACCCTTACATGATTCCCACCTAAATACTGGGTTTCTAAGTGCTGAAATACAAGCAAATTGGCACAGAATAAAGCTAACAAAATGGTTGATGAATTTCAACCTTACAATCTCCCCCTTTGGCTATTCCGTGACAAAACCCTACAACAAACTCTAGACTTAAAGCGTGAGTTGGGAACAGTTAAACAAAACTCACTCACACCTAACTCTAGAATCTGTGAAGCTCTTGAATCATAAGTACAAGTATCTCCTAAAAAGCAACCACACAATAAGATCATTGTATACAGAAAAACTTGTATTGCATATGAAGCAAGCACAATGCGATCAAGTAAAAAAGGATTAAAGCAATAAAGCAAGGCTTGACCACATAAACAATCGTTATAAATAGTGATCACAATGCTCATTCACACATGGAATGAACATCCGGACATGCAAGCTAATAAGCTCAATGCAAAGAATCAATTGCATGTCTAACACTTAACCAATGCAACAACACAAGGTAATTGCATTAAGGTTAAAAATCCAACAAAGAGCACAAGAGTGATGTACTTAAGGAAATGCAAAACATTAACTAAAAGTACTAGCTACAAAGCAAAGGTACAAAATGTAACTAGATGCCACAAAAGCAAATGGTACAAAATACGCTTACAAAAGCAAGGTACAAAAATAAACTTAAGCTAATAAGAAGTAAAGTAATTTAAACATTAGGACTCCCCCTTTGATGCAACTTTTGCTCCCCCTTTCATTATACTCCCCCTATCATCATCATTAACCTTCTCCCCCTTTTTGTTATGGAATAGCTAGTTTTCATTTTCTTCTAGCTTTCGCTGAATTTCATCCAATTGGGTTTGAAGAGAAGTAAACTTTGTATCACAACGGATGTTGAGATGATGTAGGAGAGAGGAAAGTCCAGACATCTTGGTGCTTATATCATGGACAGAGGCCAAAATGTTGTCTAGCTTCTCGTCATAGGAGGATGAGCTAGAGCGTGAGCTATGATGAGAATTTGGAGTTTCTGTTTTGATTCCTTTCCAGCTATAACCAATGCTAGCGTTGAGTGTACGAATGTTGATTGGACAAGGTGTTGGGCAGGGAGTCTCATTTGGCATTGGATGGAGGCCTTTGAGTTTCAATTTTCTTGAAATGAGACGACAAAAAGGAACTCAATTCCAAGATTCAATTCTTGCAGCAGTTTTGCACAAGATATGAAAGATGTGAGCACAGATATCGATCTCTTCATCCGTGATCAAATCATGAAGGAACAAGGCTCTACCGAGATTCATGAACCCTGTGCTGGAGAGAGAGTAGAGATTGTGGAACATGATTATTGTTAGCACCCGTAATTCTGGAGAGAGAGAGAGAGAGAGAGAGGAGACCTTGACTGAGTTCCCATTTTGGGAGAATTCTAGATTTCTTCCAAGTGCATTCCGAAGTAATTCCTCATTTGGATTCAAGTTATCATCTACTGGAAGACAAGTAAGAATCGACTGATTAATATGAAGGATTTCAGACAGATAAGCAGGAGTCACTGAGAAACTCTTTTCTCGAACCCAACATTTAAGTTCTTCACCTTCAACAATGGCATTGGCATAGAATTCTTTCACAAGACTCTCATATGCATCATCAAGATTGGAGAGAAGATAGTTCCAATCCTTTGTGGCAAACCATTTAGAAATGGTTGTGTCAATTAGAGATGGTTGATCAACTGCTCTTTCAACCAATGGTGTTATGTCTCTGAAATAGTTCTCATGAGTTTGGAATGCAGCATAGGATCTGAACTTGTTGGGATCATACACTCCTGACGGGAAACGGGTCTTTTTTGACTGAGGAGGTAGGTCATCAATATCTATCACAGGCTCTTTTCCTTTACTGCAACCCCCTTTCATAGCTGCTTTCTTAAATGGAGACATTTACACCCTGCATCGTAATACACCAAAAAGGAAGAAATACCACACATGACAACAAGCTGTATTAGTACCATGGTAGTCTCAAAACAAAAGGTATAAATCCCTAAAATCATGAGAAATAGGACTTATTAATGACAATGTGTATGGGTGTATCATATTTAACACCATATACAAGCAAAGTAGAGAAAATCATGACGAAACCGTCAAGGAATTGCACACCCATTAAGCTGAAAGATGAGATACCCATAGTCAAGCATCTATCAAACTCATAACAACAGAAACACACAATCTCAAAAGAATATAGCACAAATAGTTAACAATATTGAGAAAGAAGCAAAGCCCATACCTTTTCTTGAAGATTACTGAATGGAGATGTGGTGATTTTATGTGTGAACATGGTGAGTTTGAAAGAGGGAAAGAGAATCAAGACGATGTACAGAAACAAGATGCTAGAGATAAAAAAAATAAAAAATTGTCCAGAAAAATACCCTTGAAAAAGCAAAACACGCGAATTTCGCGACTGAGTTAAGTCGCGTGCAAGTCGCCAAGTTTAGCTGCCAGAACACTTCAAAGAAAAATTTTGAAAAAATTTTCTAAGTGTTTTTCAATTCTAGAAGTTCAAGCCACGAGATAAACGCGAGCTGAGCCGCGAAACTTTCTGTGTAATTCTTGCAAATGAGCCTTCACTCGTGACAAAGTCGCCACATCAAGTCTCGAGAAACATTAAAACCCAGATTTTGAAAAATATTCTAAGTCTTTTTCACGACTAGGGCTTTGACCTGTCAGTAAGACACGAAAACTTACTGTATAGAGATTGCGACTGGGCATGCGACTGGACAGACTCGCGACTGAGTCGCTAAAGCAGGACACATCAGTTTTTGAAAATTTTTGACATTTTTGCTAAAACAAAAGACTTTCCAAAAACAACTAAAAACACTAAAAAATCTTTTTGAGGTTGATCAACAAAAATTGAGAATGTGAAACACATTTTATCAAGTACAATCACACGAATGAATAAGGCATTCAATGAACATAGACAAGTGTGATGTGTGTGGATATCATCAATGAGATAGACCTTAGTCTAATGTGAAGCTTCAATGATCAATTCAACCAAGTCATACACAATTAGCACTAGATAATGTGACCCATCTCAATTATAGAAATATGCATATATGACCTCCCACAAAAACTTAATAACATAACATTGAAGCTTTTCATTTGGCTCCATTTTCAACATTTCATATGATGTTTTTGAATCATAACATCTCATTTTGGAGATCGATGCCTGAAGATTTTGATACTTCAATTTGATGAGTTAGCCTTTGGCTTTTTGGGCATCATACATTATATTTTGAGTCGCTTTCCCTTTTTCCTAGTCAAATACTAGTATGTGCGACAGGCTTTTGCAGCTCATTATCTCTTTTCATTTGGAGATTTACATTTGTTGAGCTCATTAAGCAAAAAAAAAAAAAATAATAAATAAATAAATAAAGAGTGGGAAGATATATAGACACAAGTCTATGCATGTCTCAAGATCGACAAAACCATTGACAATCATTCATGACAAGTTTGAAAATCGATTTACAACAATCACATAAATTTCAAGACAACTCCCATAATGATAAGAGTGCATATGAAACAAGCTATGCTCTTAGATGCACAAAGTCATTTGCACCAAGGTATAAGCCAAAATAAGTTTAAGACAAGAACTCATCGAAGTTGATCAAACTTTTTGGATTTTTTACTTTTTATGTGTTTTTGGATTTTTGACACAAAAGTAAGAAAAGATTGATCACAAACAACAAATCAAAAAACATTTAAAGTACTAATAAACAAACAAAACATGCTATACAAATAGCCAACAAGTGAGTGTGTGTCCAACAACAGAGAGATTACGATGCAGTAAAGGGATAGGACACACAACACACAAGAGAGTGAAGGAATTGTACCAACTCCAATGGTCTTACGGAGTGATTCAAACCATGGACCATCAAGAGGCTTGGTGAAGATGTTCGCCTTTTGATTGTCTGTGTGTATGAATTCAAGACACACCACTTTATCCTCCACGAGATCTCAGATGAAGTGATAACGTATCTCTATGTGTTTTGACTTTGAATTCTAAACTGGATTCTTTGAGAGATTTATGGCACTGGTATTATCACAAAATACACACATGGTATCTTAAGGAATCTCGTAGTCATGAAGTAACTTCTTCATCCAAAGAAGTTGTGTGCAGCAACTTCCAGCGACTATGTATTCAGCTTCAGCTGTAGAGAGAGACACAGAGTTTTGTTTCTTGCTCATCCAAGAGACCAGATTATTACCAAGGTAGAAATAGCCCCCTGAAGTACTCTTTCGGTCATCTACACTGCTAGCCCAGTCTGCATCCGAATAACCTACAAGGCAAGCATTTGAGTCCTTTGAATACCATAGCCCATAATCCAGAGTTCCATTGACATATCGTATAATTCGCTTCACTGCAATCAAGTGGGATTCCTTAGGAGCAGCCTAATATCTAGCACAAACACCAATGCTAAATGTAATATCCGGTCTACTAGCGGTGAGATAGAGTAGACTCCCAATAATACTTCTATACAAGGTTGGGCTCACTTCTATTCGAAAAGAATCAACATTCAGTTTTGTAGACGAACTCATGGGGGTGGTGGCATGTTTTTTTTATTCAAGGACAAACTTCTTGACAATATTTCTAGCATACTTTTCTTGTGAAATGAATATGCCTTTCTTCTTTTGTTTGACTTGAAGACCTAAGAAAAATGTAAGCTCCCCCACCATACTTATTTCAAACTCTTTCTTCATCTCCTCAGAGAATTCTATAGCCTAATCATCAATGGTAGCTCCAAATACTATGTCATCAACATACACTTGAGCCACAAGAAGATAATCTTCATCATTCTTGACAAATAGAGTCTGATCAACATACCCCCGTTTGAACCCTCTTTCCAGGAGTTAGTGGGTAAGTCGATCATTCCAAGCTCTAGGAGCTTGTTTCAAGCCATAAAGGGCTTTCTTTAATCTCAACACAGGATCCAAGAAGTGAGGATCCTCAAAGCCTTTGGATTGTTCAACGAACACTTCTTCATTTAGGTATCTATTTAGAAATGCACACTTTACATCCATTTGGTAGAGTTTGAAGTTCATAGTACATGCAATCGACATGAGGATTCGAATAGACTCAAGCCTTGCCACTGGAGTAAAAGATTCATCAAAATCGACTCCTTCTACTTGAGTGTATCCTTGAGCCACTAACTGAGATTTATTTCGGATAATCTCTCCATCTTCATATGTCTTGTTTTTAAAGATCCATTTGGTGCCGATGACATGAACATTCTCAGGCCTGGGAGCAAGTTCCCATACATCATTTCTTAAAAATTGATTCAAATTTTCATGCATAGACTCAACCCAATTTTCATCTTGGAGAGCTTCTTCTACCTTTCTTGGCTCAAATTGGGCAAGGTAGCAATGGTATGTGACATGATTGGCCAGAAGTTTGTTGCCCTTTCTGAGTCGAAGACCTTCCTCTAAAGTCCCAATGATGTTGCTCTCAGGATGGTTCTTGGACACTCTTGAGGATGGCTTCTTTGATGTGGAAACTTCATCATTCCAAGAGATGGGAGGATGAACTTCTGGAGGAGTGAGAGGACTAGATGTCCTTAGCATTGATCTTGTTTCCACTCTTGAGCTCACGAGAGTCGATTCCTTTTTTGGTGTAGATCCTTCAACCTCTATATCAGAGCTTCGACTTCAACAGTGGGAGTTTTGGTGCTTGGCACTTCTCCATCATCTACCATCTCTACCTTAGTTATGGCATCATTAATTTCTACATTAATGGACTTCATTACGGTCTTGGTTCTTTTGTTGAAAACTCTATAAGCCCGGCTAGTAGTAGAATACCCAAGAAAAATGCCTTCATCACTTTTAGCATCAAACTTCCCAAGGTTCTCCCTGTCATTTAGAATGTAGCACTTGCTTCCAAACACTCGAAAGTACTTCACTCTGGGCTTCTTTCCTTTCCAAATTTCATAGGCTGTCTTCTTTGTTCCCACTCGGAAGAATATTCTATTACCAATGTGACATACAGTGTTCACTGCTTCTCCCTAAAACTTTTGAGGAATTTGCTTGTTTAGTAGCATGACTCTTGCCATTTCTTGAATCACCAGATTCTTCCTTTCAACCACCCCATTTTGTTGAGGAGTTTTGGAGGCTAAAAATTCCTTTTTGATGCCATTCTTTTCACAAAATGACTCAAATCTTGCATTTTCAAACTTCTTGCCACGATCACTCCTTATCTTGACAACAGCTACTCCTTTCTCGTTTTGTAATCTTTTGCAAAGATTTTTCAATTTCTCACATGCTTTTGATTTTTCTCTGAGAAATTCAACCCAGGCGTACCTTGAGAAATAATCAACAATGACCATAATGCACCTCTTTCCTCCTAGACTTTCAGTTCTTGTAGGCCCTATTAGATCAACATGAAGAAGTTCTAAACAACGTGAGGTAGCAATCACATTCACTTTGTGATGACTAGCCTTTGTTTGCTTTCCCATTTGACATGCCCCACAAATAGTCTTCTCCACCTTTCCAAACTTTGGGAGACCCTCAACCGCTTCAAGTTTAGACACTTTGGCTACTTGTTTGAAATTTGCATGCCCAAATATGTGAT
This sequence comes from Lithocarpus polystachyus, assembly GCA_033629205.1. NCBI lineage: Eukaryota > Viridiplantae > Streptophyta > Magnoliopsida > Fagales > Fagaceae > Lithocarpus > Lithocarpus polystachyus. Next base: position 37,230,758 of record CM066172.1, read on the forward strand.
GCCAAAGTTCCCACATGTCAACACATGCACTTCTACACGAAATGGATGCTGTAGGAACTACTCCATAGCAATTATCGGTAGTCTTATTTCCCTCCAAGACCTGAATCCCTTCTTCATTAATGATTATGCACCCCTTCTTTGAGAATTGAACAAGGAAGTCCTCATCACATATTTGAGTGATGCTTAAGAGATTTGCCTTCAGTCCTTTGATGTATAAGACATCCTTCAATAGACGCAACCCAGGTATCTCAACAGTCCTTTTGCTGAGTACTTGAGCATGACTCTCATCGCCAAAAGTCACGTAGTCGCCAACCTTCTCTTTGAGTGATTTAAACAGTGATTTATCTCCTGTCATATGATGAGAACAGCCACTATCAAGATCCCATAGGCATGAATTAAATACTTTCAAAGAGGTGTGCACAAATAAGCAAGCATGGGACAAGCATTCTTGACCTTCAAACAAAAATTTATCCTCATTTTTCATGCTTTCTTTAGATTGAATTTTTCTTTTCAGATTATCAACCTTCTCACACAGAAGTCTATTTCTTCTTCTATACGTCTTAATTAAAGAGTTAGACTCACATAGACTATTGTGTAAACATTGACTCTTATATTCAAAATATTTCAGCATGTGAATAAACATCCTAGCATGTATCTTTGTTTTTAATAACTCTAAGAGTTCATTGTTAAAACGCCCTTCAAACATACTCACAGAGTCATTATTACAAACACTTAAACCACACTTCAGCATGGTCATTTTCACAGCAATGACTAGAGCATAGGGGTCAAGAATCGCACAAACGATGTACGTGCAGAAAATGAACAAAAGCTTAAAATAGAATTGATAAAAAATCTAAGTCAAATAAAATCACATCCATAGCAGAAATTAAATGACAAAGATTAAGGGAAGAGAAATGCAAACACAAGGACAACACAACGATATGTTACCGAAGAGGAAACCGAAGCCCTCGGTGTAAAAACTCTCCGCTGCCCTCCAAGCGGTCAAATAATCCACTAAAGAATGTAGTTGGGATACAAGGACAGCAATAGACCCTCCAAGTCTAATCTACCTAGTGTACCTAAGCCCTCTAAGCTCCTACTCCAACGAGGTTACGCCGAACCTATTTCTTCTTTAGCTTCTCGGATTCCGCTATAGCCCATAGCAACAACCAATATGAAATTAGTCCCTTCCTAACTGCTTCCCAAAGCACCAAAAAGCCTTCTCACAGATATGGGTATGGTGAGAAAAGGTTTTGGGTAATGAACCTTTCAAAGATCTAACAATAGAGAGGGTGAGAGTAAAGGAATTTGAAGAGTCACAAGGTAAAGATTGTGGATAAGTCAATCTTATTTTTCTCTAGGGTTTCTCTCTTAAAATTCTCTCTAGAAGCTCTCTACATTTCGTGGGAATAAGCTGTATTTATACTGGGGTGAGAAAGGAATGCGAAGTGTCAGTTTTTCCAAAACAGAGCTGGCTGGCGGCTTGGCCTCGCGGCTTGACTGAGTCGCGAGTTCGCCGCGAACTAACTAAATGGCTAGACTGAAATTTTTGTCTTGTAGTGCAACAGTTGGCACGACGGTTCAGCTTCTGGCAGCTTGCCAGTTGCGAGCTACCTACGAGATCTAGTCGCGAGTTCTTCTCTGCACGCTTTACTCGTGTGCAACATTTGGCAGCTTGCCAGTCACGAGACACCAGCTAGATCCAATCGCGAGTCCCTGTTCTGCTGTACAAACTTGAGCATTTCTTCACATTCTCTCACACACTACCTTTAAATAATTCTCACCTAAATACAGGGTTTTTTAAGTGCTGCAATACAAGTAAATTGGCATGAAATAAAGCCAACAAAATGGTTGATAAATTTCAACCTTACACATTCTCTCTTGAACAAATTCATATAACTGATTGATAGACCACACTTCTTGGACATTAGTGGAATTGGAGTGAAGATTAAAAGTGTTCCCAAGTGCTTCTAATCTTTTTTTTGAAATTCACCACACCAAGTTACACTTTCTTGTTCTTATATTCTGAAATTTACTTAGTACATGTTATCAATTGCAATGAAGTAGATCCGTTAATTTTACACTGCGTATCTTTTGTATGCGATACAAACATGTATATTTCCATCAAATGGTATCAGAGCGGTCTTCAATTTCGAATTCGTATAACATGTTTTATGAGTTTTGGAATTAGTGATAATAGTTTCATGTTGTTAGAAGATTATGTATTTAATTTTCTGCATGGTTGTTGAAACTATATTTATGATAAAAATTGCTTTTGATGTTATGATGTTGTTTAAATTTGTATTTAAGTATGTTAAATTGAACTTTAAGGCTATAGCATCAATGAAATTCTGTTTTGATATCAATCTCTGTCAATTATGTTCATAAGATGGTTGTTTGTTAATGAAAAACCGTTAAAAAAACAGCCTTAGAAAAATTTTGGAAATTCAAATTTTACAAAGTTCGATCGATCGAGGATCGATCGAGCAAGCAAATTGTTTCTCGAACGATCAAAATTCACGTTCGATCAATCGAGAACTGGGAATTCAAAATTTTTCCAAGTGTTTTCACATGTATAAAGAGAAAGGCTATGTATAATTAGTTTACGCATGTTTTATAATTAAAAACCTTCTTTCAAAGCATCTAGAGGAAAAGAGATACAATGGTTGGATCTCACGGCCTCCATTGTCGGCTCATAATAGTATGTAATATATACTTTGTCTTTGCTTCGAGCTTAGCATTCCATGCAGAGAGTATTTATTTCCTAGTCCTACAAGATTGAATTTCTTGGTTTATAGTGGTTTGATCAAACACCTTGTCTTAGCTTTGAGCTTTGCATTCCACGCTGAGGGTGTTTTATATCATGATACTACATGATAAGCCTATTAAGGGGATGAAATGTGGCTACACATGATTCTAGACAATGGTATACATTAGACTAAATATTATAATATCCTCTATGCTGAGTTCTTACTATTATTATTTAGAGGCCAAATGTATAATGGCATATTATTAGTGTTTGATAAGAGTTATCATGATAGCACTAATAATGGAAATAGTTCTCAATCAATCATAGTATTTAATGCTCACTCTATGCTGAGGAATATTGAATATGGGATTGGTTTGTCATTGTATGTATTATATTATGATTTTATTAAGGTTCCATACTATATGTTTATATGGTAAATTGATAATGTACAGTTTACTTATCATGTTTATTGTTTTCAAATTTGATCATAGCATCTTTTAGCCCACTTGTTACTATTCTTAATCAAAACAAACTGACTGGATCCATCAATGTTGACTAGAAAAGAAATTTGGACATTGTTCTTACAGCTGAAAAGCACAAATATGTGCTTACTCAACCATGTCCTAGCTTTCCTTCATTAGATGCTTCTCTTGAGGAAAAACAGCGATATGATCGTTGTCAAAAATCTAGTGAGATGGCCAAGTGCTACATCCTATTATCCATATCAAATGTTCTACAGCATCAAATGCAGGATGTAGAACTAGCTTCGAACATTATGCTAAGTATGAAGGAAATGTTTGGTAAGCAAGGTCATTCTACATGGAAAGAAACTATGAGGCAAATTTATAATACCAAAATGACTGAAGGCAATTCAGTACGGGAGCATTGTCTTACAATGATTTCTAATCTGAATACACTAGAGGTTTTGGGTGCCGATATTGATGGAAAATTCCAAGTGGATATGATACTCCAGTCACTACCAGAATCATTCAAGGAATTCAGACTCAATTATAATATGAACAAAAAGATTTATTTATTGTCTGAATTAATGAATGAGTTGGTAGCAGCAGAAGGCATCCTTAGTACTTCTAGTGTTGAAGCCAATATGGGTGACGCTTCTATTTCTCAACCTAAGTCGAAAGGAAAGGGTAAGAAGAAGAAGAAGAAGAAGAAGGACTTCACCAAGCAAAATGGTAAACAAATTGCCTTAGGAGTTGCCAACAAAGTAAAGAAGATCAAAGGAAAGTGTTTCCAATGTGGTGAAAAAGGATATTGGAAGAGGAATTGTCCAAAATTCAGGACTACCAATAATAAGGGTATGAAAAATTCATTCCTCCTTGAAATATGTTTAGTACAAAATCTCATGGATTCTTGGTGTGTGGATTCAGGTTGTACTAATTATATCTACAATTCTTTGCAGGGGTTTCAGGAGACTAGAAAACTTAATAAAGGGGATGTTAGGATTAGTGCCCTTAAATCCTATTGTAATATGCCATGTATGATATTATGTATGACATTATGTATTAAATGATGTATGACTTAATATTGTGATTAATAAAGTTGCTTTATTCTTATCTAAAATGATGGAAACATGAATATTTGGATATTATCATATAGTCCATGAGATGCATAGTATGTGATTTAGTCACAGAAGATATAGATCACAATTTCTTTGTAAACTCAGAACTTTGGTTCGTAGTCGGTGATTAAATTGGGCATTTCATCTACGAAGACTATAACATATCAACTAAAGAGGATTTGTCTTGATCATCGAAGTGGAGACTTCTAGTTGATGTGTTGATATGTTTTAAGAGTTAAGAAATATTGAACTAGACCACTGTGAGATTTATTATTCTCCTAATGACTGTCAAATGAATAATAAATCTCACGATTTATATTTATATGAACTCTTAATTATGAGAGAATAATAGACCTAGTCATGAAGTGTAGGTTGCTTTGATATATTAGGAGTGAGATCTAAAGTATCGGTCAAAACCTCAGTATGTTGAGCCGCCACATTCAGTGTTGATGGAACATACTCAAGATGGAATTCATAGTCTTTTAACGGAGATATAAAATATTCCCTTGAGATAAGTTTAATGGGTTCAGTTATTTAGAGAGTTAGGCCTAACCACTTTAGTAAGATTAAAGTATATATTTATGAAATTAGATTTCATAAATATATGATGAATAACTTTAAAATGATTAAACCGGGTACTCAAGGATTAAGATGTAGTAATTCAAAAAGTGGCAGTCTACGTTTATGACTTTGTATTACTACGAATATTTTATGAAGAGGTTGCATGTACAATAAAGTCTTGGGATATAATTTATTAATAAGGCCTAGAGTGCAATTATATTTATATAGTTGTATTAAATATAATTAATGGTAACTTTGAACTTGTCAAGAGTTGACAGAAAAGCCTAAGGCCCATTGGAGCTAGTGTCTTATTTGTTTCCTTTTGGTCCCACTCCAAGCCACATACTAAAGCCCAATTGGAAAAGCCCAAAAGGCTAACCCAATTAGATAATCAATTATTAAGGGAGAAACATATAGAATTTTCAGAGAGAGACTTCTTAATAAAATGAAGGTATGTAAGCGTTGGACACTTTCTCATTCGCCCTAGAACAAACACATATAACTGATTGAAAGACCACACATCTTGGGCATCAAGTGGAATTGGAGTGAAGATTAAAAGTTTTCCCAAGTGCTTTTCATCTTTGGTTTTGAAATTCACCATACCAAGGTACACTTTCTTGATTCTATATTCTAAAACTTATATAGCGCATGTTATTAATTGCGAATGAAGTAGATCTATTAATTTTCCGCTGCGTATGTTTTGTATGCGATACAAACATGTATTTTTCCACCAAATGGTATCAGAGTGGTTTCAATTTCGAATTTGTATAACATGTTTTGTGGTTTTTGGAATTAGAGTTAATAGTTTCATGTTGTTAGAAGATTATGCATTTAGTTTTCTGCATGGTTGTTGAAACTATGGTTTGATGAAAACTGATATTGATGTTATGATGTTGTTTAAATTTGAATTTAAGTATGTTAAATTGATCTTTAAGGCTATAGCATCAATGGAATTCAGTTTTGATATCAATCTCTATCTATAATGTTCATATGATGGTTATTTATTCATGTAAAACCGTTGAAAACTGCCTTAGAAAATTTCTGGAAATTCGAGTTTCACAAGTTTCGATTAGTCGAAATTTACTTTGGATCGATCGAGTAAAACAATGACCAATCTTTTTGAATCAATTGATATTCGATTGCTAGTCGATTGATCGAATTTTCTTTTTGATCGATCGAGAGGCGATTGAGCATCAATCAAACCTGACAGATGGTCAAGTTCGAAATTTTTAATTTTTTTGACTGATCGAGGGGCACATTCAATAGATCGAAAGAAGGAAAATCAGAAATTTTTCTAAGTGTTTTCAAACTTAAAAGTGCAAGGCTATGTGTACTCAAATTATGCATGTTTTATAATTTAAAAACCTTTATTTTAAAACATCTAGTGGGAGAGAGATATAAGGGTTGGATCTCACGGCTTTCATTGTCGGTTTATAGTAGTATGATTAAGCACCTCGCCTTGGCATATATGCCTTGCTCCCTTCGGAGGGTGTTTAGTTCATGGTACTACAGGTTAAACTTCTTAAAAATAGATGAAGTGTGTTTTTACATCAAGAACGACCACGCTTCCGTGGAGTTACTTGGTGACCCACATTGATTCTAGGCAATGGTATACACTGGACTAAGTATAATGTTAACCTCCCTTTGAAGCTATGTCATTATTACTTAGAGGCTAAAGGAAAAGTGGCAAATTATTTTTGTTTGGTAAGAGTTACCATGATAGCATTAATAATGAGGATAATCCTCGCTTAATCATAGTGATTGGTATGACCTCGCTTCCGAGGAATATTGATTGCGGGATTGAGTTGTCATTGCATATATTATATTATGGTTTTATTAAGGTTCCATACTATATGTTTATATGCTAAATAGATAATGGCCAGTTTACTTATTATATTCATGTTTATTACTTTTAGATTTGAACATGGCATCATTTAGCCCACTTGTTACCATTCTTAATCAAAACAAACTGACTGGATCCAATTTTGTTGACTGGAAAAGAAATTTGGACATAGTTCTCATTGCTGAAGAGCATAAATATGTGCTTACTAAACCATGTCCTAGCTTTCCTTCATTAGATGCTCCTTTTGAGGAAAAACAACGATATGATCATTGGCAGAAATCTAATGAGATGGCCAAGTGCTACATCCTAGCATCTATCTCAAATGTTCTACAGCATCAAATGCAGGATGTAGAACTAGCTTCAGACATTATGCTAAGTCTGAAGGAGATGTTTGGTGAACAAGGCCGTTTTGCAAGGCAAGAAACCATGAGGCAAATTTATAATACCAAAATGGCTGAAGGTAGTTCAGTGAGAGAGCATTGTCATACAATGATCTCTAATCTGAATACATTGGAAGTTTTGGGTGCCAACATTGATGGAGAATCCCAAGTGGATATGATACTCCAGTCACTACCGGAATCATTCAAGGAAATTAGACTTAATTATAACACGAACAAAAAGATTTATTCTTTGTTTGAATTAATAAATGAGTTGGTAGCGGCGGAAGGCATCCTTGGTACTTCTAATGTTAGTCTTGAAGCTAATGTGGGTGAGGCTTCTACTTCTCAACCTAAGTCGAAAGGCAAAGGTAAGAAGAAGAAGAAGAAGGACTTCACTAAGCAAGAGGGTAAACAAATTGCCTTAGGGGTTGCCGACAAAGGAAAGAAGCTAAAAGGAAAATGTTTCCATTATGGTGAAAAAGGATATTGGAAGAGGAATTGTCCAAAGTTCAAGGCTGCCAATATTAAGGGTATGAATAGCTCATTCCTTCTTGAAATATGTTTGGTACAAAATCCCACGGATTCCTAGTGTGTGGATTTAGGTTGTACTAATCATATCTGCAATTCTTTGCAGGGGTTCCAAGAGACCAAAAAGCTTAAAGAAGGGGAATTGTTTCTAACCTTGGCCGTTGGGAGTACGATTCCAGTTGTAGCTATTGGAGTGTTTAATTTATGCTTTGAGTCTGGGGTTTTAATATTGGAAGACTGTTTGTATGTACCTAATGTTCATAAGAATTTAATTTCTGTAACTTATTTGGGTAAAAATGGATATTGTGTTATTCTTAAAGACAATGTTGTAATAAAGAAGGATAAAATGTTTATTTGTTCTGGCAATATTGTGGATGGTCTTTATATTTTAACTCCTGATAAGCTTGAATTATACAATTCTGAATTAGATAATAACTCTCATGTAAAATCATTAAAGAGAAAGTTTCCTTCTACTAATGATGCATATCTTTGACACTTGCGTTTAGGTTATATTAATCCAAACAGAATTCAAAGACTGATCAAAGATGGTCTCTTAGAGACCTTGGACTTTGATGAATTTCCAGTTTGTGAATCTTGTTTGGAAGGCAAAATGACCAAGCGACCTTTTAATGCAAAAGGTAGAAGAGCCCAAGAGTTGCTTGAATTAGTTCATACGGATGTTTGTGGTCTTATGCCACCCAAGCAAAAGGAGGTTATGAGTATTTCATCACTTTCACTGATGATTACTCAAGATATGGTTATGTGTACCTAATGAGACGAAAGTCTAAAGCTTTTGAAAAGTTCAAAGAATTTAGGGCTGAAGTTGAGAACCAATTGGGTAAACGCATAAAGGCCATTCGATCTGATCATGGTGGCGAATACCTTCTTGGGGATTTCAAGGATTACTTAACTCAAAATGGGATTATATCCCAATTAACTGCACCTAGAACTCCCCAACAAAATGGTGTAGCAGAAAAAAGGAATAGGACTCTTTTAGAAATGGTTAGGTCCATGATGAGTTACTCAACTTTACCTATTTCTTTTTGGAGTTATGCCTTAAATACAACAATACATCTTTTGAATTTAGTTCCATCAAAATCTGTTCCCAAAACACCCATGGAATTGTGGAGTGGGCGTAAGCCTAGCATGAAATATCTCCACATTTGGGGTTGTCCAGCACATGTGTTAATAGGGAAATCTGATAAGTTGGAACCAAAATTGGAAGTGTGTTTGCTTGTGGGTTATCCAAAAGAAATTAGGGGTTATTTATTCTATAGTCGTAAAGATAACAAAGTTTTTGTTAGTACAAATGCTAAATTCTTAGAAAATGACTATATCAATAATTTTACTCCTAGAAGTAGAGTTGTTTTGGCTGAAATGAATGAATCTGTAAATAAACAACCAATGGATGTAACTAGGGATGAAGTGGCTGTATTGGATACACCATAAAATACTACTTATGAGATGTCTAGTACACAGGTGCCTCGTCGTAGTGGGAGAATTGTTCGGCCTCCTATAAGATTCATAGGTTTGGGAGAAACTTATGAAGCTATCTCAAAAGAGGTTGAATCGAATCCCTACACTTATGAAGAGGCAATGAATGATATAAATGCACATCATTGGGTCAAAGTTATAAAATCTGAATTAGATTCCATGTATTCCAATCAAGTTTGGAATCTTGTAAAGGCGCCTAATGGCATTAAACCTGTTGGTTGCAAATCGGTTTACAAAAAGAAGAGAGGGATAGATGGAAAGTTTGAAACCTTTAAAGCAATGCTAGTGGCTAAAGGGTACACACAAAAGGAAGGTATTGATTATGAAGAAACCTTTTCACCAGTAGTATTGCTTAAATCTATTAGAATTCTCTTATCCATTGCTGCTCATTATGATTATAAGATTTGGCAAATGGATATCAAGACTACATTTCTCAATGGCAATCTTGAAGAGGAAATCTATAAGATGCAACCAGAAGGTTTCATAGCAAAGAACCAGAGCATATGGTATGCAAGTTGAAAAGGTCTATTTATGGACTTAAGCAAGCATCTAGGTCATGGAACATCAGATTTGATCAAGCAATCAAGTCATTTGGTTTTGACAAAATCTTGATGAACCATGTGTGTACAAAAGACATCAAGACAAAGTAGTAATGTTCCTAGTGCTTTATGTTGATGATATTCTACTCATTGGTAATGATGTAGGGGTCATGTCATCAGTAAAGGTTTGGTTGTCAAGCCAATTTGATATAAAGGACTTGGGCGAGGCTAACTTTATTCTACGAATCAAGCTTTAGCGAGATCACAAGAATAAAATGTTAGGCTTATCACAAGCTGGATATATAGATAAGGTTTTAGAACGGTTTAGCATGCAAAACTCCTAGAAAGGATTACTTCCTTTCAGACATGGAGTTCCTCTATCTAATGACCAAAGGCCTAAGACTCAAGAGGAAGAAGATATGATGAGATAAGTTTCTTATGCTTCTGCAGTAGGAAGTCTCATGTATGCCATGCTTTGTACTAAACCAGATATCTGTTATTCAGTTGGCATGGGCAGCCGATATCAATCAAATCCAGGACCACAACATTGGCAAACTGTAAAGCATATTCTCAAGTATCTACAGAGAACGAGAAATTATATACTTGTTTATCGTTGTGAGGATTTGATTCTCATTGGCTATACAGATTCAGACTTTCAATCGGATCTAGATTTTAGAAAGTCCACTTCAGGTTGTGTGTTCACCTTGGGAGGTGGAGCCATAAGTTGGAGGAGTGTTAAGCAATCTTGTATTGCGGACTCTACCATGGAAGCTGAATATGTTGCTGCTTGTGAGGCAGCAAAGGAAGCTGTTTGGTTCAAGAAATTCCTTTCTGATCTTGGTGTTATGAGAATGGAGCAAGTTCCTATCACATTGTTTTGTGACAATAGTGGAGCAGTTGTACAATCAAAAGATCCAAGGAATCACAAGAAAGGAAAGCACATTGAGAGAAAGTACCACATCATTCGAGACATTGTTGCTTATGGAGATGTGGTGGTAGCAAAGATTGAAAATGCAAATAATCTAGCAGATCCCTTTACCAAAGCCTTGCCTCAAAGGACCTTCGAGTCACATTTGGAGGGAATGGGAGTTAGATTATTGCACAATAGTCTTTAGGGCAAGTGGGAGATTGTTAGGATTAGTGCCCTTAAATCCTATTGTAATATGCCATGTATGATATTATGTATGACATTATGTATTAAATGATGTATGACTTAATATTGTGATTAATAAAGTTGCTTTATTCTTATCTAAAATGATGGAAACATGAATATTTGGACATTATCATATAATCCATGAGATGCATAGTATGTGATTTATGTGATTTAGTCACAGAAAATATAGATCACAAGTTCTTTGTAAACTCAGAACTTTGGTTCGTAGTCGGTGATGAAATTGAGCATTTCATCTGCGAAGACTATAACATATCAACTAAGATGATTTGTCTTGATCATGTTAGTGGAGACTTCTAGTTGATGTGTTGATATTTTTTAAAAGTTAAGACATATTGAACTAGACCCTAACGACTGTCAAATGAATAATAAATCTCACGACTTATATTTACATGAACTCTTAATCTTGAGAGAATAATGGACCTGATCATGAAGTGTAGGTTGCTTTGATATATCAGGAGTGAGATCTAAAGTATCGGTAAAAACCTCAGTATGTTGGGCAGCCACTTTTAGTGTTGATGGAACGTATATTCTAAAGATGGAATTCATAGTCTCTTAATGGAGATATAAAATATTCCCTTGAGATAAGTTTAGTAGGTTCTGTTATTTAGAGAGTTAGGCCTAACCACTTTAGTAAGACTAAAGTATATATTTATGAAATTAGATTTCATAAATATATGATGAATAAATTTAAAATGATTAAACTAAGTACTCAAGGATTAAGATATAGTAATTCACAAAGTGGCAGTCCACGTTCATAACTTTATATTACTACGAATATTTTATGAAGTGGTTGCATGTACAATAAAGTCTTGGAATATAATTTATTAATAAGGCCTAGAGTGCAATTATATTTATATAGTGGTATTAAATATAATTAATGGTAACTTTGGACTTGTTAAGAGTTGACAGAAAAGCTCAAGGCCCATTGGAGCTAGTGTCTTATTTGTTCCCTTTTGGTCCCACTCCAAGCCACATACTAAAGCCCAATTGGAAAAGCCCAAAAGGCTAACCCAATTAGATAATCAGTTATTAAGAGAGAAACATACAGAATTTTCAGGGAGAGACTTCTTAATGAAATGAAGGTATGTAAGTGTTGGACACTTTCTCATTCTCCCTAGAATAAACACATATAACTAATTGAGAGACCACACATCTTGGGCATCAAGTGGAATTGGAGTGAAGATTAAAAGTTTTCCCAAGTGCTTTTCATCTTCGGTTTTGAAATTCACCATACCAAGGTACAGTCTCTTGATTCTATATTCTAAAACTTATATAGCATGTTATCAATTGCGAATGAAGTAGATCTGTTAATTTTTCGCTGCGTATGTTTTGTATGCGATACAAACATGTATTTTTCCATCAGGGGAATTGTTTCTTACTTTGGTTGATGGGAGCAAGATTCCGATTGTAGCTGCGGGAGTTTTTAATTTATGCTTTGAGTCTAAGGTTTTAATATTGGAAGACTCTTTATATGTACCAAATGTTCGTAGGAATTTAATTTCTGCAACTTATTTAGGTAAACATGGATATTGTGTTATCCTTAAAGACAATGTTCTAATAAAGAAAGGTAAAGTGTTTATCTGTTCTGGCAATATTGTGGATGATCTTTATATTTTAACTCCTGATAAGCATGAATTATATAATTCTGAATTAGATAATAACACTCATGTGAAATCATTAAAGAGAAAGTTTTCTTCTACTAGTGATGCATATCTTTGGCATTTACATTTGGGTCATATTAATTTAGATAGGATTCAAAGATTGATCAAAGATGGTCTCTTAGAGCCATTGGACTTTGATGATTTTCCAATTTGTGAATCTTGTTTGGAAGGTAAAATGACAAAACGACATTTTAATACAAAAGGTGGAAGAGCCCAAGGTTTGCTAGAACTAGTACATTCAGATGTGTGTGGTCCTATGTCAATCTAGGCAAGAGGTGGCTATGAGTATTTCATTACTTTCACTAATGATTACTTTAGATTTGGTTATGTATACCTAATGAAACGGAAGTCCGAAGCCTTTGATAAGTTCAAAGAGTTTAGGGCTGAAGTTGAGAATCAATTAGGTAAACACATAAAGGCCATTTGATCTGATCGTGGTGGCGAATACCTTCTTGGGGATTTCAAGGATTACTTAACTAAAATGGGATTGTATCCCAATTGACTTCATTTGGAACTCCACAACAAAATGGGGTAGCAGAAAGAAGGAATAGGACTCTTTTAGATATGGTTAGGTCCATGTTGAGTTATTCGACTCTACCAATTTCCTTTTTAGGATATGCCTTGAAAACTACAATGTATCTTTTGAATTTAGTACCTTTGAAGTTTGTTCAGTCAGGGTGTTTTGGAACATTTGAGCAAGTACTTCTTCAGTCGCACCTAGGTGCTGCATAGCCTTTATATACATCTTTAGATGGGACTTTAGGCAACGGTCCCGTCAAACTTGTTCAAGGTCGGCATCTTTAACTTAGGAGGCTATCTCACATCAGGGAAAAATGAGAGGGATTTGTGGTCCATGAGGTCTTCCATCTTACGAGTTCTTCTAATTATCCCTGAAGGAAAATTACATGTTTGTATCGCATACAAAACATACGCAGCGGAAAATTAACGGATCTACTTCATTCGCAATTGATAACATGCACTATGTAAATTTCAAAATATAAGAATAAAAGAGTGTACCTTGGTGCGGTGAATTTAAAACCAAAGAGAAGAAGTTCTTGAGAACATTTTCAATCTTCACTCCAATTCCACTTGATGCCCAAGATGTGTGGTCTCTCAATCAGTTCTATGTGTTTATTCTAGTGAGAATATGAAGGAGACTCTCTTTCATATACATATAAACATACAAACCATTTCATTCTAATATAAAATTTTTGTATATTTCTCTCCACATAACTGATTATCTAATTGGGCTAGCCTTTTGGGCCTTTCCAATTGGGCTTTAGTGTTTGGCTTAGAGTGGGACCAAAAGGGAACAAATAAGACACTAGCTCCAATGGGCCTTGGGCTTTTCTGTCAACTCTTGACAAGTCCAAAGTTAGCTTTAATTATATTTAATACCACTATATAAATATAATTGCACTCTAGGCCTTATTAATAAATTATATCCCAAGACTCTATTATACATGCAACCCCTTCATAAAATATTTGTAGTAATACAAAGTCATAAATATAGACTGCCACTTTGTAAATTACTACATCTTAATCCTTGAGTACCCGGTTTAATCTTTTTAAGTTATTCATCATATATTTATGAAATCCAATTTCATAAATATATACTTTAGTCTTACTAAAGTGGTTAGACCTAACTCTCTGAATAAACATACACCATTTCATTCTAATATAAAATTCTGTATGTTTCTCTCCACATAACTGATTATCTAATTGGACTAGCCTTTTGGGCCTTTCCAATTGGGCTTCAGTGTGTGACTTGGAGTGGGACCAAAAAGGAACAAATAAGACACTAGCTCCAATGGGCCTTGGGCTTTTCTGTCAACTCTTGACAAGTCCAAAGTTACCATTAATTATATTTAATACCACTATATAAATATAATTGCACTCTAGGCCTTATTAATAAATTATATCCTAAGACTCTATTATACATACAACCCCTTCATAAAATATTCGTAGTAATACAAAGTCATAAATATAGACTGCCACTTTGTAAATTACTACATCTTAATCCTTGAGTACCCGGTTTAATCCTTTTAAGTTATTCATCATATATTTATAAAATCCAATTTCATAAATATATACTTTAGTCTTACTAAAGTGGTTAGGTCTAACTCTCTAAATAACTTAACCCATTAAACTTATCTGAAGGGAATATTTTATATCTCCGTTAAGAGACTATGAATTTCATCTTGAGAATATATGTTCCATCAACACTAAATGTGGCTGCCCAACATACTGAGGTTTTGACCGTTACTTTAGATCTCATTCCTGATATATCAAAGCAACCTACATTTCATGATCAGGTCCATTACTCTCTTAGGATTAAGAGTTCATGTGAATACAAGTCGTGAGATTTATTATTCAATTGATAGTCGTTAGGAGAATAATAAATCTCACAGCGGTCCAATTCAATATGTCTTAACTCTTAAAACATATCAACATATCAACTAGAAGTCACCACTTCCATGATCAAGACAAATCATCGTAGTTAATATGTTATAGTCTTCGCAGATGAAATGCCCAATTTTATCACCGACTACGAACTATAATTCTGAGTTTACAAAGAACTTGTGATTTATATCTTCTGTGACTTTTCACATAAATCATATATTATGCATTTCATGGACTATATGATAATGTCCGAATATTCATGTTACCATTATTTTAGATAAGAATAAAACAACTTTATTAATCATAATATTAAGTCATACATCATTTAACACATAATGTCATACATAATATCATATATGGCATATTACAATAGGATTTAAGGGCACTTATCCCAACAATCCCCTCCATTTTGTTCATTCTTTCATTGATCTTCTTTTCATTCTCCTTGGTTGGTGGATTATGATCAGTCTTGTCCTTTTCTTGGTTACTCTCTAGATTCTGAAGCTGTTGCATCATATGGTTCATATCCTCTCTTAGCTGGATTTGATTAGCTAGCATGGTGTTGAGTAGCTCTTGAGTGTTCATGGGTTCCTCGGTGTTTGGGTGTTCTTCCTCTTCTGCCATAGTGTTGGGAGCTTCAGACTTCCTGTGGCTTGAACTATCTTGTAGGTTGAAGGGTTGTAATGTTGCTGTAGCAGAGTTTCTTCTATGCTCACGGGCTTTAATACCGTGATGGGAGTGATGGGCTTGGAATTGGAGCTATTGGCATAAGTGTTGGCCTTAGGTTCTCTTTGTAGCCTTCCTTCAGATCTTGACCAAATTCTCCCCTAATGACAGGCTTGGTCAGGTTAATTATAGCTAAGTCCCCATCCATATCAATCAATCAACCAAAACAAACACTTGGTACCCAAATCTAATGAAGATCGGTGATCCATGGTTACTACCACCACATTTTGTTGAAAGGGGTGCATATATATTTGCTTTGATGGTACACACTATGACAGTTAGGGAAAACTTTTAACAAACAATACACATAACAAAATATCATACAACAAAGTATCATACAACATCTCAACAAACATAAATAAACATGTTGGGAAATTTAGACCATTGTTAAGGACATATTTTATGTAATTGACTAATCCTTTGACAAAATGTACTTTACTTGTAATTGGGTAGATGTAGGATGTGTTTAATACTTCAAGAATCATGTTGTTCAAGCCAAATATTAAAGCCATAAAGATTAGACTAAGAAACAAGTGAAGAAGGGTTGTTCATTAAAGCTAGACAAATTCTCGACAGCTCTTGATAGATAATATCTATTAAGGCTTAATTGGTGTCGACAGCTCTCGACAGCTACAATCTATCGAGGTCTCGATAGCTGCTTGATAGATGTATCTATCGAGAATTATGAAATTCAAATATTCAGATTGATTTTTAGCCAATGCTTATGTATTTGTGTAGGGTTTCTTTTCTCACAATCCTAGTCATATATAAGGCTTATTTTAAAGGCCGTCATGTAAGAGAATACAAGGAGAACACATGCAAAAAGTGACCAATGCCTTATTCTCTCTGAAGGAAGCTACTGCGTCTTTGCGCCTTAGGGTTTTGTAACCAAGTGCTTCTTGATCTTCATTGTTAATGAAGTGAAGAACTTTAACTTTGCAGCCAACAGTCTTTTTCAAGTTGGTGAGTTAGTCACATACTGGGAGCCGTGCATCATTGGTTAGTCACGTACTGAGATCTGTGCAAAAGAGTGGTGTTCATATACCGAAGAGTTTAGAGGTTCTGAAGCAGTAGAAGGTTTCTGCTATAAGTTCATCTACGGGGATTGGAGAGTCTAGGGACAAAGGTGTTGTACTAGATCTAAAATTTCTTTTTATTATAGCGAATTGCTTTTCGGGAAGGTTTCCCTCCAAGATTTTTACTGTGAAACTAGTTTGTTTCATTGGTTTTCCTGGGTCATCATATCTCTTCTTATTTACTTTTACGCTGTGCATGATATTAACATGATATTGATGTTTGTTTGTTTTAACAAGTTTTATACATAACAAATCTAATTAACAACTTGGGTTTAAAATTTGTTAATTCTATCAACCGGGGTCTAAATTTCCGAACAAAGAGAAGTTTCAGATCTAGTACAAAACCTTTGTCCCTAGACTTTACAATCCCCATAGATGAACTTACAGCATAAATGTTGTTTGGAAAAATGTTGTTTCATGCTTCATCAAAAGTATGATGGTGAGACATTGTCATTTTGTTGTGTGTTCTTATTGGAATTTAGGGCATTGTATGGTTGATCATGTTGCAATTTTGTTGTGTGTTCTTCATTCGTCTCCCTCAATATTTCTTTAGATCCTTGTGTTCTTAAGCACTTTTGCCACACACCCATTTTTAGTGAAACCCATTTTCAAACCCATCTTTTCTTTGCACCAAAATGTCTTCTTCTTCAAATAGATCCTCTTTTCTTACTTTTCATGGAAAGAAATATGATCCCACATTTCATTGGAATGATAAGGAGGGGATCCTTCAGGACCCCAAGACCTATGCTCCATATTATCACATGGACATCAAGGTGAGTTTTTCTTTGGTTTCTTTGTTTGGAAAAATGTTGTTTCATGCTTCATCAAAAGTTTAATGGTGAGCCATCATCATTTTGTTGTGTGTTCTTATTGGAATTTAGGGCATTGTATGGTTGATCATGTTGCAATCTAGGCTTTGGAGCATGTCTGAATTGTTGTTGTTGTTGTTGTTGTTTTTCTTTCATGGTGTAATTTGGACAATGTTGATTGCTTATGGAATTTTGGCAATGTTGGTAATTTGTGATATTATTGGATGAATTCTGGCTTGGATTTTGGGGGCATTGGCATTGTGAAAAATTTGTGTTGTAAGCTTGGATGAATTTATTCATGATGTATGTGAGAAATTTTGTTGGCATGTGTAAATTTATTTCATGAACAAATCAAAATTTTTGTGGGTATGAGTATGGAAAAATTTATGCGTATGGAAAATTTTTGTAGATAAGGAAGAATTTGATGGGCATGAAATTTTGGCTTTGGAAAAATTTTGTTGGGTATGTGAAGTTGGATCATGAAAAAAATTTTGTGGTTATAATTTTGGATATGTGGGAACTTATTTGTGGATGGACATGTGGGAATTTTTTATGGCTATCCTGGGCATATGGGAAAACATTTTTGATTGTGTATGGTTATTAGAAAAATTTGATAGTTGTGTATGGACATGTGAAACATTTTTTATTGTGATAAATTTTTTGGTGGGGGCATTGACTTTTTTTTTTTTTTTTTGTTGGAATTTTTAAACATATGATTTTGGTCATGGAAAAATTTTTGGTCATGGAATAATGGGCTAAATTTTTATGTAGCAGAGCCTCAAAAGTCAAGGTAGTCTCTAAATGTTAAAGAGCATATAGGAGGCATAGTCTCCTGCCATTAGGAATATCATCAATGATGCGGGCTTTGATACTTTCTTTGAAGCTTTACTAAATCAGAAGACTTATGAATACAAGGACCTCCAGCTACTCCTTGCTATGTCAGAACGCTTTTGGGACACCACATGTACCTACCATTTTCCAGGCATTGGTGAGGTAATGTTGAAACCTTACAACTTTTCCGTCATCACCAGCTTGAAGTTAGGGGTAAGAGAATCCATGTCCATGACTCCCTTTCTTCAAATGAAAGAAAGGAACTTCTAGGTGTAATGCCTTCCAAAATGAGGAGTAAAAAAATTCCTTTGTCGTGGCTATGTGAGAACATTAGCAAATGTGATACTGTGGCAAGGGGTACCCGCATGTTCATGCTTCTTTTCATTGTGATTTTCTTATGCCCAGATTTAGGAAATAAAGTGAATCTGCGTATTTATGGAGCTTGAGAAACATTGAGCAAATCAAGAATTATGATTGGGGCGGTATGGCTTATGCTACCCTTTTGCATTTCATGGCTCAGCTTTCTAGGCATAGCCTTTCAAGCCTAGGTGGGGCTCCATTTGTATGCAGGTGAGGTTTGGAATTTTTGGCTATGTATGGGTTTTCGAAAGTTATTTTGGCTAGATTGTAATGGTGTTGTGAATTTCTTTTTTTAAGGTCTGGATGTATGAATACTTTGGAGTTGGCCCTTAAGTTCAGGAGGAGGTTAATGGCATTTTTCCAAGATTTCTTCGTTGGTTGCCCAAACATCGTTTGTCAATGCCCTCCAGGCATTCTTTGGTAATTTGGCACTTGGTGATTAACAACTTAACTATTGATGATGTGAGTCCTTTCCCTTTTTTTTGTGGAATCTTAGGTGCTTAGTGGTGGTTCGGTCATTTTCTCATTCTCAGTTATGTTATGATTTTTTAGATGTCTTTGAATCCTTGGGTTGGATTTGAGGAGTATGCGGAGTGTGAAAGGGGCTTTAGAGCTGAATAGCCATCAAGTATTGTTTAAGTGTGGGCATGGAAGGTATTGGTATCTTGGTAATCGGGTGTTGGTATAGGTTCAACATGTATATCCTCCTACAACAATTCCAGTTCCTCCTTGTCCCACTGTCTGGTTGGCTGGCCTTCTGGTTGATGAAGAAATTGCTCAGGCCTGTGTTGGCTTTGTGGTTATAGGAGTAGCAGGGAATTATTCTGAATTTATTCGAACTTATCTGCAAGGTTGCCTGGCTGGCATATCGGTATTTCTCTTCCCTTTTGAAGTCAAATTTTCGTCTTGCATATTCCTTTTCGTAATTTCTGCTTCGTGACAACATTTGCATGTTGGATTTTCAGATTCCATCCTCTAAAGGAGAGGAAGAGGGAGAGGAAGAAGAAGAAGAGATTCCTAAATGGCTCTTGGTCTTGGTAGATTTGTGCTTCAGGTTGATGTCGATCTCGTGGAGGAAAGTATGCAAATGATTCGAGGTTTGCAACTGTTGGCTCGTACTTAGTCTTCCCAATATGTGATCAATAAGGCAAGTTAGGTATGCAATGATGCTTTCCAAGTGGCTTTTGATTGGATTTTTCTTGATAAATAACACTTGATTTTGCTGACTTTTCAGGTGAGTCGAATGGAAGCGGCTCATTCCACCAGAAGAACTTTAGAGGACAGGATCAAAAACCTTGAACTTGATAACTATCAGTATGATCCTCGATTCTACGCAAGTCAATAGAGGAAATACTAAAGGTGGTTCCTCTAGAGGTAGGTTGAGGAAGTCTTCTCGCATGCAGACCCAGAGTCCTAATGATGTTTGATTTGTATTTTTAATTTTTCCTGCAAAACAAATGGAAGTGTTCCTTAGATAATCTTGAATAAACTCGCATGTTTAGCCCTTTGTCCTTGGAATCGCCTTGGATCATGAAGAAACTTTAACTGAGACAGGTTTAGAATTCACTTGATGAGGCCTTGTAGTACCAATTTAAACTTATCTTGATTGGCTCTAATGGAATCCGCACTTACTTGAATGCGGTGGAGCCGAATGCCCCTAGTTTAAAATGAATGCATGATTTTTTTTTTGTAATTTTGATGATCTGATTTTTTGAAAAGATTATGATGGTGGTCTTCTTCTTCTTCTTTGAAAATGAATGGGCCATTGGCGAATGCCCCTAGTTTGAGAGATATATTCAGGAGCTTGGAAAAAAAAAACTTAATTTGATCAATTTTTGAAAATAATGATGCAAGTAATGATTTTTGAAAACAAATGAGTTAGGCATGTCTGAATGCCCTAGTTTAACCAAAAAAATCTTTTTGAGTGTTTAACAATACTAAAAAAAATGCTTGAAAATGCAAAATTGCATGAAATTTCATGAATGAGTGATGGGGGGGCTAAGTGCCATTTGGAACTTGAGGAGTCCTGTTTGGCACTTTGAAAGTGATGATCGGCACTTTTAGAGTGCCGAATGGCACTTGGCCACACCATGACGCTTACGCCATGGTGGGCCAACTCCTCATGCTTTTCCAATGCGTGTTTCGCATTATCATGTTTTTTGAAAAATATTTTCTTTGTTTGTGACCATGAATCACTTTCCTACTCAGCTACAAACTCTTTGAAACCTATTTAAACCTGATTTAGGAACTGACATAGTTTATATTAATGATCTCTCTTGCAACAAATCTTTGCATCAAGGTTAGCAAAACACAATAATCACAAGCAAAAGTCATCCATAGCTAACAATCAAAATTTTTCTCATTCAACAATTCATGATATCAATAGATGGGTTTGTAGCTTTGATTTCAGTACCAAGACCAATTTTACAGCCTACAAACTGGAGGGGATTAAGTGTCTGAGGAATGTCAAAATCAAGTGGGATTTCCTTCATGCTGCTGTGAAATTCTGGGATCCTGAAGATCATGTGTTCTGGTTTAAAATTGCTGAACTCTGTCACACAATAGAAGAATTTTCCACTATCCTAGGCTATGATCCAAGCAAAAAATTTGTAGTGGTTTCTTGTGATCCCAGGCATAGGGAGTTTTTGTCTGATGCTCTCCGTCTTCCTACTTCCATCACTAGTGGTATGGTTGAAGGACATATGGTGAATCTTCATGCAATTGTTTCTAGGCTAATTAGCAAATGCACTTATGGAGTGGCCAACAATATACCGAAAATTTTTGGCTTGGCCCTATGCGTTGTGGGAGAATTTTTGCTTTGCTCTGGAAGGCACAGTTTTACGGATGCTCGGGCCATAAGTGTTGTGAGTCAAATCAAGGATAGTGATAATCTTGCTTTTCTAATCTTCGCAGAAACAATTCTAGGATTGGATGGTGTATTTCTGGTGGAGAATCTCAAAACTTCCTTGGGAGTCCCTTGGTTTTGTAGATATGGCTGTTGAAGTGATTGGATATGATTGCCAGGCTTACAACTGGTAATTATGGTCCTAGCAGTTTTCTTAGCAGGGCTATTATCAAAACTGAGTGTCAAACTGAAAGCGACTGGGTGAAGGTTTTGAACAGGAAATCTAGTGCCTCAATCCGATGGAACTGTTATTGGTGGAAGTGTCCACCCCTTCTACTGCGATCTCCAAGATCAGATCACATCTTCATTGTTGGATTGTGGAGGGCCTCTTTTTATAAGGCGGATAGACTCTTGAGGCAATTCCAATATAAGCAAGGAATGCCTGATGGAAAACGAAGAAGACCTTTCACTCATATGGACATAAATCCTACTTCTATAAGGAACATGTTGTTGGGCTTGGAGATGGTTGACCGAGTGGATCTGTCTTTTGTCAAGGATCATTTTCATAGGATGGCTACAAAATACTCTAATTGGTTGGTCGACAAGATAGCTGACATGGTTGCTATGAGAAATCAGTTTCTTAGAGATAATTAGGAAAGACACGATGAAGACAACTATGAATTCAAAAGAAGGGTTAAGGATGATGAAGTACCTAACACTGGAGAAATCAATGATCAACAAAAAGAGAAAAGGCTGAAGACAAAATGACCATTTTATTTTTGGCTTTGAACATGTTTATTTTAAAGTTGATGTAAAGACTCTTATGTTTATGAATTATTTAGGATTTGCAGGTTAAGGGTTCTGTTTAAGGTTTAGGTTTTGGAGTTTAACTTTTTTTATGGTTTGGTTTAGGGTTTGGGTTCTTGAGGAAAAAAAAAAATTGCTTAAATGGCCAATGGAGGGCTTGGGGAAATTGTGACCTGTTCAAGGCATGGTTGCCTACATACCCCTTTTGTAGAAGAATCAGGTCATCGTGTAGTTCATTGATTTTTTATTTGCCTTAATTTTAATTTCCGTTTGCATCTTGAACCGGGGCTCGAATTTCTTTCAACACTAAATCCCCCAACTTCAAATCTCCAATTCTTACTTTCTGGTCAAAAGCTTTCCTAAGCCTCCTTTGGTAACCTTGAATATGATACAAGGCCTTAAGTCTCTTCTCATCCAACATGCATAACTGGTCATATTTGCTTTGCAACTAATCTGCTTCAAGGGTTTCACTTTCCAATATTGTCCTTAGTGAACGGATACCCATTTCAATGGGAAGGACTACTTCTATCCCTTACACCAATGAATAAGGAGTGGCTCCTGTGGCAAATCAAATTGATGTTCTATACCCCCAGAGTGCATAGGGCAATTATAGGTGCCAATCCTTGTAGTTCTTTATGCTCTTCTTTATGATTCGCCCAATGTTTTTATTAGCAGCCTCAACTACTCCATTAGTTTGAGGACGGTAAGGTGAAGACTTGTGGTGTTGAATGTTGAACTTTTGTAGTCGTTTCTCTGTTTCTCCTTTGAAATGCAACCCATCGTCTGAAATAATTTCATATGGTACCCCTTATCTGCAGCTGATATTGGTCTGAATGAATTGAGCAACTTTCTTTGAATTCTAAACCTTATATGAGGCAGCTTCTACCCATTTAGTGAAATAATCAATGGCTACGAGTATGATTCATGACTATTGGATGTTTTTGGGTGAATCTTCCCAATAATGTCATTCTTTATATAGAGAATGGTCAAGGTGATGTCATAGTATGTAATGGCATAGGTGGCATGTGCTTCAGATCTCTATGGACTTGGAATTGATGGCATTTATGAACATGAGCCACACAGTCATCTTCCATAATAGTCCAATAATAGCCTTATCTCATTATCTTCCTTGACAGCATGTATGCATTCACATGTGGCCCATAACTTGACTCATGAACCTTTTCAATTATTTGCTGTGCTTCCTTGGTGGTTACACAAAGGAAATGAAATCCATCATATGATTTTCTGTAAAAACTTTCACCATAAATAATGTAATTAGTAGACAACCTCATAATGGTTTAATGATCATTCTTGTTTGCAAATTTTGAGTATGTCCCACCCTTGAGGTGTTGCAGGACGTTTGAATACCATTCGCCTTCTCCATTGTTTTCTCGGTCCTCTTCTATTGTCATGCAATAGGCTGGTTCTTCTTTTTGCTCTACCACTATTGGTTTGGCTTTATCTTCTTTTGGCCCATCCATCATGGATGCCACGGTTGCTAAAGCATCGACAATTTGATTTTGCATCCTTGGCACATATTGATATTGGATCTTGCTGAATTTTGATGCCCACTTCTAAAGGCATTCATGATAAGGCATCGACCTTTCTTCTTTGATCATCCATTTATTCTAAATCTAGGTGATTATCAAAGCTGAGTCTCCGTATACCTCCAACTCTTTTACTCCAAGGCCTTGGGCTGCTCATAACCCCAAGATGCAAGCTTCATATTTAGTGGCATTGTTGGTGGCAGGAAAGTTGAGTCTGCCAAAAAAGGGAATGTGTGTCCCTTTTGGAGAAATTAAGAGAACTTCAATGCCACTTCCATTTACATTTGTTGCTCTATCAAAGTACATCTTCCATAATTTTACTTCAATCCCTATGATGTCTTCAACTGAAAAGTCTCATTGAATTTCTTTAGCTTCTTCAAGTGAACAATGGGCTAAAAGGTCAGCAATTGCTCTCCCCTTTACAGATTTTTGGGTCACATATTTAATATCGAATTCTGACAGAAGCAACACCTATTTTGTTAGAATTTAGACCCCTATAAAACTAGATTGTTTAACCCAATTAATTTACCAAGTGGATACTTAAGTTTATTATTTAGATCTAGGTTAAACACATATAATCATAAATAATAAAGCAGTGGAAAATAAAGAATACAAAGATCTGATGACCCAGGAAAACTAAATCGGTAAAAAACCTGGGGAGGATTTAACCTAACTATCCTCAAGGTAAAACAACAAATCCACTAGAAAGAATTGAAGTTTGTATAATAGCAACTTAGACCACTAACATCCTATTGCTACCTCGAGTAGAAAACTTACTACCACGACCACATGATAGCTCCGAGTCCACGGACTACTTCTTTCCTTATCCTTTGCAAAACACAAACACCCACGCTTGTGACTTTGAGATCCCACTCAAAGGTTTAGTAACACAAACTCTCCTGTTTATGACTCCAAGACCACCCTTAAAGGTTTAGATCATCAGTACCTTTGATGACTAGAGAAGACAACAACTTCAACAACACCGGATCTTGAGATTCTTCAAGCAATAACACCAGTAGAAGATATGAGAGATCTTTTTAGGAACAAAATCCTAAATACAAAAGAGGCACACTCTTCTCTCTCTAAAAATCCTTATAAAACGTGCTTAGGGTTTCCTTTATATAGTGAGAGAAGTTGATCTGAAACCCTAATCCTTAATGGGCTTGAACTACTGTTTGGGCCAACTTAAAATTCTGCAGATATGATTCTCGATCGGTCGAGCCTGTTTCTCGATCGGTCGAACTAGACAATTTCTAAATTCTTCTTTCTGCAGCTTACTTGTTCTTGAATCTTGACTTGAATCACCTTGAGCATTATCTAATAAAACCTATAGACTCTAAGATCTATATCTAGACAAGTTTGTGTTCACGATTTGCCAATTGTTCTAAACTTTTAGAACTTAACAATCTCCCCCTTTGGAAATTCGTGACAAAACTTACATACAAAATGAAATGCTCAAATACAAGAACAACCCAATACAATGAAATTCCCAATTACATCACAAATTCCAGTCTAAGACTCCTAAACTAGAAGTTGCAAGAAGATGTAGAAGGTCTTGATCAGAATGTACCCTGAAAACACTCAAAAGAACACATCACCGCATGTGTGGAAAGAAAGACATATAAACAATAATACGAAACAGAAATATAAAAAAAAAAAAAAATTCTAACTCTCCCCCTAAGTTAGATGCATAAAAAAAATTTATATTCTCCCTCTTTTAAAACAATTTCAACTCCCCCTAAACAAAAAAAAAAAAAAAGAAAAAAAAAAAAAAAAGCAGGATTGAGTCCCACATTTCATCTATTTCTCCCCCTTTTTGTCACGAGTTGACAGAGACAATTCCCCGCCTTTTAAAACAATTTCAACTCCCCCTAAACAAAACAAACAGGATTGAGTCCCACATTTCATCTATTTCTCCCCCTTTTTGTCACGAGTTGACAAAGACAACTCAAACAAAGAGTAAACAAAAAACATACGCAACAAAAGTCAATAGAAAATAGAGAATCAAGGAAACAAATGAATCCAGCTCTATAGAGAATAAAAGCAACTCCCCTTATAAACAACAAAGGTTAAAAACAAGTTTCTCTCCCTATAAAAATAGGAAAAACAAAACAAATTTTAGGAAAAACAGTTTTGGAGAAAATTTAGGAGGTAGCGATAAATAAAAACACAAACAAAAAAAAATGGAGTTGAGGATACACATAAAGAAAAATATTCTCTCTTTCAATAAATGCAAACTTGACACTACGTGACCTATAAACAGTTGCATGAGTAGAGAAAATATTTGCACATTGATTATCTATCATATCTCTTAAGAAAAATATTTTCTACAATTTACACATAAAAAATAGCATATACTAAGAGCACAAAGGACTCAAAAAATAATCAATCAATTTTTAATTTAAGTTGAGTACCCAATTTAGTAAAGTGTATGTATGTTATATGTGAAAACAATGAGATATATGACTGCAAAACTATAAGATGGATACAAAAAATAATGTAATGCATGTGAATCCTAAACATAAATGACGCATGAAAAAAAATTTGGTCAAAAACTTAGAAACTAAAAATTTTTCAATTTCGATCGATCAACCATCGATTGAATACCAATCGAGTCAGGTAGAATCAAACCAAAATTTTTATCGCAATTTCGATTGGTCGAGAAACAAATTCGATCAATCGAAAATCTGGAAAACTTAAATTTTTGAAAAACAGTGCAATTTTATGCAAAATCTCCTCAAAGCACAATATTTCATGAATGAAATCCATTAGTATGAGACTAAAAGTTTTTCAAAAACACATGAATTCAACCCAGATCTCTCAAAAACAAGTTTATCAACCAATTTGTCCACAAAACTCAAATTTGGCATCAAAATCAAGGAACATATAATCTTGGATGACCACAACAAAATCACACACAATAACATGTACAAAGTTTAGCAAAGAATAACTTGTGTAGTGCGTGCAACTAGCAAAAACTTGAGAAACATTTGATGTGATATGTGAATAGTAAGCAATCACAATTTCTACACAATTCATCACATGCAATTTGAAAGAGACTATCACCTAAAAAGTTACATTATATAACTCTCACATCTCCTAGAATAAAAGCTTGCAATCATGTGAGTTTCTTGATTTGCCTCATGATGTACACACCAATTTTAATTGATTAGAATTCATTAGAGCCCAATAATGTACACACCAATTTTAGCATTTAATCCGAGGCTACACCTTATGTTCATTTTGTGCATGTGCTGCACTTCCTCAAGCACAAAATCTTACGATATGCACTAAGGTGTTCATAATTGGTTAGTAAACAGTGGTGAGATGGTTATTTATGCCTTTCTCAATAAGTTCAAGTTCGACAATCAAAGGTATGTGACTTCAAGACCAAGATCATGTGATCAAAAACTATAAACACTCCCACACAACATGCACTACAAAGCTCAAACTAGTAAAGTGCAAAAAGTAAGCTCATCCAAGCTAAACAAGGTACATAAACATGTTATGTAAAGATAATATAGCCAACCTTGATTATAAATCCAAGATATATAATACAAAACACATAAAAATCTTTTTGGTTAAAAAAAAATTTATGACCAAAACTAAAAGCACACATTATGCTAAATAATTAAAAATGCAAATGCAATGTATGACAGTGCTTAACTAAGCTATATAGGGTACATAAACAAGAAATATCAATTTCTTAATTAACCCTTGAGTACATGTACAAACTAGTACATACACAAAATCAGAAAAAGCTTAGCACTTATATAACACATACTATTTATGTTTCTCCACAATATCAAGCATGTTCTAAATCAAGAGAGATATCATAATTCATGTAATCCTCAAGAAAAGATAAAACTAGACACAAAATAAAATATTTTAGTCTTTTTGAAAATTTTCAATGTTTTTGGATTTTTTTTTTAAAACAACCTAAGAAAATAAAACAACCAAAAACTAAAAGAAAACATGTCCATAATTAATTAAAAGAATTAAATCAAGGACAAGTAAACAACACTCACCTTTGGCATGAGTCTTTTCTCACCCATATAGCATGAGTCTTCAGCTTTGTAGGTGAAAATCCATGAAAAGCAGAGTGAATTTGAGGGATTACACCAATCTTCTGAGAAAGACTAAAATCCTGCAAATTCCTTTCACAAGCTTAAATTTTTCAAAAGAATATGAAACAATTTGTATGGACTTATGGCAAGAGAAATATCATCACATATCCTAGATTGAAATACTGAATGCTTAAATCTCAATTTATGACAATTAGGACGTATGTGACCAGAAACACCACAAAAGTGACAAATAGGAACAAATTTAGGAACATCAGTATTCCTAATAGCAAATCTAGTCTCAGATTTTGGTTTTTGCCTCAACAAAGAACAATTTGGTCTAATATGACCAACAACACCACAAGGATGACAGGTAGGCACAAAAACATATTTATTATGCTCTCTAACAGTAGGTTTAGACTTAGGTTTAGAAACTTCAGCGTTAACATCAGAACTTTTTACCTTTGTCTAACCTAGGAAAATAAGCCTTTTCTTTATTCTTCCTCTTGAAAGGAGGGACATAAACTTTTTCAGATTTAGGCTTAAGAGAAACAGAAACACTTCTGTTATCAACAGCAGGCTTGGTACTAGTCAAATATTCAATTTTAACTTTAGATTCAACTAACTCTTGTTCCAAGCTTTTCATCTTCTCATCTTGAGAGGAAATTTGATTTCTCAAAAATTCATTCTTTTTATTAGATTCATCTAATCTAACAACCAATTCCTCTTTTTCAAGATTAGCCAATTTTAACTCTTCCTTGAATTTCTTAGCAATTTTCATAGATTTCAATAATATCGTACGGAGAGTTTCACAGGCATTAATAAGATCAACAGAAACAACAGTATCCTTTTTATTCAAATCATCACAAACATGAGCAGAAAGACACTTCAAATTATCCATGATAATAGGGATCAAGGATCAATTCTTAGATCAAAAGATCTAAAACAAAAGAGCTACTCGTTTTGATACCACTTGTTAGAATTTAGACTCCTGTAAAACTAGATTGTTTAACCTAATTAATTAGCCAAGTGGATACTTAGGTTTATTATTCAGATCTAGGTTAAACAAAAATAATCATAAACAATAAAGCAGCGGAAAATAAAGAACACAAATATCTGATGATCCAGGAAAACCAAACCGGTAAAAAACCTGGGGAGGATTTAACCTAGCTATCCTCAAGGTAAAACAACAAATCCACTAGAAAGAATTGAAGTTTGTCTAATAGCGACTTAGACCACTAACATCCTATTGCTACCTCGAGTAGAAAACTTACTACCACGACCACATGATAGCTCCGAGTCCACGGACTACTTCTTTCCTTAGCCTTTGCAAACACAAACACCCATGCTTGTGACTTTGAGATCCCACTCAAAAGTTTAGCAACACAAACCCTTCTAGTTGTGACTCCAAGACCACCCTTGAAGGTTTAGATCATCAGTACCTTTGATGACTAGAGAAGGCAGCAACTTCAACAACACCGAATCTTGAGATTCTTCAAGCAATAACACCGGTAGAAGATATGAGAGAGCTTTTTAGGAACAAAACCCTAAATACAAAAGAGGCACACTCTTCTCTCTCTAAAAAGTCTTATAAAAACGTGCTTATGGTTGCCTTTATATAGTGGGAGAAGTAGATCTGAAACCCTAATCCTTAATGGGCTTGAACTGCTGTTTGGGCCAACTTAAAATTCTGCAGATACGATTCTCGATCATTCGAGCCTGTTTCTCGATCGGTCGAACCAAATGATTTCTGAATTCTTCTTTCTACAGCTTACTTGTTCTTGAGTCTTGACTTGAATCACCTTGAGCATTGTCTAATAAAACCTATATACTCTAAGATCTATATCTAGACAAGTTTGTGTTCATGATTTGCTAATTATTCTAAACTTTTAGAACATAACATATTTAGTTGTCTTCCCATCTTGCACGAGCTTTTCCATTAAGTACTTCAAAAGATCCATTCTTGCAATCAGCAAGACCATGTAAGCAAGCATGTAATGTTTTAGTTTACGAGTTGCCCATACAAGTGCTACACATGTTTTTTCTAATGGTGAATATTTCTCTTCATAAGAAAACCTCTTCTTACTAATGTAGTAAATTTCATTCTCATTTCTAGTCTCCTCTAGGTATTAAGCAAGTAAAGCACCCATTGCTATATCTATAGTGGTAAGATACAACAACAATGGCTTTTTAGAAGACAAAAAGACCAAGTGACCTTTTAATGTAAAAGGTAAAAGAGCCCAAGAGTTGCTTGAATTAGTTCATACGGATGTTTGTGGTCCTATGTCAACCCAAGCAAAAAGAGGTTATGAGTACTTCATCACTTTCATAGATGATTACTCAAGATATGGTTATGTGTACCTAATGAGATGAAAGTCTGAAGCCTTTGAAAAGTTCAAAGAGTTTAGGGCTGAAGTTGAGAATCAATTGGGTAAACGCATAAAGGCCATTCGATCTGATCGTGATGGCAAATACCTTCTTGGGGATTTCAAGAATTACTTAACTCAAAAATGGGATTGTATCCCAATTAACTGCAACTGGAACTTCCCAAAAAAATGGTGTAGCAGAAAGAAGGAATAGGACTCTTTTAGAAATGGTTAGGTCCATGATGAGTTACTCAACTTTACCTATGTCTTTTTGGGGTTATGCCTCAGATACAACAATACATCTTTTGAATTTAGTTCCATCAAAATCTGTTCCTAAAACACCCATGGAATTGTGGAGTGGGCGAAAGCCTAGCATGAAATGTCTCCACATTTGGGGTTGTCCAGCACATGTGTAAAAGGGAAACCTGATAAATTGGAATCAAAATCCGAAGTGTGTTTACTTGTGGTTTATCCAAAAGAAACTAGGGGTTATTTATTCTATAGTCGTAAAGATAACAAATGCTAAATTCTTAGAAAATGACTATATGAATAATATTACTCCTAGAAGTAGAGTTGTTTTGGTTGAAATGAATGAATCTGTAAATGAACAACCAATGGATGTAACTAGGGATGATGTGGTTGTATTGGATACACAACAAAATACTACTCATGAGATGTCTAGTACACAAGTGCCTCGTCGTAGTGGGAGAATTGTTCAGCCTCCTATAAGATTCATAGGTTTGGGAGAAACTTATGAAGCTATCTCATAAGAGGCTGAATCGGATCCCTACACTTATGAAGAGGCAATGAATGATGTAGATGCAGATCATTGGGTCAAAGCTATGAAATCTGAATTAGATTCCATATATTCCAATCAAGTTTGGGATCTTGTAAAGGCGCCCAATGGCATTAAACCTGTTGGTTGCAAATGGGTTTACAAAAGGAAGATAGGGATAGATGGAAAGGTTGAAACCTTTAAAGCAAGGCTAGTGGCGAAAGGGTACACACAAAAAGAAGGTATTGATTAAGAGGAAACCTTTTCCCTAGTAGCAATGCTTAAATCTATCAAAATTCTCTTATCCATTGCTGCTCATTATGATTATGAGATTAGGCAAATGGATGTCAAGACTGTATTTCTCAATGGCAATCTTGAAGAAGAAATCTATATGATGCAACGGGAAGGTTTCATAGCAAAGAACCAAGAGCATATGGTATGCAAGTTGAAAAGGTCAATTTATGGACTTAAGCAAGCATCTAAGTCATGGAACATTAGATTTGATCAAGCAATCAAATCATTTGGTTTTGAACAAAATCTTGATGAACCATATGTGTACAAAAGACATCAAGATAAAGTAGTAATGTTCCTAGTGCTTTTGTTGAGGTTTATGCCCTAAAATCCAGTTTATTGGCATGTCATAAATGATTAAATTGTTTAATTATATGAGACTATTTATTAATGAACTAATGGGACATTATCTTACTCCATGAGATGCATAGTATGTGATTTAGTCACAGAAGACATGAATCACAAGTTCTTTGTAAACTCAAAATTTTAGTTCGTAGTCGGTGATGAAATTGGGCATTTCATCTGCGAAGACTATAACTTATCAATTAAAATGATTTGTTTTGATCATGGAAATGGAGATTTCTAGTTGGTATGTTGATATATTTTAAGAGTTAAGGCATATTGAACTGGACCACTGTGAGATTTATTATTATCCTAACGACTGTCAAATGAATAATAAATCTCATGACTTCTATTTACATCAACTCTAAATTCTGAGAGAATAATGGACCTAATCATGAGGTGTAGGTTACTTTGATATATCAGGAATGAGATCAATAAGTCACAATCAAAACCTCAGTATGTTAGGCAGCCACATATAGTGTTGATGGAACATATATTCTCAAGATGGAATTCATTATCTCTTAACGGAGATATAAAATATTCCCTTGAGATAAGTTTAATGGGTTTGGTTATTCAGAGTGTTGGGCCCAACCACTTTAGTAAGGAGTTACTAAAGTATATTATTATGAAATTGAATTTCAGAAATATATGATGAATAACATAAAGGATTAAACCGGGTACTCAAGGATCAAGATGTAGTAATTTTCAAAGTTGCAATCAACTTTCATAACTTTATATTACTACGAATATTTTAATGAAGGGGTTGCGTGTATAATAAAGTCTTAGGATATAATTTATTAATAAGGCCTAGAGTGCAATTATATTCTTATAGTGGTATTGAATATAATTAATGGTAACTTTGGACTTGTCAAGTGTTAACAGAAAAACCCAAGGCCCATTGGAGTTAGAGTCTTATTTGTTTCCTTTTGGTCCCACTTCAAGCCACATACTAAAACCTAATTGGAAAGGCCCAATAGGCCAACCTAATTAGATAATTGTTAGGATATGTGCCTTAAATCCTATTGTATGATGCTATGTATGATATTATGTATTACATTATGTGAGAAATGATGTATGACTTAATATTGTGTTTAATAAAGTTGTTTTACTCTTATCTAAAATAATGGTAACATGAATATTCGGACATTATCAAATAGTCCATGAGATGCATAGTATGTTATTTATGTGATTTAGTCACAGAAGATATAGATCACAAGTTCTTTGTAAACTCAGAATTTTGGTTCGTAGTCGGTGATGAAATTGGGCATTTCATCTGCGAAGACTATAACATATTAACTACAATAATTTGTCTTGATCATGGAAGTGGTGACTTCTAGTTAATATGTTGATATATTTTAAGAGTTAAGACATATTGAGCTGGACCGCTATGAGATTTATTATTCTCCTAACGACTGTCAATTGAATAATAAATCTCACGACTTGTATTCACATGAACTCTTAATCCTGAGAGAATAATGGACCTGATCATGAAATGTAGGTTGCTTCGATATATCAGGAGTGAGATCTAAAGTAACGGTCAAAACCTCAGTATGTTGGGCAGCCACATTTAGTGTTGATGGAACATATATTCTCAAGATGGAATTCATAGTCTCTTAACGGAGATATAAAATATTCCCTTGAGATAAGTTTAATGGGTACAGTTATTCAGAGAGTTAGGCCTAACCACTTTAGTAAGACTAAAGTATATATTTATGAAATTGGATTTCATAAATATATGGTGAATAACACAAAAGGATTAAACCGGGTACTCAAGGATTAAGATGTAGTAATTTACAAAGTGGCAGTCTATATTCATGACTTTGTATTACTACGAATATTTTATGAAGGGGTTGCATGTATAATAAAGTCTTGGGATATAATTTATTAATGAGGCCTAGAGTGCAATTATATTTATATAGTGGTATTAAATATAATTAATGGTAATTTTGGACTTGTCAAGAGTTGACAGAAAAGTCCAAGGCCCATTGGAGCTAGTGTCTTATTTGTTCCCTTTTAGTCCCACTCCAAGCCACACACTATAGCCCAATTGGGAAGGCCCAAAAGGCTAGCCCAATTAGATAATCAGTTATGTGGAGAAAAACATACATAATTTTATATAGAATAAAATGGTTTGTATGTTTAATAAGTGTAATAATATATGATATAAGGAAGATAGACAATCTTTCATATTCTCTCTAGAAACATAGAACTGATTGAGAAACCACACATCTTGGGCATCAAGTGGAATTGGAGTGAAGATTGAAAGTCTTCTCGAGTACTTTTTCATTCGGTTTTGAATTTCACCGCATCAAGGTACACTCTCTTGTTCTTATATTCTGAAACCTACATAGTGTATGTTATCAATTGCGAATGAAGTAGATCCGTTTATTTTCCGCTGTGTATGTTTTGTATGCGATACAAACATGTATATTACCCAACAACAATAAGTTAGTTATAAAGGGAGAAACATACAGATTTTATTTTAAGAAAAAGAGACATCATTATGAAATGGCGTGTATGTGTGAGTGAAGCCACTCAATTATTCTCCCTTGGAAACTGATTGAGAGACCACACTTCTGGGCATAAAGTGGAATTGGAGTGAAGATTAAAAGTGTTCCCAAGTACTTCTAATCTTTTGTTTTGAATTTCACCACACCAAGGTAC
The DNA here is from genome assembly GCA_033629205.1 of Lithocarpus polystachyus. NCBI lineage: Eukaryota > Viridiplantae > Streptophyta > Magnoliopsida > Fagales > Fagaceae > Lithocarpus > Lithocarpus polystachyus. The sequence continues at coordinate 37,265,172 of CM066172.1, forward strand.
GCTATCTTGTTCTTAAATTCTGAAATTTACATAGTGCATGTTATCAATCATGAATGAAATAGATCCATGTTTGTTGCTTCCGCTATGTGTTTCGTATAAGATACAAAACTAGATTTTCCAACAATTGGTATCATAGCTAGGTTTTCATCTCATGCTTGTACAACATGTTATTGAGTTTTAGAATTTAAGAAAACTATTATCTTGGAGTTTTAATTTTCTGCATTATTGTGTCCTTAAATGTGTTCTTTTTGTGTAGACATGGTTTGATGATCATGTTTTTATGAATTTATGTTATTGGTGTTGGAATTCATATGCCATGATTCATATATGTGATATATAAATTGAAGTTCCATAAACTTCTAGATGATATATATATATATATATATATATATAAATGCGCCAAGCCATTACAATTAAGATACAATTCCACTCAAAGAAAGTTGTTATTGTCCAAGAGAAATTCCTTTTAAAGAATTTCATTGCCAAGGATAACCGTTCATGATGATAACCATTATATTGCATTGGTTTGTTCGAAATGAATCTCTTGGCTATTATGTAAAGGTGTCGTGTCTCAATAAGTTGGCTGGATATGGTTATTGAATCTAACGTTAATAACTGTCATGTACATGCACTTTGATATTGTACCACTTGGACATTATATATGGATTCATACATATCAAGATTGTGAGCAAGTGGTAATGTATAGCATTGTTAAGTTTTAAAGAGAAAAACTTAACAAGTTGGCGCTGGAACCGAAAAAGTGCCAAGTAAATGCATTAGTTTGACTTCAATGTTGGCCTTAGAATTCATATGCATGGTTTGATTATTATAAGCATGTAATATTTTCCTTAGATATATAATCCGTATATTATATTATATATATAAATATATGGGTTTACATGCAAATTTTTTATAAAAGGAATCATCATGTTAATGTTAGGGTTATGAAATTTATTCCTAATGAGATTAGGATTATGTTTTCAAGGTGTCTAGCATTATTATGGTTCTTGATCTTAAAAACCTTAATGTTTGCTCTATAAATCTTCGTTGATAAAATCAAAAGGTGTTTTTGATGGAAGAACAATGAAGATGTCAAATACGATTACCTGAAAATTCTATAAATATTTAGTTTTGCAAATTCGATCGATCGAGTAATAGGTTTGACCGATCGAAGGCACTAAATTTTGAATTTCACTTATTTTTGACTAAGTGTTAAAACTTTGATAGAAAACAAAGCTATGTGATTAATTTTATAGTCCTTAAAAAGTTAAGGGCATTTATTAATCGCTATCTAACTAAAAGACCTAATGAGATCAAAGATGTTAGTTGAATAGAACTCTTAGTCCTAAATTGTTTTATGATTAAAAGTCCTTAATTTATTTTAATTAGAGGTTTTTAATGAGATTAAAATTCTAATTAAAGATATATAGTTTGTAATCAAATTAGAATACTATATCTAGTAAATTAAGGATAGAGTTCTATATAACTAATTTTTGATTCATTAGTGTTTAAGGAATTCTAAATAGTTTAGGACTTCCATTTTAGTTAGTGATTCTAATGAGATTAGAGTCTTTATAAAGTGCAAGGTTATTAGTTGTGATGGGATCACAATTATTTAAGAAAAACCTAAATAACGAGTGGGAGTGCTGAAATAACCCTTTTGTTAAGTTTATTGTAATGTGAATAGATACCTTGTCTTGACTTCGAATCTTGCATTCCATGCGGAGGGTATTTACTTCACGAATTACAAGGTTAAACTTCTTTGTGATAGCGCGAATGTTCGTTACGCTATTGTGACGTGACTTAGTTACATCACATTGAATTTAAACAATTAAACACATTTGATGTGTAGGGTTAAAATTGTGATGCGATCACAATGATTTCAATACAATCCACTTGTTTTAAAATTTCTAGTGGGAGAGAGATACAAGGGTTGGATCTCACGGCCTCCATTATTGATTCAAAGTAGTGTAGATAAACACCTCGTCTTGGCATATATGCCTTGCGATCGCAAAGGAGGGTGTTTACTTCTGTCAGTTCGTTTAGACCCCTTAAACCCAACAGATTAACCTAGAAAATTAGCCAAGTGATTAACTTAGGTAATTTAATTAAATCTAGGTTAACACAAAATAAACAAAAACAACAAAGCAGCAGAAATTAAATAACACAAAGATATGATGACCCAGGAAACCACACCGGTAAAAACCTGGGGAGGATTTGACCTAGCTATCCTCAAGGTAAACTGAATCCACTATGAAAGAATCGAAGTTTACACAATAAGACTTAGACCACTAACATCTTATTGCTACCCAAGCGTAGGAAACTTACTACCATGACCCCATGATAGCTCCGAGATCCACGGACTCCTTCTTTCTTGAATTCTTCAGCAAATCCACAAGCGCACCTGCTTGTATATCTTTATGCTGTTTTGATTCTGCAACTGTATTGATTTACACAACTCTTGACATGAATCTCAAGTTTGTAAACCCTAAGTGTATGTGAAGGCAAACACCTCTAGATCTCACAATGAGATTCACAAACACCGCATTCAAAACTCTAAAAACGTGGCTAGGGTTTTCCCTTATATACTTAGGACAAAACATAAAACCCTATACATTAAATGGACTAGGGCTGAGTTGAAAAATTCTGCTGAAAAACGATCTGCCCGATTTTCGATCGATCGAGCCTAATTTTTGATCGATCGAGTCTGACAGAAAGTTAGCAGTAATTCTGCAAAACAACTCGATTCCAACTTTACATTAAGACCCATACTTTGAGTAAGTCTAACACAAGACTAAACATTGTTTTGATCATGGTTTGCCAACATACAAATTGAAGTTCTAATACATTAGTTCCTAATTCTTAAAACCTAACGACTTCATAGTACTACAAGATTGAACTTACAAGTTTAAAGTAGTGTGAACAAGCACCTCATCTTGGCGTATATGCCTCGCGATCCCAAAGGAGGGTGTTTTGTTTCAAGGTACTACAAGTTTAAACACTATAAGGGAGATGAGATGTGGCTACACATGATTCTAGATAATGGTGTACACTAGACTAAGTGTAATGTTAACCTCCCAAAGGAGCCATGTCATTATTACTTAGTGGCTAAAGTTAATATGGCATATTATTAGTGTGTGATAAGAGTTATCATGATAACACTAATAATGAGAATAGTTCTCAATAAATTAATGTGTTTATAATAAACTTGCTACCAAGGAATTATAGACATGGATTGGGTTGTCGTTGCACTTAGTATAGTATGCTTTTTGGGTTCCATACTATATGGTTACAGATGCAAAATATAATGTTCCTGTAATTATGTTCATAGTCTCAAAATAAATTTGTCATAAATTTTGTTCTCTAGCTACTATTTTAAGTTAATCACATTAACTAAGAAATAATTTTGGACATAATACTTAAAGGAGTTGAAGTACATAAATATGTTTCGATTCAGCATTGTCATAAGTTTTGGAAAATCTAGTTCTGTATCTCATACAAAACACACAGCAGAAGCAACAAATATGGATCTATTTCATTCATGATTGATAACATGCACTATGTAAATTTCAGAATTTAAGAACGAGATAGCATACCTTGGTGTGATGAAATTCAAAACAAAATATTAGAAGTACTTAGGAACACTTTTAATCTTCACCCCAATTCCACTTTACGCCCAAGAAATGTGGTCTCTCAATCAGTTTCTAAGGGAGAATAATTGAGTGGCTTCACTCACACATACACATCACTTCACAATAATGTCTCTTTTTCTCTTATGAAAAATTCTGTATGTTTCTTCCTTTATAACTAACAGATTATTTAATTGGGCTGGTCTATTGGACCTTTCCAATTGGGCTTTAGTGTGTGGCTTGGAGTGGGACCAAAAGGGACCAATAAGACACTAGCTCCAATGGGCCTTGGGCTTTTCTGTCAACTCTTGAAAAGCTTAAAGTTACCATTAATTATATTTAATACCACTATATAAATATAATTGCACTCTAGGTCTTATTAATTAATTATATCCCAAGACTTTATTATATATGCAACCCCGTCATAAAATATTCGTAGTAATACAAAGTCATGAAATCCAATTTCATAAATATATACTTTAGTATATCCTTACTAAAGTGGTTAGGCCTAACACTTTGAATAACCAAACCCATTAAACTTATCTCAATGGAATATTTTATATCTCCATTAAGAGATTATGAATTCCATCTTGAGAATATATGTTCCATCAACACTAAATGTGGCTGCCCAACATACTGAGGTTTTGATCGTGACTTTAGATCTCACTCCTGATATATCAAAGCAACCAACAGTTTATGATTTGGTCCATTATTCTCTCAGGATTAAGAATTCATGCAAACAGAAGTCGTGAGATTTATTATTCAATTGGTAGTCGTTATAAGAATAATAAATCTCACAGCGGTCCAGTTCAATATGTCTTAACTCTTAAAACATATCAACATATCAACTAGAAGTCTCCACTTCCATGATCAAGACAAATCATCTTAGTTGATATGTTATAGTCTTCGCAGATGAAATGCCCAATTTCATCACCGACTACGAACTATAATTCTAAGTTTACAAAGAACTTGTGATCTGTATCTTCCGTGACTAAATCACATACTATGCATCTCATAGACTATATCATAATGTCATACATAACATCATACAATAGGATTTAAGGGCACATATCCTAACACTATATATCTTCCCACTCCTTTTATTTTTCTTGCTTAAAGAGCTCAACAATTGTAAATCTTAAAATGAAAAGAAACAATGAACTGCAAAAGCCATCACACATACTAGTATTTGACTAGGAAAAAGGGGAAGCAATTTTTATGAAAATGTATGGTGCCCAAAAGTGAAAGGCTTATTCATAAAATTGAAATATCAAAAATTTCAAGCATCTATCTCAAAAGAAGATGTAAAGATCAAAAATGATCAAATGCTATGAATTTTATGTGAAGCCAAATGAAGAGCTTCAAAATTATGTTATCAACTTTTGTGGGAGGTCATATGTGCATATTTCTATAATTGAGATAAGTCACTTTTCATCGTGCTAATTGTATATGACTTGTGAAAGTTCAAATAGCGTATAAAACACTATGAACGTTTAGACCCCCAATTTATAAATTACCAATTCAAGTTTTAACATAAACGATAAACGTGCGAAAAATGAATTAAAGCCTAAAAAAGAATTGATAAACCATCTAAGTCAAATCAAATCACATCGATAACAGAAATTAAATGACAAAGATAAAGGGAAGAGAGATGCAAACACAAGGACAACACAAGACGTGTTATCGAAGAGGAAACCGAAGACCTTCGGCGAAAAACCTCTCCGCCGCGCTCCAAGCGGTCAAAATGATCCACTAAAGAATGTAGTTGGGATACAAGAACAGCAATAGACCCTCCAAGCCTAATCTACCCAGGTACCTAAGCCCTCCAAGCTTCCTGCACCAACGAGGTTACGCCGAACCTATTTCTTCTTTAGCTTCCCGGATCCTGCTACTAGTCCATAGCATCTACCAATATAATTGGCTCCTTCCTAACTGCTTCCCAAAACACCAAAGAGCCTTCTCACAGCTGTGGGTATGGTGAGAAAAGGTTTTGGTTAAAGTACCTTTCAAGGATCTACAATGGAGAGGAAGAGAGTAGAGGAATTTTAAGAGTCACAAGGTTAAGATTGTGGATGAATCAATCTTGTTTTTCTCTAGGGTTTCTCTCACAAAATTCTCTCTGGAAGCTCTCTACATTTCGTGGGTATAAGGGGTATATATATTGGTGGGTGTTTGGAATGCGAAGAGACAGATTTTTCACAACAGAGTAGGCTGGTCACGAAGAAACTGAAAGGCCAGACTAGAAATTTTGTCCTGTAGTGCGACAGCTGGCACGACGGTTCATATTCTGGCAGTGTCCAGTCGTGAGCCACCCACGAGATCCAGTCGCGAGTTCTCCCCTGCACACTTCTCTTATGTGCAACATCTGGCAGCTTGACAGTCGCAAGACACCAGCGAGGTCCAGTCGCGAGTCTCTGTTTTGCAGCATAGACTTGAGCAAATCTTCACACTCTCTCATACACTACCCTTACATGATTCCCACCTAAATACAAGGTTTCTAAATGCTGAAAATACAAGCAAATTGGCACGGAATAAAGCCAACACAATGGTTGATAAAATTCAACCTTACAATCTCCCCCTTTGGCTATTCCGTGACAAAACCCTACAACAAACTCTAGACTTAACGCGTGAGTTTGGAACAGTTGAACAAAACTCACTCACACCTAACTCTAGGATCTGCGGAGCTCTTGAATCATAAGTACAAGTATCTTTTGAAAAACAACCACACAATAAATTCATTGTATGTTGAAAAACTTATATTGCATATGAAGTAAGCACAATGTGATCAAGCAAAGAGAATTAAACCAATAGAGTATGGCTTGACCAAAAAACAAACAATCACTATAAATAGTGATCACAATGCTCATTCTCACAAGAAATGAACATCTGGACATGCAATCTAATAAGCTCGATGACAAGTATCATTTGCATGTCCAACACTCAACCGATGCAACAATATTACGTAATTGCATTAAGGATAAAAATCCAACACAGGGCACAAGAGTGATGTACTTAAGGATAAAGGCATGGCATTAAAACAAAAAGTACGAAAGCCACAAGGCAAGAAGACAAAGTGCTTACACAAAGCAAGGTACAAAAGAAAACCAACATGCCATAAAATCAAAAGGTACAAAATAAAGGGCTACATAAGCATAGGTACAAAAGAAAACCAACAGATTATACCAAATGAGTTTAGCAGAAAGATAAAGTAATATCAAGAGACAAGAAGGAAAAACATAATAAAAAGACATAATAAAAAGCGCTCCCCCTCACAAAAAAATTTCCCCCTTTTTGATCGGAATTGCCAAAGGGTCACTGCTGTGAAGTAAAGCTGTCCAGTTTTGCGGAGAGAAAGTTCACTTGATCTTGAAGTGCAGACAGCTTGACATTTTGTCCATTCTGCATATCTCTGAGTCCATCAATCCTTTCAAGGATGATCTGGAATGCATCTGGAGGTACTTCTGGTGAAGATGATGCTTTGCTTCTCTTACTGTGACCTCTTAAACTTGAGGGTTGACCAGCTGCTTCTGTTTCAGTTTCCATGCCTTCACCTCCTTCTTCATCACCCGGAAGACGCACTCGAATCCTTGAGATGGTTAGGTTGTTGATTGCTGATGGAGTAGACATGAGTCCCATATCTTGAGGAATTTCCACCCCTTTTAGCCTAAAAATTCTCATGAGTAGACTTGGGAAAATTAGCTTGGCTCTGGAGGTTTTTCTGGTCTCATTAACTATGGTATGATATATATGAGCACTGATATCTATAAACGTCTTTTTCTTGAACTCCATTAGGAAAATCGCTCTGGCATTGTTGATTGTAGTCAACTTCCTCACAGGGTAGAGGTTGAACATCATTATCACAGTTAGACATCTCATGTCTGTTGGAAATGCATTTGTGTTGAGACATTTCCCTTCTCTAACACCCCCAATATGTGCCTGAGCAGTTTCTATGGACAACATTCTATCCTTGTAATTTGTGAAATCATGATCATCCATTCCTTCGAAACCTAGCACCTCATTAATGTCATCCACATCATGTTGAAATTCATGTCCTCTTACCCAACAGTTGATCTCATTTTCTCTCAGCACAGCATTGACATAAAACTCCCTAATCAGAGGTTCACAAACTCCGGGGAGATTACTCAGCAACTTCTCCCAACCTCTTCCCTCAAAGTAGCCAGGAATGAAGGTATCTTTTAGATCTGTCAAGTCCACAAATCTCTCTTGAATCATAGGTGCCTTCAAGTAAAATTGGGTGTATCTCTCAAAATGCTGAGGAGACCTGAACTTAGAGTTGTCCATCTTCAATCTTCTGTCACCCTTCTTGGCAACAGTCTTCTTCTTTGTAGGAGTCATCTGAAGAATTAATGACAACAACAACCACAAGAATAGAACACAATAGATGAAATGATCAAAATGTCAGTGCTTGATAAGATGGAAACATAGGATAAACTAGAAGATCATACCAAATAGAGGCTAGTATGAAAATACTACCAAAAAGGGAGTCAAACCCTAAACTGATAGAGTGTAGAAACAGAAAAAAATAAGGTTCACAATGCAGGACAAGGATGAGGACGAGTGATAAGCAACATTGTTAAGACAAACAGAACACAAAGCCAAACAAAATCTTAAAAACTCCTATGACTTAATCAAACACCAACAGGATATATCACGACGGGTAGGGAACCTTAACAAATGACAAATCAAAATAAGCACACAATGAGGGTTGACAAGTATGATAGAAGGCATAAAATGCATTAGATTAGTGAAATGAACAAAACCCATTCAAGCAAACCCAACAAAGAGAATCATACCCAAACCCGAAACTCAAAATAACTCTACTAAACAAAACAACCCAAAATCCAAAGGAAAAGGCTTAAAATCATGAAATAGATAATGAAAATATGAAAACCCATACCTTTTTCTTGAAGATTGGTGAAGAAATGATGAAGAACAAAGAAATCATTGAGAAGAACACGGTGAGTTTGAGAAAGAACACGGTTGGGACAATGAACAGTCACAAATATTCGAAAGAAAACTAAAAAGTTTTTCAAAAACAGACTTTAAAGGCGCAAAACACGCATTTTTCGCGACTGAATCAAGTCGCTACAAAGTCGCCAGGTCCAGCCGCCAGAACACAATAAGAAAAAAAATTTGAAATATTTTCCAAGTGTTTTTCGTGACTGGAGGTTCAAACCGCGAGATAACCGCGAGTTGAGCCGCAAAACATTCTGTGTAAATCTCGCGACTGTACCTCCACTCGCTACATAGTCGCTACATCAAGCCGCGAGAAGCATAAAATTCCAGATTTTTGAAAAAATTTCTAAGTATTTTTCGCGACTTGAGTATTTACCCGCCAGAGAGACGCGAAAACAATCTGTATTGAGCTCGCGACTGGGGCATGTGATTGGACAGACACGCGAATGAGTCGCCAAAACAGGACATAACAAATTTTGAAATTTTTGACATTTTGCTAAATACAAAGAGGCTTTTTCAAAAACACACAAATGCTCAAAAATCTTTTTGTGCTTGATCAACAATACTTGAGCATGTGAAACATATTTTATCAAGTACAATCACATAAATGAATAAGGCATTCAAAGAACATAAGCAAGTGTGATGTGTGTGGATATCAACAATGAGATAGACTTTAGTCTAATATGAAGCTTCAATGATCAATTCAACCAAGGCATACACAATTAGCACTAGATAATGAGATCCATCTCAATTATAGAAACATGTATATATGACTTCCCACAAGAAAAAAAATTACATAACTTTTGAAGCTTTTCATTTGGCTTCATTACAATTCTCAACATTTTGACATTTTGAATCAATACGTCTCATTTTGAGATTGATGCCTGAAATTTTTGATATTTCAATTTGATGATCAAGCCTTTGGCTTTTTGGGCATCATATACTTTATTTTGAGTCGCTTTCCCTTTTTTCTAGTCAAATACTAGTTTGTGCGACAGGCTTTTGCAGCTCTTTATCTCTTTTCATTTTGAGATTTACATTGGTTGAGCTCTTTAAGCAAAAACAAAAATAAAGAGTGGGAAGATATATAGACACAAGACTATGCATGTCTCAAGATCAACAAAACCATTGACTAATCATTCATGACAAGTTTGAAGATCGATTTACAACAATCATATAGATTTCAAGCTTTTTCTCGCATTGATATGAGTGCAATGAAAACAAGCTGTGCTTATGAATGCACAAAGCCATTAGTACAAAGGTACAAGGCAAAACAAGTTTAGGACATAAACTCAAAAATGTTGATCAAACCTTTTAGATTTTATACTTTTTATGTGATTTTGAATTTTTGACCAAGGAAATTTAACCCAAAAAAATGTAAAAACATTTAAAGCAAAAACACAATCAAGCAGACACACAAGCAAAAACACTAAAGATAGGAAGAATTAATGCATGGACATGTCATATAGCTTATGCATGAGTACCCTTTTTCACCCACACGTCACGTGCGTTTGGGGTGATATCCTTAGAGAATTGGGTACGCGAGTTAGAGTTTTCAAACCTTCTTGTGAAGCTTTCTAAACAAGTGGTGAAGGCACCAATCATCTTCATTACATCCATCACTCCGGAGTCACCATTTCGACCTCTTGGTTGCTCAACAGCCCAAATTTTCTTGTCATTTCTTGGTCCTTTTGGCCTTTGATCACTTCCATTCTTCAATGCTCTCAGCTTATGACAGTTTGGTCTGGTGTGGCCTTGAAGTCCACAGTGATGACAAAAATGGTTCGTTCTTGGACCTCTTTGTGGTCTTGGGAGTGATTTCCTTCTAGCTTCAGATATGACCTCTGAGTGGTTACGGGGATTGTTGAACACCCGTTGATCAGCTACATTCTTTTTCTTTTCTGTATTCACCTTCTCAACAGCTGAAGTTTTCACCATGGGTTCCTTAGCCTTCACAAACTTCACTTCCTTGGAGATGTTGACAGCAGAACTACTTTCTCCAATGTATCCCAAACCAGATTTGTCCGAGAAATGTTTTTGTGAGGAGATTACATCGTCCAGTTTCTTGGAGGAGACTCTTTCTATCTTGGCATTAGCTTGAACCACCTCAAGCTCAAGAAACCTTACCTTAGCATAGGCTTCTGACAGCTCTCCATTTAACTTCTCTATCTCATACTTGGCCTCCTTGTGACGAATAAGAAGACTTCTATAAATACGGAGTAGTTCCCTTCTTCGTCACAGCTTTCCTCAGAATCGGAGTTGGATGAGTTCGAATCACTAAGAGTTGTGGCATAAGCGTTGCCCTTCGATTTCAAGTAATTGGGACATTCTTTCTTAATATGTCCATGTCCATTACACTTGAAACATGTGATTCCTTGAGAGGATTGGGACTCCTTACCCTCTTTCTTTTTAAATTCCTTTTTCTCTTTTCCATAACTTGGAAATTTTCCTTTTTCAGCAAACTTTCTTTTCTTCTTGAACTTCAAGAACTTTTTGAAGTTTTTCACAAGGTATGCAACATCTTTATCATCAACATCTTCATCAGATGAATCATGAGCTTCCACCCTTTCATCAATTGTCTTGAGAGCAAGAGATTTGCTCCTCCTTTGCGATGGCAATGATAGCTCATAAGTTTGCAGTGAGCCAACCAATTCTTGAACCTTAATATCGTCCAAGTCTTTGCTCTCCTCAATTGCAGTAACTTTTGCACGGAAGCTCTCCGGCAATGATCGAAGGATCTTTTTCACAATCTTTGAATCCTCCGTTTTCTCACCCAAGTTGAACTTGCCGATTACCACTTCATTCAACTTACTATAAAAAGAGTCAAAAGAATCATCCTCATTCATCTTAAGCTCCTCAAAACGAGTGGTCAACATCTGCAACTTGGTATCTTTCACTTTCTTGGTTCCTTCATACGTGGTCTCTAATATTTTCCATGCCTCCTTAGCCACCGAGACATGGGATATCCTGTGAAACTCATCTGGAGACACACCACAGAAAATAGCATTCAATGCTTTACTGTTAGCATTAGATGCAGCAAGGGTTGCTTTATCCCAAGTGGATTTTTCAGCTTCTGGCTTAACCCATCCAATATCAACAGTATCCCACACACTTTCATCAATAGAACATAAAAATGTCCTCAATCGGACTTTCCAGAAAGCATAGTTGCTACCATCAAAATATGGTGGAGCATTCAAAGATTGAGACCGATCCATCTCACAATGGGGTCAGGGATCGCACAAAGGTAGTTAAACCACAGCAAGTGCACCCGCTCTGATACCAATTGAAAGTTCAAATAGCATATAAAACACTATGAATGTTTAGACCCCCAATTTACAAATTACCAATTCAAGCTTTAACACAAACGATAAACGTACGAAAAATGAATTAAAGCCTAAAACAGAATTGATAAACCATCTAAGTCAAATAAAATCACATCCATAACAGAAATTAAATGACAAAGATAAAGGGAAGAGAGATGCAAACACAAGGACAACACAAGACGTGTTATCGAAGAGGAAACCGAAGACCCTCGGTGAAAAACCTCTCTGCCGCGCTCCAAGCGGTCAAAATGATCCACTAAAGAATGTAGGTGGGATACAAGGACAGCAATAGACCCTCCAAGCCTAATCTACCCAGGTACCTAAGCCCTCCAAGCTTCCTGCTCCAACGAGGTTACGCCGAACTTATTTCTTCTTTAGCTTCCCAGATCCCACTACTAGTCCATAGCATCTACCAATATAAATTGGCTCCTTCCTAACTGCTTCCCAAAACACCAAAGAGCCTTCTCACAGCTGTGGGTATGGTGAGAAAAGGTTTTGGCTAAAGTACCTCTCAAGGATCTACAATGGAGAGGAAGAGAGTAGAGGAATTTTAAGAGTCACAAGGTTAAGATTGTGGATGAATCAATCTTATTTTTCTCTAGGGTTTCTCTCACAAAATTCTCTCTGGAAGCTCTCTACATTTCGTGGGTATAAGAGGTATATATACTGGTGGGTGTTTGGAATGCGAAGAGATAGATTTTTCACAACAGTGTAGGCTGGCAGCTTGTACTCGCGGCTTGACTAAGTCGCGAGTTCAAGTCGCGAAGAAACTAAAAGGCCAGACTGGAAATTTTGTCCTCTAGTGTGACAGCTGGCACGACGGTTCATATTCTGGCAGCTTCCAGTCGCGAGCCACCCGCAAAATCCAATCGCGAGTTCTCCTTTGCACGCTTCTCTCATGTGCAACATCTGGAGGCTTGACAGTCGCAAGACACCAGCGAGGTTGAGTCACGAGTCTCTATTTTGCAGCACAGTCTTGAACAAATCTTCACACTCTCTCACACACTACCCTTACATGATTCCCACCTAAATACAGGGTTTCTAAATGCTGAAAATACAAGTAAATTGGCACGGAATAAAGCCAACACAATGGTTGATAAAATTCAACCTTACAACTTGGTTGAATTGATCATTGAAGTTTCACATTAGACTAAGGACTATCTCATCTTTGGTACCCATACACATCGCACATGTCTATGTTCAATGAATGCCTCATTCATTTGTGTACTTGTACTTGATTAAATATGTTGCACATGCTTAATTATATGTTGATCAAACACAAAAAGATTTTTGAGTGTTTTAATTGTTTTTGGAAAGTGTTTATCTTTATGAAAAATATCAAAATTTTCAAAAATTGTGCAACCCTATTTTGGTGACTCTGCCCCGCAGGTCACGCAAGTCGCAAGCCCCAGTCGCGAGCTTACTTAGAAGCTCCTACGACTCTTTGGTGGGTCAAAGCTCCAGTCGCGAAAAACACTTGGGAAAATTTCAAAAATCTGGGTTTTTGGGATTTTCGCGACTCATGTTGGCGAATGGAAGCTTCAGTCGCGAGGTTTATTCAAAATGGTTCGCGACTCCCTTTGCAACTTTCTCGCAAGTGGAACTTCCAATCGTGAAAAACACTTAGACAAATTTTTCAATTTTGTCACATGGGTTTTTGACGACTTGCATTGGCGACTTGTTCGCGACTCAATACAATCGCGAAAAATGTGTGTTTTGCATTTTAAGGGTTATTTTCAAGGCAGTTTTCAAAAAAATTTCAGTTTTCCCTTGCACATTGTGACTGTTCATTGTCTTGTCCGTTCCTCTTCCTGACAAACTCACCGTGTTCTCTAAAAATCATCCATTTTCTTCATCATTTCTTCACCAATCTTCAAGAAAATGTATTGGTTTTGTCATTTTCATTATGTATTTTTAGTTTCTAGCCTTTGTTTTCTTGGATTTTGAGAGTCTGTTGAGTTGTTGAAAACCTTGATGTTCGAATATGGTTTGGGTATATTTTGTTGAGGTTGTTGGATGGGTTTTATTGGTTTTTGATGGATTGAGACCTATATTACATGATTATCATGTTTGTGCCTCTTTGTTGAGGGTTTTCTTATTATTAATATTACAATGAGCATGTTATGCTCATAGTTTAACGTTTGATAGACATTTTATTGTGTATTTAAGTATTTCATAGATTACATTGCACCATATATGAACACCATATGCACCATTGTAGCCTATGCCTACCTACATGCCATAATTATGCATTTCAATCAAGCTAGCCACACCTTACTGCATATTGGTTTCATTCAACATGCTTGAGTGATATTTCTTCCTATCTATGATGTAAGTTCGTTTAGACCCCTGTAAAACTAGATTATTTAACCTAATTAATTAACCAAGTGAATACTGAGGTTTATTATTCAGATCTAGGTTAAAACAATAACAATCATATCATGTAAAGCAGCGGAAAAATAAACAACACAACGATATGATGACCCAGGAAAACCAAACCGGTAAAAAACCTAGGGAGGATTTAACCTAGCTATCCTCAAGGTAAAATAGCAAATCCACTAGAAAGAATTGAAGTTTACACAATAGCGACTTAGACCACTAACATCCTATTGCTACCCAGTGTAGGAAACTTACTACCACGACCCCATGATAGCTCCGAGATCCACGGACTCCTTCTTTCTTTATTCTTTGCAAAACACAAACACCACCGTTTGTGACTTTGAGATCCCACTCAAAGGTTTAGCAACACAAACTCTCCTGTTTGTGACTCCAAGACCACCCTTGAAGGTTTAGATCTTTAGCACCTTTGATGACTAGAGAAGGCAGCAACTTCAACAATACCAGATCTTGAGATTCTTCAAGAAACAACACCGGTAGAAGTTATAAGAGAGGTTTTAGGAGTAAAACCCTAAATACAAAAGAGGCACACTCTTCTCTCTCTAAAAAGCCTTTTAAAAACGTGCTTAGGGTTTCCTTTATATAGTAGGAGAAGTAGATCTGAAACCCTAATCCTTAATGGGCTAGAACTGCTGTTTGGGCCAACTTAAAATTCTGCAGGTACGATTCTCGATCGGTCGAGCCTGTTTTTCGATCGATCGAACCAGGCAGATTCTAAAATCTTCTTTTTGCAGCTTACATGTTCTTGTGTGCTCACGATTTGCCAATTATTCTAAGCTTTTAGAACCTAACATATGATTATGTGCTTATTACATGGACTAACTTGGATCTAATCAAGTTTGTGTCTATGTCTTGCAGTTTTGCAATTGGTTCTCTATTGTGTGTATGTTCTTTTGCATATGTCTCACCGTTCCTCTCATGGAAAAGAACCGGTGATTGATAATTCATCATCCCTCGTTTCAAAACGGACTCGTCATTCGTCCCATGACTCAAATAGTGAGAGATTCAAGACTCCCCTTGACTCTCAGGCATACTCTAGCATTTTGAAAAAGCTCCTACTGTGGTGGAATGGATTATGAGATTTGATACCCTAGGAACGACTTATATTCCTAGGATCTTTGAAGACAAAGATTGGGCTAATTTATTCGGGAACTTCGAGGATCCAATTGATGGACTAGTCAAGGAGTTATACTCAAATGCCAGATTTACTGGAGTTGAACTACAGTGTTGGGTCCGAGGAAAGGAATTCATCATTACTCCAGATTACATTGCTGAGGTCCTTCAAATTACTCCACCGGTAAATGTAGACCTCACTCCATATGACGATAAGCTTCCTCAAGTACAAGATATTCTTCAAATTCTTGGGCTAGATCATAGGATTTCTTCCAAAGGCACATCCATTGGAACAGCAAAGTTTGCACCTAAATTGAGAACTCTCACTTTGATCATGTTCTTCAACCTAAATCCATTGTTAAACACTAGGTTCATCAACCTTGGAAGAGCGCAGTTTCTATGTGATCTTATCACCGGAGTTCAAATTGACATTTTTGCTCACATCTTCCAGTTAATAGGGAAAGCAGTAGCACGATCAGCAGTAAGAACATGCCTTCCTTTTTGTAGTCTAATCATGAAAATTATGGTACTTGAAGGGGTTTGTCCACCAAAATATGGAAAGACACTAGTTCGTCTTCACCCACTATCCATGATTTCTCTTCAAGCAAGCAAAAGTCACTCCTCTAAAGCACCTAAAAGTGAATCTCTCCTTCATGCCACTCCTTCCGGTCAGGGCTCAGCTACTCACACTATACTTGCACATACCAAGACTGCATCTCCTCATACTCCTGAGTTGCAGGCGACTGGCACACCAACGTGTACATGCTAGCTCTCAAGATGATAGGTTGAGCACTTTGATTGAGGGTCTGTATCAGCGTATTTCTAGATTGGAAAAAGTTCTCTACTCCACCAACAACCAAGTTCAAATGCGTCTCACAACCATTGAGACACAGCTAGATGCTATTCAACAGAAACTAAAAGACAGCCTTTAGCTATTCATGCTAAAAAGGGGGGAAAGCGTTATGTATATAGCTTGGATGATAGCATACAGTCAGAGGGAAAGCATAAGAATGGGAAGTGTGCATAATGAAAGGGGGAGATGTATGAGCTCAAAAGAGCTCAAAAGGAGTATTCTGATACATAGACACATATTTTTAAGACACATGTTTAACTTGTCTTGGTTTAGCTTATATTTACTCTGCTTATGTTTAAAAGTGTCAATACATTGGTTTATATACTTAAGTTTATATTTAGTATAATGTATTTGTACCTTAGCTTTGTAGTTCAGTACTTTTGGTTAATGTTATGCATTTCTTTTAGTACATCACTCCTATGCCCTTGTTGGATTTTACATCCTTGATACAATTACCTTGAGTTTTTGTATTGGTTGAGCGTCGGACGTGCAAATGATACTTTACATTAAGCTTATTAACTTGCATGTCTGGATGTTCATTCCTTGTGTGAATCTTCATTGTGATCACTGTTTATAGTGGTTGTTCATGTTTGGTGAAGCTATGCTTTATTGCTCCAATCTTTATTGCTTGATCGCATTGTGCTTACTCCATACGCATTTCAAGATTTCTGCTTACAATGATCGTATTGTGTTGTTGTTTTTAGGAAATACTTGTCTGTCTGGTTCAAGAGCTTCACGGATTCTAGAGTTAGGTGTGAGTGAGTTTTGTTCAACTGATCCCAACTCACATGTTAAGTCTAGAGTTTGTTTTAGGGTTTTGTCATGAAATAGCCAAAGAGGGAGATTGTAAGGTTAGATTTATTCAATCATTTTGTTGGCTTTATTTGTTAGGAAATCTGGTTTTGTATCTCATACAAAACACGCAGTGGAAGCAACAAAGATGGATCTATTTCATTCATGATTAAAAACATGCACTAAGTAAATTTTAGAATTTAAGAACGAGACAGCGTACCATGGTGCGGTGAAATTCAGAACAAAAGATTAGAAGTACTAGGAATACTTTTAATCTTTACTCTAATTCCACTTTACGCCTAAGAAGTGTGGCCTCTCAATCAATTTTTAAGGGAGAATAATTGAGTGGTTTCACTCATACATACACACCATTTCACAATGATGTCTCTTTTTCTTATATTAAAAATTCTGTAAGTTTCTTCCTTTATAAATAACTGATTATCTAATTGGGTTGGCCTATTGGGTCTATCCAATTGGGCTTTAGTATGTGGCTTGAAGTGGGACCAAAAGAGACCAATAAAACGCTAGCTCCAATGGACCTTGGGCTTTTCTGTCAACTCTTGACAAGCCCAAAGTTACCATTAATTATATATAATACTACTATATAAATATAATTGCAGTCTAGGCCATATTAACAAATTATATCCCAAGACTTTATTATACAAGCAACCCCTTCATAAAATATTCGTAGTAGTACAAAGTCATGAATATAAACTGCCACTTTGAAATTGCTACATCTTAATCCTTGAGTACCCAATTTAATTCTTTAAGTTATTCACTATATATTTATGAAATTCAATTTCATAAATATACACTTTAGTATATCCTTACTAAAGTGGTTAGGCCTAACTCTCTAAATAACTAAGCCAATTAAACATATTTCAAGGGAATATTTTATATCTCCGTTAAGAGATTATAAATTCCATCTTAAGAATATATGTTCCATCAACACCAAATGCGGCTGCCCAACATACTGAGGTTTTGATCATGACATTAGATCTCAATCCTGATATATCAAAGCAATCTACACTTCATGATTAGGTCCATTATTCTCTCAGGATTAAGAGTTCATGCAAATAGGAGTCGTGAGATTTATTATTCATTTGGCAGTCGTTAGGAGAATAATAAATCTCACAGTGATCCAGATTAATATGTCTTAACTCTTAAAACATGTCAACATATCAACTAGAAGTATCCACGTCCATGATCAAGACAAATCATCTTAGTTGATATGTTATAGTCTTCATAGATGAAATGCCCAAATTCATCACTGACTATGAATTATAATCTGAGTTTACAAAGAACTTGTGATCTATATCTTCCATGACTAAATCACATAAATCACATACTATGCATCTCATGGACTATATGATAATATCCAAATATTCATGTTGCCATTATTTTAAATAATAATAAAACAACTTTATTAATTATAACATTAAGTCATACATAATGTAATACATAACATCATACAATAGGATTTAAAGGCACATATCCTAACAATCTCCCACTTGCCTTAAAGACTATTGTGCACAAATCTAACTCCCATTCCCTCCAAATGTGACTCAAAAGTCCTTTGTAGCAAGGTTTTGGTAAAGGGATCCGCTAGATTACTTGCACTATCATTCTTTGCTACTATCACATCTCCTCAAGCAACAAAGTCTCAAATAATGTGAGACTTTCTCTTAATCTGCTTTCCTTTCTTGTGATTCCTTGGATCCTTGGATTGTGCAACCGCTCCATTATTATCGCAAAACAATGTGATTGGAACTTGCTCCATTCTCACAACACCAAGATCAGAAAGGAATTTCTTGAGCCAAACAGCTTCCTTTGCTGCCTCACAAGCAGCAACATATTCAGCTTCCATGGTGGAGTCCACAATACAAGATTGCTTAACACTCCTCCAACTTATGGCTCCACCTCCCAAGGTGAACACAAAACCTAAAGTGGACTTTCTAAAATCAAGATCTGATTGAAAATCTGAATCTGTATAACCAATGGGAATCAAATCCTCACTATGATAAACAAGCATATAATCTCTTGTTCTCCGTAGATACTTGAGAATATGCTTTACAACTTGCCAATGTTTAAGTCCTTGATTTGATTGATATAGGCTGACCATGCCAACTGAATAATAGATATCTGGTCTAGTAAATAGCACTGCATACATAAGACTTCCCACTGCAGAAGCAAAGTCTCATCATATTTTCTTCCTTTAGAATCAGACAGAAGAACTCTATGTCTAAAAGGAAGTAATCCTTTCTTGGAGTTTTGTATGTTAAACCATTCTAGAACCTTATCTATATATCCAGTTTGTGATAAACCTAACATCTTATTCTTGCTATCTCGCCAAAGCTTGATCCCTAGAATAAAGTTAGCTTCATCTAAGTCCTTTATTTCAAATTGGCTTGAGAACCAAACCTTTACCAATGACATTACCCCCTACATCATTTCCAATGAGTAGAATATCATCAACATAAAGCACTAGGAACATTACTATTTTGTCTCAATGTCTTTTGTACACACATGGTTCATCAAGATTTTGTTCAAACCAAATGATTTGATTGCTTGATCAAATCTGATGTTCCATGTCCTAGATGCTTGCTTAAGTCCATAAATGGACCTTTTCAACTTGCATACCATATGCTCTTCGTTCTTCGCTATGAAACCTTCAGGTTGCATTATATAGATTTATTCTTCAAGATTGCCACTAAGAAATGCAGTCTTGACATCCATTTGCCAAATCTCATAATCATAATGAGCAGCAATGGATAAGAGAATTCTGATAGATTTAAGCATGGCTACTAGCGAAAAAGTTTCATCATAGTAAATACCTTCTTTTTGTGTATACCCTTTCGCCGCTAGTCTTACTTTAAAGGTTTCAACTTTTCCATCTATCCCTCTCTTCCTTTTGTAAACTCATTTGCAACCAACAGGTTTAATGCCATTAGGTGCCTTTACAAGATCCCATACTAGATTGGACTACATAGAATCCAATTCAGATTTCATAGCTTGAAACCAATGATGTGCATCTATATCATTCATTGCCTCTTCATAAGTGTAGGGATCCGATTCAGCCTCTTCTGGGATAACTTCATAAGTTTCTCCCAAACTTATAAATCTTATAGGAGGTCGAATAATTCTCCTACTACGACGAGGCACCTGTGTACTAGTCATCTCTTGAGTAATGTCTTGTGGTGTATCCAATACAGCCACATCATTCCTAGTGTAATCCATTGGTTGTTCAATTACAGGTTCATCTAATTTAGCCAATACAACTTTTCTAGGATTAAAATTATTCACATAATCATCTTCCAAAAATTTGGCATGGGTGCTAACTAATACTTTGTTATCCTTATGATTATAGAGTAAATAACCATTGGTTTCCTTTGAATACCCCAAAAACATGCATACTTCCGTTTTAGCTTCCAATTTATCAGACTTCTCTTTCAATACAAGTGCTAGACATCCCCAAATGTGGAGATATTTCATACTAGGCTTGCGCCCACTCCACAATTCCTTAGGTGTGTTGGGAACAGATTTTGATGGAACTAAATTCAAAATATGCATAGCAGTTTTTAGTGCATATCCCTAAAAGGAAATTGGTAATGTTGAATAATTCATCATGGACCTAACAATTTCCAAAAGAGTCCTATTCCTTCTTTTCGCTACACCATTTTGTTGGGGAGTTCCAGGTGTAGTCAATTGGGACATAATCCCATTTTGAATTAGGTAATCCTTGAAATCCCCAAGAAGGTATTCTCCACCTTGATTAGATCAAATGACCTTTATGCGTTTTTCCAATTGATTTTCAACTTTAGCCCTAAACTCTTTGAACTTTTCAAAGGCTTCAGACTTCCATCTCATTAGGTACACATAATCATATCTTGAGTAATCATCCATAAAAGTGATGAAGTACTTATAACCTCCTTTTTCTTGGGTTGATATAGGACCACATATATCTGTATGAACTAATTCAAGCAACTCTTGGGCTCTTCTATCTTTTACATTAAAAGGTTGTTTGGTCATTTTACCTTCTAAACAAGATTCGCAAACTAGAAATCCATCAAAGTCCATGGGCTGTAAAAGTCCATCTTTGATTAGTCTTTGAATCCTATTTGAATTAATATGACCCAAACGCAAGTTCCATAGATATGCATCACTAGTAGAAGGAAACTTTCTCTTTAATGATTTTACATGAGAGCTACTATCTAATTCAGAATTATATAATTCATGCTTATCAGGAGTTAAAATATAAAGACCATCCACAATATTGCCATAACAGGTAAACAGTTTATCCTTCTTTATTACAACATTGTCTTTTAGGATAAGATAATATCCATGTTTACCTAAAAAAGTTGTAGAAATTAAATTCCTACGAACATTAGGTACATACAAACGGTCTTTCAATATTAAAACCCTAGACTCAAAGCATAAATTAAACACTCCAATAGCTACAACTAGAATCTTGCTCCCATCAGCCAAAGTAAGAAATAGTTCCCCTTCATTCAGCTTTTGAGTCTCCTGAAAGCCCTGCAAAGTATTGCAAATATGATTAGTACAACCTGAATCCACACACCAGGAATCTGTGGGATTTTGTACCAAATATATTTCAAGAAGAAATGAACTTTTCATACCCTTATTCTTGGCAACTTTGAATATTGGAAAATTCATCTTCCAATGTCCTTTCTCACAACAATGGAAACACTTTCCTTTGGTTTTCTTTCCTTTGTTGGCAACTCTTAAGGCAACTTGTTTACCATCTCTCTTGGTGAAGTCCTTCTTCTTCTTCTTCTTCATTTTACCCTTGCCTTTCGACTTAGGTTGAGAAGTAGAAGCTTCAACCATATTGGCATTAACACTAGAAGTACCAAGGATGCCTTCTGCCACTACCAATTCATTCATTAATTCAAACAAAAATAAATCTTTTTGTTCATATTATAATTAAGTCTGAATTCCTTGAATGATTCCGGTAATGACTAGAGTATCATATCCACTTGGGATTCTCCATCAATATCGGCACCTAAAACTTCCAATGTATTCTAATTAAAGATCATCCTAAGACAATGCTCCCTCATTGAAGTACCTTCAGCCATTCTGGTATTATAAATCTGCCTCATAGTTTCTTGCTATGCAGAACGGCCTTGCTTACCAAACATCTCCTTCAGACTTAGCATAATGTCCGAAGCTAGTTCTACATCCTTGCTCACCAATATCATCAAGAAACCATTTTTCTTTTATTCTAAAATCCAATCACATGCTATACAATCATGATATTGAAAACCTGGCTTTGATACTAATTGTTGGGAAATCTGGATTTGTATCTCATACAAAATACACAGTGGAAGCAATAAAGATGGATCTATTTCATTCATGATTGATAACATGTACTATGCAAATTTCAGAATTTGAGAACGAGATAGTGTACCTTGCTGCGGTGAAATTCAAAACAAAAGATTAGAAGTACTTGGGAACACTTTTAATCTTCACTCCAATTCCACTTTACGCCTAAGAAGTGTGGTCTCTCAATCAGTTTCTAAGGGAGAATAATTGAGTGGCTTCACTTATACATACACACCATTTCACAATGATGTCTCTTTTTCTTATATTAAAAATTCTATATGTTTCTCCCTTTATAAATAACTGATTATCTAATTGGGCTGGCCTATTAGGCCTTTCCTTGGGCTTTAGTATGTGGCTTGGAGAGGGACCAAAAGGGACCAATAAGACACTAGCTCCAATGGGCCTTAAGCTTTTCTGTCAACTCGTGACAAGCCCAAAGTTACCATTAATTATATTTAATACCACTATATAAATATAATTGCACTCTAGGCCTTATTAATAAATTATATCCCAAGACTTTATTATACTTGCAACTCCATAAAATATTCGTAATAATACAAAGTCATGAATATAGACTGCCACTTTGAAATTGCTACATCTTAATCCTTGAGTACCCGGTTTAATTCTTTAAGTTATTCATCATATATTTATGAAGTCTAATTTCATAAATATATACTTTAGTAATTTCTTACAAAAGTGGTTAGGCCTAACTCTCTGAATAACCGAACCTATTAAACTTATCTCAAGGGAATATTTTATATCTCTGTTAAGAGATTAGGAATTCTATCTTGGGAATATATGTTCTGAAAGTTCAAATAGCGTATAAAACACTATGAACGTTTAGACCCCCAAATTACAAATTCTCAATTCAAGCTTTATATCAAACGATAAACGTGCGGAAAATGAACAAAAGCTTAAAACCGAATTGATAAACAATCTAAGTCAAATAAAATCACATCCATAACAGAAATTAAATAACAAAGATAAAGGGAAGAGAGATGCCAACACAAGGACAACACGCGATGTGTTATCGAAGAGGAAACCGAAACCCTCGACGTAAAACCTCTCCGTCGCCTTCCAAGCAGTCAAATGATCCACTAAAGAATGTAGTTGGGATACAAGGACAGTAATAGACCCTCCAAGCCTAATCTACCTACCATACTTAAGCCCTCCAAGCTTCTTGCTCCAACGAGGTTACGCCGAACCTATTTCTTCTTTAGCTTCCTGGATCCCTTTACTAGTCCATAGCATCAACCAATATGAATTGGTCCTTTCCTAGCTGCTTCCCAAAGCACCAAAGAGCCTACTCACTGATATGGGTATGGTAAGAAAAGGATTTGGCTAAAGAACCTCTCAAGGATTCTACAATGGAGAGGGTGAGTGTAGAGGAATTTGAAGAGTCACATAGTAAAGATTATGGATGAGTCAATCTTATTTTTCTCTAGGGTTTCTCTCTCAAAATTCTCTCTGGAAGCTCTCTACATTTCGTGGGTATTAGGGGTATATATATTGGGGTGAGAGAAGAATGCGAAGAGTCAATTTTTCCAAAACAGAGCTGTCTGGTGGCTTGACTGAGTCGCGAATTCAAGCTGCGAACTAACTGACCTGCCAGACTAGAATTTTTGTCCTGTAGTGCAACAGCTGGCACGACAGTTCAGCTTCTGGCGGCTTGCCAGTCGCTAGCTACCTGCGAGGACCAGTCGCGAGTTCCACTCTGCATGCTTCACTTGTGTGCAACATCTGGCGACTTGACCATCGCGAGACACCAGCGAGATCCAGTCGCGAGTCCTTGTTTTGCTGCACAATCTTGAGCATTTCTTCACACTCTCTCACACACTACCCTTACATGATCCCCACCTAAATACAGGGGTACTAAGTGCTGAAATACAAGCAAATTGGCACGGCATAAAGCCAACAAAATGTTTGATAAAATTCAACCTTACAATCTCCCCCTTTAGCTATTCAGTGACAAAACCCTACAACAAACTCTAGACTTAACGCATGAGTTGGGAACAGTGGAACAAAACTCACTCACACCTAACTCTAGATTCTGTGAAGCTCTTGAATCATAAGTACAAGTATCTCTTGAAAAGCAGCCACACAATAAAATTATTGTATGCAGAAAAACTTGTATTGCATATGAAGCAAGCACAATGCGATCAAGCAAAACGGATTAAAGCAATAAAGCAAGGCTTGACCAAAAATAAACAATCACTATAAATAGTGGTCACAATGCTCATTCACACATGGAATGAACATACGGATATGCAGGCAAATAAGCTCAATGCAAAGTATCATTTGCACGTCCAACACTCAACCAATGCAACAACACAAGGTAATTACATTAAGGATAAAAATCCAATAAAGGGCACAAGAGTGATGTACTTAAGAAAATGCATAACATTAACAAAAAGTACTAGCTTCAAAGCAAGGGTATAAAAGATAACCAACAGCCACAGAAGCAAAAGGTACAAATACGCTTACAAAAGCAAGGTACAAAATAAACAACTGAATAATATCAATATATAACAAAGTACCAAATCCAACAGTTTAGACCAAATGTATTTAGCAAAGACCATGATAATATAAAGGCACATGAACATAAACATATAAAGTAAACGGCTAAGACAATGTTTTTATGCATGCTCCCCCTCAACAAGTGCTCCCCCTCAAGAGCTATACTTCACAAAAATAAGCTCCATTATCTCCCCCTTTTTGACCGGAATGGCCAAAGGGTCACTGCTGTGTGGTGAAGCTGCCAAGCTTTGCTGTGAGACTAGTCATCTGGTCTTGGAGTGCAGCCAGCCTGTCAAAATGTTCATTTTGGACCTCTCTGAGCCCATCAATCCTCTCCAGGATGATCTAGAACAAATCTGAGGGTACGTCTAATGAAACTGATGCTCTGCTTCTCTTACTACGGCCTCTTGAACTTGAGGGTTGACCTGCAGCTTCTGTCTCAGCCTTCACCTTCTTCTTGATCACCTCCTTCTTCATCACCCGAAAGACGCACTCGTATCCTTGAGATGGTTAGGTTGTTAATTGCTGAGAGAGTTGTCATGAGTCCTATATCTTGAGGGATTTCTACCCCTTTTAGTCTAAAAATTCTCATGAGAAGACTAGGGAAAATCAACTTAGCTCTGGAAGTTTTTCTGGTTTTATCAACAATGGTATAGAATATATTAGCACTGATGTCTATGTAAATCTTTTTTCTTGAGCTCCATTAGAAAGATTGCTCTGGCATTGTTGATTGTGGTCAACTTCCTCACTGGATACAGGTTGAACATCATTATCACAGTTAGACACCTCATGTCTACTGGAAATGCATTGGTGTTTAGACATTTCCCTTCTCTAACTCCCCCAATATTTGCCTGAGCAGTTTCTATGGACATCATTCTATCCTTGTAATGTGTGAAATCATGATCATCCATGCCCTCAAAACCCAACACCTCATCAATGTCATCCACATCTAGTATGAATTATTGTCATCTTACCCAACAGTTGATCTCATTCTCTCTTAGCACAGCATTAGCATAAAACTCCCTAATCAAAGGTTCACAAACTCCAGGGAGATCACTCAGCAATTTTTCCCAACCTCTTCCTTCAAAGCAACCAGGATGAAGGTGTCTTTAAGATCTACCAAGTCCACAAACCTTTCTTGGACAATAGGTTCCTTCAAGTAAAACTGGGTGTATCTCTCAAAGTGTTGAGGAGTCCTGAACTTTGTGTTGTCCATCTTCAGTCTTCTGTCACCTTTCTTGGCAACAGTTTTCTTCTTTGTAGGAGTCATCTGCATAGACAATGACAACAATACCCACAAGGACAGAACACAAAGGATGGAACATTCTAAACATTAGTAACTGATTAATAGAGCAATTAGGAAACATACGGCTAAACCAGAAGAACTGACCATATAGTGATAAAAAATAAGGAGATAACACACTATAGGAGAACATAGTATGAATATAATACCAAGAATGGAGTCAAGCCCTAAAATGATATTGTGCAAAAGCAAGGCAGAAACAAACATGATTCACAAAGCAGGACACAAAATAGATGTGCAATAGGCAAAATTTGTTTAGCCAAGAACAATATATACCCATATCAACTCACAAAAACCTCAATAACTCAGGCACATGTCAACAAGACATACCACATTGGGTAAGACATACACAACTAGAGACAAATCTGCACCATAACACAATAAAGAGGAAGAAGCATGAGAAAAAGCATATCAAACATAAGATTAGAAGAACCAACGAAATCTAGTCAAACAAATTCAACACAATGCTTCAACCCATGAACAAAATCCCAAATAACTCAAACCGTTCTAACAGCACAAAATCCAAGAAATCAAGGCTTATAAACATGAAATAGGTAATCAAAATATGAAAACTCATACCTTTTTCTTGGAGATTGATGAAGAAATGATGAAGAACACAGAGGATTTTGTGAAGAACACCGTGAGTTTGAGAGAGAAGAACACGGACAGGGTAATGAACAGTCACAAATATTCAAGGGAAAACTGAAAAGTTTTAAAAACTAACTTTATACACACAAAACATGCGTTTTTCGCGACTGAATCAAGTCGCGTGCAAGTTGCCAGGTCCAACCGCTAGAATACTTCAAGATAAATTTTGAAAATTTTTCTAAGTGTTTTTCGCGACTGGAAGTTCAAGTCGCGAGAGAAACACGAGATGAGACGCGAAACATTTTGAGTAATTCTCATGACTGAGCCTCCACTCGCAAAAAAGCTGCCAAGTCAACCCGCGGGAAACATTAAAAACCCATATTTTGAAAAATATTCTAAGTCTTTTTCGTGACTTGGGCATTGACCAGCCAGAAAGATGCGAAAACTGTTTGTATAGAGCTCACGACTGGGGCATGCGACTGGACAGACCCGTGACTGAGTCGCCAAAACAGGACACAGCAGATTTTGAAAATTTTGACATTTTGCAAAAACAAAAGACTTTCCAAAAACAAACTAAAACGCTTAAAAATATATTTTGTGCTTGATCAACAAATAGATGAGTATGTGAAACACATTTTATCAAGTACAATCACACAAATGAATAAGGCATTTAATGAACATAGACATGTGTGATGTGTGTGGATATCAACAATGAGATAATCCTTAGTCTAATGTGAAGTTTCAATGATCAATTGAATCAGGACATACACAATTAGCACTAGATAATGTGACCCATCTCAATAACAGAAATATGTATATATGGCCTCCCACATAAACTTGATAACTCAACATTGAAGCTTTTCATTTGGCTTCATCTTCAACTTTTGATTTGATCTTTTTGAAACATAACATCTCATTTTGGAGATTGATGCTAGAAATTTTGATATTTCAATTTGATGAACAAGCCTTTGGCTTTTGGGCATCATACAATTTCATAAACGTCGCTTTCCCTTTTTTTTTAGTTGAATACTAGTATGTGTGACAGACTTTTGCAGCTCATTATCTCTTTTCATTTGGAGATTTACATTTTTGAGCTCATTAAGCAAAAACAATAAAATAAAAAGTGGGAAGATATATAGACATAAGTCTATGCATGTCTCAATATCAACAAAACCATTGGCTAATCATTCATGACAAGGTTGAAGATCGATTTATAACAATCACATAGATTTCAAGACTTCTCCCATAATGATATGAGTGCATATGAGACAAGCTATGCTCTTAGATGCACAAAGCCATTTGCACGAAGGTACAAGCCAAAACAAATTTAAGACAAAACTCATCAAGCATGATCAAACATTTTGGATTTTCTACTTTTTATGTGCTTTTGGATTTTTGACACAATAAGTAAGAAAAATTGATCAAAAACAACAATGTAAAAGGCATGTAAATAAATAAAAAAACACTCAAACGAACAATTTTTTAAACTCAAAACAAGCATAAAACACACAACCAAGCAAAGTCACAAAGCATAGGAAGTATTAATGCATGGACATGTTGTAATGCTTATGCATGAGTACCCTTTTTCACCCACACGTCACGTGCATTTGGGGTGATATCCCTATAGGATTGGGTACGAGAGTTTGGACTTTCAAACCTTTTATTGAAGCTTTCCAAGCAAGTGGTGAATGCACTAATCATCTTCATCACATCCTTCATTCCATAATCGCCATCTCGACTTCTTAATTGCTCAACAGCCCAAGTCCTATTGTCATTTCTTAGTCCTCTTGACCTTTGATTACTTGCATTAATCAATACTCTCAGTTTGTGACAATTTGGTCTGGTGTGCCATTGAAGACCACAATGATGACAAAAATGATTTGTTCTGAGACCTCTTTGTGATCTTGGAAGTGATTTCCTTCTAGCTTCAGGTCTGACCTCTAGGGAGTTACGGGGCTTATTCAACACCCGTTGATCAGCTACATTCTTCTTCTTTTCTGGCTTCATTTTTTCAACAGCTGGAGTTTCCATCACAGGCTCCTTTGCCTTTACAAACTTCATGTCCTTGGAGATTTTGATAGCAGAACTACTTTCTCCGGTATATCCCAAACCCGATTTGTCTGAGAAGTGTTTTTTTGAGGAGATTACATCATCTAGCTTCTTTGTGGAGACTCTTTCTATCTTGGCATTTGCTTGAATCACCTCAAGCTCAAGGAACCTCATCTTTGCATAAGCTTCTAACAACTCTCCATTCAGCTTCTCTATCTCACACTTGGCCTCGTTATGTCGCACTAGGAGACTTCTATAATCCTCATCTGCCCTCTTCATTTTTTTAATGGCTGCATTAGCCACTTTCGCATACTCTCACCTGTCTTCTCGAGAAGAGAATTATAGGCCTCTTGCAATCCCACTGTACCTTCATCTTCTTCATCATCGGATTCCTCTATTATCCCAATTGATTCTAATTCAGAGTGGCCACCAAGCTCTTCTACAAGCACACTCAAGTTATCTGACGATGCAACATGATCAATGGTCATAAAAGTAGAATAATTCCCTTCGCCGTCACAACTTTCATCCGAATCTAAGTTAGATGAATCTGAATCACTTAGGGTCGTGGCATACGCTTTTCCTTTCCCTCTTAAATAATTGGGACACTCTTTCTTAAAATGTTCCTGCCAATTGCACTCAAAACATGTGATTCCTTGAGAGGATTGAGACTCCTTCTCATCTTTCCTCTTAAATTCCTTTTTCTTCTTTCCGGAACTTAGGAATTTTCTTTTCTCAGCAAATTTTCCATTCTTCTTAAACTTTAAGAACTTTCAGAAATTCTTCACAAGATATGCTACATCTTTATCGGCCTCATCTTCATCCGATGAATCATAAACTTCCACCTTCTCATTAATTGTCTTAAGAGCAAGAGATTTGCTCTTCCTTTGTAATGGCAAAGACAGCTCATAAGTTTGAAGCGAGCCAACTAATTCTTAAACCTTGATATCATCCAGGTCTTTGCTTTCCTCAATTGTAGTAAGTTTTGCATGGAAGCTCTCCGACAGTGATCGAAGGATCTTCCTTATGATCTTTGAGTCCTTCGTTTTCTCACCCAAGTTGAACTTGCCGATGACTACTTCATTCAGCTTGCTATAGAAAGAGTCAAAGGACTTGTCCTCACTCATCTTGAGCTCCTCAAAGCGAGTGGTCAGCATCTGCAACTTAGTGCCTTTGACCTTCTTGGTTCCTTCATACATGGTCTTCAATATTTGCCACGCCTCCATAGTCACCAAGACATGAGATATCCTGTGAAACTCATCTGGAGACACACCACAAAAAATTGCATTCAAAGCTTTACTGTTAGTATTAGATGCAGCAAGGGCTGCTTTATCCTAAGTGGATTTTTCAGCCTTCAGCCTAACCCAACCAATATCAACAGCATCCCACACACTTTCATTAATAGAACATAAAAATGCCCTCATTCGGACTTTCCAAAAGGCATAGTTGCTACCATCAAAATATGGTGGTGCATTCAAAGATTGAGACTGGTCCATCTCAAAAAGGGGTCAAGGATCGCACAAAGGTAATTAAACCACAGCAAGTGCACCCGCTCTGATACCAAATGAAAGTTCAAATAGCGTATAAAACACTATGAACGTTTAGACCCCCAAATTACAAATTATCAATTCAAGCTTTATATCAAACGATGAATGTGTGGAAAATGAACAAAAGCTTAAAACCGAATTGATAAACAATCTAAGTCAAATAAAATCACATCCATAACAGAAATTAAACGACAAAGATAAAGGGAAGAGAGATGTAAACACAAGGACAACACACGATGTGTTATCGAAGAGGAAACCGAAGCCCTCGGCGTAAAACCTCTTCGTCGCCCTCCAAGCGGTCAAATGATCCACTAAAGAATGTAGTTGGGATACAAGGATAGTAATAGACCCTCCAAGCCTAATCTACCTAGTATACCTAAGCCCTCCAAGTTTTTTGCTCCAACGAGGTTACGCCGAACCTATTTCTTCTTTAGCTTCCTGGATCCCGTTACTAGTCCATAGCATCAACCAATATGAATTGGCCCCTTCCCAACTGCTTCCCAAAGCGCCAAAGAGCCTACTCACTGATATGGGTATGGTGAGAAAAGGATTTGGCTAAAGAACCTCTTAAGGATTTACAATGGAGAGGGTGAGAGTAGAGGAATTTGAAGAGTCACAATGTAAAGATTGTGGATGAGTCAATCTTGTTTTTCTCTAAGGTTTCTTTCTCAAAATTCTCTCTGGAAGCTCTCTACATTTCGTGGGTATAAGGGGTATATATTCTAGGGTGAGAGAGGAATGCGAAGAGTCAGTTTTTCCAAACAGAGCTGTCTGGCGGCTTGGCCTCACAGCTTGACTGAGTCGCGAGTTCAAGCCGCGAACTAACTGACTTGCCAGACTGGAATTTTTGTCTTATAGTGCAATAGCTGGCATGACGGTTCAGCTTTTGGCGGCTTGCCAGTCGCGAGCTACCTGCGAGGAGCAGTCGCGAGTTCCATTCTACACGCTTCACCGAGATCCAATCGCGAGTCCCTGTTCTGCTGCACAGTCTTGAGCATTTCTTCACACTCTCTCACACACTACCCTTACTTGATCCCCATCTAAATATAGGGTTACTAAGTGCTGAAATACAAGCAAATTGACATGGAATAAAGCCAACAAAATAGTTGATAAAATTCAACTTTACATGTTCCATCAACACTAAATGTGGCTGCCCAACATACTGAGGTTTTAACGGTTACTTTAGATCTCACTCCTGATATATCAAAGCAACCTACATTTTATGATCAAGTCCATTATCCTTTCAGGATTAAGAGTTAATGTGAATAGAAATCATGAGATTTATAATTCAAATGACAATCATTAGGAGAATAATAAATCTTACAACGGTCCAGTTTAATATGTCTTAACTCTTAAACATATCAACACATCAACTAGAAGTCTCCACTTCCATGATCAAGACAAATCATCTTGGTTAATATGTTATAGTCTTCGCAAATAAAATGCCCAATTTCATCACTGACTAAGAACTAAAATTTTGAGTTTACAAAGAACTTGTAATTTATATCTTCTGTAACTTTTCATATAAAGCACATACTATGCATCTCATGGACTATATGTTAATGTCCGAATATTCATGTTACTATTATTTTAGATAATAATAAAACAATTTAATAATCACAAAATTAAGTCATACATAATTGTTGGAAAATCTGGTTTTGTATCTCATACAAAACACACAGTGGAAGCAACAAACATGGATCTATTTCATTTATGATTGATAACATGCACTATGTAAATTTCAGAATTTAAGAACGAAATAGCGTACCTTGGTGCGGTGAAATTCAAAACAAAAAATTAGAAGTACTTGGGAACACTTTTAATCTTCACTCCAATTCCACTTTACGCTCAAGAAATGTGATTTCTCAATCAGTTTTCAATGGAGAATAATTGAGTGGCTTCACTCACACATACACACCACTTCACAATAATATCTCTTTTTCTGTTATAAAAAATTATGTATGTTTCTCCTTTTATAACTAACTGATTATCTAATTGGGCCGACCTATTGGGCCTTTCCAATTGCGCTTTAGTGTGTGGCTTGAGTGGGACCAAAAGAAACCAATAAGATACTAGCTCTAATAGGCCTTGGGCTTTTCTATCAACTCTTGACAAGCCCAAAGTTGCCATTAATTATATTTAATACCATTATATAAATATAATTGCACTCTAGATCTTATTAATAAATTATATCCCAAGACTTTATTATATCTGCAACCCCTTCATTAAATATTCGTAGTAATACAAAGTCATGAATATAGACTGCCACTTTGAAATTACTACATCTTAATCCTTGAGTACCCAGTTTAATCCTTTAAGTTATTCATCATATATTTATGAAATTCAATTTCATAAATATATACTTTAGTATCTCTTTACTAAAGTGGTTAGGCCTAACACTCTGAATAACCAAACCCATTAAACTTATCTCAATGGAATATTTTATATCTCCGTTAAGAGATTATGAATTCCATCTTGAGAATATATGTTCCATCAACACTAAATGTGGCTGCCCAACATACTGAGGTTTTGATCACGATTTTAGATCTCACTCCTGATATATCAAAGCAACCTACATCTCATGATCAGGTCCATTATTCTCTCAGGATTAAGAGTTCATGCAAATAAAAGTCGTGAGATTTATTATTCATTTGACAGTCGTTAGAAGAATAATAAATCTCACAGTGGTCCAGTTCAATATGTCTTAACTCTTAAAACATATCAACATATCAACTAGAAATCTCCACTTCCATGATCAAGACAAATCATCCTAGTTGATATGTTATAGTCTTCGCAGATGAAATGCCCAATTGCATCACCGACTACGAACTATAATTCTGAGTTTGCAAAGAACTTGTGATTTATATCTTTCGTGACTAAATCACATAAATCACATACTATGCATCTCATGGACTATATGATAATGTCCAAATATTCATGTTACCATTATTTTAGATAATAATAAAACAACTTTATTAATCATAATATTAAGTCATACATAGCATCATACAATAGGATTTAAGGGCACATATCCTAACAGTAATGTCATACTTAATATTATACATAGCATCATACAATAGGATTTAAGGGCACTAATCCTAACACATTGTACTGTTTCTCAACTTCATCCTTGATCTTGAGAGTCCACTCTAGCTTCATTCTTCACAACTTTTGCTTAACCGGCTTCGTGGTTGGATCTGTTGGAATGTAGTGTTGTACTATATTTGTATCAATCCCAGGCATGTCTTCATATGACCACGTAAAAACCTCTTTGAATTCTGTTAGTAGTGCCACTAATGCATCTTTCTCGGAAATGGTTAGGGTATTGCCCACTTGTATCATTTTGGGTTCATTATCAGTTCCAAGGTTAGTGGGTTGGGTCTCTTCTTTTATGAGTTCTAGGTGTCCATGTTTTAATTCCTTATTATTAAGAGTTTCTTTACCAATTTCAGAAATAAAAACATTCAAAGCCAACAAATAAGCAGAATCAAAAATCATATTATAGGGAAAAGAGTTCTCAACAGACTCAACATACTTAATAGACTTAACTAAATCAGACTAAACTGAAAAATTTTCACAAACAGACTTAATAGGAATAGAAATACTGGTAGAAATAGACTCAATAGGGACAGAAACAATGTTCTTGGCAGGGGTGACTGGCTTAATGGTCTTGATCTTCTTAGCAAGAGTGACTGACTTGACGGTCTTGATCTTCTTTACTGAGTCCTCCATAGGGTGGGCAGCTCCCTTCCATGCCGAGTTCTTCAACTCAATTGTGGCTTCAATGATGGCAGGTGGCTCCTAGTAAGTTCCTTCTTCCTTCAGCATCAGTATTGTGGGATTTTTATCCCTATAATATGTGGCTTCATCATCAATATCCATATACGTGGGCTTATCAGTCTCCAAATGTGGGGGTTTGTAGTGTCTCCTCCCATTTGTGGATATTGGGCCATTTGATTGGGGTTCGAAGTGTCTCCCCCCATTTGAAGGTATTGGGTTGTTTGATTATGGTTCAAAGTGTCACCTTCCATTTGTAGGTGCTTGATAGTTTGATTGGGGTTTGAAGTGTTTCCCCCCATTTATAGGTGTTGAGTTGTTTGATTAGGGTTCGAAGTGTCTCCCCCTATTTGTAGGTGCTCGGTAGTTTGATTAGGGTTTGAAGTGTCTCCCCCCATTTATGGATGTTAGGTGATTTGGTTTGGATTTGAAGTGTCTTGTAAGTCAAATATATTGGGGTTTATGCCCTAAAATCCAATTTATTGGCATGTCATAAATAAATAAATTGTTTGATTATATGAGATTATCTATAAATGAACTAATGGGACATTATCTTAGTCCATGAGATGCATCATATGTGATTTATCTGATTTAGTCATAGAAGATATAAATCACGAGTTCTTTATAAACTCAGAATTTTAGTTCGTACTTGGTGATGAAATTGGGCATTTCATCTGCGAAGACTATAACATATCAATGAAGATTATTTGTCTTGATCATGGAAATGGAGACTTTTAGTTGGTATGTTGATATGTTTTAAGAGTTAAGACATATTGAACTGGACCTCTGTGAGATTTATTATTCTTCTAACGACTATCAAATGAATAATAAATCTCACGACTTCTATTTACATAAACTCTAAATCCTGAGAGAATAATGGATGCTATCATGAGATGTAGGTTGCTTTGATATTTCAGGAGTGAGATCTATAAGTCACAATCAAAATCTCAGTATGTTGAGCAGCCGCATTTAGTGTTGATGGAACAAATATTCTCAAAATGGAATTCGTAATCTTTTAACGGAGATAAAAAATATTCCCTTGAGATAAGTTTAATGGGTTTGGTTATTCAAAGTGTTGGGCCCAACCACTTTATTAAAGAGTTACTAAAGTATATATTTATGGAGTTGGATTTCATAAATATATCATGAATAACGTAGAGAATTAAACCGGGTACTCAAGATTAAGATGTAGTAATCTTCAAAGTGGCAGTCCATATTCATGACTTTGAATTACAACGAATATTTTAATGAAGGGGTTGCATGTATAATAAAGTCTTGGGATATAATTTATTAATAAGGCCTAGAGTTCAATTATATTCATATAGTGGTATTGAATATAATTAATGGTAACTTTGGACTTGTCAAGAGCTGACAGAAAAGCCCAAGATCCATTGGAGCTAGAGTCTTATTTGCTCCCATTTGGTCACACTCCAAGCCACACATTAAAGCCCAATTGGAATGGCCCAAATGGCTAGCCCAATTAGATAATCAGTTATATTTAAGGAGAGAAACATACAAAATTTCATAAGTGTTTTTTTTCACATGAGAGATTTTTCTAAGTAGTTATCATTATGATCACATGAGAACATGAAATTGTTTGTATATGAGTGTTGGACACTCTCATATTCTCTCCTTGGAAACTAATTGAGAGACCACACTTCTTAGGCATCAAGTGGAATTGGAGTGAAGATTAAAAGTGTTCCCATGTACTTCTAATCTTTTGGTTTTGAATTTCATTGCACCAAGGTACGCTTTCTTTTTCTTAAATTCTGAAACTTACATAGTACATGTTATCAATTATGAATGAAGTAGATTCATTAATTTTTCACTACACATGTTTTGTATGCGATGCAAACATGTATTTTATCCAACAAATGGTATCAGAGCAGTCTTCAATTCCGAATCTGTATAACATGTTATGTGAGTTTTGGAATTAGAGATAATAGTTTCATGATATTAGAAGATTATATATACATTTAATTTTCTACATGGTTGCTGAAACTATGATTTGATAAAAACTGATATTGATGTTATGATGTTGTTTAAATCTAAATTTAAGTATGTTAAATTCATCTATGCATACGGGCTTCAGTACCATGATGGGAGTGATGGGCTTGGAACTGGAGCTACAGGCTTGAATGTCGGGCTTAGGTTCTCTTCGCAGCCTTCCTTCAGATCTTGACCAAATTCTCCACAAATGACAGGCCTGGTTGGGTTAATCAAAGCTTAGTCCCCATCCACATTGATGATATATAGAAAATCCAATATTCTAAATGCTTCGGGCTTCAATGGGCTAATGATTGCTTGGAAGACTTGAAAAGAAAGAAACACAAGATCAAAGGTGACTGGGGTGAACCGGCCAAGAACCCTCCAATGCTTAAGTTAGTTTTTCCCTCTAGAACTCAAGAATTCCAACATTAGGAGTAGTGAATATTTACTTTTATTTAATGTGGATGAGTCCTTATATAGTAAGCTTTGGAGTGGTTACTTGTTTAGTAACTTCCTCAACGTGTACGGAATTTAAAAGATTCAGACTAAACTTCCACAACTGCTATAGAAGTTAAAAGGTTCAATCTTATCTTCTACAACTGTCATTAGAAGTTAAGAACTTAGGGGGAAGTTATAGCAATGAGCAAGGACTTTGTTTATACTTCTAAATAGTAGAACGTGGTCTAAATCGTAAGCTTTTGTGTGTAAATTTATTTTGAAAATTTACTAAGTGTTGCAAGGTCATCCAGCTACTTCCCTGATGGATGACCTTCATACCTATGGACAACCTCGCCATGGTGGATTGGCCTTCCTATGTTGAGTTAACCTTCTTGGTCCTGGACGACTTTATGGACGAATTGTAGATGGTTCGATTTTTGGTTCACCATCAGTTGCCTTTGATCGTGTGTTTCTTTCTTTTCAAGCTTTCTAAGCAATCACTAGCCCATTGAAGACCATAGCATTCAGCCTACTGATTTTTTGGGCATCATCAGTTGGTGTCGTCTGTGGGAATTAATTAAATTTGTACTTTGTAATTTATCTTTCTCTGACAAAAGGCTGTATGGTTTGGACAATGTTAATGGCCACTAGTTCAAGACATCAGGAGAGTAGGAACGCTTCCAGCCACTACAATCGCACTCACTAGTCAGCACCTTTCATGCAACCACCTTCTGTCCAACAAATACATTCCATGGCAACCGCCATGGCAGAGTTAACTCGTCATAATCAAGAACTAACTAGGGAGATCAACCAAAGGAGGCAACCTCATGAACAATGCATGGAAGGGAAAGCTCAAAGTTAAGAAGTTAAGGCAGGAGAAAATGTCGAGCGCGAGAACCAGTCAAGGGGTACCGCTTCACAAAAAGTGCCACACTTGGAAAAGGAAATGGATGCAATGAGGAGAGTTATGGAAGAGATGAGGGAGAATATGAAAAGGATGAATCACGTAGATGATTTAGTTCATTGAATTGATTCCTCTTTCATAGCTTCCATTAATAGATGACCCTTACCTTCCAAGTTCAAGATGCCTTCCTTAGATTCTTATGATGGAACACGCGACCCATGTGATCACACTACAACCTTCAAGACCACAATGCACCTTCAAGGGGTTCTAGATGAGATAATGTGCAAAGCCTTCCCAACTACCCTTAGGGGACCAGCACAAGTGTGGTTTAGTAAGATACCTTCGAACATTGTTGGTTCTTTTGAAGAATTGAGCAAGTTATTCATCAACAATTTTATCAGAGGACAAAGACATAAATGCTTCTCGTCCAGCCTGTTGACTTTAGAGCAAGGAGATAATGAGAGTTTGCGA
Source organism: Lithocarpus polystachyus (assembly GCA_033629205.1). Taxonomy (NCBI): domain Eukaryota; kingdom Viridiplantae; phylum Streptophyta; class Magnoliopsida; order Fagales; family Fagaceae; genus Lithocarpus; species Lithocarpus polystachyus. Next base: position 37,303,179 of record CM066172.1, read on the forward strand.
TCCTTCCTTACCCACTTCAACTGGAAAGCCCTAGCAGTGGACGAGATGGATGACAAGTTGCTGTTAGCAGCCTTCCACGATGGAGTTAGCTCAGATTTATTCATTCACAAGCCTTATGATCAAGAGCCGCAGACCATGGCTGAACTCGTCCATTCAGTCTAAAGCTTCATGAATGCAGAAGATGCAATCATTTCCAAAAAGAAGAAGAGAGCAGATTGAATGGAAGTAGACCTCCCAAGCCATCCTAAACAAGGCCCTCATCCAAAGAAAGCTTGGACGGGAGAGAAGAAGGATAGAGATAACAGGAAGGAAAATTCATCTTCAGGAAAAGGTCAGCACTACACGCCCTTGAGTGCTCCACTTGATCAAGTGCTTATACAAATCAAGGATGAACCATCCTTGAAGTGGCCAGAGAAGATAAAGGGAGATCCCAATAAGTGCAATAAGAACAAATATTGCTGCTTCCATAGAGATCATAGGTATGACACCGACGAGTGTTATAACTTGAAGTAGCAGATAGAGAATCTTATCAGACAAGGAAAGTTGAGACATCTTGTTGGAAGAGATCATAAAGACGAGAAATTTAAAGGAAAGGTAGAAGAGTCATCATGACCCCCACTCGGAGAAGTGAGGGTTATTACAGGAGGAACTTCTACAGGGAAATCTTCCAAGTCAAGGAAGACGTACCTAAAGGTGATACAAAACGTCTAACTCTCTAGACGACAACCAAGGATGTGGGGGGAAGACGAGCAAGCCATTATGTTCACGGACAAGGACGCTAAAAGAATCCATCGCCAACATGATGATGCGAAAGTCATCACTTTGCTCATTGTGGATTATACAACTAGAAGGGTGTTGGTAGATAATGGATGTTCGGTGGACATCTTGTATTACCCCGCCTTCCAACAAATGAGCTTAGATGAGATCAACTGCATCCAGTACGTTCAACCTTGGTGGGATTTGGAGGAATGAAAGTGCATCCCGTAGGCACTTTTACATTACCTGTAGTGGTAGGAGCATATCCACAATAGATATCCAAGGAAGTGAATTTCCTCATGGTGGACTGTTCATCTTCTTATAACGCCATCATTGGAAGACCAACTTTAAACATTTGGAAGGCTATATCTACCTACCACCTATCAGTCAAATTCCCAATAGAGTATGGGATAGGGCAAATGCAAGAAGATCAGTTAGCTGCTAGAGAGTGTTACCTAGTCATGTTGGCTATGGATGAGCATATGTAGACAACAAGCATAGAGGAGAAAAGGGTTGTTGCAGAGCCCAATGAAGCCCAAAGCATTCTACCTACTGATTTTCTATGTATCATCACACATTAATCAATTAACCAAACAAACACACACAACATGCAATGCAATTTAAACATGGACCGGCCTAAGGGTAGGTTCTAAGTCATTACGTTGTAAGGTGGGTTTGTTCTTTCATTGTTTACTTGTAATGTCATGAACATTGCGTTGGTCCAAACGGCATGGTCTATCCTTTACAGCCAACAAGAAATGATCCAGTGACTTTAGGCTATGAGTTGGTGAGTTCACCACTAGGTACACAAATCACTGGTGATCCATGGTTACTACCAGCACATTGTTGTTGAGAGGGGTGCATACATATTTGTTGTTTGGATGGCACACACTATGACACTTAAGGAAAGCTTTTAACAAACAATACATACAACAAAATATCATACAACCTCTCAACAAACATAAATAAACAAAAAAACAACAATACATAAAAGACCATGCAAAAACAAGGGTACACAATTGGTCACTTAAGTCTAATATGAAGCTTATGTTGGGTAATATACATGTTTGCATTGAATACAAAACACACGCAGCGGAAAATAAACGGATCTACTTCATTCGCAATTGATAACATGTACTATGTAGGTTTCAGAATATAAGAACAAGAGAGTGTACCTTGATGCGGTGAAATTCAAAACCGAATGAAGAAGTACTCGGGAAGACTTTCAATCTTCACTCCAATTCCACGTGATGCCCAAGATGTGTGGTCTCTCAATCAGTTCTATGTTTTCTAGAGAGAATATGAAAGAGTGTCTCTCTTCCTTATATCATATATATTATTACTCTTATTAAACATACAAACCATTTTATTCTATATAAAATTCTGTATGTTTCTCTCCACATAACTGATTATCTAATTGGGCTAGCCTTTTGGGCCTTCCTAATTGGGCTATAGTGTGTGGCTTGGAGTGGGACCAAAAGGGAACAAATAAGACACTAGCTCCAAAGGGCCTTGGGCTTTTCTGTCAACCCTTGACAAGTCCAAAGTTACCATTAATTATATTTAATACCACTATATAAATATAATTGCACTCTAGGCCTCATTAATAAATTATATCCTAAGACTTTATTATACATGCAACCCCTTCATAAAATATTCGTAGTAATACAAAGTCATAAATATAGACTGCCATTTTGTAAATTACTACATCTTAATCCTTGAGTACCCGGTTTAATTTTTTTGTGTTATTCACCATATATTTATGAAATCCAATTTCATAAATATATACTTTAGTCTTACTAAAGTGGTTAGGCCTAACTCTCTGAATAACTGTACCCATTAAACTTATCTCAAGGGAATATTTTATATCTCTGTTAAGAGACTATGAATTCCATCTTGAGAATATATGTTCCATCAACACTAAATGTGGCTGCTCAACATACTGAGGTTTTGACCGTTACTTTAGATCTCACTCCTGATATGTCAAAGCAACCTACATTTCATGATCAGGTCCATTATTCTCTCAGGATTAAGAGTTCATGTGAATACAAGTCGTGAGATTTATTATTCAATTGACAGTCGTTAGGAGAATAATAAATCTCACAGCGGTCCAGTTCAATATGTCTTAACTCTTAAAACATATCAACATATTAACTAGAAGTCACCACTTCCATGATCAAGACAAATCATCGTAGTTAATATGTTATAGTCTTCGCAGATGAAATGCCTAATTTCATCACCGACTACGAACCAAAATTCTGAGTTTACAAAGAACTTGTGATTTATATCTTCTGTGACTTTTCACATAAATCACATACTATGCATCTCTTGGACTATTTGATAATGTCCGAATATTCATGTTACCATTACTTTAGATAAGAATAAAACAACTTTATTAAACACAATATTAAGTCATACATCATTTCTCACATAATGTCATACATAATATCATACATAGCATCATACAATAGGATTTAAGGGCACATATCCTAACAATCTCCCACTTGCCCTAAAGACTATTGTGCACTAATCTAACTCCCATTCCCTCCAAATGTGACTCGAAAGTCCTTTGAGGCAAGACTTTGGTAAAGGGATCTGCTAGATTATTTGCACTTTCAATCTTTGCAACCACCACATCTCCACGAGCAACAATGTCTCGAATGATGTGGTACTTTCTCTCAATGTGCTTTCCTTTCTTATGATTCCTTGGATCCTTGGATTGTGCAACCGCTCCACTATTGTCACAAAACAATGTGATAGGAACTTGCTCCATTTTCACTACACCAAGATCAGAAAGGAATTTCTTGAGCCAGACAGCTTCCTTTGCCGCCTCACAAGCAGCAATATATTCAGCTTCCATGGTGGAGTCCGTAATACAAGATTGCTTAACACTCCTCCAACTTATGGCTCCACCTCCCAAGGTGAAAACACATCCTGACGTGGACTTTCTGAAATCTAGATCCGACTAAAAGTCTGAATCTGTATAGCCAATGGGAATCAAATCCTCACAATGGTAAACAAGCATATAATCTCTCGTTCCCCGTAGATACTTAAGAATATGCTTTACAGCTTGCCAATGTTGTGGTCCTGGATTTGATTGATATCGGCTGACCATGCCAACTGAAAAACAGATATCTGGTCTAGTACAAAGCATGGCATACATGAGACTTCCTACTGCAGAAGCATAAGGGACTTGTCTCATCATATCTTCTTCCTCTTGAGTCTTAGGCCTTTGGTCATCAGACAGAGGAACCCCATGTCTGAAAGGAAGTAATCCTTTCTTGGAGTTTTGCATACTAAACCGTTCTAGAACCTTATCTATATATCCAGCTTGTGATAAGCCTAACATCTTATTCTTACGATCTCGCCAAAGCTTGATCCCTAGAATAAAGTTAACCTCACCCAAGTCTTTTATATCAAATTGGCTTGCCAACCAAACCTTTATTGATGACATGACCCCTACATCATTTCCAATGAGTAGAATATCATCAACATAAAGCACTAGGAACATTACTACTTTGTCTTGATGTCTTTTGTATACACATGGTTCATCAAGATTTTGATCAAAACCAAATGATTTGATTACTTGATCAAATTTGATGTTCCATGACCTAGATGCTTGCTTAAGCCCATAAATGGACCTATTCAACTTGCATACCATATGCTCTTGGTTCTTTGCTATGAAACCTTCTGGTTGCTTCATATAGATTTCCTCTTCAAGATTGCCATTAAGAAATGCAGTCTTGACATCCATTTGCCAAATGTCATAATCATAATGAGCAGCAATACATAAGAGAATTCTGATAGATTTAAGCATTGCTACTGGTGAAAAGGTTTCTTCATAATCAATACCTTCTTTTTGAGTATACCCTTTTGCCACTAGCCTTGCTTTAAAGGTTTCAACCTTTCCATCTATCCCTCTCTTCCTCTTGTAAACCCATTTGCAACCAACGGGTTTAATGCCGTTAGGCACCTTTACAAGATCCCAAACTTGATTGGAATACATGGAATCTAATTCTGATTTCATAGCTTGAACCCAATGATGTGCATCTATATCATTCATTGCTTCTTCATAAGTGTAAGGATCAGTTTCGGCCTCCTCTGAGATAGCCTCATAAGTCTCTCCAAGACCTATGAATCTTATAGGTGGCCTAACATTCCTCCCACTACGACGAGGCAACTGTGTACTAGACATCTCATGAGTAGTATCTTGTGGTGTATCCAATACAGCCACATCATCCCTAGTTTTAACCATTGGTTGTTCAATTACAGGTTCATTCATTTCAGCCAAGACAACTCTACTTCTAGGAGTGAAATCATTCATATAGTCATTTTCCAAGAATTTGGCATTTGTACTAACAAACACTTTATTATCTTTATGACTATAGAATAAACCTCCAGCAGTTCCTTTTGGATACCCTACAAAGAATACCACTTCTGTTTTAGACTGTAACTTGTCAGACTTTCCTTTTAACACATGTACTGGACAACCCCAAATATGGAGATGTCTCATACTAGGCTTACGCCCATTCCACAACTCTACAGATGTTTTAGGAACAGACTTTGAAGGTACTAAATTCAGAAGATACATTGCAGTATTTAAGGCATATCCCCAAAAAGAAGTTGGTAGAGTCGAATAACTCATCATGGACCTAACCATATCTAAAAAAGTCCTATTCCTTCTTTCCGCTACACCATTTTGTTGTGGAGTTCCAGGTGCAGTCAATTGAGATAAAATCCCATTTTCAGTTAAGTAATCCTTAAAATCCCCAAGAAGGTATTCGCCACCACGATCTGATCGAATGGCCTTTATGCGTTTACCCAATTGATTCCCAACTTTAGCCCTAAACTCTTTGAACTTTTCAAAGGCTTTGGACTTCCGTTTCATTAGGTACACATAACCAAATCTAGAGTAATCATCAGTGAATGTAATGAAATACTCATAGCCACCTCTTGCTTGGATTGACATAGGACCACAAACATCCGTATGAACTAATTCTAGCAACTCTTGGGCTCTTCTACCTTTTGCATTAAAAGGCCGTTTGGTCATTTTGCCTTCCAAACAAGATTCACAAACTGGAAATTCATCAAAGTCCAATGGCTCTAAGAGACCATCTTTGATCAGCCTTTGAATTCTGTTTGGATTAATATGACCCAAACGCAAGTGCCAAAGATATGCATCATTAGTAGAAGGAAACTTTCTCTTTAATGATTTTACATGAGAGTTATTATCTAATTCAGAATTATATAATTCATGCTTATCAGGAGTTAAAATATAAAGACCATCCACAATATTGCCAGAACAGATAAATGTTTTACCCTTCTTTATTACAACATTGTCTTTAAGGATAACACAATATCCACTTTTACCTAAATAAGTTGCAGAAATTAAATTCCTACGAACATTAGGTACATACAAACAGTCTTGCAATATTAAAACTCTAGTTTCAAAGCATAAATTAAACACTCCAATAGCTACAACTGGAATCCTACTCCCATCAGCCAAGGTCAGAAACAACTCTCCTTCTTTAAGTCTTTTGGTCTCCTGGAACCCCTGCAAAGAATTGCAGATATGATTAGTACAACCTGAATCCACACACCAGGAATCCGTGGGATTTTGTACCAAACATATTTCAAGAAGGAATGAAATTTTCATACCCTTATTGGCAGCCTTGAACTTTGGACAATTTCTCTTCCAATGTCCTTTCTCACCACAATGGAAACATTTTCCTTTCAGCTTCTTTCCTTTTTCGGCAACCCCTAAGACAATTTGTTTACCCTCCTGCTTAGTGAAGTCATTTTTCTTCTTCTTCTTACCCTTGCCTTTTGACTTAGGTTGAGAAGTAGAAGCTTCACCCACATTGGCTTCAACATTAGAAGTACCTAGGATGCCTTCCGCCACTACCAACTCATTCATTAATTCAGACAAAGAATAAATCTTTTTGTTCATGTTATAATTAAGTCTGAATTCCTTGAATGATTCCGGTAGTGACTGGAGTATCATATCCACTTGGGATTCTCCATCAATGTCGGCACCCAAAACTTCTAAAGTATTCAGATTAGAGATCATTGTAAGACAATGCTCTTTCACTGAACTACCTTCAGCCATTTTGGTATTATAAATTTGCCGCATGGTTTCTTACCTTGCAGAACGGCCTTGCTCACCAAACATCTCCTTCAGACTTAGCATAATGTCCGAAGCTAGTTCTACATCCTGCATTTGATGCTGTAGAACATTTGAGATGGACGCTAAGATGTAGCACTTGGCCATTTCATTAGATTTCTGCCAACGATCATATCGTTGTTTTTCCTCAGGAGGAGCATCTAATGAAGGAAAGCTAGGACATGGTTGAGTAAGCACATATTTGTGCTCTTCAGCTGTGAGAACTATGTTCAAGTTTCTTTTCCAGTCAACATAATTGGTTCCAGTCAGTTTGTTTTGATTAAGAATGCTAACAAGTGGGCTAAATGATGCCATGTTCAAATCTGAAAATAATAAACATGAATATAATAAGTAAACTGGACATTATCAATTTAGCATATAAACATATAGTATGGAACCTTAATAAAACCATAATATAATATATGCAACGACAACTCAATCCCATACTCAATATCCCTCAGCATAGAGTGAACATTAAATACTATGATTGATTGAGAACTATTCTCATTATTAGTGCTATCATGATAACTCTTATCAAACACTTAATAATATGCCGTTATACATTTGGCCTCTAAATGATTATAGCAAGAACTCAGCATAGAGGATACTATAATATTTAGTCTAGTGTATACCATTGTCTAGAATCATGTGTAGCCACATTTCATCCCCTTAACAGGCTTATCCTGTAGTACCATGATACAAAACACCCTCCGCATGGAATGCAAAGCTCGAAACTAAGACAAGGTGTTTGATCAAACCACTATAAACCAAGAAATTCAATCTTGTAGGACCATGAAATACATATTCTCCGCATGGAATGCAAAGCTCGAAGCTAAGACAAAATATATATTTCATACTACTATGAACCAACAATGAAGGCCGTGAGATCCAACCCTTGTATCTCTTTCCCACTAGATATTTTAAATTAAAGGTTTTTATCTTTTAAACATGCATAAACTAATTATACACAACCTTGCACTTTTTTTTTACGAAAAAGGCGTATGAAAAAATAGCAAAATCACAAAATTTAAGTGTGAAAACACTTAGAAAAAATTCAGATTTTCTTTCTTTCGATCGATCGAATGTGCCCCTCGATCGATCGAAAAAATTAAACAATTCGAACTAAACCTTCTGTCTGATTCGATTGATACTCGATCGCCTCTCGATCGATCGAAAAGAAAATTCGATCGATCGACTAGCAATCGAATATTAATCGATTCAAAAGATTACTCTCTGTTTTACTCAATCGATCGAAAGTAAATTTCAATCGATCGAAACTCGTAAAACTCGAATTTCCAGAAATTCTTCTAAGGCAGTTTTCAACGGTTTTGCATGAATAAACAACCATCATACGAAAATGATAGACAGAAATTGATATCAAAACTGAAACCTATTGATGCTATAGCCATAAAGATCAATTTAACATTCTTAAATTCATATTTAAACAACATCATAACATCAATATCAGTTTTTATCAAATCATAGGTTCAACAACCATGCAGAAAATTAAATGTATAATCCTTTATCAACTTGAAACTATTATCTCTAATTCCAAAATGTACAAAACATGTTATACAGATTCGAAATGAAGACCGCTCTAATACCAATGTTGGGTAATATACATGTTTGCATCGAATACAAAACACACGCAGCGAAAAATAAACGGATCTACTTCATTCGCAATTGATAACATGTACTATGTAGGTTTCAGAATATAAAAACAAGAGAGTGTACCTTGATGCGGTGAAATTCAAAACCGAATGAAGAAGTACTCGGGAAGACTTTCAATCTTCACTCCAATTCCACGTGATGCCCAAGATGTGTGGTCTCTCAATCAGTTCTATGTTTTCTAGAGAGAATATGAAAGAGTGTCTCTCTTCCTTATATCATATATATTATTACTCTTATTAAACATATAAACCATTTTATTCTATATAAAATTCTGTATGTTTCTCTCTACATAACTGATTATCTAATTGGGCTTTAGTGTGTGGCTTGGAGTGGGACCAAAAGGGAACAAATAAGACACTAGCTCCAAAGGGCCTTGGGCTTTTCTGTCAACTCTTGACAAGTCCAAAGTTTCCATTAATTATATTTAATACCACTATATAAATATAATTGCATTCTAGGCCTCATTAATAAATTATATCCTAAGACTTTATTATACATGCAACCCCTTCATAAAATATTCGTAGTAATACAAAGTCATGAATATAGACTGCCACTTTGTAAATTACTACATCTTAATCCTTGAGTACCCGGTTTAATCCTTTTGTGTTATTCACCATATATTTATGAAATCCAATTTCGTAAATATATACTTTAGTCTTACTAAAGTGGTTAGACCTAACTCTCTGAATAACTGTACCCATTAAACTTATCTCAAGGGAATATTTTATATCTCCGTTAAGAGACTATGAATTCCATCTTGAGAATATATGTTCCATCAACACTAAATGTGGCTGCCCAACATACTGAGGTTTTGACCGTTACTTTAGATCTCACTCCTGATATATCAAAGCAACCTACATTTCATGATCAGGTCCATTATTCTCTCAGGATTAAGAGTTCATGTGAATACAAGTCGTGAGATTTATTATTCAATTGACAGTCGTTAGGAGAATAATAAATCTCACAGCGGTCCAGTTCAATATGTCTTAACTCTTAAAACATATCAACATATTAACTAGAAGTCACCACTTCCATGATCAAGACAAATAATCGTAGTTAATATGTTATAGTCTTCGCAGATGAAATGCCCAATTTCATCACCGACTACGAACCAAAATTCTGAGTTTACAAAGAACTTGTGATTTATATCTTCTGTGACTTTTCACATAAATCACATACTATGCATCTCATGGACTATTTGATAATTTCCGAATATTCATGTTACCATTACTTTAGATAAGAATAAAACAACTTTATTAAACACAATATTAAGTCATACATCATGTCTCACATAATGTCATACATAATATCATACATAGCATCATACAATAGGATTTAAGGGCACATATCCTAACAGCTTAGCCCTTGACATCCCTAGTGAAATTGCCAATGTGAGAAACCGCCAAAGTGCCTCTCAAAAAAGAGAGATTTTTAGAGTGCTTTTAGGACACCTCTCTTTTTGTGTAAGTGGAGTGGAGCCGACGCTTTTTTTTTTTTTACAAAAAAAAAAAAAAAAGAAAAACTAAATATAACTGTATATGACTGAATTGTTTCATGTCATTGATTGAGTAAAAAAATACATGTTTGATAAATTGAAAATTACATGGCTTTGGGTCCTAGTTACAAACTACCAAAAATACATGGCTTTTTGTCCTAGTTACAATCTACCCAAAATAAATAAAGACAAAGATAAAGCCTAGGTCCACCTATCCAAAGACTCTAAATTCGGTGGCTAGGTTACAGAATGGGAAGGTGTTAGGCACCCATTCTGCCCAGACAGATGCTGGTTTACTAAACTCTTATGAATAATATACCCTTTACGCATGACATGAATGATATGTTGCACACATGAAGAAAAATAAATCACACAAGTTTATTTATGAATGCGTCCTCTTCTTTGTAAAAAAGATTCAGATCTGTGTTGTAAAAAAAATTGAATTTGGTTTAGAAAAATCAAATCTGTTTTTGAAAACTTGAAAAAAATTGGTTATTTGAAGAGAAAAATTTAGATATGTGCTTATTAAAGAAAACAAAATCTCTTGACTTGAAAATATATCAGATCTGTTTTTAGAGAATTGAGAAAAAATGGTTTTTGATAATAAAAAAAATCAGATTTGTTTATTTAAAAAAATTAGATCTGTTTTTATATGTGTAAAAAATATGAAAAAGATTTCTTGATAAGAGGATTTCATTCATGAAATAAAAATTTATGCTATGTGTACTAAATAAAACAAACACAACCATTCATGATCCTTTTTTATTTCAAAATATGCTACGTTTAAAAAAAAAAAAAACTTAGATCTACATCTAATGAAAGCGTTGATCAGTTTTTAATTTGAAAAAAATGCAAATCTGCATCTAATGAAGATGCAAATCAGTTTTTAACTTCAGGAAAATTCGGGTCTACATCTAAGGAAGATGCAGATCAGTTTTTGATTTAAGAAAAGTTCAGATCTACATCTAAGGAAGATACAGGTCCATTTTTTATTTAAGAAAAATCCAAATCTGCATCTAATGAAGATACAGATCCATTTTTTATGGAAGAAAAATTCAGATCTGCATCTAATGAAGATACAGATCCGTTTTTAGTTGAAAAAAAAAAAAAGAATTGATTACATGCAGATTTTGAAACTAAGCTAGAGATCATAACAATAATAAAAAGAATCAAGAATATGCTTCAAGAAAATAAGTTAACAATTCATGATATGAATATTTGACACAACTACACTAAAATAAATAAATATGCATCATCACAACAAGACAATATAAGAAAAAATGGTTAATAAGAAACAACCTCTTGCATGGAGTACTCTTCTTCTTGAGAGGATATTTTAGGGTTCAAAGAAATTTATGCAATTATCTTGGAAACCTAAAAATCCTAGCTTAAGAGAATATCAAAATGGGGATCAGAAATATGAGAAATATAGGGGTGTGAGAAACTGTCTCTCCGAGAGCATAAAAGAGTGTGGTAAATTTTGAGATCCAGTGGCTGTTTATAGAGGCTGGAATGCTTAAAAAATAAGCAAAGATGAGTAGAATGCGAATTGGGACGCGTCTTTCTGTGAAAAAGTTAAAAAGGATGTGCCTTATCGTTACCCGAAAAAAGTTGGGCCAAAGCCCTTAAGGGTGCCATTCAGCACTTTGAAAGTGCCGTTCAGCACTCCAAAAGTGTTGAATGGTACTCTTGGATGCTAATCGCACTTTCATGTTCGGGTGCGTTTTGGACTCCTTTTTTAAGTTTTCTTGAACCGGACCTTGCACTTAGACGTGTTTTCAATTCATGTTCTTAGACTTTTATCTCTTTTTTAGATAATTCAGGTCTTTTCAACAACAAATATCTTGTAGATAAATACTCTAAAACAATCTTGATAAAGTTCAGATTATCTACAATTTTATTGTTATCCAATTATCCCCTTTATTCCTATGCAAGAAATCCTATTTTAGACACTAATTATCAACCAATCTCAAAATTATTTAATTAATTTTAATTATTTAACCAAACAGAATTAATTTAAATTAATCATTCGTGATCGACTCTACTTAGACACAATGCATTCTTTTGATCCAACAGTCCAATTTGGAAACCGGACATACTGCCTCAACCGTTAGATTCTCAAGATCATTTTTATGATATGCAATGAATGAATTAATGCATGTAATGCAATCATGATTTTTGGGGTACATGGATGGTCATTCCAGTCATCTTCCTTGATTAAATCATGGGTGCAAAATCAAGTGTGTACATAGAGTTTTATTTGTGTTATGTCTTGCTAAAAGCCTTGCTAAGGCAAGGGTTGAAACCCAGTTGTTTATTGGTACATTCTTAATAATTATTTATTGGTTTTAATGCTTATATTTTTACGTTTTTGATTGTTTTACTCATCTAGAAAAGTGTTTAGTTCTGTATAATTCTTTAATTTATCGTAGACTCCGGGCATGTTAAATGCTTAGTATTCCTTGTGAACTAATTCACTAGTTTTTTTTTGCCTAAAATCAATCAATTTCATGAAACTACCTTAGACAATTAATTCTTGAGTTTTTATTGTTAAGTCATCCAACTAAGATCATCCTTCGTATGAATTTTAGTTGAGTTATAAAATAAATATTGTTAAGACTACCAATAGATGTGTTGTGTGTGGATCCCGAAACCTTAGTGCCTTAATATATTGTTATTTTCTCTCAATTTAAATTACCTTTACTAAACCATTAAAAATCTCTTCAATTAAACTTTATTATTTTAGTTTTATTCTCTTGTGATTTGCTAATCAATTCCCTTTTCCCTGTGGATTCAACCTCGGACTTACCAAATTATTACTTCGCAACAATCCTGCACTTGGGAGCATTATTTAAATCACAGCAAGTTTTTGGCACTGTTGCTGGGGATTAGGCAATTAGAGAACCATTCCACTTCATTTGGAGAGGTTTTCAGCATTAAATTTCTTCACATATTTGGTAATATCTCTCCAATTCTTTTCTTTTTAAGTAATTTAGTTTTCCTTTAGAGTTTATTATTATTATTATTATTATTATTATTATTATTATTATTATTATTATTATTATTATTATTATTATTATTATTGTTAAAGGTATTTGTTTTCTTTTCTTTTTCTTTTTCTTTCTTGCTTTACTATTGCATGCGTGTTTGGTGTTGTTATAGTGATAATCGCTTGGTTTGTTTGGCAATTTATTTGATTCTTTCACACATTCTCACACACTTGATATCATGGCGGACTTGGAGAGTAATCATGGTGATGACAATAATTTAAATAATGATAACTTCCATGCTCACCAACCCATTAGAACTCTCAGGGATTATTTGCAACCTACAAGGAGTAATGCCCCATCACGCATCATTTTTCCAACAAATGCAAATAATTTTAATTTTAAGCCTAGTCTGATTTCATTACTTCCTAAATTTCATGGTTTAGATTCTGAAAATCCTTATTAACACTTTAAGGAATTTGAGGAGGTATGTTCTACCTTCCATGACCAATCATGTAATGAAGAGACCATTAGGTTAAAGTTGTTCCCTTCTTCTCATAAAGACAAGGCAAAAACTTGGCTTAATTCTTTGAGACCTAGGTTAATAGGTGTTGGGGTTTATGCCTTAAAATCCAATTTATTGGCATGTCATAAATGATTAAATTGTTCAATTATATGAGACTATCTATTAATGAACTAATGGGACATTATCTTAATCCATGAGATGCATAGTATGTGATTTATGTGATTTAGTCACAGAAGATATAAATCACAAGTTCTTTGTAAACTCAGAATTTTAGTACATAGTCGGTGATGAAATTAGGCATTTCATCTGCGAAGACTATAACATATCAATTAAGATGATTTGTCTTGATCATGGAAGTTGAGACTTCTAGTTGGTATGTTAATATGTTTTAAGAGTTTAGGCATATTGAATTGAACCGCTATGAGATTTATTATTCTCCTAACGACTGTCAAATGAATAATAAATCTCACGACTTCTATTTACATCAATTCTAAATCCTGAGAGAATAATGGACCCGATCATGAGGTGTAGGTTGCTTTGATATATCAGGAGTGAGATTAATAAGTCACGATCAAAACCTCAGTATGTTGGGAAACCGCATTTAATATTGATGGAACATATATTCTCAAGATGGAATTCATAATCTCTTAACAGAGATATAAAATATTCCTTTGAGATAACTTTAATGGGTTTGGTTATTCAGAGTGTTGGGCCTAACCATTTTAGTAAGGAGTTACTAAAGTATATATTTATGAAATTGGATTTCATAAATATATGATGAATAACATAAAGGATTAAACTGGGTACTCCAGGATTAAGATGTAGTAATTTTCAAAGTGGCAGTCAACTTTTATGACTTTGTATTACTACGAATATTTTACTGAAGGGGTCGCATGTATAATAAAATCTTGGGATATAATTTATTAATAAGGCCTAGAATGCAATTATATTCTTGTAGTGGTATTGAATATAATTAATGTTAACTTTGGACTTATCAAAAGTTAACAGAAAAGTCCAAGGCCCAATGGAGCTAGTGTTTTATTGGTCCCTTTTGATCCCACTCCAAGCCACACACTAAAGCCCAATTGGAAAGGCCCAATAGGCCGGCCCAATTAGATAATCAGTTATTTATAAAGGGAGAAACATACAAAATTTTTTAATAAAAATAAAAGAGACATCATTGTGAAGTGGTGTGTATGTGTGAGTAAAGCCACTCAATTATTCTCCCTTAGAAATTGATTGTGAGACCACACTTCTTGGGCGTAAAGTGGAATTGGAGTGAAGATTAAAAGTGTTCCCATGTACTTCTAATCTTTTGTTTTGAATTTCACCGCACCAAGGTACGCTATTTCGTTCTTAAATTCTGAAATTTACATAGTGCATGTTATCAATCATGAATGAAATAGATCCATGTTTGTTGCTTCCGCTGTATATTTTGTATGAGATACAAAATCAGATTTACCAACAATTGGTATCAGAGCCAGGTTTTCATCTCATGATTGTATAACATATGATTGAGTTTGAGAATTTAAGAAAACCGTTATCTTTGTGTTTCAATTTTCTGCATAATTTTTGTGAACCATGATAATGCTTCTTTGATACAATTCCATGTTTTCATGGTCATGGTTTTTCATATTCATGAAGTTCGTATGCCATGCATGTTTAATATGTGAGATATATATTAGTTCATCCAATCCATTTTGTCTTGGATATTATTATTGGGAAATATATATGTTTGCATCGCATACAAAACATACGCAGCGGAAAATAAATGGATCTACTTCTTTCGCAATTGACAACATGCACTATGTAGGTTTCAGAATATAAGAACTAGAGAGTGTACCTTGATGCGGTGAAATTCAAAACCGATTGAAGAAGTACTCGGGAACACTTTCAATCTTCACTCCAATTCCACTTGATGCCCAAGATGTGTGGTCTTTCAATCAGTTCTATGTTTTCTAGAGAGAGTATATGAAAGAGTGTCTCTCTTCCTTATCTTATCTTATTCATTCAACATACAAACCATTTTTATTCTATATAAAATTCTGTATGTTTCTCTCCACATAACTGATCATCTAATTGGGCTAGCCTTTTGGGCCTTCCCAATTGGGCTTTAGTGTGTGGCTTGGAGTGGGACCAAAAGGGAACAAATAAGACACTAGCTCCAATGGGCCTTGGGCTATTCTGTCAACTCTTGACAAGTCCAAAATTACCATTAATTATATTTAATACCACTATATAAATATAATTGCATTCTAGGCCTTATTAATAAATTATATCCCCAGACTTTATTATACATGCAACCTCTTCATAAAATATTCGTAATGATACAAAGCCATGAATATAGACTGCCACTTTGTAAATTACTACATCTTAATCCTTGAGTACCCGGTTTAATCCTTTTGAGTTATTCACCATATATTTATAAAATCCAATTTCATAAATATATATTTTAGTCTTACTAAAGTGGTTAGGCCTAACTCTTTGAATAACTGTACCCATTAAACTTATCTCAAGGGAATATTTTATATCTCCGTTAAGAGACTATGAATTCCATCTTGAGAATATATGTTCCATCAACACTAAATGTGACTGCCCAACATATTGAGGTTTTGACCGTTACTTTAGATCTCACTCCTGATATATCAAAGCAACCTACATTTCATGATCAGGTCCATTATTCTCTCAGGATTAAGAGTTCATGTGAATACAAGTCGTGAGATTTATTATTCAATTAACAATCGTTAGGAGAATAATAAATCTCACAGCAGTCCAGTTCAATATGTCTTAACTCTTAAAACATATCAACATATTAACTAGAAGTCACCACTTCCATGATCAAGACAAACCATCGTAGTTAATATGTTATAGTCTTCGCAGACGAAATGCCCAATTTCATCACCGACTACGAACCAAAATTCTGAGTTTACAAAGAACTTGTGATCTATATCTTCTGTGACTAAATCACATAAATCACATACTATGCATCTCATGGACTATTTGATAATGTCTGAATATTCATGTTACCATTATTTTAGATAAGAATAAAACAACTTTATTAAATACAATATTAAGTCATACATCATTTCTCACATAATGTTATACATAATATCATACATAGCATCATACAATAGGATTTAAGGGCACATATCCTAACAATTATATATATATATATATATATATTAAGTCAATGATGCAAAGTTATCAATGACATATTGTGGCTTGAATGGCTGGACATTGAATCCGTATAGCATGTGAATTTAACATATGTAACTGCCTTGGATGCTTTATATACACTTCACATATTTATATATTAACTGCCTTGGATGTAATTGTCATGTGTGTGAACCGAATCATTGCAATGCTTGGCTATATATAAAGACTTATATAAGGCTTGCATGTTTTCATTCTTATAAGCATATGATGATAGCTTTAAAAAGAAATAATGAAACCGTATATTATATTATGTTATATAATAATATAATATAATATACTATGGGATTATACGCAAAAAAATTTTAAAAGGATTTGTCATATTGTTGCTTGCCTTGGTTTATATATTTATTATATATTAATGCTAGGATTATGAAATTTATTTCTAATGAGATTAGGATTGTGTTTTCAAGATGTCTAGCGTTATTATAGTTCTAGATCTGTAAATCTTCGTTGATAACAACAAAAGGTGTTTTTGATGGAAGAACAATGAAGATGTCAAATACGATTACCTGACAATTCTGGAAAAATTCAATTTTGCGAATTCGATCGATCGAGTAATAGGTTCAATCGATCGAAGGCACTGAATTTTGATTTTTCACTTATTTTTGACTAAGTGTTAAAACTTTGATTTAAAAAAAAAAAAAAAACAAAAAAAAAAAACAAAGCTATGTGATTAATTTTATAGTCCTTAAAAGTTAAGGACATTTATCAATCACTATCTAACTAAAAGATCTAATGAGATCAAAGATGCTAGTTGAATAGAACTCTTAGTCCTAAATATTTTTTTATGATTAAAAGTCCTTAATTTATTTTAATTAAAGGTTTTTAATGAGATTAAAATTCTAATTAAAAGGTATATAGTTTCTAATGAAATTAGAATCTTTTATTTAGTAAATTAAGGATAGAGTTCTATATAACAAATTTTTTATTCATTAGTGTTTAAGGAATCCTAAATAGCTTAGGACTTCCATTTTAGTTAGTAATTCTAATGAGATTAGAGTCTTCAATAAGTGCAAGGTTATTAGTTGTGATGAGATCACAATTATTTAAAGAAAAACCCAAATAATGAGTGGGAGTGCTGAAATAACCCTTTTGTTAAGTTTATTGTAATGTGGATAAATACCTTGTCTTGACTTCAAGTCTTGCATTCCATGCGGAGGGTATTTACTTCACAGATTACAAGGTTAAACTTCTTTGTGATTGCGCAAATGTTCGTTACGCTATTGTGACGTAACTTAGCAACATCACATTGAATTTAACAATTAAACACATCTGATGTGTAGGGTTACAATTGTGATTAGATCACAATGATTGCATAACAATCCATTTGTTTTAAAATTTCTAGTGGGAGAGAGATACAAGGGTTGGATCTCACGGCCTCCATTATCGGTTCAAAGTAGTGTGAGTAAGCATTTTGTAATACAAGATTGAATTTACCCGTTTAAAGTAGTGTGAACAAGCACCTCGTCTTGGCGTATATGCCTCGCGATCCCAAAGAAGGGTGTTTTGTTTCATGGTACTACAAGTTTAAACACTATAAGGGAGATGAAATGTGGCTACACATGATTCTAGATAATGGTGTACACTAGACTAAGTGTAATGTTAACCTCCCAAAGGAGCTATGTCGTTATTACTTAGAGGCTAAAGTTAATATAGCATATTATTAGTGTATGATAAGAGTTATCATGATAGCACTAATAATGAGAATAGTTCTCAATTAACTAATGTGTTTATAATAAACTTGCTACCAAGGAATTATAGACATGGATTGGGTTGTCGTTGTGCCTAGTATAGTATGCTTTTCGGGTTCCATACTACATGGTTGTGGATGCAAAATATAATGTCCGTGTAATTATGTTCATAGTCTCAAAATAAATTTTTCATAAATTTTGTTCTCTAGCTACTATTTGTGAATCACATTAACTAAGAAATAATTTTGGACATGATGCTTAAAGGAACTGAAGTACATAAATATGTTTCATTTCAGCATTGTCATAATTTCCTATACATGATGCATTTATGGAAGATAACTTATGATGTGATCATAGTCTCCATTGAAATGCTAAAATGTTACATTGGCTTCTACTCAATTGTGCTACAACATGAGATGCAATAGTTAGTACTAAACTTAGACTTTATACTAAGTCTAAATGAGATGTTTGGTATGAATCATATTGAGTGCTAAGAAAGGCTAAAGGAGTTCCAATTGTATATCATTTTATAAAAATATTTATTTTAATTGAATTGGAATTCTTGGATGTAGAGATTAAATGTTAATCTCATATGGATATGATTCACAACTTCTTGTTAGAATCATTTGATCAATTCAGATTGTTTTGAAAATAAATTCCTTTTATATTATCTGAATTGATGAGTGAGTTCTATGCAACGGAAAACATCCTAAAAGCTAAGGCTAGGATCAATATGATTTAATTCAAATTCTTAGCCTAGACCGAAAGGTAAGGGTGGTAAGAAAAAGAATTATAATACCAAACAGTTGGACAAACTAGTTGCCCTTGTAGTTGCCAAAAGGAAATTAGACCTAAAAGCATGACCAAAAGGAAAATATTTCTGTTTTGGTAAAGTTAAGCATTGTCTATGATTGTCTTCTAGATGGAAATTTACATGTTTTATTTTTTTAAAGAGAAAGTTTTCATCCTTTGGCGTTGTATGTTTTGGCACTTATGTCTAGATCTTATTAATCTTAATGGTATTCAAGATTGGTGAAAGATGGGCTTTTATAACCATTGTTTTATTATATTCCCAATCTATAAATTCTATTTAGAGGATAATATGATCTAGGGCTCCTTCTTGTAAAGGATGAAGTTCCAATGACTTTTTTAAGTTAGTGCATACATAGAGGAGGAATAGGGCTCTTTTAAAGGTAGATTGTTCTAGAAGAAGAATATCAGAATTTGTTAAAAGATAACTATAAAAATACATTTAGAAATGAGATGATTGTATTAAATACACCACAAGACATTATTCTCTAGATAACTATTACACCGATACAATATTGTAGTGGGAAGATTATTAAATAAATTCATACTTTTGAAATAAACTTTTGAAGTCATTCCACAAGGATATGAATTTGATCATTGATCCTACATAAAGGCAATAGATGATATGAATATGGATTACTGGATCAAGGTTATGTAAATAGAATTAGATTCTATTTAAAGTCTAGAACTTGTAGAGGTGCCTAATGGCATTAAGCCTATTGTTCTCAAATAGGTCTACAAGAAAAATGAGATTGATAGATTTGAAGGTGCAAACCTTCAAAGTCAAGACTAGTGGCGAAAAAATTTATTCAAAAAGAAATTGTTCGACTATGAAAAGATTTTTTCACCAATAGTCAAGTTTGACTCTATCTAGATTCTCTTACCATTATATTTCATTTGGATGAAATATGAAAATGGATATCAAGAAAGCTTCTTTTAGTAGCAATCTTGAGGAAGACATCTATATGATGTAACTAGACTTGTACATAGCAAAGAAACGGTATTGATTGGTATGCAAGTTTCTTAAAGTCCATTTATGAACTAATGCAAGCATCTAGGTCATAAAATATCATATCTGATCAAGAAATCAAATTTTTTATTTTGATCAAGTATTAAAAGGCCTAATGTGTGTAAAGCAATATAGAATAATATATTTCTTAATGTATGTTGATTACATTCTAATCATTTAGAATGAAGTTGAGTTATTTTCATCAATGGATTTTTAGTTGTCTAGTCTAGTATGATATCAAGTTCTTAGGAAAGACTGGTCACATCCTAAGAATTAAACTTTGTTAAAATTCAGATATTAGGATGTTCAGTCTATCTCAAACTGGTTAAATAAATTAGATTCTAGCCAAGTATGGCATGTAATACTTCAAGAAAGGATTCTTTCATTTTAAGTTTTGAAGTTTTTTTTATAAAGGACTATGGTCCTAAGACATATAAAAGGAAGAGCATATTAAGACGGTCCCTAATACCATATCAATAGAAAGTCTTTATGTTATGCTAATACTAGGCTAAATATTTATTTTGCAGTGAGCATGATAAACAAATACCAATTGAATCAAAAATCACTTAATTTAGTGGGAGTAAAGCACACACTCAAATATCTTAGGAGAATGAGGGTTTATATGCTTATCCACAAAAGTGAGGTTTTGATTAGTACTAGATGTACAAATATTGACTTGTTGTTTGATTGTGATTCATGAAGTTGGACTTCAAGATATGTGTTCATCCTAAGTGGTGAAGATACACATTAAGTATAAGTAATATCTCATTAGAGAAATATGAGTACTTGAGTAGTATTAGAAAAGATAATTTATGCAATAAATCTGGCTGAAACTTGTTTCCAAACCTTGCCTTAGAGCGACTGTGAATTACTCTAAAGGGAGATAAGTGTCGGATATATGGTAAATTGTCTTTGAGGGCAAGTGGGAGATTGTTGGGGTTTATGCCCTAAAATCCAATTTATTGCCATGTCATAAATGATTAAATTGTTTAATTATATGAGACTATTTATTAATGAACTAATGGGACATTATCTTAGTCCATGAGATGCATAGTATGTGATTTATGTGATTTAGTCACAAAAGATATAAATCACAAATTTTTTGTAAACTCAAAATTTTAGTTCATAGTCGGTGATGAAATTAGGCATTTCATTTGCGAAGATTATAACATATCAATTAAGATGATTTGTCTTGATCATGGAAGTGGAGACTTCTAGTTGGTATGTTAATATGTTTTAAGAGTTAAGGCATATTGAACTGGACCGCTGTGAGATTTATTATTCTCCTAGCGACTGTCAAATGAATAATAAATCTCACGATTTCTATTCACATCAACTCTAAATCCTGAAATAATAATAGACCTAATCATGAGGTGTAAGTTGCTTTGATATATCAAGAGTGAGATCAATAAGTCACGATCAAAACCTCAATATTTTGAGCAACCGCATTTAGTATTGATGGAATATATATTCTCAAGATGGAATTCATAATCTCTTAACGGAGATATAAAATATTCCCTTGAGATAAGTTTAATGGGTTTGGTTATTCAGAGTGTTGGGCCCAACCATTTTAGTAAGGAGTTACTAAAGTATATATTTATGAAATTGGATTTCATAAATATATGATGAATAACATAAAGAATTAAACTGGGTACTCAAGGTTTAAGATGTAGTAATTTTCAAAGTGGCAGTCAACTTTAATGACTTTGTATTACTATAATTTATTAATAAGGCCTAAAGTGCAATTATATTCTTATAGTGGTATTGAATATAATTAATGGTAAATTTGGACTTGTCAAGAGTTGACAGAAAAGTCTAATGCCTATTAGAGCTAGTGCCTTATTAGTCCCTTTTGGTCCCACTCCAAGTCACACACTAAAGCCCAATTGGAAAGGCCCAATAGGCCGGCCCAATTAGATAATTAGTTATTTATAAAGGGAGAAACATATAGAATTTTTTAATAAGAGTAAAAGAGATATCATTGTGAAGTGGTGTGTATGTGTGAGTGAAGCCACTCAATTATTCTCCCTTAGAAATTGATTGAGAGACCACACTTCTTGGGCGTAAAGTGGAATTGGAGTGAAGATTAAAAGTGTTCCCAAGTACTTCTAATTTTTTGTTTTGAATTTTACCGCACCAAGGTACGCTATTTCGTTCTTAAATTCTGAAATTTACATAGTGCATGTTATCAATCATGAATGAAATAGATCCATGTTTGTTGCTTCCGCTGTGTGTTTTGTATGAGATACAAAACCAAATTTACCAACAATTGGTACTTGGCAAGAGATGCAAACTGAGTTTTTAAAGAAATTTTTTCCAATTCATAGGACTAATGCACTTAAAAGACAAATAACAAAATTTTCACAAAAAGATAATGAGACATTTTATCAATGTTAGGAAAGATTTAAAGATTTTCTTAATGCTTGTCCACATCATGGTTATGAAAATTGGTGTATAATTAGTTTTTTCTATGAAAGTTTAACTCCAAAGATGTGTCAATTTATAGAGATGATGTGCAATAGAGAGTTTTTGAATAAAGATCCTGATGAGGCTTTTGATTATTTTGATCTTTTAGTTGAGAATGCTCAATCTTAGGATACCATTGATACCTCAGATAGGTCTAGAGCATCCACCAACCCCTCTGGAGGTGGTAAGTACCAACTTAGGGAAGATGATGACCTTAGTGCTAGGGTGGCTAGTGTAACTAGGAAGCTTGAAGCCATGGAATTAAGGAAAGTCAATGGAATCAATACTATGCCCAAAATTGATGAAGTTTGTAGAATTTGTGAGACCATGAAACACCTTACCATTGAATGCCTTACAATTCCATCTTTTAAAGAGGTGTTGCATGATCAAGCAAATGCTATGAACATGGTGAAAAAATCATACAATGCCCCTACACATGGTTCTTTAAATTGTGTTCCCTATAATCCCCCCTCCAAAGAAGAGTCTTGTTTACACTTTACAACAATTCATGCAAACTCAGTCCACCATTAATAATCAAAACTCACAAGCCATAAATGACATTAGGAGCGCACTCACTAAATTGAGCACATCCATGAGCACAATAGAAAAGGGTAAGTTTCCATCTCAACCGCAACCAAACCCCCAAGGTCAATTTTTTGTTGATGATTGTAGTTCCTCTAAAAATAAAGTGAGCCAAGTTGAATCTGTAACTACTCTTCGTAGTGGAAAAATCATTGAAAAAGATATTCCTAAAAGCAAAACACATGACGAATCTTACAAAATAAAGAGTGGTGATGAAGTCCTTGAGCCTAAATCTAATGAAATTAAAAGGTGTCCTATCCTTGCTCCCTTTCCCCAAAGGTTGATTCCACCTCAAAAAAAGGAATCAAAATTTTGAAATCCTTGAAGTGTTTAAGCAAGTTAAAGTGAACATTCCTCTTTTGGATGCCATAAAGCAAATTCCATCGTATGCTAAATTTTTGAGAGATTTATGTATTGTAAGCATAAGCTTAATATACATAAGAAGGCATTTTTGACTGAACAAGTTAGTGCAATCATTCAAAACAATAGACCTCCTAAGTTCAAAGATCTAGGTTGTCCTACTATTTCATGTGTGATTGGTAATTCAAAAAATAAAGAAAGCTTTGCTTGATCTTGGGGCAAGTGTGAATCTTTTGCCATATTCAATGTATGAGCAGTTACGTCTAGGTGAGTTAAAACCCACTTCCATAATTTTACAACATGCCGATCGATCTATGATTGTTCCTAAAGATGTTGATGAGGATGTTTTGGTTCAAGTGGACAGATTTTATTTTCCGGTTGACTTTATTATTTTGGACATGTATCTTGTTTCTAATGCTAATTCTCAAATATCTGTGATTTTAGGACGCCCATTTCTTGCAACTTCTAATGCATTGATGAATTGTAGAAGTGGAGACTTAAAATTATCTTTTGAGAATATGACCCTTGAGCTTAATATTTTTAATACTTGTAAGCAACCTAAGGATGAAGAGGATGTGCATGAAGTTGACTTAATTGAAACACTTGTTCAAGAACAATTCAACAAAACATGTTTTTCAGATCCATTAAAAGCTTGTCTAGTCAATTCATGTGATTTTAATTTTGATGAGAATTCTGAAATTGCATACATTCACTATCTTTCGGAATCAGCATAGGAACTGGAAGCAAGCAATTGGAAATTGAAATATGAGTAGTTGCCACCTCGTGAGTTAAATTTGTTGCCATCTAGTGAGCAAGTACCATAATTGGAATTGAAGCCCTTGCTCGTTGAGCTCAAGTATTTCTAGGAACCTTATGAGACTTTTATTAGTGAAACCATGATTAAAATGTTTTATCTCTTCATAATTCTATGAATTTTTGCTATGAATGAACCATTTATATTATTAATAAGTTACAAATAATAGTTTATATCACATGAATCTGTTAACAAAATTATATAATTCAATTTAAAGCCTATATAAATATATTTTTGGACTAGTATACAATGTAAAAATATAACATTATATAAAGTTAAATTAAGCCCTTATATTTACATGTTTGCTCATGAACAAATTATTATGTTTGAATTTTATTTGTTTAATAATCAAACCTAAACTTAAGATTTGAACTGAAATTTTTTTTTTAAACAAACAAATATAAACAAGTTTTTTACCAAACCAAATTCCAGCTCTTTGTAAATAACTTTATTCATTTACAGCCTTACTTCCTTTTTGTTATTGTAGGCCAATTGAGTTGAAAGATAGTAGAAATTATAATTACTCACGATTATTGAAATGACAATTTATAATTAGTGTGTGTTTGACTCCAGCTTAAAAAGTCAATTTATTTTTGTTACTATTTATAGGCTCACTGCACATTTTAATACTATTTATGAATTTTGCTGTACTATTTTAACTAAATTTTACTTTTACTTTTAGCACTTTCGGTAAAAAAAAAAATTCCAGTAAAATAATTGTTCATTCAAGTGATAATAGTAGTGGAAGGAAAAAGAATTTATAAATAATGCGCCTGTCTAAATTGCTTTTGGGGAATCAAAGGAAAATAAAAAGAGAGGAAATGGGTAGGAAGAAAAAGTGGATATATAGGGAATGGTGAAAGGCATCTTTCTCATCAGAGTCGAGACACGGAGCTCTCTCAAGTGGGAGTCACGTGTATTGTCATAAAATAATTTTTTATTTGCATTTATTACTTTGATCTATTACATGTCAGCAATTACAAAAAAAAAAAAAAATTGACATTTATTTTGTTATATTTTGGCATTGGAGCTTCGAGGAAAGAACATATGTATAGACTTAATCACAGATCTACTCAATCTTAATGGCTTTGATCTATTATGTACTTTTTGTTGTGCAGGCCCAATTGAGTTGAAATATAGTAAAAATTTTAAGTACTCACACTTTTTAAGATGACCCTTTATAATTGGTGTGCCATTAAGTAACGTAGCATAATTTTTTTTTGGGGAATCGAAGGAAAGGGAAAGGAAAGGGTATGGCTTGTGTCCAGTGAAAAAATGTTGGATGGTGGACACGTGTCTACTCTTAAACACGTGTCCAAATCTAAATATGTCTAGTAAAAATTTTCACTGGACACAAGCTGTGTTCGGAAAGGAAAAGAGAAGAAATTGGTAGGAAAAAGAAAAAGTTTATTTCTAGGGAATGGTGAAAGACTAATAAAGAAGACTACTTTCAAGAAAACGCGTACACCTCTCATTAAACTCTGTAGAATTGCGTTAAAGAGGGTATTTTGTAGATAAAGTTTAAATTCTTGTTGGGCAGTTCAGTTTATTGGATTTTGGAAGAATAAATCAGTTGAAAATTATTTTTTACCAATAATAAAAAATAGTTCAAACGTTCACGTTTGAAGCATAATTTTTTTTTTTTTTTTTGATTGATTCATTTAGGTTTATGGTTAATTTTAACCCAGACATTACTATGATCTTAGGTTGGATTCTATGGTTTTTATCTTTAAAAATAATAATATTTTTTCTTATGGGTAAATGCATGATCACCTTGGATAGATATCATAACTCACCTTCAAATAAGTAATGCCAAGAACCTTATAGTTTAATTAACATTTTTTTATACACGAAATATTTGAAATTCTAAAGTTCGATTATTGTAACTATCTAAATATAAAAATAAAAAATGTTACAACTCACCTTCAGTTGCCCCTTCCCTCATGTCTGAGCGATTTTCTTAAGGAGGAGGCTCTTTCGAATATTGAATTGACTATAAGGGTTCGTTCGTTTGAGGTGAAAATAGGGAGGATAGAAAATAGAAAGAGAAAAATAGAGTGGAAAATGTTATTTTTTACTGTTCGATTGGAGAAGGAAAATAAGAAGAAGAGAAAACTTGGGAGAAAGTTTTCTCTCCGAGCTCACATTTTTTTTCCTCCCAAATTGGAAGGAAAATTTGGGGAGAAAAGTGCTAGTGTAGCACTTTTACAAAAATGTCCTTCCTCCCAGGTTCTCTTCTCTCTTTTTTTTCCATTTTTTTTTTCAACATGACGTTCTCCTCTTCTTCTTTTTTTTTTTTTTCAACGTGACGCTCTCCTCTTCTTCTTTTTTTCTTTTTCTTTTTTTCAACATGATGTTCTTCTCTCTTTTTTTTTTTCAACATGACATTCTCTTCTCTCTCTTTTTTTCCTCTTTTTTTTTTTTCAACATAACGTTCTCTTCTCTCCCTTTTTTTTTTCAACGTGACTAAATCCTCATTATACTCCTCATTAATCTTTTTTTTTTCTTGTTGATTTTTTGGTTTTTTTTTTCCATAAGACATTAATTTTTACATTATAATAATAAAAATTTATATATATGATGTGGTAAATTTTATATTATTTAATGAGTACAAATAAATCTATTTCTTACATATTATGTAACAATGATATAATCAATTTATATAAATTACATTTTTCATCCTTCCCTTTTTCTTTTCAACTACATAAAAAAGTTTTCCACCATCCCACTTTTCCACCCCTCCAACCGAACACACAAAAGGAAAAACTAAATATTTTCCATTCTCCCATTTTTCCATCCTCTCACAATTTTCCATCCTCCCACTTTAGCCACTCCTCTAACCGAACAGACCCTAAGAGTATAAGGTCAAACTTTTTAATACGAAAACTTCCATAATATTGCAATATGAAATTACAGCATAAGTATGTTACTTAGAAAGTTTAAAAAGTTACATGTCACGCCAAAAGCAAGACTACATTAATTAGAAAAGTCTCATCATGTTTGCATAGATTTTGATATACAATTTCTCGATAGATTATGTTTAGAAATATCGACTTTTTAAAAAAAAAAAATTAGTTATCGAAATGGTGAGCGGCCCCTTTTTTGAAATGCAAATATTATTGTGATGGGTTGATTTGCGATTTGTATGTGAGAAAAGCAATAAAAATAGAATAAAGTCTCTCTCCAAACTAGTTTGGAGAGAGAAACTCTTTAAACTTCTTATATATCTCTTTTTTTGTGTGAATTTTGAAAATATAACCGTTAATGTCATGTTCCTTAAGTTCTTAACATGTATATCAAATTTTGTTTAAATCGGATATTATTTACTATTCGATCAATAAACTTATTTTTATACATAATTTTATATCATAAATATTTGAAATTTTAACATTTGTTTAATGACATAGCAATTGATCTTTAATCTTCTTGAAATTTTATAAGCATGAAAGATATAATAAGAACATGTTATTCAACGGTTAGATTTTCAAAATTCACACTCAATATAAAGATATAGAAGGAGTTTGTAGGATTTCTCTTCAAACTAATTTGAAGAGAAACTTTGCCCATAAAAAAAAAATAAAAATTTCTGTGTGAGAAAGAAAAAATATATATTTTAACATCATGAATCTTAAAATGAAAAACAGATGAATAGTGCGTTATAAAATTGATTATATAAAATAGATAAAGTGATTTTTTAATGATGCAATTTTTTTTTTTTTTCACTTAACTGAATGGAATGATCGAGAAGCATACAATTTTATATACAAGAAAAATGGATCAAAGTTTAATTCTTTTTGCTTTTTTAACTGCATATAGATATACAATAAAAATGTTAAAGAAATGCACATAAGGCCCAAAATTGTCAAGGCACTTTGCTCAATCAAAAAACAGGGAGAGAGGTCCGATGGGAAGCTATAATATATATTTGAAAAATTGAGTGATGCTAAGTTGGGGATGAGAGAGAAATTGAGGTAGATGAAATAAAATGAGAGTGAAAGTTATGGCTGTGTTCTCATTATGGTAAATTACGGAATTAGGGATACGGTAGAGTTTATATACCAGAAAGGCAGAAATGAATGGCGTTGCACAATGAACAGTAATAACTCAATTATGAAACGGAAATCAGTTTCTAACTAATTATCCAATATAAGTGTGACATGTGTCAGACTTAACGGAACCATAAATAAATATTCATAGGCTTGTAGTATGCAGAACAAATGCTGATTTCTATGTAAATGACACGGATCTCATAGGAAGTAATGAGTGCGGCATGTAGTTTGATAATAATAACACCCAGAATCGATATTGGAAAATCTCAAGTAAAACGGGAAGGACAAGAGAGGAAATACGTAGGAAAACAAAGAAAAAAAAAATTAAAATTGACTATAAGATAATTTTTTATAAGCATATATTAGTGGCTGAGCATAGATCCGGCCCACCCAACTTGATCTTGGGCAGGTCTGATGGATGCTCAAATACTGGGTTTATTTCGGATATCGGGTTAGGGTCGGGTCAACCCAACCCGACCAATTAATATTTTTAAAAAATCCCTTACTTACTCTGATCAATAAATTCACAGCCACAGTTGGTTGAAAAAATTTTGGGATTTCAACTTTGAACATAAAGCTCATAAAATTCTCACATGAACAATTAAAAAGAGAACAATTTACTATTTTCTTTTTGCTGCCATGCTTACCTTAGCTACCTGTGCTGGCTTTTGGAAGCTTTCTAAGCCTTGTTGAAAGCTTCTCATACTCTTGCTATTTCTTTAACGTTGTATTTTTGTGGATTTTACTCAATAATAATATTCTATCTTTTCTATCCCGAGAGAGAGAGAGAGAGAGAGAGAGAGAGAGAGAGAGAGAGAGAGAGAGAGAGAGAGAGAGAGAGAATAATTTGAAATAGAAATAAATGAAATTTAAAAAGCTATTAATTAATTATAGTAGAGATTAGAAACCAAAGCCATAAATTTGGTTGAAAATGCATTAAAACGAAAATTTCCTTTATCACAAATAGGAAATGAAACTAAATAAATTTGTTAAAATGGAAAGAAATTAATGTATTTAAGGATATATGATATTTGCTTCAATGTATAAAGCATTGTAACCAGTCAAAGAAGGGTAAAAAAGACAGAAGTAAGTTAAGGAGTAATATTTCTCATTTATGGACATATATACTTAAGAAGAAAAAAATTATGATGTTATATTCCGAAGATAGTGTTCTAAAATAATTATTCATAGGATAAAGTTTAGCTATAAAATTATTTGTACCCTAAGAATACAACCTTAATCAATATCTTTCTATTGAAGGAAAATTTTAAATAATCCATCATTGGATCACATTTTCTTCTTATATTCTTCATGCTTGCAAAATTTCTAGAAAATTAAAGATCAATAGCTATGTCATCAATAAATTGTTTAAATTGCAAGTTTTTGTAGTTTAAAATTATGTATAAAATCTGAGCTTATAGATCATATAGTAAATAATATTTAATTGACACAAAATTTGATATGTGTATTAAGAGCGTAAAGAACATACAATTCAAAGGTTAGATTTTCAAAATATGTAGTAATATTTATTTTATCGAGTAAGGTTATAACTAGTCTTAGATTACAACTAATTTTGTAGCTAAACTTTGTCTTTGTTCCTAATATATTTTTTCTTCTTAACTTAGAATGTTTCATAAATTATTTGCCAATCATAACCATCTTTTGAAATTTTCCTAATGCAAACCTTTTGAAAATTAAAGTTACCTTTTGAGTCTTGTCTTCCTCAATTAAATCTTGATTTCAAATTTGAAACCTATTTTAAATTTGGCCGTTCATTATATGTCACAAAAATTAAATTAATCTAATAATAGTAAATTGAAGAAGGAAACCGTGCTGTGATTCAGCCTTGCATAATCTATAGCTTGTGACCTCCAAAATAGTCTCATAATTTCTTAGAAAAACGCATTTGCATTCTTAAAAGTATATGAATTGAAACATACATATCCATTGAACAAGTGCTTTGCAAATTTGTCTTATTTTTGGATATTGTCAATTTTGTCTGTTCAAATGTAGAATCAAGTGGAAGAATCTTAATCCGACCCAACCACTGCATTTAAAATTAAAAAAAAAAAAAAAAGGAGAGAGAGAAACCTGATCCGATACCCAATAAACCGACCCGACCCAAGACCCGAAATTTTGGGTTGGGTCGGGTTCTTCTCTGGCAGACTCGATTTTTATTGGGTCGGGCTATGGGTGGCTATGAAACCGACCTGACGCGACCCGATCTTAGTCCTATATATTACGACTTTTTAAGAAAAATTTACATATATTACTTTCTTTCTTTTTTGATAGTACATCTATTACTTTGATCTACCCTTAGTTCGTGTCAGGGTCAAGGTTGGATTCAAGGCCCATTTTAACAAAAATGTTGAATTTATGGTTTTAGCTTTAGGGCTCATTTATTATATTTTAAACATTCATCAATCACATTCATTATCATTAGACATGGAAAAACGGGTGGGTTGGTCAGGTTCAGGTCGGGTCAATCGGGTTGCGGATAAAAAATGAGTCATTTTAAGCAGGTTAAAAACAGGTTCAGGTCAATCGAGTTGCGGGTCGGGTTAGGTCGGGTTGACCTATATTTTTCACATGTTTTTTTTTTAATAAAGAAAACAACATGTATTTGCCATTTGAAAAGTTATGCAACAGATTACTTGATGTAAAATGCATTACTTTAAATTCACCACTTATATCAAGGATGAAATCAGTTAAACTTATTAATATTTATTCAATAATTTTAAAATTATACAAATCCTAACATTGCTATCTAAAACAAAATAACACAAAAATAGGTAAAATAAATACACAAGTTTTATTTCGACATGATATTAATATCTCAAAATATAAAACAAAATTACAAATGACTTATTGGATAACTCATTTGACAAAGAATAAAAAAATATAAGAAATTTACAATCTAAAAAATTAATTTTATAATCTATTATCAATTGTGGTTTGCACTTTATTTTAATTTGAGATATATATTAAAGTTTGATTGTTTACTTATTTATACATAATCTCTTTTATGAATATCATATCACTTTTAAGCAATACACACTCTAGGAAATAGCATAATTTATTTTGAAAAACCGTTTATTTTGGACATCAATTGTTAAAAAATAGGTCTAAGTATTCATAATTTATGCTATTTGATACTTTGGCTTCACCATTTTTATACTTGTGAATGTTTCTCACACATGTCCACAATTTTAAATCTATGTTTTTAACTATACTGTAACTAGATTATCTTAGCATGTACTTTGCTATTTGATATTTAAAAAGATTTACTCATTACAGAATGTTCAACCATTCATCTTTAAATTAATTTGCATGTAGTTATGTAAATGTCTCAATTGTTTCCTTAAAGCTCATAGCAAATAATTAAACTAATATTTCTTAATTTTTTTTAAAAAATAAAAAAAATTTTTAAAAATGGTTTGGGTCAAGTCATGTTGACCCACAAAATACATGGGTTGAGTCACGAGTTAACCCGTTTTTACTTCTGGTCAAAAAAATCTAATTCGGATCGGATATTTTTCAGGTCGGGTCAGAAAATTATAACCTGTTTTACCAGGTCTAATTATCACATTAGTTTATACTTTATAGTAAAATAGATAATAACTTTAATATTTTCATTTATTATAAAAAGTAGATTATAACTTTAATATTTTCATTTATTATATGGGAAGTGTGTAGAAGTTACTAACTCAACTTCAACTGACTGAATCCAATTAACTGTTCTCAGAAAATGAATTCACAATAAGGTCGAATTTTATATAAGGGCCCATTTTACGCGTGAGGAATAGATTTTGCAATGTGAAATGTGATCGCAGGGACAGGTTCGGTTGTTTCTACCAAAAAAAAAAAAATAAAGACAGGTACGGTTGTAAGTAAAGAGTTATTTGGGGTTTCACCAGTCTTTCTGGCCACACCAATAGCAAGACTACTTGAAAGTCTCCTCTAGCTTGCATTAATCACTCACCCTCCTTCCATGTGTTGCACGCTTTATACTTTTTATTATTAACGTGAAAGTGAATGTTACGTCAGTCAGATCAATTTATGTATAACAAAAATGAGTAATTTTACTGTACCTCTCCCCTCAAAGAGGGTACGGTATCCACTAGTAGGTAACCTGCTACAATAGGTTATTTTTTTTCTCACATTTGACGGTTCCATTCTCACATTGTGCAGTTCTAACATCACATGTGACAGTTTTTTTCTCACATTTGGTGGTTCCCTTACTTTTTTCTCACATTTGACAGTTTCATCCTCACATTGTGCAGTTCTAACATCACATGTGACAGTTTTTTTCTCACATTTGGTGGTTCCTTTACTTTTTTTTCTCACATTTGACGGTTCCATTCTCACATTGTGCAGTTCCAACATCACATGTGACAGTTCTTTTCTCACATTTGGTGATTCCCTTACTTTTTTTTCTCACATTTAGTGGTTCCATCCTCACATTGTGCGGTTCTAACATCATATATGACAGTTCTTTTGTCACATTGGGTGGTTCCCTTACTTTTTTCTCACATTTGACGGTTCCATCCTCATATTGTGCAGTTCTAATATCACATGTGACAGTTTTTTTCTCACATTTGGTGGTTCCCTTACTTTTTTTTTCTCACATTTAGTGGTTCCATCCTCACATTGTGCGGTTCTAACATCATATATGATAGTTCTTTTGTCACATTGGGTGGTTCCCTTACTTTTTTCTCACATTCGACGGTTCCATCCTCATATTGTGCAGTTCTAACATCACATGTGACAGTTTTTTTCTCACATTTGGTGGTTCCCTTACTTTTTTCTCACATTTGACGGTTCCATCCTCACATTGTGCGGTTCCAACATCACATGTGACAGTTCTTTTCTCACATTTGGTGGTTCCCTTACTTTTTTTTCTCACATTTGACGGTTCCATTATCACATTATGCAGTTGTAACATCACATGTGACAGTTTTTTTCTCACATTTGGTGGTTCCCTTACTTTTTTTCTTACATTTGACAGTTCCATTCTCACATTGTACAGTTCCAACATCACATATGACAGTTCTTTTCTCACATTTGGTGGTTCCCTTACTTTTTTTTCTCACATTTGACGGTTCCATCATCACATTGTGTGGTTTCAACATCACATGTGACAGTTTTTTTGTCACATTGGGTGGTTCCCTTACTTTTTTCTCACATTTGATAGTTTCATCCTCATATTGTGCAGTTCCAACATCAAATGTGACAGTTCTTTTCTCACATTTGGCGGTTCTCTTACTTTTTTCTCACATTTGACGGTTCCATCCTCACATTGTGCAGTTCCAACATCACATGTGACAGTTCTTTTCTCACATTTGGTGGTTCCCTTACTTTTTTTTCTCACATTTGGCGGTTCCATCCTCACATTGTGCGGTTCTGACATCACATATGACAGTTCTTTTCTCACATTTGGTGGTTCCCTTACTTTTTTTTCTCACATTTGACGGTTCCATCATCACATTGTGCGGTTCCAACATCACATGTGACAGTTCTTTTGTCACATTGGGTGGTTCCCTTACTTTTTTCTCACATTTGATAATTTCATCCTCATATTATGCAGTTTCAACATCACATGTGACAGTTTTTTTTTTCCACATTTGGTGGTTTCCTTACGTTTTTCTCAAATTTGACAGTTCTATCCTCATATTGTGCAGTTCCAACATCACATGTGATAGTTCTTTTCTCACATTTGGTGGTACCTTTACTTTTTTTTCTCACATTTGACTGTTCCATCCTCACATTGTGCGGTTCTAACATCACATATAACAGTTCTTTTGTCACATTGAGTGGTTCCCTTACTTTTTTTTCATACTTGACGGTTCTATCCTCATATTATGCAGTTCCAATATTAGATGTGACAGTTCTTTTCTCACATTTGGCGGTTCCCTTACTTTTTTCTCACATTTGACGGTTCCATCCTCATATTGTGCAATTCTAACATCACATGTAACAATTCTTTTCTCACATTTAGTGGTTCCCTTACATTTTTCTCACATTTGACGGTTTGATTCTCACATTGTGCAGTTCCAATATCACATTTGATGACTCTTTTGTCACATATAGTAGTTCCTTTATTTTTTTCTCAAATTTGATGGTTCCATTGTTATATTAAGCAGTATCAACATTGCATCTGTTTTATTTTTGTTACATGTGACAATTCTTTTCTCACATTTGGTGGTTCATTTATTTTTTTCTCACATTTGATGATTCCATTGTCACATTAAGTAGTACCAACATTGCATCTGACACTATTTTGTCACATTCAGTGGTACTCTATTTTTTTATTCTCAAATTTGTTCGTTCCATTATTACATTAGGCAGTATCCACATTACTTCTGACCGTACTTTTGTCACATTCGGTAGTACCATATTTTTTTCCTTACAATTGACAGTTCAATCGTCATAGTAAGCACTGTCAATATCACATTTGACCATAATTTTACATTTAGGCTTCTCACTGAGGTCATTTTTTTTCTTACTAATAACCGCTCATCACAAAAGTATTTTTTTTTTAAGTTATTAAAAAATTTAGATCTAAAATTGAAAAAAAAAAAAAAAAAACATCCCATGAAATTAGCCCAACTACAATAATTACTCTTGTTCACAAAAAAAAAAAAAAAAAAATCAACTGGAATTATCTTGGTTTCTTCCACAAATATTTGAATATATCAATTAACTTCCTATGTATCTCCCTTGGTAGTAAGGGTCGTCAATGGGTTGGGTCGGCCCGGCCCATTTTTACTTAGCCCATGGGCACAATGGGTTGGGCATAATGAGATATTAACTAGTTAACGGGCCGGGTTGGGCTGGGCCGAAAGAGAAAACATCAGCCCATGACCCTGCCCATGGGCAATGCCCATTTTGTCTTTAGAGAGCTGGACTATCGAGTTGGGCCTAATAGGCTACTCATGAGCTTGTATTAGCATATTATTTTATTATTTTTATAAGGAAAGAGTCAATTTTTTATAAGGGAATAATCAATCTATTTTTTTAAAGGAAAGAATTAAATACTTAATTACAAAATTTTTTACAGTAAAATCTATTTTAATTTTTTGTTTTGTTGATGGAAACCTATTTAATTTTTTTATTAAAGCTTTAAATAGTTTTTTATTTTTATCTTTAATAAAAAAAAATGAGAAATGGTTAATTCAAATTTGCTAGACTACTAGAAAAATATATATTTAGTAAACTAAGTTTAGCACAATTATTTTGAGTATATTAGTGGTTAAGAGAGTTCTCTTAAGAAATTCTTCTACAATATCTCAAGATCAATCCTTCATACACTTCCTATATATTTTTGTTATGAATTATGAGGTATTGGGCTAGGTCAATGATTTGGCCAATAGGCTGGGCAACGGGTTGGGCTACTGGGCTAACCCATCGGGGTATCCATTGGCATAAAAACTAGCCCACGGCCTGACCCACTGGGCTAGTGGGCTACCCATGGGTCTCAATAACAACTGGTTAGGCAGCCTATTAACCCGGTGGGCCATCGGGTTTCTAGGTCGGGCTGTGGGCTGTGGGCTGTGGGCTATTTGATGACCCTTATTTGGTAGCTTCCATCACATTCAGTGGTATACCTCCCTATAAAATAATATAGTTGAGGTCATTTTCTTGATGTTTATATTTTTATGATTTATATATGGTGAACCAAAAATTAGATTATTTCTAATTTATCCATAGTGTCGTTCAAGACTAGAAAGGTCATCCAAGTGCAAGAAGGTCGTCCAGCATGGAATCACCTAGACGACCGCTTTAAAAGTAATCTATATCTAAAAGCTTATGATTCAGACCACGTTTTACTATTCTGAAGTAGGAGCAAAATTCTTATTCATCGTTTTAACTTCCCACTAAGTTCTTAACTTCTGATGACAGTTGTAGAAATTAAGTCTGAACTTTCTAATTTCCATCCACGTTGAAGAAGTTACTAAACAAGTAACTACTTCAAAGCTCACTATAAAAGGACTCAGCCATTTGAAATCAAAGTAAGTTTTTCACCACTTATAGAGTTGAAATTCCTGATTTCAAGAGAGAAACTAGTAACTTAAGCATTGGAGGGTTCTTGGCCAGTTCACCCTAGTCACCTAAGATCTTGTGCTTCTTTCTTTTCAGAATTTCTAAGTAATCTCAAGCCTATTGAAACCCGAAACATTCAGCCTACTGATTTTAAATACATCATCAATATATACTATAAAACCGAAGATGTATAACCTTATGTGCTCTCTAATTGTTTTTATGCACCATCTGCAACTTAATCACAGTTATGTGTTTATTGTGGTGTCTAAGGTTGGAAATAGAGTGACTACACTATTAGCAAATTATGCAAAAAATCCAATACAAAGATTGTTGACAATTTTAAAATTTTCAGTAAACACTTGAATTGACAATTTTAAAATTTTAACAGCCAATTATGTTCAAATTACATGTTCCACTAGCTAAGTTTGCAAAGAGTCCTAATAGCAATGAAATGTTTTCGTTGTTGACAACTTATTGGTGCCACAAAGCACTTCTCTCTCTCTCTCTCTGGGTTTCGCAAAATTTATACAAACTCGTCATTCTAAAGCCATTTGGTATTTGTTCCTATAAATATTGAAACATGTAATTTGAACATAATTGGCTGTTAAAAGGTCAATTTTCATTTCTATACTTTGTTCGAATTAGCATGGTGGCAAGTCTGTACATTTTTTGCCGAGTGACTCTAGTTCAAATCCTTCACGCTTGCAATTTTATTTTTTTGAATTTTCAATTTTCGGTCCATAAGCTGAAAAGCCCACAAGATCCCACGCCCAAGAAAAACCCTAGTTTATCCCAAATCTTCTTTTCTTCAATGTCGGTGATAACAACCACCGATTTTCCTTTCTTTCTCTGCCTTTTTGTTCAAGTCTCCACTGTTTCTCGTCACTGAAATCTCAGTACGTCTCATCCTTATTCTTTAGTTTTTCATTTGGAGTTTTTGCCATTTGGCTTTTGGTTTCATTGGGCCAAGGACAGGCACAAGTGGGGGCCCGAGCCCCTCTGGCCCTTTTTTTATTTTATTTTTTAAAGTAGGTTAATTTTTGAAAAAAAAAAAAAAGACTTGGCCCCCCTTACAAAAAGCTTGGGGCCCTCTGAAATTGTAACCTAGTTGGCCAGCCCACATGTAAATAAAAAAAAAAAAAGTGGTTAATTTTCCTAAAAAAAAAAAAAGATTTGGGCCCTTTACAAAAAGCTTGGGCCCCTATGAATGTAACCCAGCCGGCCAGCCCACGTATAAAAAAAATAATAAATAAAATTGAAGTAGGTTAATTTAAAAAAAGAAAAGAAAAGACTTGAGCACCCTCTAAAATTGTAACTTAGTCGACCAGTCCACATGTAAAAAAAGAAAAACATAAATAAAATTTAAGTAGATTAATTTTCAAAAAATAAAAGAAAAAAAAATTTAGAAAAAAAAAGACTTGGGCACCCTCTGAAACCTAGCCGGCCAGCAGACATGTAAAAAAAAAAAAAAAAAAAAGGGTTTAGTCGAAACGGAAAAACAAAATAAAAAACAGAATTGACAACCTAAGTTTGAGGCAAGACTAAGAGAGTGAGAGGCTTAAAAAAAAAAAAAAAAAAAAAAAAAAAAAAAAAAAAAACAGTGAGAGGCGAGAGACTTTGCCGCTGCCCACGCCGTGAGTGGAGCTGCCAAAAAGCCAGGGAGAGCTTGAAATCTTGCTGCTGCCCACGCCGTGATGCCGCCACCACGCAAGGGGCAAGACCCATCTCGCAGACCCACGTGACACCCACACCCACCACACGGCCACACCCACCACGTGACACCCATCTCGCCGTGACGCTGCTGCTAGCTTTGATCTGCCTCAGCCTTCACACTCAAGTATTTAATCTATCCTTCAAAATCTCAGAATCTGTGCTTGTGGTGTTTGTGTTTTTACTGATGAGGAATCTGTGCTTGTGTTTTTTTTTTTTTTTTTTTTGGGGGCTTTTTAGCCCTGTGACTCTGTGACTATCTTACTGATGAGTCTGTGTTTGTCTTTGTAAATTGTGACTCTGTGCGACTATATTATATAGATAAGAGAGAGAGAGAGTAGAGTCTCTAGAGATTAGAGAAAATATTGGTATTTTCTCTAGAGATTAGAGAAAATATTGTTCTAGATTCTGTTTTTATTTTTCTTTTTCTTTTTTCAGCTGCTACCTAGAACAATATTTTTATGGAACTATGACATGAACATCTGAGGTAATTGATGTAGTCACTTCCTTTTTGCTTGTCTAATGTTTTCTGGTTTTCATTTCAGCAACTGTTCTAGATTCTGTTTGCTAAGAGTACTGTTGTCTGTTAAAACAGAATTAAGAATGCAATTATGAGGTTATTAAGAGACTTTGGTCTTTGTTTTAAATCAAGGGTGTGTTAGTTCACTGATAAAACTTATTCTAACAGATGGTTGTGAGTTAATGTTCAAATCCAATCATTCCCTAACTCAAGTGTGATTATTGTGGGGGGAATTAAGATTTGTTCATCAATAATTTTGTACTTTAGTTTTGGTGATTGTGGGAGTTGATGGATATGGAAGAGTATGAGAACTGAGATGGAACAGGATACGGCGGGCCACTGACCGTAGTGCATGAAACCACCTTGCAATAACATTGCTCACCTATTTAATTTACGTAGATTCTGTAGTAAGTCGTAAAATAGATGATTTATACAGGGCTAAAAAGTCCCATAAACTAAATGTCTTTTATTTTACCTGAGGAATGAGAACTCAAATGCCAACTTAAATCATTAATCCCATTACACCAGGCTTTGGAGCTATCTGCATATGGATCTCTGTTTTACTTCATACATATCTGTGTGTCTTCTGCTTTATTGTAAAAGCAGCTTGTCTTTTTTCTGTTGGCACATTCATTTTACTCCTTAAGTTATGGTATTTGAACAGTATTTCTTCTTACGGGTGGAGGATTGGCCTTTTAGATTTTAATGAATTTGTTGCTAAGAGCCTTATAGCTCAACTGACACCTCCTAGTGTTTACAACAAAGACATCCAAAGTTCAAATATGAAATACCCCCACCCTCAGCTATTGAATTATCAAAAGAAAAAAAAGTTTATACTGGATTCGTTTACTTTCTGTGACATGATCTAGAGGACAAATAGTTGTTGGGTTACAGTTGCTGTATTGGATTTATGGCCAATTAATAATTAACATGAGTTCTTCCATTTATGTTTTATCTTCAAATTAATTTTTCGTTCTGTTTCTAGGATCATAGCAGATTTTTCTGGCATGGGCTTGGAGGAAAGACCTACGGATCTACACAAGAAGAATGACAAAACTGACCAAACAGGGACTATATGCGCGCATGCCTTTTCTGATCTAACCTATATTTCTCCAGTGGTATTCTTTACCTCCTGAAAGAATGTTATACTCATGGTATGATTTTTCTTCCAATCATCACTAGTTTCATTCAGTCATGCAACTGCTTTGGATGCCTATTAGAAATTACACTGTCTCCTTTTCTTTATATTTTTTGTGTTGAAAGTATTTGCTTTGAGCTTCTAACCTTAATAGGTTGTTTGGATGGGGATTATGTTATAAATGGAAATGAGAATAAATTGGGAGATTCTCTTTAAGGAAAAGAAAGGAGGAAATAGTTTTGTTTTTCTCTCCCAAAGGAAAAGCATTCTACCCGTTTTTGGGCAGAATGCTTGATTCACTTCATCGAATGTGGTGAAATTTTGTGGGGAAATATACACAAAATCCCCATGGTTTTTCCTTAAAACGTGGAATCCCCTTGAGGTTTTGAGTGTAACACCTAGCCTCTTGTGGTATTGTTGTGTAACACTTAACCTCCAGGTCATTTCTGTTCCCTAAGATTTTTGAGTGTAACACCCAGCCCCTTGTGATATTGTTTTATGTGAAAATTTACATTTTTACATAAAACAAAATCATAGGGGGCTTTTGTGTTTCACTCAAAAACTTCAAGATGGTAAGGGCAATACAATTAACGGTTTACATATAAAACATTACCACATGGCGGTTAAGTGTTGCACTCAAAACTTAGGTGGGTTTGTGTTTTCTGGAGAAACCATGGTGGGCTTTGTGTACTTTTCCCAAATTTATATTTATCCCTCTTTCTTTAAAAGCCATAATAAAAAGAGAAGTAGCTAATAGTCAAATTATTTTTTAAAAAAGTTTTACTTTCAATTCCTTTCTTTATAAGTTCCCAAAAACACTAGAAGGAGAATACCACAATCCCTTCTATTCATCTAAATTCATTTTTCCTTATCATCCCTTCAAGTTAGTGTGGTGGTATACTGCAAGACTCATTGTTGGAACACGGCTAAATGTCACCCTGCTTGGATGCTCTTGGTGACATAAAGTTGGTCTTAGTAGAGTGATTTGAAATATTTTTCCCTACAGAAATGAGGTATAGTCTAATACTTAGGTCTTGTTATTGAACCCAATTTTTAGGTTATATGGTTAGATCAGCTTCATGTAGGTTAAGTTTTTACAACTCACTGCAGTTTCCTCTGGATCTTGCTGGTTTCCTAATATTTCTAGGACAGATGACCTCCACATCGCAATTCATTTTTGGGACCTTGTTTGGTTGGCCTTTTAATGCACGTATTTTGTAGGACTGTTTTTAGTATTTCATTCCATGCTTCCTTTTGCATAATTGTTTCTTGTTGATTCCATTTCATATGCACATTGAAGGCAACTACTAAGTTCCGAGCTCTTCAACATCAAGTTTATCAAGTGCTGCATAATGATCCGCAACCTGGACCATCTACTTTTGTTATTCAATGTCTCTATGTCTTGCCCATATTTGGCATATATTGTGAAGGCTTCAGTCATCTTATAGTATCTGCTCTACGTCGTTACCTTAAATTAGCAACCAACCAAGCAGATTCCTTAAACAGAAGTGTAAAGAAAGGTATCTTAAACATTTTATATATTCTTCTGACCCATTCAACTCTCTCTTTGTAAAATTCCGTTTGATATATTTTCAACAAGGTATCTTAAAATTCCGTTTGACAAGGTTCTTTAAAAAAAATTGATAAGCATGGTTCTTTCAAATATAGAATTTGGAATTTAGTGCAGTCATGCATTCTAAGTACGTCTTGTGTACTGGGTGGCTTTTGTTCTTTTAATAAATTTCTATTACTTATCAAAAGAAAAAAAAAAAGAAAAAAAAAGAATTTAGTGCAGTCTTTTCTAATGTGGCCCTTGTGGAAGGAGAGAAACAGAAGAAACTGTAAGGGACAGGAATTGTCAGAAACTGTAACCACCTATGATTTGTTGTGAAAGTATTGTGAAAATGTTGTGGACGTAGAACTTCTCTACACATAATGTTACATATTTATGGCAAGCCTCACTGAAATGCATATTCATACATGTCTACATTATGACTGCACCAGGAGCTGGTTGCCTATCACATAAGGAAATTTTTTCTGTCAGTAGAATTTAGGAATTGTGGATGTACATATACATAATTTCATGTTATATGTGCTCCTTTCTCTATTAGAATTTAGACATGTAAGAAAGTTATGTAAGTGTATGTGAATGCATCATACATTTAAATTTTCTCCCTCCACATCTCCCTGCTAGCTCATGGGACTCTTTCCTTTTGATGTTTGCTACTGCTTTCATATGCACATGCAGTTGCATGAACTCCCTAATGTCTTAATTCATTAAAGGCCAAAAAGAAAAATGGAGTACATTATAGAGAAACATATAAAAACTATCTTAGTGGACCTTTCTCTCGTGTCTTTAGTTTTTAAATTCTTTGATTTGTTGCAAGTTATGACTGAGTTTCTGCCGTCTTTGAACAATTTTGTGTGTATGATCAATATTTACCATTGTCATGGTCATCTCTGTGGACTTTCGATTTTTTATTTATTTATTTTTTATGCAGTTGTGGCAGATACATAATGCTGAGCAGATGATTTTGGATGATTTGGAGGCTAATCCTGAGAAATACAAAGGCAAAAAATTATCTGATATTTATATTTTAGAGTACCTCAACTATTTGATATTTATATTTTCTGTTCATGTTACTTGATTTTCCATTGCTTTGAAATTTGAGAAGGTCCTTTCCGTTTCCTGTTCTTGTGGATACAGCACCATAATAAACTAAGAAGGGAAGCAGAGGAAAGAGGAGAGAAATACAAAATTGACAAGCTGAGACGAAATATTGAAATGGATGAGTATGACTTATTACATTGGTGTCGATCATTTGAAGAAAGGGAAGCTTTGATTAGAGACATCAGCTGGTATTCCCATTGGCATTATTATATTAATACTTGATATTAGATCTCTCACAATCTTATTGACCTCTCCTATTGGGTTCTCTCCATTATGGTGCTTGCAAATAAGCATTTTATTTCAATTTGACCATCATACACT
Source organism: Lithocarpus polystachyus (assembly GCA_033629205.1). Lineage (NCBI taxonomy): Eukaryota > Viridiplantae > Streptophyta > Magnoliopsida > Fagales > Fagaceae > Lithocarpus > Lithocarpus polystachyus. Next base: position 37,346,177 of record CM066172.1, read on the forward strand.
TGAGATTTCCAATTTCAAATATACTGAATTGTGGGTAAGCTGGTCTGAATAATTAAGGTAGTCAACTTTTCCATAGAGAAAAGTAAGTGATGCTGACACGTACCTTTTCCACAGTTTGTTCCTGGAATAAAGTTCATTTACCAGCATTATAATTGGATTTATATAATATAGATGAAGCATTGATATATGGTGATTTGAGTTTCCACTCCTTATATTTAATTGTGCAACTGCTGAGATATCAAGCTAATTGTTAGACGGATCTCGTGCTTATGTGAGATCAGACTAAGTTTAGAATTTAGATAGCCCTGAGCCTTGTGATGGTCACTTACATAAACTTAATTTAAGCAGCGCAACTAGGTTTAGAGGCATGCATTTAGTTCACAGAAGGTGGATTTCTACTTTACATTTTGGATCAAATATATTTAGAGAATACTGCAATGCAGTATCATTGAACATTTTCAGACCAAAGAGTCCTAAAATGTATCTTGCTTTGCATTTACATGATATTCACTACCTTCTGTTACCGATTTGCTTTAGCTGTCCCTTTTATATACTCCTTTTACTTACTGAAAGCTGTACTGTTTTTTTCTTTGGCAGCCGTCAAGCTCTTGGTCTACCATTGGAAGAGCCAGGAAGGTATAAAGATGCCAGTTTCTTTGGGAAGGATAAATATGACACTTCAAACCCTCTATATCGATATGACTACTGGGGAGAGCCCAAGAACTCAGAGGAGAGTAAGCAAGAGCGGATGACAGATGCCCACAACAAATCTATTGTGGGTAACGGCGTTGTCTGGTATGAAATGTCATATGATGATTGCATCAAGCAGAAGATGAAAAGAGAAGCTGAGGAACAGGCACAAAAACAAGCTGATCATGAAGATTCAAAAAGAGACCATGATGAGGATGAGGATGAGGATAAGGATGATGATGAAGATGACGATGATGACGACGATGACGATGACGACTATGATTTGTTCAGCATTTTACGAAACTATAATGTTGATGATTCAAACCAACCCCATGTTAATGGGACTGAATCTTCCAGAATGTCAGATGAGGGTATGTTTGAGGATTAGTTCATGGTATAAGCGAGTATTAGAGCATGGTTTTCTGTACAGTTGTTTATATAAATTGTTAATGAGGAAAACCCGTTTACGGTAATGAGAAATGCTCTTGTTTTTCCTTTTGTGGGGAGGGTCTTGAATATTATGTGAAGTTGTAAAGAGATACTTCTTCTGGCATGTAACTTAGGTTCTTTAAGTTGTTAGCTTAGTTGGGGTTCGAGGGATGCCCTAGTGATTCCAACACCTCTTGCGGGGCCTGAGCACTGGGGTTCAAACCCCACCAACCGTCTCACCGTATTTACCTAAAAAAGAAGACAAGTTGTCAGTTAATAGTATTTTCTAATTGTCTTTGCTATTGATAAGTTACAAATATATATCCACTGAGGCTTGCATTACATGTATGGTCTCACTGTGTTTGACAGTTCTTTAAAAATTGCAAATTTATTTATTTATTTATGTGTTGTTTAAGTTTCAAGTTTAAAAACGTATCCATCTTACTCTACATCAATGAACTGAACTGAAATTTAGGAAGGCCTAATTTCATTTATTCAGATTTAAGTGAATCACAACAATCTTGTAAATCTTAGCTTCTGCATGACACTGCAATCTTAAAACTTTCATCTTTGGAATTTTTTGTGCTAGTGAGTCCGACCCATCACTATCAATCCTTGAAGGTTCAAACCAAACAAGTAAATGCTCTCATTGGGTTCCAAATAAGAAAAAATTACGAACAGATGTCGGTCTTGGGCCACCAATTCAATGCATATGAGGTATTTGCAGCATGCATGCCTTTTACAATGTGAGCCTCACATTTGAGAGATCCACTTGTAATGAGAGGCCCTTTGCATACGATGGATGAGATGATTATTGTGCATATCATGCAATTGTAACAAAACCCATTTAATACTAATAATGAGCCTCTACCTCTTCAGATTGATTATTGTGTCAGAAGCATGATTGAACACAGGTATTAAGTACCAACCTTAAATTAGGGGGTAAAAATCAACATTTCATATACTTCAAACACAAAACCTTCTTGTTTCTGCTTAATAATTACTGCTACAACCTAAAACTATATATATAATGAAAATTGATAAAAAGCCTTTTCAGTCAGTTTTCTTGTAAGATGAAGCTGGGCAAGGGTCTTGGGACAAAGCTGTCTACATCACCATTCCTCCATCAATGGTAAAGACCTGCAATAAAGCAATACAAGCATTAGAACCCCTAAACGGGAGTAAAATATCAAATGGTGGCCAAGAGAGAAAATATCATTTGCTAAACAATACATGCCCAGTAATGTAACTGGCAGTTGGATTAAGCGCCAGGAATTCCACTAGTCCTGCAACTTCTTCAGGTTGGCCATATTGTCCTACAAGGACAGTTAAAAATTTAGATAAGCAAGCATAGTATTAAGATCTGAAGCATTTCAATTTCACATAAATGATTGAATACTAATAGTAAAATCAAAAAAGCACAATCATCTTATAGGATCTTGCTTCAACTATCAATTAGTTTATACCACTGGAACAAATGCAGAACAGCAGAAACATGTGAAACTCTTATCCTGACACCTCCCCCCCCCCCCCCCCCCCAAAAAAAAAACAAAAAAAAAGGAAATTCTTCTGTAGTATTAATTGAACCTCCATGTTAAAGTTTTCCAACTGACTGAACTAAAATCAATGGATGACTGGGGAAAATCTGAAGGTATAAGCTACAGGCTTTATCAATGAAATCACATCATAGTTGTTCCATTGCTTATAAATTTTCTCTTATAAATAATTCTTAAGTAATTACAATAGATTTCATAATAATGCTCAAACAAAAGTAGTGATATATGCAATTTTAATGATAAAGCAATACCACCATTATAACCTTAAGAAGTTATCTTTTCATCTCACCTAAGGGGATGGTCTCCAAAATTTTCTTCTCTATGTCTTCTCCAAGCTTGGCAGTCATATCAGAGGAAATAAACCCAGGAGCCACAGCATTAACCTACAAAAAGAGAAGTTTTTCTTAGTTGCAATAGTCAAGTGCATGCAACATAAACCTGTGAATAAATGCTAACTAAAAGAATAAATTATACTTGAATAGCATAGGAAGTAGCATTGGAAGTGTGTTGGAATATATCTTGTAACTCAAACATAAAGGTATTCATCCTAGATACTTACATTGATATTCCTGCTTGCATATTCCTTTGCAACACTCTTTGTAAACCCAATTACTCCAGCTTTTGCGGCACTGTAGTTCGCTTGTCCAGCATTGCCAACCAGACCAACAACAGATGTTATATTGATTATTCTTCCCTGAAAAACAAAGAGCATAATGCAAAGGATGTAGAAGCAAAAGAAGAATGACCTGGACATATAATTTCAAGTAAAATGTATAATTACTCAGACAAATAAATTTCAACTGCATTTGTCAACGAGAAAAGTCAAAACTATATTGATTGAGCTGAAGCCTAATTTAAATGCATGAATCACCAGATGAGGCTTTTAGTCTTGGTTTTTTCTTCTTCAGTGTTTGTTGTTGAAATGTGTAAACAAAGATTTTCCTTTTGTTTTTTTTTTTTTTTTTTTTTTTTTTTTTTTAGCTATTCACAGTTATGAGGTACCTTACAAATGCTTAGCTTATGGGCCATGACCATATCTAGCTCCATCACCCCATTGAAGGACCCAATTCCACCATTATCCTCACTACAACTTGATCTATACATATTGAATCTACAGGTGTGTACTTTCTGTATTACAATTGTACCGTTTCAGAATATTATGAAGTTGTGAAACCCTATTGGTTTTACATTGTGCCAATTCATTTGTTTAAATCATTTGTCTCTATTGTCAAAAACGAAAGCGCAGGTGATGAATACCTTTTTCTTTTTTATCATAATTTTGGTGGCAGCCTGCAAAAAGTATTAACAATGTAGGTCAAAAAACACAGAATCAAGCTTGAAAACACAAAAACGCTAGATAATCAGTCTCCTGAACACACACCTGTATGCAGAGAAATAAACCAGTAAGATTCAGATCAATAACCTCCTGCCATTGGGATAATGTCCCCAGGTAAGTCTTCAACATATAAAACATTACCACATGGCAAGGGGGATAATGTCCCCAGGTAAGTCTTCAACCCAAACCTGACGTTCTAATTCTAGCCCAACCTGAGATTAATTTGTCAAATATATAACAACCAAAGCTCAAACGAAACAATAATATCATAAACCGACAAAGTTTAGAGAAATAATATAAACCCATATCAGCGATTATCATGTGTAAAGAGAGAACCTGAAGATTGTGGGTGGCGCCGCCGATTTAGAATGGAAGAGAAGAAGCGCCGCCGAGTCGTCCGGGAAGAGATGAAGCGCCGCCAGGTTGGATTTGATATGAGTGCGCTGCTGATTTGAATATGGATTGGAAGAGAATAAACTAGAGAGCGGCGCCAGGAGTGGGTTGGATGAGAAGAAGAGCCTCCGATTTGAGGTTGTACAGGGTGCGTCTGGCTCTGATTTGTGGATGCGCCGCAGATGTGGTATCAATGGTCTGATTTGAGGGTTTTGTTTAGAGAGGGAAACAGAGCAAACGAAGTAGAGAGGTAGAGAAGCAAACGTGAGACAGGAGAAGTGTGATGTGTGTTTTAATTTTTTTTTTTTGTTTTTATATAAAACCTATTTAACCGGGAACCAAAACCCTTTAAAATTATATTAATGGGCAAGATCAAAACTATGATAAATTAACGGCTCAGATATAGGTGGGTACCGTACCCCCCTTTTTTTGAGGGGGGTATGGTAGAATGACCCAACAAAATATATGTAAAATTTATATAATTTTACTTAAAGATGACTCATATTAACATAAAAAGAAAATGCTAACAAATGTCCTTAGAGCATTAGTTAGAAATTCATTTAAAGAAAGTTTTTATGAGAAAAGAAAAAAAATTAATGTTTTGACAGCTTCTTTGATTTTTCATAAAAGTGAAGTTAAAACTTTCCTAAAATGAATTCTTAACTAATACTTTAAGGACATTCGTTAGCATGATCCTTAGTATAATTTTTCTATTTAAATATAATCATAATAGCACTTTACTCACTCCAAGCAAAATTTTGGATTTATTTAAAATTTTCTTATTTTGCTGAAATTAATTTTTTTATTATAAGATAAAAGTAAAAATTATTTAAAATAGGACAATTAAACCCATGAATAATATCAAAAAATATAATAAAACTCATACTAAACGCACACTCGATACTCTTCTCTGTACGAGGAACTCACTTATTTGTTGTAGTGGATCTATGACGAGGCCATGAGAGAGAGAGAGAGAGAGAGAGAGAGAGAGAGAGAGAGAGAGAGAGAGAGAGAGAGAGAGAGAGAGAGAGAGAGGAAAATAGAGGGAGCAAAATCTGATGATGTGTGCATAGCAGAACTGACTTTGGGCAATCTCAAGGAGAAAGAGGGGAAATCTGTGAGAAAAACTTTACTTGATAATATCTCAAACCTGAGTGAGCGGTGTCCAAAGTTAGCTACTTTTTCAAAAAAAGAAAAACGTGTGGGTCTCTCTCGAAACTTAATATTTATATTTTTGATCAATCCGTTTCATGAATGCCTTGGACCATTTATCAATCATCAATTTAAAAAATATATGTATGTATAAATTAAATTTTATAAAAAGAATTAGCTATTTTTCTATAAAATTATTTTTAAAAATATTTATTAATAAATATCTCAAGGACTTCCTTCAATAAAATATTTTTTGATAAATTTGTTGTTAAATTGAATAATATTTAGGAATAACGATACCTACTTTTATTGTATATTTTAAAAAGAGAAGTAGATGAAAAAAGATTTCCCCTACAGGTAAATGCATACTCACAGTTCGATTGAGTACTTACATAGTTGCATGAAGTACTCGGCCAAAAAAAAAAAAAATACTGACATGAACAAAAAAAGTTTTCTTCTTTCCTAAGGATTTCCGGTTTCCCCTCTTTTTAACTTTTTTTTTTTTTTTTTTGAGAAGGTCCCCTCTTTTTAGAGGCTCCTCTTGCTTGCATTCAGTTACCCTCTTCCTTATTCCTTTTTCACTTACTTCAATTATATTGACAATCCCATGCACAGCTCAGCTCTCCTTCTCCTCCCTTCAGATCTTCTCATCCGTCTATTCGTAAATCCCAGCTCTCCTTCTCCTTCTCCTTCCTACAGATCTTCTCATCTTTCTACTCTTAAATCCCAATGGCCTCAACTTCCTCTTTCACCTACCAGCCCAAAAACTTTGATGTCTTCTTGCGTTTCAGAGGTGAAGATACCCGTCATAGTTTTATAAGTCATTTGAACAAAGCTTTGTGTCAGAGTGGTATTTACACATTCATTGATAGTGATCTCCCCAGAGGAGAAGAAATTTCTGTAGAACTTCTCAAAACCATTGAGAACTCAACCAAGTCAATAATCGTATTTTCTGAAAACTATGCATCTTCCACTTGGTGTTTGGAAGAACTTGCTAAGATTGTTGAATGTAAAACAAATTAGCAATCAGTGCGACTGGTTTTTTACAAAGTGGATCCACCAGAAGTTCGTAAGCAAGAAGGAAAGTTTGGGAAAGCATTAACTCTGCATGAAGAAAATTTTAATGATAAAAAGAAGATACAAAGGTGGAGGGAAGCTCTATGTGAAGCAGCCAATCTCTCTGGTTGGGACTCCAAAAATAGGTATTTACTTAGTGATTACTCTTGTTAGTTGTTCTTAAGGAGTTTTTTTTTTTATATTTTTTTTTTATATTCTAGTTCTTAAAAAGTTTTAATTGTTTTTGTGATCACTATTAAAGTTTGGTGCGTTATCCTGTGCATATGCATAATTATGCGTGACACAATTAAAAATAATTATAAATACATGATTCAAATTATATGTGGTATTAATTTACACATCTTTTAAATCATACCCTTCTAAAATATGTAAATATGTAATGATTTCTTATTATATATATATATATATACACATAAATATACTTTATAATTTAATTGATTTAGATTTTTCAATTTTTTACCTAATAATTTACTTATCATAAAATTTTAAAAATTTGATGGACACGTAGTGTAAAATTGGATTCCAATTAAAATCTAATTTAGAATCTAATTAAATTTAGACTCTTCGATTTTTACCCTCAATAATTCACTTGGTACAAAATCAAAATTGGATGAGACACATTGTGCAAAATTGAGAATCCAAGTGAAATATAATTGAATTTTTTCTTAGGTTAAGCTTTTAATTTATATATATATATATATATATAGATTATTAAATAAGGACTACCGTTAATTGTTTGATATTATTTTTTTATTATATAATTTTACTAAGTTATGAAAGTATTCTTTTCTTTTCCAAATCTTGTTATTATAGTAATAAAGATGGAATAAAAGAACTTAATATTATATTATCTTATCAATTATTAATTAGGAATTTATGCCGCATATTATATAAAAAATTTTAAAAGAAAAACTTAATTCATTAGTATTTTAAAATAATTAGTATGTAATTCTGTACATATGCACAAATACAATTAAAAACAAAGACAAAGTTTAGTTGCAAAATTGGTTGTACAGTATTACTTAATATTTTTTTATTGGAGACAAATTTTGACAAATCTACTATTGAATTATATTTTCATCTTGTATCCTTTGTACTTGCAAAATTCTTAGAAAATTAAAGGTTAATAATTATCTCATCAATAAATTGTTTTCAGTTTAAAATTATGTATAAAATGTAAACTTATAGATCATATAGTAAATAATATATAATTGATACAAAATTTGACATGTGTACTAAGAACGCAAATAACATACAATTTAATGTTTAATTTTTAAAATATGTAGGCTACAACTAATTTTATAGCTAAATTTTGTCTTGAAAATAATCACAATTATACGGTTCAAATTATACTTTTTTTAGAAGAGATTAAAATTATACATGGTATTAGCTTACACTTTTTTTAAACCATATATTTCTAAAATATGTAATAATTTCTCAGTATATATATAATTTAGAATTTATACTTTTTGGTTTTTGCATATAATAATTTACATTTCACAAAAATTAAAAAATTAAATGTACATGTGGCGCAAAATTGGATTCCAAGTGAAATCTAATTTAGAATCTAATTGGATTTGGAATCTTCAATTTTTACACTCAATAATTCATTTGGTACAAAAATTAAAAATTGAATTAGACACGTGCAAAATTGAGAATCCAATTGAAATCTCATTGGATTTTCTCTTAGTTTTAACTTTTAATATATACTAGCTAGTAACTTCATGCATATGCATGCATACACTTAAAGATGTACAATAAGATGCGTAATATAATTTCTATATATATTTTAAATATTATTAATAGTTGTTTTTTTATTTTATTAATTTTTTAAAAAATTTTGTACGGATATTATTAGGTATAAAATGTAAATTGTTCATTTTTTTTATTATTGTAAAGCTTTTTTTTTTTTCCGACTCGTTTATTCTAGACTTTTTGGCTTTTGTACTTAATAACTCACTTGGATGAATATTTATAATGTAGTCCCATATTTGATTCTAAAATTAAGAAATAAAACTCTTTAAGAATAAATAATTTAGGACATATGGTGCAAAATTGGAACTTTAATTGGAATTTTAATTTGAATTTCTCTTAGTTTCACTTATTATTACTATTATTATTATTATTATTATTATTATTATTATTATTATTATTATTTTATATATATATATATATATATAATGTACTTAATAACTCACTTGGATGAATATTTATGATATGGTCTTACATATGATTCTAAAATTAAGAAATAAAATTCTTTAAGAATAAATAATTTAGGATGTATGGTGCAAAATTGAAACTCTATTTTAGAATTTAAATTTGAGTTTTTCTTAATTTCACCTATTATTATTATATATATAGACTAGCTTGTAACCTCATGCATATGCAAAAATATACTTAAAAGATACAGATTAAGATGCATAATATAATAATCTTATATATAATTAAAATATTATTCATTATTCTTATTTTTTTTAACTTTTTAAAAAGTCGTGTAAGAATGTTATTAGATAGAAAATATAAATTGTCAAATTTTAAATATTTTTATGTTCATTAATTCTATATTCTTTGGTTTCTGTACACAATAACTCACTTGAATGGATATTTATGACATGGTCCCACATTTGACTCCAAAATTAAGAAATAAAAATATATGTAAAAATAAATAATTTAGGACACTTGGCGCAAAATTGGACTTCAATTGTAGAATCTAAATGGATTTTCTCTAAATTTTACCTATTAATATATATATATATATATATATATATGTAAGGACTGGTTTGATCTTGGGTCTCAGATATGGTTAAATTCAAGCCCAATAAGTCCAGTACAATAAATTTATAGAGAGTAGGTTGAAGAGCTAGACTTTAATGAATGGGATATCAACTAAAGTGGATTTTTCAATAACTTAAGCAGAAACAAGATTATATAAGAAAATTTGTCCTCGACACAAATCCGAGGAGCTCTGTTTAGGGGTATATTGAATAATAATGACTACAAGAATGATCTAGATTACTACAGTGCTTTTTCCCCCAATTCTTCGATCCCCCATCCATGAAGGGTCTTACCTATTATATATCCTTTACTGGACCATCTTGATCCTACACTTGTTGGCCATCTATGCCATTACTTGAGTACCTATTCCATCAGACACCCTTCATGGCCCCTTATAAGTTGCAGTAATCAAGGTAGTACTGTTCTGGGGTCTTCTTTACATAAATGCGAACAGAAAAGTAGCTATAGCGCATTTAATGTGGTTCTAGTAGCTTTTCTTTAGATATTTTTGGATTTCCTTCCCCCTCGTGTGTTCAGGGGGCACGTCCCTACAATCGTAGCTTCTCAGAGGGTCACGCTGATTATTGGAATACATATTTGAGCTGCATTTACCATACTCGAGGAGATATTCCTCCTTGGACCATCTTTCCATTTATACCTCAACTATTAAATCCCGAGTCTGAACCACTCCTTACTATTTGTCCACCCTCAGACTACTCATGCTCTCGGCAAAGCGCAAGGCCCAATATACAATTTTTGGGCCCAATATACAATTTTTGGGCCCAACCTCTTCAATATAAATACACACACATATATATTTTTGTGCCAAATGAATTGTTTTTAGTTATAAAAAAATGTTCATAAATATAAAATCATTCAAACTCTCTCTTCCTCTAATTTGATATATAGAGTTAGATATATGATTATGTTTTTTTATGATTTATTTATTTTAGACTTATCGTTTTCTACTCTAAATTAACTCTTTTGGTACACGTTTCGTAAAATTAAATTCTAATTGAAATCTAATTTTTACACTGAATTAACTAACATTATTCAAAATTTTAAAATTTTGGATTGGATGGGACACGCGACACAAAATTAGGCTCTAATTAAATTCCAATTTAAAATCTAATTGGATTTGGTCTTAACTTTATTTTTATATATATATATATATATGTATATATATGAATTGTGTTCAAGTTACACTTGGTGTAACTCTAAGTAATGTTATACCACCCAATAACTTGTTATTGAATTAATCTTTTGAAAATCTAACCATTGAATTATATATTTTATATGTTCTTAACATGCATGCTAATTTTCTTATCAATCGAATGTTATTTACCATTTGATCCATAAACTCTTTTTTATGCATTATTTTAAATTACAAAAACTTGAATTTTAACAATTGATTAATGACATGGTTATTAATCTTTGATCACCTTGAAATTTTACAAGTATGGGAAATATATGAAGATAATGCAATCTAACGGTGGATTTGTCAATATTCGCATTCAATTAAAAAATATTGAGTGGTGTAACATTACTTAGAGTTACACCAGGTGTAACTTGAACCCAACTCTCTCTCTATATATTTGTAAATGACTTATAAACTTGAATTGTTTTTAGTTCTACAAAAAAAAAAAAAAAGACTCATAAACATAAAATCATTCAAAAATTATGTTTTTAATAATTTACTTATATTGGACTCCTCATTTTTTACATTAAATTAACTCATTTGGTACAAAAATTAAAAAACTTAGATGAGACACATGTTGCAAAATTAAACTGTAATTGAAATCCAATTCTTACATTGAATTAACTCACTTGGCACAAAAATTTAAAAACTTAGATTAGATGGGACACATGGTGTAAAATTAGACTATTGAATTCTAATTTAAAATTTAATTGGATTTTCTCTCAGTTTTACGTATAATTAAATATATAAATATATAGGGTTTATTTGGATATAGCTTATTTTGCTGAAAACTGGAAACACTGTAGCAAAATAATTTTTAAATTGTGAATAGTACTGTGAGACACATTTTTAAAGAAAAAATTGTTGAAAAATGAGGTTTGTAGGTCCCGTGAACAATGCATAAGACCCACTGTGTGCACAGAAAAGTCAACAATCACGGCTATTAAAAAAAAAGAAGGAAACGCAGACGTGGGAAGTGCAAAACATGCTTCCCAAATGCACACATAGATTAGTGTGTAACTTTGTGTATATACACGGGTACATTTGAAAACAATTACAATTACACATATATATATGAGTTTAAATTAAACTTGGTGTAAGAATTACAACTTATACATTTTTTAAGCCATGAATATATATATATATATATATATATATATAGGATCTAGACACTTCAGTTTTTACACCTAATAATTCAATTTCCACAAAAATTAAAAATTAGATGGGATATATGGCGCAAAATTAAATTTCAATTAAAATTAAATTTAGAATCTAATTAAATTTAGACTTTTTTATTTTTTTATCTAATAATGCACTTGGCACACATTTAATAATTAGATGAGCTATGTGGTACAAAATTTGACTTTAATTTAGAATTTAATTTGATTTTTTCTCAGCTGTGGCTATATATATGGCATTCCAATATGATTATGTCCTCCTTTAACTTGACTTTTTTTGCAACTTCGTGTCAAAAGCTAATTTGCTACCCACAAAAAGTGAATAAAGTAATATTTTTCAAATCATGATTTACATGCCGCTTACTTTATTTAGCAATACTTCGATTATGGTTTTAGCTCATGCTCTTATTTCGTTAATATAATCTAACTTGTTACATATGTTAAATGGCTTGTGAATGGCAGCCGCAATGAATCTGAACTTGTCCAAAACATTGTTGAAGATATCTCAAAGTCTGTTTTAAGTCAGATGCCATTACCTGTTGCTGAATATCCAGTTGGAATAAATTCTCGCGTAGAGGATGTTCTAAAATCTTCAAATATTGAATCAAATGATGATATTAGCATAGTAGGGATTTATGGCTTTGGTGGAGTAGGCAAAACTACAATTGCAAAAGCTATTTATAATAGAATTTCATATCATTTTGAAGCAAAAATTTTTCTAGAGAATGTTAGAGAGAAGTCAATAACAAAAGGCATAATCCACTTACAAGAGACACTTCTTTCTGAGATCTTAGGGAGTAGGAATTTGAAGGTGCATAACATATCTAGCGGAACCAACATGATAATTGAAAGTCTTTGCCGAAAGAGGGTTCTTATCATTCTTGATGATGTGGATAATTTGGACCAGATAAAAAAATTGCTTGGAAAATGTGATTGGTTTGCTTCAGGAAGTAGAATAATTGTGACAACAAGAGAAAAACACTTGCTAGACACTTTTGGAAATGGTGTCTCAACCTATCAAGTTAAGGAATTAAATGAAAATGAACCTATTGAACTCTTTAGCAAGCATGCCTTTCGAAGCAACGAACCAAATGAAGATTATTTGAAACTTGTGAACCATGTTATATGCTATGCTGGAGGCCTTCCACTAGCTCTAGTAATAATGGGTGCTAATTTGTATGGAAGAAATAAACCTAAATGGGAAAGTATTTTAAGTAAGTATGAAAGAATTCCTAGTAGAGATATTCAAAAAATACTACAAATAAGTTATGATGGATAGACGAAACCGAACAACATATTTTTCTTGATATTGCATGTTCCTTCAAGGGATACAATTATGATGAGGTTGTAGATATACTAGGCGCTTGCGATTTATACCCAGTATCTGGTATTCAAAAACTTATTGATAAGTGCATTTTGACTAAAGGAAATCCATTGTGGATGCATGACTTGCTACAACAAATGGGTAGGGAAATTGTTCGACAAGAATCACAAGGAAACCCAGGACAACGTAGTAGACTATGGAATTATGAGGAGGCTCTTGATGTACTAACTGAAGACATGGTAGAGTTGTTTTGATTCATTTTCTCCATTTTTCTCACATGAAAGTCGTAATCACATTTTTTTTATCCCTTTTAATGTGGAAGAAAATTCAAAATTCTCAATGTGTTTTTGTTTAAAATTTAATAATTGTAATTTCTTTTTTGGTGATTTACTTACCCCTTTGCTCAATTAGGGATTGGATAAAATTCGAGGCATAATGTTGCGGTCGCCTGAATCAAAATCAACCACGGTGCAATTAGAGGCACAAATATTTCTTAAGATGAAAAATCTGAGATTCCTAATAATTCATAATGTACATTTCCAGGGGCATGGAGGCCTTGAATATCTTCCCAATGGATTAAGATTGCTTGATTGGGATACATATCCTTTTTCTTCATTGCCATCCAGTTTTTGTCCTAAAAAACTAGTTGTGCTCCGAATGCCTCGTAATCGAATAGAGGAACCATTAATGCAGGTATGGTCATTAGTATTTATTTGTAAATTATTATATATTTTTAAAGTTTTTATTTTTTATTTTTTAATAAATACTTCTAAATTTCGAATTTTTTTTTCTTCAACAGTTTCGTGCATTTGAATTCGTGACACATGTGGACTTCAGATGTTGTCCATTCATTAGGAAAACACCTGACTTATCAATGTGTCCAAACATAAAGGAATAGGATCTTAGTGGGTGTAAAAATTTAGTTGAGATTGAAAACTCCGTGGGGCGTCTTGATAGGCTTGAAGCGGGGGACCACTACCTATATGGGCTTTGCTTTAGCTTTCGAACTCAGGAGTTAAAACATCATTCCTACTCTGGACCTAGCTGTCAAAATCTGTCATTTGGGAATTTGATTGGGCTTAGGGAGTTGCATATTGGAACGCATGAAAAGCGAAGTCATCTTCCAGGTAGCATCTATAATTTACAACATATAGAGACGCTCCATCTTCTTGGCAATTTCATATTTCCAAGGGATGTGGAGATTGATAGACAGCCACTGTGCAATTCTCTGGGAGGCTTTTCCAAATATGTTTTTCCAAGCTTGAAAAACCTAACTTTTTCGTTCTTTTCTAATCCATTAGAAATAGATTTTATTTTGAATTATTGTTGCCCCGTCACATTGGAAACATTAGACATCTCCTTCAGTTGCAAAGGTGTTACCCTCCCAGAAAGCATTAGCGGATGTGAGAGATTACATTCGCTTCGTATTCCAATTTGGGAAATTCCTAGGCTTCCACGAAGTTTAAGATATTTAATAGCTGTATCAGAGAATTGTCCTCCTCCGCTGAGTTCAAAATCAATCTGTCATCGGGTATCTCTCTTAAACTTAAACTTATTTAGAAACAGTTTTTGTTACCTTCCAAATACTACATGACTTGATTTGCTAAGTTGTAATATGATGAATTCTATACTTGCATGCAGTTTCGAGAATTGATAGGAGTTCCACCAAATCTACCACCATGTTTAGGTGTGACAAGCCACATGTTAATGGGTACTCCCTCATCTACTACAATATCCCGTGCAAGTGCTTTCCCATTTGGCAAATATGTCAACAATGAGATTCCAAGTTGTTTCAACCATCAAAGGAATGGAAATTTAATATCATTCTTAATTGGTCCGGAATTTCCAACAATTGCTCTCTGTGTTGCTTTTGAGCCACCAACTTTTTGGAGTTTTCATTGTCATGCCATCATTTCCATCAATGGTAGTAAACAAACGACCAAAAACATAATGATTGGAAAGCAATTATGTTATGAGAGAGTGTGTCTTTCTTGTAGCTCATTGCAGGAACTATTTGAGGGCTTCAATCTTGGTGATGAGAATCTTGTTGAGATCTTCTGTGAAACCTCTTCTCTTTATATTCGCGAATATTCTCCTAAAATTAAATGGATAGGAGTCCATGTACAATGCATTTGTCCTCAACCTCAAAAATCCATTATCTTCCATGACAACTATTGTATCCAACCCCGAGGCAGTCGAATTTCAAAGAGAAATGTGCACCAACGGCTTAGACCATCTCTTCTCAAAGGTCCAAATTTTATCCTGCGTAGACTGTACAATACCCAGTACCGTAGTACCCTGTGGCCAACCCCAAGTACTCTCTTCAACCTTTACTAAAAGCAAGAAAAATCAGCAACAAAAAAAGACCCTTAGTAGCAAGGTGCCGCAAATGTTTGTGTGGAGCTCAAACCCGTTGTCGGTGTCCCAAGGAGGTTGGCTCCACGTATTCAGCAGGACCAGTTTCAGTGCATTCGAGCAATTTGGAAAGTCGGATTATCTCAAGTGCTATGAATGGTGGCGGGTCATCCTTGGTTTCTAATTCAGGGCTTTCAATGGATGTGAAAAATGGGTCTGACTTGGGTCTGGAATTTGGCTCAACCATTAGTGATCAGTATCCGCAGTCAAAGAAAAGGAGAACCTCTTGATCAAATTTCGAAGAAACAAGGCAAGGTACTGTTAAACTGTTTTCCTTTGTATGTCTTTGTCCGATATCTTTTGCGGTTGTTATTACATTGAAACATTCAAAACATACCTCACTGGTTATAATTTCTTTGATTGCTTAATCTTCGTTGAGGTGCAACAATTCTGTTTTTGGTATGATTTGGGTTTGTTTTCTTCAAAATGGTCAATAGCTTGTAGTCAATGTATGTGGAGCACAGGAGCTCTAACTATTAGGCCATCTCCCTTTTTTTCCTCTCTACCTAAAAAGTAGGAAAAAAAAAAATTTAATTCGGGAATTTGATTTAATTATTTAAAAACTTACAGGTTGGCTCACCCTGGAGGACCAGTGATGATGAACAAGGCAGCGGCATTGGTGAAATTGATAGAAAATGTTAATGATTGGCACACCCTGGTGGATCATTGTGCTTAAAAAAAAGAGAAAAAGAAAAAGGTTTCTGTTTAAGATGTTTGCCTTAGAACTCATTGCTAGACCCTTTCTTTGGTGGATATTGGTGATATCATGCTGTTCAAGAATTGAATATAGGTGTGTTTTTATATCATGTCATAATTTTGCATTTCTCATAGGCATTGAAATGTTCATATTAGTATTATGCTTATATTGATCCTGCTGTGGGTAGTGATAAATTTGGTTATGCAAAAGATTTATTTATTTATTATTATTACTCTAGAAAGCATGCTTAAAACAAACAAGATAGAGTCATAAGCTACCAA
Organism: Lithocarpus polystachyus; assembly: GCA_033629205.1. Taxonomy (NCBI): domain Eukaryota; kingdom Viridiplantae; phylum Streptophyta; class Magnoliopsida; order Fagales; family Fagaceae; genus Lithocarpus; species Lithocarpus polystachyus. The sequence goes on from CM066172.1 coordinate 37,362,678, forward strand.
ACACCCCCCCACCACCCCCCACCCCATCTCTTATTATGAGTCATGTCAAACATAGATGGACTCTTTTCCCACAAGAGTTTAATATATTTTGAAGAAATATGTCGTTTTAGCATCTCCAAAGTCTATATACTAATGGCCAGTCAACTGTGGTCTGCTTTGCACAAGGATTAGTAATATGTTTATAGTTTATTGTAGCCTAAACCAATTATGACATAACTAGTAACTAATGATAATACATGTTTTGCAAACTTGTCTTTATTATAGGAAAAATTAACACTTTTAATCCCCCAGCCCAATAACACAAAAAAAAAAAAGGTAAAAGAAAAGTGTTATAGAGAAATGAGTACAGGGTATTTAGCTTTGCAAATTCATGATTGATTGGACTGGTCTTGATGGTCTTTTTTCCTTTTTGATTGTTTCTGGAAGTAATTTTAATTTTTTTTTAATTTGTTGCTCTATTAACTAGATAAGGTCTAAGGCAGTATGACTAATTTAAATTATATTGGTTATGTTTTAGCATGTGGTGATGTGTATTTCAAGAAGTATCATCTGCTTTTAATGAATAAAAGCTAATAACAAAGGTGTTACAATGAATAGCTTTGTCCCAACAAGTTAAGTGCATTCAAGTAAAGAGAACTTTGAAATGTTTTGATGAATGAATAGTTTTCTCCTTAAATAAGATTATTGGGACCCAATAGATTTATCATTCCCGATAATGAATGTCTGAGAATGAGCTTGACATCAACAATGGATCATTACCTCATTGATTTGTCATGAAAACGGGTACTTGGAGGGAATAAAGTAGGTCATGGACTCATTGCCGAAGCTTGGACTGAAATGGTCAAGATGTTCAATGGGACTGAAATGGTCAAGATGCTCTCAGGCATAGATACAAACATTTGATAAGGCAATATAATGACATAAAGGTTCTTCACTAGAGTGGGTTATGTTAGGATGAAACAGGAGAAATGGTAACCACTGAGATTATGTCTAGGATTCTTATACCAAGGTGAATTGCCATTTATCCATTCTTGTATCTTTTGATTATTTTGTTGTTCTATTGCGCTACTTATATATAATAGAAAAATTCAGGTGCATCCTGATTCTTGGTCTCATAGAAATTAATCTGTTCTGAGTTGTTACAAATTGCTGTTATATATGTTGAAGGGGTTTCTAATGAAGATGCAGAATATTTTCATGCAATGCAGATTTCAACAATGAAGACCCCAATTTGATGATTGGTATATTTCTTGTTTCAGATTGAGACCTTCCCAAATAACTCACAGAATATTATTGCCTGCTTATATATTCATATTTCATTGTGTTGTTCCTTAACTTACTATATCAACGTTCTTTCGGTTGCATTGTGTCATTTTCTGTCGTTACTATCCAAAGTCTGATGTCTGATAATTATGCTTATTTCTGCTTGATTAATGGAAATCCAACTTCTGTTGGAGGGTATAACCAAGTGGTTCAAGATATTGGTTGCATGTAATGGTGCTAGTGAGATTTTCTTTTCACAAGCCTATAACAGGCTGCAGCATTTGGTGAGATTTTCCCCATATTTACTCTTTTTTAGAATTCTTTTGAACGTGTAAAATTTCATGTAACTCTCATAAGTTTCAAATTAAGATCTCATGAATAAACATACCATAATAGAACTCTCCCAAATTTTAAATATTTGTTTTTGATATATGGAAATGGCAACACCAATGAAAGGCAAAATTACTAAAGTCACTCACTGGACATTGAGGACTATGAGCTGGGACTGATGATCTCTCTCTCTCTCTCTCTCTCTCTCTCTCTCTCTCTCTCTCTCTCTCTCTCTCTCTCTCTCTCTCTCTCTCTCTCTCTCATACTACCTATAGGTTGAAAGGATTGGAACATTCAATTTATGACTTGATATTATGACCATCTACATAATTATAGATGAAGGCCATGCAAAAACTACACTAGCATAAGTTAATGTAAAAACTTTGACTAATTAGTGTTGTCATAAGTTTTAATTTCACGATAATGCAATTACTGCGTTTAGTTTTCATGGAAGTGTCGTATAAAAACTTTGAAATCTCCCCATTTCAAGTAATGTTGGAGATTGATTTTGTTTTATTATATGAAACAATATAATTGTTCCAATTTTGCTTTGGTGCCCTTTAGAATAAATTATTGCATGTAATAGGGTTATTTTGAAGTTGTAAGTAAAGAGGATGACCAATATTTGCTAGTAGTGATTCTCATGGACTGTTATTATATTAACCTTGAGTTAGAGCAATTGCACAGAAGGAATAAGATTGGTCCTACATGCAATCCTCAAGCTTCGTCCTGGATGGTTACATCATGCAGTAGAAGATTTGGCATTATGGGTGGCAAAGATGTACTAGAAGATCAATTTAAGCTTAATGAAGATTACACGGAAATAAAGGATCTCCCCATTCGGAATGGCTTCACTGGTGATGAAATTTGCCAAACAGTGACCACCGATGATATCTTTGGATAACTTATATCAAGGTGCAGTGCTTTCTCATCAGTAATGTTGATAGGATAAAGGATTTTCCTTTTTCATTTCCTCCGGCTGTCATTAAAGAGTACCCCACAGCACAGATGTGCACATGCACACTTTTTCTTTTTCACATATATTTTTTCCCTTGATGAAATGATGTTAATATTGTCGTCATGAACTAAATAAAATGTTACTGGGTTACATAGGTTGTTAACACTTTCATCGTGAAGTACACTTTCATTTCCTCCGGCTGTCATTAAAGAGTACCCCACAGCACAGATGTGCACATGCACACTTTTTCTTTTTCACATATATTTTTTCCCTTGATGAAATGATGTTAATATTGTTGTCATGAACTAAATAAAATGTTACTGGGTTACATAGGTTGTTAACACTTTCATCGTGAAGTAAATAAAATGTTAGTAGGTAACATAGGTTGTAGAACATAATTCATATTTATCAGTGAATATTGAACGGGATAATTTTTTTAGTAGCCCTCATTAAAAAAATGACATTTTGAATGAGAGTCCGGATGGAGTTTTATACAAAGAATGGATCTGATTTGTGCTTGATTTATGGTAATGAAAGTTGGAATGATAGATCAAGTTGTTTAGACTTAAAATAAGAGATCAACAATAATGCCCTTTGGATGGGGATTGATTGTAATTGGGAATATACAATATCCAACTTGGGAGTCTCAAAATCTTCTCAGAGAAAAATAAAAATTCTACAACTTTGTAAGCCCAAACATGTTCTCAAACAGTTCAGAGAACCATCAAGGAGTAGTTGAGGAGAGGCCATGTGTAGTCAAAACATATGTGAGTATTGAGGAGGAGTTGAGAAGCTTGCTGGTTGGTGTAACCCCAGATGGCAGAAACTTGTAATGCATTGTCTAAAGAGTGTTTTACTTAAGCACTCTTTACTTATAAATTGCAAAAAAGAAAAAAAACGAAAAAAAAGAAGAAGATAGAAAGCCCTACGCAATCTGAAATCTTCTCAGAGAAAAATAAAAATTCTACAACTTTGTAAGCCCAAACATGTTCTCAAAAAGTTCAGAGAACCATCAAGGAGTAGTTGAGGAGAGGCCATGTGTAGTCAAAACATATGTGAGTATTGAGGAGGAGTTGGGAAGCTTGCTGGTTGGTGTAACCCTAGATGGCAGAAACTTGTAATGCACTGTCTAAAGAGTGTTTTATTGAAGCACTCTTTACTTATAAATTGCAAAAAAAAAAAAAAAAAAAAAAGATAGAAAGCTCTACGCAATCTGTCCTGATGCTTTCTACGGCTCTGTTTTATAGGTACTCAGTGCTTTTGAACAACTCAGGCTTTGCAACCTCGTGATGAAAGACCAGAGAGGCCTGTTAAGAGTGTGCACAGCTCTTGATAGTTGACAATTGGTGATCACTGCTAAAGGGTTTTGGCAAGCTTCTTTCGAGATGGAAAGGTGGCTGGGGTGGCATGCCAGCTTTTGTGGTCAAATCACAGGTAGGGAAAAGAAAAAGACTGCTAAGATATTTGGCAATCAAAATTTTTTTTTCTGAGAGCTAAGCCTAAAGGATTTTCTTAACTTGTCCTCTTGATTGCAAGTCAGATATTGGAGGATGCAAGTGTTATTTGCTTAAGAAGAGAAGGCTACCTTGAAGATTAGAAGTGATAATGGAAGACACTTCTGACTTGCTAAAGCAGGGGATGCAAGTGTTATTTGCTGTTCATAACAGGTATTAACTGAGGCTAGGGTTCTTTGTTGTACCAGCCCTTTTTGTTGTATCAATAGAAAAATAAATTTTAAAAAAATTAACTGCATGTCCATTCTAGTTAATGTAGCTTTTTAGGTGGGTTTGGGCTTATGATTATAAACTTCAACCCAAGAAGATAAAAGCCACCTTTTCTCCCTTCTAACACATTATTTGACAGTAATTTATACAAGGTGGATTTTGACTTACGCTTTATCTATTTACACATCATTATAAACTTAGTAGAAATTTTGTTTTTAATTTTAATGTTGTCAGAAAAATCAAATACTTGAATATGAATTGGGTTTTGTTCTCTGAATCAGTTGTTTACTTATGCCTCTATTCAGCACAGTGCTTCTATAGCAAAACCTCTTCAGGGTTGTTCTGCTTTTTTCCCTCTTTCTGAATTTGGTAGGTTTGACTGCAACACAAATTGTTTAGTTCTGTGTTGTAATCTTGCAGTGTGATTACAATAGAAAGGATTGGTTAATTGGCTTGGTTAATTGAAATACAAATGGTAGAAAACAAAATGATGCTTTTATTTTCTCACAAAAGTTGAGTGTGTGTGTGTGAGTGTGTGTGTTTGTCTATGTGTACAAACATATATTATTATTTATTTAGAAATAGCACACATTCCATTAAATAGAACCATTTTAAAATCTTATGTCTTATTTTAGAAAATAAATTGATCCAGAAATTGTTAAAGCCTCTGAATTAATATAAAATCTGGACCTATCAAGTAGGGGATGTTGAGTAGTGGAGGAATTAGAACGTTCAATTGTCTGTATACTTGATGCTAATTCAAGGGAAAAAAGAAGTTTCTTCTTTGACAAGGACAAGATGGAAAAATACCAAATATGATTTTCTAGATCAAAAGCACAAAAACATAGGAATGTTGGTCAATATAAGAACTGGGGCAAAACACAACTAAGATACTGGCCTGCAATATGAATTGTAAAATCTAATATTTTGAATGGTTCAAGAAAAGTCAGAAGTTTTATGGGGAAGATTTTTTTTTTTTCATAGATTTGAGGTTTACCTAGATATTTTCTTGCTCCAGGATATAACAAGGTTGACTTGGTGGATGGAAGAGATGTCTAGACTTGAAGAGTGTTGACGTTGGAACTTTAGAAGTAGGTAGTTGTCTCAAGCACTGGATCATGTGGAACAATGTTAATCTGCTTGACAATCTCTTAAGTGTTTATAGTCAATTAGCTCTGTCTTAAGTTGATAATAATCAACATAGCTAATTGCCAATTTGGAAGAGCTGGTAAAACAAGGGGTACATGTCAAAATATATATGTAATCGAGGGAACTGATCAACTTATTGGCATTGAATGACCTATAGTTATTTTGGGTATTAATGTTATTTGCCTGCTTTTGTAAAACATGTATTGTAACCTATGATGATTGATAGACTAGGTTAATGAAATGAGGGTCAACATGTAAAACAGCGTTTCCCAAATCCCTCCATAAATCCCCAAAATGAACAAGCAACATAAAAAAAGTGATAAAAGAAAATGCTTGCAATCTGGAACTAGAACTTTATACATCATTATAACTTTTGATCTCTTTGCGTTGGGAGACGCCATGAAAGTCTATGTTCAGGAAATCTATGTTGAAGTTAAAAAAAAATGGATACAAAATCTATGTTGAAGTTACTATTTTTTAATTTCTACCGGAATCAATTGTGAGTATAGTTCTTTTAAAAAGGTAAGAAAATTGTGAGTGGAGTTCTTCAAATTGTGTTGGCCTGATTTTCTTAAATTGCACACAAGAGCGTACACTCAAATTTCCTCAAACCACAACATCACAAAGGAACGGATTCTATGCATCATCCAATATTGCTCTTTGCCACCTATCCCTTTTATAAGTATGCAATTTGTTAATACAAACTTAAAAAAATAATAAGTGGCAAAGGGCAATATGAGTATAATTGTTTGTCACAGAGAATACTCATATTCCAGTTTTCTTTTCTTTCATGTTTCGCTGCAGTTATGTTGGTTGGCTGATTTTTTCCTATCTTAATCCTTATGCTATATACAGGGGCAGCCATTCCTATCAAATTCAATATATTGTAAGCTCAACTGATAAATGGTCCAATTGTTTTCTGTAGTGGGTTAAAAACGAAGAAATGTCAAGATAATTCAATACAATTACTTTCTTTACTATTGATGCTAAATCACAATCCGTGTTCCCCAATACATAACCCCATGTCCAATGGGCAAATTCAAAAGCTTGATCAACTCCAATTCTCTCTCTCTTTCTCACATACCCCCATTATCTCTTCTTGTGATAATGGGTGGAACTCATGATGGTTATTGTCATGTCTGATGTCTCAGCCCCTACCCTATAAATATAATCCCTAAAGTCAAAATGTAAAAACTAAGGCCAGATTGCAAAAAGACCTCTTGGGTTTTGAGTGAATTGCAAAAAGACCCCTTGTACATTAAATTTTATGTTATTAATCCTTAGGCAAAAATTCGGGAAGGGCAAAAGGAAGTCGTATGATTGCATTTGGAAAACTTAAAGTGCTTCTGTGGTTTGGTAAGAGGTAATATTTTAGGACTCCTAGGAATATATAAAGATTTTCATGTTTGGTTGCAAATCACGCTAGGGAATCTAGATAGGGAATCAGATGCCAAGAGAATCTAGATTCCCCATTTAACCTCCTTTTAGTAGGAATGTAGATTTCTTTTAAAATAAGTGGGTATTTAGATTCTCAAACTTAAAGAAAATTGTATTTTTTATAAATTGACAATTTTAACCATTTTTCCTTATCATTTTAGCAATTGAGAGAAAATATAAAACAAATCATCAATATCTTTTCCTTTGCCTTTATCTCTTCTCGCCAAAATAATATAAACGAGAGAGACAACTCTGTTGATATATTCATCTTTTCTTCTTTTAGACTATAGTTCTAATGAATTTGTCATAATTTATAGTTTATATTTTGTTTTTCAATATTTATTTCGAGGAAGATTATTATTTTTTTATTTAAAAAAAAAAGACTTATATTGGATTTACAAATCTAAGGATAGAATAAATAATTCAATCAAGATTCCTAAGAATAAATCAAACATTATAATCTCACATTCTTAGGAATCTTATTAGATTTCTAATTAAACCAAACATAGGAATAATTATATTCCTAGGCATCTAGATTGCAAGGCATCACATCCCCAAGAATCTGGATACCAGGAGTAATGTGGATTCCTCCATACCAAACGCCACCTTAAAGTGGTGATTATCATTCTATCAAAAGAAAAAAAAAAAAAGAAAAGAAAAGAGAGGGACGGTTATCATGATTGATATGAGCATGTAATGGTGGGATACGTAGGTGATATGGTAAATGAGAGTCTACCAGTATGATTTCTGAAAGGTTACATTTTGGAAAACGAAAGCTACATAACATAACTAATAATCTTTCACAACAAGTCCATTTGTGTTTTGTATTTTAAGATGACAAATAATATTTTTAGTACTTTATATATACTGTAAACAAAAAATTATTTATTTCATATTTTAATGGCAAATTTCCTTGGAAAAAACAATTGAAATAGGCTACCAAAGACATCAGATCCTCAATTATTGTATTTGTTTTTTCAAAATGCTGATTGAATTTTATATAATAACTAGTTACAAACCCAGGCGATGTGCGAGAAAATATGATATGATTATTTTTTATTGGATATATAATTATTGAATTAATATATTATATTGTATATTATTAAAAATTCAATATGTGTTATTTGAAATTATGTTTTCAATTAGAAATTTTTTGTAGTGTAACAAAATATATTTTGTAATTAGGTATTATATATAATGAGATATGTATGAAAACACAATGTAATAATTTTTTTTTTTAAATGATAGTGTGAGAACTATTAGATTAAGTTGTAACTATGTATACTTTGTTTATTATTATAAAAATATATGCGATTTAACTCTTATAGATATATTTTTCTCAAAAACAAATATCTACGTCTCTTTCTTCCCCACAATCAAAACTAAGTGAAAAAGTAAATAAAGATAATTATGCAATAGATCATTATCAATAAATCATATATTATAAAGTGGAAATATAAAATAAAATAAAATAAAAAAAAGAAAAAGTTCCTTAAGTATCTATACATAAAAACATTAATAGCACAATGATGCTATAAAGTAAATTATATTTTTTTTATTCTCTTTTTGACATTTTTAGTAAAAATGATCAACTAAGCAAAGTAAAAACTTATCAAGAAAATTTAGATTAACCAAAAATTTGATGGTGGAGATGCTAATTATTTGTAATAAAATGACCAAAATAAAAATAACAAATAGATTTGAGAAAAACATATAAGATTTCTAAAAGAAATTTTATTAAACACATGAGATGCAACAATACAAAATTACTATCATGAATAATTTTTTACTTTTTGATACTCTACAAATAAATAAAAAACTTTATTCACTTTTTGTCTCAATATAAATTATAAAGCGATTACAAAATAACAAAAAGTCAAAGAACTTATAGCAAAAGGCTTTTTATTCAAAATTTCAATAGAAGGGAGACTAATAGGCCCTTTACTTTCTCCAAGACATAGGGGTTATGAAAAACCATACATCCTTTGTCTACCCTTTTCTCTTTCTTAAATTCACATTACCAAAAAAGTATATAAAGCTAAAAACATTGTGAATACATCTCTGTTCAGTGGAAGTCCATTCGTAGGCACATTAAAATTCGTAGCCATGTATATTTTGTTTTGATATAAACTCAAATTTCTATTTAAAAAAAAAAAAACTACATATTAACCCAAATCAAAATTCAACCAAAGCTATAAGAGTAATTTGTGATAGAAAATTTAAAAAATACAACACAAAAAAATTAAATAAAAAAACCATCAACCTAAATTACAGTTATAAGAAAGAACAAAAATCAAGCGTGCGTGCAAGAGAGAGAGAGAGAGAGTACTCACAATTTTTGTGTGGAAAAAAATATGGATTGAATCGAATAAATGACATCAAATTTATACAAAATAAGATGAAGAGAAGAAGAGTTTAAATATAAGAAAGAGGAAATGATGAAGAAAGTTTAATGGTAAAATAAAGAATAGTAGGGAGATAAAGAGGCAAAGAGGGAGGAGAAAGGTTGGAAGAAGAAAAGAAGATTTTTTTTTTTTTCTTTCTTTCTTCCTTTCTTTATAATAGAAAGATGAAAAGTTTAAATATTCAATTACTTGAAATTAGAAAGAGGAAAATGAATCACCCTCAGAAAAGAAAGAAAGAAGAAAACGAAAAGTTGAAATCAATATGGATAGGCTAAATATAGTTAAACATTTGCATCTAATAAATAGTAACTTTTGTAATGAATAGTAATCATGTGCATATATCCACTAAATGATAATGAATTATTCAATTTTAACAATTACCTGAAATTAATCTCCAAAAAAACAATTACTTGAAATTAGAAATAAGAAAATGAAAAGTTGAAATTGTAATGAATAGTAATCATATACATATATATCACAAAATGATAATGAATTATTCAATTTTAACAATTACCTGAAATTAATCTCCAAAAAAACAATTACTTGAAATTAGAAAGAAGAAAATGAAAAGTTGAAATCGTAATGAATAGTAATCATATATATATATATAAATATATCACTAAATGATAATGAATTATTCAATTTTAACAATTACCTGAAATTAATCTCCAAAAAAACAATTACTTGAAATTAGAAAGAAGAAAATGAAAAGTTGAAATCAATTTGGGTAGCTGAATAGTCAAATATTTGCATTTAAAACAAATGAATATTAACATGTTGAATAGTAATGGAGTGCATTAACAGGTTTCTCCATTAGCTATATTTAATTATTTTATATAAAATAAAATCGAAAAATCAATAAAGGAAATTTAAAAAAAAAAATATGACGTGGCTGATGAGGTGGCTCAACAAGAGTATAGTAACATTAAATTCTACGTCTCAGCTTTTAGATATAACTAGTCACGAACCCGCGCGTTGCGCGTGATTATTTTTTATGGTGGTCTCATTATTATTATTATTATTATTATTATTATTATTATTATTATTATTATTATTATTATTATTATCATTATTATTATTTTGTAATTTGAACTAATTTAATGAAAAGTAATGCATTTCATAATCATATTTATCACAAAATAATTTTTTATTATTGTAGAATTGTTTTATTTAAAATTTGAAACCTTAATTCTACCAAAGTCGGTTGACTAATTTTTACATTTCTAAGTCAATTAAATATGTTTTGCATGCTACATGTAAACCTTCTTTTCCATAAGGGTTGAAATAATGTAAGTAGTATATTTTTTCTATGGAAGTTACAAAAATTAAAATTCACCTGGTCTTGATGTTTTCTAAAAATTAAATTATGCGACTCTCTTTCAATAATTGTGAAAATTCTAAGCAATAATTCAAAAGGTAATACATGTTACATGTTCATGCTTTGATTGTGTAATTCTATGATTGATTTGGGTTGTAATTTATAAGTTGAATATGGTGGTGTACATCCAAAAGGGCTTAACTTTGTTGTTTAGGATATTGAATATAGTGTTGTGTGTGATTTATAGAGTAATGACGGTTGCAGTAATTAAAAATTGGTTTTTCATTGTCTTTTAAGTTAATAAAAACCTTACATATACTTTTTTTTTTTTTCAAAAAGACCTTTACATATTTTTTTAATGTGAATCTTTACATATACCTTAATAAGTAAATCCTATACATTTCATTTTCTTATATGCAAAAAAAAAAGACATCTATTTCAAAATAATAGTGGCTAATTAGTTTTTTCATGTTCTCATTTATAACTTTTCTTACTATTATCATATTTTACTGATTGTTAATTTTCATAATAAAGGCATTAAATGAGAGTTAAAATTTTTAGAACCTTTCATTAAATTTTAAAAGTCATGGTGTGTGAAGAATATAAGCATTTATGGACTTTTTATATATATATATATATATATATATATATTTTATTATTTATAAATAATGTTAAATGAAATGTCAAAAAAAGGATTTTGAAAATTTTCATCTTTATGTCTTATATATTTCTATTATTATTGAAGAACGTCCTCCTTTAAGTTTTGATAATAAATATGATTTTCTAGATTAGAGTTTGATTAGTTTTAAGTTTAAATTTTGTATGATTTTATTTAGTTGTTGATTATATGATTTAATTAAGTGAATTTAACGATTTATTTATTTGCATTGTAAAGTTAAAATAACATTTGTAAGGTCATCTTTAATTAATTTTTTACTCCTTTAGCCGTTAATTTCTTTGTTTTCTAATTAACGGTTACTAATTAATTTATTTAATTGACGTTTAATTTATTTCACTAATCTCTTTCTCTCCCTTTTTGTTAACATCCCATTGTTTTTCCCAAATTTGATGATAATCCTAATGTAATAAATATGTATATTGTAACGTTTATTTTTATTTTTATTTTATTCCATTTTACTGCATTGAAGTTAGTATATCCATAACTATTAGTTTATTTTATGATTTGTTTGGTTTGATATTATTATTATTATTATTATTATTATAAATTTAGTGTTTCTAAAATAGCATGTGTTTTATATTATCTTTTTCTATTGATGCATTGTAACGTTTTATAAGAATACTTTATAAGAAAATTATTTATTCTTTTTTTTTTTTTTAATTGAGTGTTTCTAAATTGATATTTGTATTGTATTTCATTTTTCCATTGATGCATTGTAACATTTCATGGGAAGACTTTCTAAGAAGAATTTTTATTTATTGAATAAAATATTATACGTTTAATTTTTTAAAAAAATGAGACAAAATATAAGTAATTATGATATGGAGGATGTTTTTAAATTTAAATGTTAAATAAAATAAGACGAGAAGAAAAATAGTAAAAATGAAATGTATAGCAATAAACACCATATTGTTTTAGTTATGCTATATAATAAAATAATATTATATTTTTATATACTATCTTTATAATGCAATAATATAACATTTAACAACCAATGAGAATAAAAAGGATAACAACATAAAACATAAAACTAAATCGTATCAAGCTAGATTACATGTCAATTCCATTGGAAGACTTTATAAGAACAATTTTTATTTATTGAACAAAATATTATACTTTTAATTTATAAAAAAATGAGACAAAATATAAATAATTATGATATGGAGGATGTTGCTAAATTTAAATGTTAAATAAAATAAGATGAGAAGGAAAATAGTAAAAATGAAATGTATAGCAATAAACACCATATTATTTTAGTTATGCTATGCAATAAAATAATATTATATTTTTATATACTATCTTTATAATGCAATAATATAACATTTAACATCCAATAAGAATAAAAAAGATAACAACATAAAACTAAATCGTATCAAGTTGGATTACCTGTCAATTCCAATTTTAGCAAACTGACTGATATCTAGTAATCTAAAACTGATTTCCATGATGCATTTGGTGGAGCTTTCAATTCTACATCAGTATGTTTTGATGGTCAAACGGTTACATTAAAATTAAAAATATATATACCAAAAACTGAAGGGAAAAAAAAAAAATATATATATATATATATATAGAGAGAGAGAGAGAGAGAGAGAGAGAGAGAGAGATTTGAGTGTGGAAAAATAGAAATTATGCATGGAATAAGAGAGGGAATGACAATTTATAGTATGAGGATAAAAATAAGAAGAGTAAAAAATAAAGGAAGATAAAAAGATAGAATAATTGTAATATTAAGAGTAGTGGGGATATGAAAAGTTAAAATGGAATTAGAAAAGTTGAAAAAAGTTAAGGTAGATAGTAGTGGAGATATGAAAAGTTAAAATGGAATTGATAATTTAATAATAAATAAGAATAGTTAAAAATAAAATAAATTAAATATGATATTTTGATTGTAATATAAAAGTTTTTAATTCACTTTAAATGTTAAAAAATTGTATAAAAAATTGGAAAAAAATTTATAATGACATGGCTGCTTACTTGGTTCAACGGGAGCGTAGCAACATTAAATGCTACGCTTCAGCTTTTAGTAATATATAGATATAGATAGATTTGGTTGTAATTTATTTTGGTTTTATTTTTTGATATCCCTAATTAGTTTTGAAACTTGAATGGGAAATTTAATAAACCCTGAATTGGGTTAAGTGTAAAACTTGGGGGGAAAAAAAAAGCAAAAACAACAACACAGGAGCATCAATATTTTTTTTTTCATTTTTCAAATTCTTTTTTTATTGTTGGTGAAATTGGCACCATTCCCTTCATTGTAAATTCGTTCATGGGCCACAATGACTACTGAAATTTCTACTAGATCATGTCAACGATTTATTGGGCCATTTTACATTCAGCCTGTATCAATAGGGAAATTTTCAACTTTTAAGACATTGATCAAAGCATTCAATTTCAATCCTACTTTATTAAAGTAGAAAAATAAAAAGAAAAGTTATCTTCTCAAAGTTACATACATACGCCTTGTAGATCTTCTCATGAATTCAATCCCCATTATTAGCTCTTATGAACAGCAAAGGAGTCTCATCTTCAACTTCCTCTTCCTCTTTCACCCACGGAGTTTGTATAATGTATTTTATGAGTTTCAAAGATTCTATGGTATATATATTAGTGATTACTCCTTAGTTTTTATTTTTGAAAATTCTTTGTATCTGTTTAGCAACTTTAACTGTAACGCATTTGGTTACGGGACAAGATGGACTTCAGCTTATGTCTCTCCACTTTTTAAGAGTGACATTCTCAGTTCTTGTCAACTTACTCCACTCCCAACTGGCATTTGTCAGCATTAGAACTATGTTTAGAATGTAATGATTGAACAAACGTGGACATTGTGGTTGTCAGAAATTATATATGTCAAAGCTAAGCAAGATTGCTCTTTTAAGAGTACTCTTTAGAGTATATATATGCCACAATCTATTTTCCTCTCTCTTCAGTGTTGGATAAACTTAAGTGCAATCCTTTTTTTTGTTTTTTTTTTTTTTTTGTGTTTTATTTCATTTGATAAATTATATTTTGTTCCTTCCTTAGAATCGTATCAAATTGTTGCAAAACTTTAGATTATTAAACAAAACAAAGCATGATATTCTCCTATAGTTTTTCTTGTCTTGCCTGAACATAGGCTTGAGTTGTTAACACATTGAAAAAGGCATGGGAAGGCATGTATATGAATAAAATTATTTTTGAAGTTTCATTCATCAAGTTAAGATGTAGATGCCGTGGGCTCTGCTGGAAGTTTAAAATAAATCTTGCTCTTTATCAAAATGTGAATCACTTTATTTTATTATTCCTTGTAGTTCGATGTGAATCTATACCTATTTTAATTTTAGGACAATAAATTTCGATGGTAATGACCTCTGATTATTTGTATGCAGATTAAGTGGCATCCATGTTTGGGTTAAGTTATTTGTAGGTTTCATGTAGTTCTCAATAGTTAAATATTAGCCTTGATACATCATGTTGAATATGCTAGTATAGATGCGGAAGCGAAAACATAAAGTATAGAATACAATAACACACGAGAGTTACGTGGTTCAGCCTAACGGCTTACCTCCACGGAGGAAACCCTAAAGGGCTACATCAATAATATATTAGAGTGTAGTACAAATCCTGTGTTACAATGAATCATAACATATGTATATATAGTAGACTAAACCCTAGACTAATAGACTTCTAGTACAAGTAGGAGACTTGGCTTGCACACAAAGTAGAATTAGGCTTGGGCCTATGCTAATAGGCTAATATATCTCTAACACCCCCTCTCAAACTCAAGATGGAAGCTTGATGAAATCTTGAGATTTGATAAGGTTGAGAAGATCTCTCGAATGAAGTTTGACTCTGTGACGGTAGTTTGAGGAAGGCAATGGTCTTGCAGTGTTGATGCGACTTCTAACAATGGCATAACTACACCGGAGAGTTTTGACGGCACCAGTAGGAAGCCAAAGAAGATGAACACAGCGAAAAAAAAAACACCGAGAAAGATAAAGATTGCTTTTAAATATACCGTAAGGACAGAAAACCATGACCACAAGAAGGTGGCTCTGATACCAAGTAAACTAGTTGGGCCTAAAGCCCACAACTCTATACATGTTAACAGCCCCCCTCAAACTCAAGGTGGATGTGAGACCAACTTGAGGTTGTCAACTAAATCACGAAGGCGTCTTTTAGGATGTGACTTGGTGAAGATATCTGCAAGTTGATCTTTGGAGGAGACGGAGAAGAGCTGGAGAGCACCATGGACAAGATGAAAACAGATAAAATGACAATCAATCTCGATGTGTTTAGTCCGTTCATGGAAGACATCATTGTGAGCAATATGAATGGCACTCTGGTTGTCACAATAAAGAGGAGTAACAGAGGATGTGGACACACTTAAGTCCTTAAGAAGCCATCGTAGCCAAAGGAGCTTAAATGTGGTATCAGCAAGGGCACGATATTCTGCTTCAGTACTGGAGCGGGCCACATGAGTTTGTTTCTTACTTCGCCAAGAAATCAGAGAAGAACCAAGAAGAAAGCAATAACCAGTGGTGGACCTGCGATCAGTGGGATCTCTTGCCCAATCAGCATCAGAAAATGCACGAAGAATAAGAGGAGACTGAGCAGAGTAGAAAAGACCATGGAAGAGAGTGCCCTTTAGGTATCGAAGAATGCGCAGAATAGCAGCATAGTGAGTCGATCGTGGAGCAGACAGATACTGGCTCACCTGGTGAACAGCATATGAAATGTCTGGACGAGTGACAGTAAGATAAACTAGGCTGCTAATCAAGCGTCTGTAAAGGGAGGGATTAGGCAATGGTTTCCCTCCTGAGGGAGTCAAATGCGCATTAAGCTCAACTAGAGTGTCAACAGTCTTGCTATCAGTGAGTCCAGCTCGAGACAAGAGTTCAGATGCATACTTGGCTTAAGTAATATAAAGTCCATCTGTAGAATGAGTGATTTCAAGACCCAAGAAGTAGCTGAGATGTCCAAGATCTTTCATCTCAAATTGCTGACTGAGAAAATCCTTGAGTTCTTAAATGCCACTGAAGTCATCACCAGTTATGATCATATCATCCACATACAGGAGAAGTAGAATAGTGCCTTTGTCAGTGCGACGAAGAAATAAGGCAGAATCATAATGATTGGCCATATAACTCAAGCGAGAGATGGTAAAGCTGAATTTGGCAAACCAAGCTCGTGGAGCTTGTTTAAGGCCATAAAGTGCACGTCGAAAGTGACAAACCTTGTTTAATTCAACAGAGAGACCAGGAGGAGGTTGCATATAAACTTCTTCACTTAAATCCCCATTAAGGAATGCATTTTTAACATCCATCTGGAAAAGGTCCCATTTACTGGCAGTAGCAACAGCTAAGAGGGCACGAACAGATGAGATACGTGCAACCGGCGCGAAGGTCTCTTCATAATCAATCTCATACTCCTGTGTAAAGCCTTTTGCAACAAGACGAGCCTTGTAGCGCTCAATGGACCCATTAGAGCGAGTCTTAATCTTGTAGATCCACTTACAACCAACCACAGATTTCCTAGGGGGGAGAGTCACCAAATCCTAAGTATGATTTATAGATAATGCATCAAGTTCCTCTTTCATTGCAATCTGCCATAAAGGGTCAGTGGAAGCCTTACGATAGGTGTGAGGCTCGTGTAGTATAGTAAGAGTAGTGTAACAATGATAGTCAAGTAAATGTGCAGGAATGGATCTTACTCGAGTTGAGTGACGAGGTGGAATGTCTTGTGCAAGATCTTCAGGCGGAGCAGGAGCAGGGGACCCAAGCTCAAGGTTGGGGTTGGGTTGCTCGTTTTCAACCTGTTCATCTTCCACCTGTTCATTAAAGGGTGAACTAGGAAAGGGATCAATGATATCTGGTGGTTGGACAAAGAAGTCTACATGAGAATCAGGAGCAACTACAGGAGGATCAGGAACAGCGACAGAAGGAATATGAGCCTCATCTGGAAAAAGATCTAAGACAGAGGAGGAAGATAGGGAGGCACGGAAGTGAGAGAGCTTGATAAAGAGGCGATGTTCCCAAAAGACAACATTGCGGGAGACACAAAGACGATGAGAAACAGGGTCATAACACCGATACCCCTTTTGAGTTTCGCCATAGCCAAGAAACAATAAAGCCTTGACCGAGGTTCAAGTTTGTTATGCTCATGTGGCTGAAGAAGAACGAAACAGGCAGAACTGAAGGAGCGAAGGTGATGATAATCTGGAGATGACCCAAAAAGGCGTTCATATGGAGTTTGATTTTGGATGACAGGACTGGGAATACGATTAACAGCATGAAGTGCAGCTTCGTCCTAAAAAGGAGCAGGAACTTTGGCAGAGAGAAGGAGAGCAAGAACAGTGTCAAGAATATGACGAAGTTTTCGTTTGGCTCTACCATTTTGCTGAGAGGTACCTGGACAAGTTAGTTGATGAACAGTGCCATAGGAATGCAAAACAGCTTGAAAAGCATATTGAGTGTATTCAAGAGCATTATCAAATCGAAAAATTTTGATACGTTTGGAAAATTGAGTTTCAACCATTTTTGCAAAATTAGAATATACTTGCAATAATTCAGAACGATGTTTCATATGAAAAATCCAGCTATAACGGGAATAATCATCAACAAAGACAACAAAATATCAAGACCCACCAATACTAGAAACAGAGGAAGGTCCCCAAACATCAGAATGAATTAGGTCAAAGATATCAGTGGACACTAATTCACTAGTATTGAAAGGCAAAGCTGGTTGTTTTCCTAATTGACATGAAACACAATCAAAATTTTTTGTGGACACTAAGCCTAACAAACCTCTAGAAGCCAAGTGTTATACCCGAGAGGAAGATGCGTGACCAAGTCGGGCATGCCAAAGTGCAAGGGAAGGAGTAGAAGAAACTGCAGCAGCTGCAGCAACAGAAATAGCAGCAACAAGTGGAAGACAAAGGTTGTCCACGGGAAACATACGTCCAACTCTGGGACCGGTCCCAAGCTCCTGTCCCGTCCTCGGATCCTGCACAATACACCCAGAATAATAAAAAATAATGCGATAACCCAACTCAGCTAATTATCCTACAGAAAATAAATTGTAAGAAAGGTCAGGAACATTAAAGACCCCAGGAACTAAGAGGTTGGAGGTCGAAACAGAACCTATATTATGACCAGACATTATGGAACCATTGGCTGTGCGAATATTAAGAGGGTGTGGTGCAGGTTGAAGTTCAGAAAATAAGGATGAGTGAGGTGTCATGTGATTGCAACAAGCAGAATCCATAAGCCAAGAGGAAGGAGACATACCAGATAAAGCTGAGAGAGAAGAGGAATAAGATGCATTACCAACCATACGAATGACATTGGCGATGATGTTTATAAGGTCATCTCTGGAAATGGTGAAAGTGGATCCAGAAGATTGAGACTGTGCAGTGATGGGAGCCATTGGTTGGACACTCTCAGTGGTAGCAACAGTAGCAGCAGAAAATGAAACAGCTGATTTGTTGCGTTGATAGCAAGTCTCAATATTATGGTCAAAACGTTTGCAAAAATTGCAAAAACGTTTGTTGGATTTTCGGCGATGATTGTTGCAAAAGGAAGAGGACCTGTCCTTATTCTTCATTTAGAAGCAAAATATGCAAAATGGACTGCAAAAATGAAATCTACGCCAAAAATTGGGTAAGGAGCACCTGGACAGCAAAAGTCAACTCTGGCAAAAAGTCAATGGTCAAAGTCAACGGTCAACGGTCAACAGTCAAAGTCAACGGTTGAATATACTAGTATAGATGCGGAAGCGAAAACATAAAGTATAAAACACAATAACACACGAGGGTTACGTGGTTCAACCTAATGGCTTACCTCCATGGAGGAAATCCTAAAGGACTACATCAATAATATATTAGAGTGTAGTACAAATCCTGTGTTACAATGAATCATAACATGTGTATATATAGCAGACTAAACCCTAGACTAATAGACTTCTAGTACAAGTAGGAGACTTGGCTTGCACACAAAGTAGAATTAGGCTTGGGCCTATGCTAATGGGCTAATATATCTCTAACATCGATATAATGGTATTTGTGTACCATCAAAACGTATCAGATTTTGGCAAGGCTTATTAGCTAGCACATGACTTACCATAAAAATGAAAAAAAAAATGGGGAGGCTTAGCAGGGCGTGAGGAGATAATTTGACGTATTTACTATATTCTGGTGCTTTTGTTATTGAGGTGGCACTAAGAATGAAAGACTGTAGTGAAATAATATTCACAAATGCGGGATATGTTTGTTAGTATTTATGGATTTTTCTGATGACTTTGCTAAATGTTCCTAAATTGTTTTTTGTGATCTATGCTTGATTTATGGTAATGAAAGTTGGAATGTTAGATCAAGTTGTTTGAACATAAAAATGGAGAACGGCAATAATGCCCTTCTACTGGGGATTAATGATAATTGAGGATGCAATGTCCAACTTGGGTATTCAAAATATCTCATCAGAGAAGAAATGAAAATCTTTTGACTTCATAAATCTCAGCATGCTGTTAAAAAGTTCAGAGAGTCATCAAGGAAAAGAAGCAATTGAGGAGAATCCATATGTAGTCAAAACATGCAAGTCCTGAGTAGTCCGGGGAAGTTTGGATGGTTACTAATTGGTATAGACCTAGAAGGAAAAAAGTTATTGACCTTTCTTTCTAATGCACTTTCTTAATAGTGATTTATTTAAACAACCAGATTTTATAAATTGTGAAAAAGATAGCTCTATGCAATCTGTCCTAATGCTCAAGTCTCTATTTTTCAGGTACTCCTGTGCTTTTTTAACAGCTCAGGCATTGCAAACTTAAGATCAAACACCAGAGGGGTCTGTCTGGGTGTGCACAGCTCCTGATAATTGGCAATTGGTGATCACCATTTGGAAAACTTCTCCAAGTTGGAGGAAAAATTTCAAAAACTGTTTCTAGTTTCTTCAGTTGTGATACATTAGGCAAAGAAGACTGCTGGATGTTTTGCATTTTAAAAAAAAGTTCTTTTCACAGCTATGCTTAAAGAATTCTCCGTCCTTGTCCTCTTGATTGCAAAAAATGTATTGGAAGATATCTGCACGAAGAAGAAAAAGCTTCCATGATGAATAAAAGTGATAGTGGAAGATGCTTCTGAGTTCTGACTTGCCAAAGCAAGGGCTGCATGTGTATTTTTGCTGCTCATGACAGGGTACTAACATAGGTTAGGGTTCTATAGCTAAATTTCCTTCTAAATTGTATATGAATATCTCTTGGTCTTGCAATAAAAGCTTGTACCAACCCTTCCTTTTGGCTTTATCAAAAAATAAATAAACCGCTTATTACATCACATCTAACAGTGTCCACATACTTGCACACCATATATATAAAATGTGGACACCAGTATTTACATTTTTCAAGAATTTCCACATTCCCTTGGCATGGTCATCCCTTCTCTCTTCTCCACTCCCTCAAAACCACTGCACTTCCCCTCTCTCTCTCCTCTCCATACTCAATATATTCCGCACCCTACCTCTCTTCTTTTCCCCTAATCCCCCTTCAGATCCCTCCTACTATTCCTGCCTCAGTGCCTCTTCACACAAAACCCATTTCTCTCTGCCCCTCCCATCTCTCTCCTTATCAATACTACTCAAAACCACTTCTCCATTGTAACTACCTAACTAACTAACCAACTCAATCTCTCTCCCACCATTGGTGTTGTTACTCTAGTGAACAAGACTGCAAGATTTCAGTGAATTTGGAGGGAGCGAAGGTATTAACATTAGAGAGGTTACTTGAAATATAAATGATTGGAAACAATCTGATACTCTCTTTCTTGAATGCAATTCCATAAAAAGGGTTTTAGAACCTCTGAATTATTGTAAAATTTGAACCTATCAAATGGAGGATTTTGAGTCGTAGAGCAATTAGAACATCCTATTCAGCATATAGTTGATGCTAATGCAGTGGGGGAAAAAAAGGTCTTCTTTGACAAAGGAGAACATGAACAAGGGCATATGTGGTTCTTTGGAACCAAAGCATGAAACATGGTGTTGAAATTTTGGAAGTGTACCAGATATGCCATGCTTGACTAGTTAGATGGAAGAAACGTTACAAGATTAAAGAGTAATGACACTTCTTCTGTTAGTGGGGCTTTGAGTTGAACAAATTATAATTTTTTTTTAATATTCAAATATTATTTGAAAATTAAAAAAAATTGAAGGTATTAGTATTGTAGCAGAAGGCTTCATCATCATCACCATGTAGGCATGTATGTTTGACAAACATAGATACGTTTGGATGAGCACTTCATTGATTTGCTAATTTGAATAAATTTCTAGAATGTCATTTGTTAATAAATCATTCCAAGAAAATTTTAATTTTAATTTTATGAAAAATATAAAAAGCAGTCTAAAAAGTCAATTATTTTTTTTTTCTTTTGGCATAAAAAAGTTTCTAAAATTGGTCTATTAACAAATGGACTTATAGCGTCGATTTACATTTATCAAAAAATAAAAAGAAAAAATTTCCAACAAACAGATACATTCTCTCGTATTGTTCCCAAATTTCAAAGAGGTTCCACAATAAGGGAGATAAGCCAATTTTTTAAAACATTTTGAACTTTTTTTTTTTAGCAATTTTTTTTTACTTGGGTATTTATGGCCCCTAAAAAAAAAAAAAACTTGGGTATTTATTTTAATTTTTACACCCTTTTTTCCAAGCTAACATTATTATATATGATTTGAGAATTGATTAATAGACTAAACACGCGTCCAGACATTCCTTTTCTTTGCAAATTGAAAACTCCTCTCGTCAGTCGTCTCTTCCAATTTCAAATCCCATTTCTTTCTTTCTCAGTTTCTCCTCCTCCTTTCAGGTCATCCCAACCATCAATTCCTATATCTCCCATGTCTCTTGTGACCAGCAATGAAGTCTCATCTTCCTCCTTCACCCCCCGACCCATGAATTTTAACGTCTTCTTGAGTTTTAGAGGTGAAGATACCCGCCTTGGTTTCATAGGCCACTTGTATAACGCTTTGGTTCGGCGGGGTATTCACACCTTCATCGATGATAATCTCCCAAGAGGAGAACAAATTTCTGCCCAGCTTCTCAAAACCATAGAGAGTTCAACAATTTCAATTGTCGTTTTCTCTGAAAATTATGCATCCTCCACTTGGTGTTTGGATGAACTTGCCAAGATTGTTGAGTGTAAGAAGAATGATCAGTTGGTGCGGCCGGTTTTCTACGACGTGGATCCATCAGAAGTTCGTAACCAAAAGGGAAAATTCGGGGAAGCACTGGCTGAACATGAAAAAGTCAAGGATAACAACAAGGTACAAAGGTGGAGAGAAGCTCTAACTGAAGCTAGCAATATATCTGGTTGGCATTACCAGTGTGGGTATGTATTCAGTGACCATTCTTGTGCTCATTTCTCAGTTTTGATGGCTTTGTGATGACCGCTGATTTCTGAATTTTATTGCTAAATTGTTTACCCTGATTAGAAAATTTTAGGGGAACATTGTTAGATGTCTTATCTTCTTCTTCTTCTTTTTCTTTTTTTAATTTTGAAGTTATTGAATTACCTTTAAACAAATTTATCAAAAATTTAAACAACTATGTATCTAAAAAATTAAAAACTTTTTTTTGTGCTAAAAAATACTTGAGTAATTTTTATACGCATTAAGGGCCTGATTGGTAGGAGGATTTATGTTTTTGTTTTCAAAACAATATAAATTTTTTTTTTCACAAAATTGAACTTGAAACTATTTTTTAGATGATAATTTTTATGTTTTACATGTTTGGCTCCCACTTTTGAGAAAAATTTTCAAAATACTAAAAACAAAAAATAATTGTTTTGGAGACCATTTTTATTTTTGAGATTTAAAAAAAATTACAAAAAGTAATGTGTAAAATTTGTAGATTACTTTTTTTTTTTAATTTTTTTTGTTGTGGATAATGGTAAGAGAATAGAGCTTATTGTATTTTTTTTTTTTAAATGATAAGTTTCAAATTTAAAGGGTGAGAATTCTTTTTGGGATAAAGATAAGTTCCTTAATTTAAGAGATAAAAGAGTTATGTGGGGTTCATTGTTTTCAATTTATTTATAATTATGTCATTAAAAACATTTTCTGTATCCTGAAAACACCCCTTTAGCCGTTTTCAAAATTTTGTTCTAAACCGGGAAAATAGGATACATTTTTTTGAAAATTGTATTTAGAAAATATAAGCCAAATAATAAATTCAAGTGTGGGCCCCACCATTTTATGGATTGCAAAACAAAAAACTATATTTAAATCTTACCAATAAATTCAAGTGTGGGCTCCACAATTGTACCCCTTCTTATTTTTATTTTAGAGTCAAACTCATCGCATGCCTATATGCTCTCTGAATGATAGGTGCAGTGAGCTCAAATTTATTCAAGAAATTGTTGAGGAGATCTTAAATTCTAAATTAAATCGCACACTATTATTTGTTGCTCGATACCCGGTTGGAGTAAACTATCGTGTAAAGACCATACTTTTAGATATTAAGTCGAATGATATTCACATGATCGAGATTTATGGCCCTGGTGGAATAGGTAAGACAACAATTGCAAAAGCTATTTTTAATAGAATTTGTGATCGTTTTGAAGGATTTAGCTATCTAGAGAATGTTAAAGAAAAGTCAAGGACAAATGCTAGTGTAATTGAACTACAAGAGACACTTCTTTTTGAGATCTTAGGAGATAAAATTTTGAAGGTGGGAAACAAATTTCGAGGAATCAATGTGATAAAGGAAAAACTTTCTTGTAAGAGGATTCTTTTAGTTATCGATGATGTGGATAAATGGGTTCAGGTAGAAAATTTGCTTGGAGGTTGTGATTGGTTTGCCTTTGGAATCATTATCACGACAAGAGACAAACACTTGCTAGCTACTCTTGGAAAAGGTTGTTCAACCTATGAGGTAAAGGAATTAGATAATGACGAAGCTCTTGAACTCTTTAGTATGCATGCTTGCCATGGAAACAAACCTGAAGAAGATTATTTGGAACTTGCATACCAAGCTATTAATTACGCCAAAGGCCTTCCATTAGCTCTAGAAATAATGGGTGCTGAATTGTATGGAAGAACTATGCAAGAATGGAAAAGTGCATTATCTAAGTATGAAAGGATTCCTAACAAAGATATTCATAAAATACTCTAAATAAGTTATGAAGGATTGGATGAAAATGAAAAGGATATTTTCCTTGATATTGCATGTTTCTTCAAGGGACTTGACAAGAATTATGTTGTAGATATACTAAATGCTTGCAATTTATACCCACTTTTTGGTATTCAAAAACTTGTTGATAAGTCACTCATTACTTTAAGTGAATATAATGCACTGTCTATGCATGACTTGGTACAGCAAATGGGTAGGGAAATTGTTCGACAAGAATCCCCGCAAACGCTTGGAATACGTAGTAGGCTATGGTGTTATAAGGATGTTCTTGAAGTAGTAACTGAAAATATGGTATAAGTTAATTCCCTTTACCTTCTCCCTTTTGTTTGTTGGGTAGATGAATTTTTTTTGGATAATGTAATTCACTCATTGCTTTTTCCAACTAGGGGTTAGAAAAAATTCGAGGCATAATGTTACGCTCGCCAGGACCAACAAAGATGAAATTAGAAGCTAAATGTCTTCAACGGATGAAAAATCTCAAATTCCTTATAGTTGATAATGTACATTTTTGTGGAGACCTTGAATATCTTCCCAATGGATTACGGTTGATTGATTGGCCCAAATTTCCTTTCTCTTCCCTGCCATCCACTTTTTGTCCTCACAGACTCATTGTATTCAATGTGCCACAAAGTCACATTATACTGGACAAGCTTCTAGAGGTATAATAATTTTTATTTATTTATAGCTTATCCCTTTAATAAACTATATATTAAAGGCAAAACTAATAACTTTTTCTTGAGGTATTATCTTTTGGTGTTGTACCTTAGATTTTACAATTGAATTCATCCACATTTTTGTATTAACCATTGCAACAAAAACAATGCTATTTTTTCTAAAGAAGTTAAAATTCAAGCTTATAACTCATTGATATGTACGACCACATAATTGAATTTAATTAATTGGGAAAATTAAGGTACAAAGTGGAAAAAGAATATAAGTTTTACTCCTATTTTAAAGTTTGCTCTCAATAAAGAAAATTCTGTTTTGGCCAAATTTTGATTTGGCTTTTTTTCCCCATTGACACAGCTGAAAAGCTTGGCATATATGAATGTCAGTCATTGTCATTACATTAGAAAATTGCCTGACTTATCGATTACCACCCCAAACATAAAGAAATTGGATCTTCGTGAATGTAGAAATTTAGTCGAAGTTCATGAGTCGGTTGGACGTCTTGATAAGCTTGAAAAGTGGGACCTCACAGATTGTAGTGAACTTCAAATTCTTCCAAGCTCCCTCATGATGAAATCTCTAAAACATTTTCACCTTTTTGGCTGCATAAGGCTTCAGAAGTTTCCCAATATTCCGCAAGAAATGGATGGTTTAAAGGTTCTAGATTTGTTTGACACTGCTATTAGAGAGTTGCCACCATCATTTGGGAATCTCATTGGGCTCGAGCAATTATACCTAAGTTCCAATTTTTGCTCCATTCATCTTCCAAGTAGCATTTATAAATTGCAGCATCTTCACCTGCTCTATCTTTTTGGTGGTGTCGAATTTCCGAAGGACGTGGAGATAAGTAGACAAGCACTGGGCTATGGTGGATTTTCCAATTATGGGTTTCAGAGCTTGAATTTCCTATTTCTTTGTTGTTCTAAAAATTGTGAAGAAATAGATTTCATTTTGACTTCTTGTTGCCCACCCTCGCTGAAACGTTTATCCATATGGAGCAAAGATATTAGCCTCCCAGAATGCATTAATAGATTCAATTCGTTACAAACTAAATATATATGAACATTTTAGGACGGACAACCTCAAACATACCTTCAGGACGAAGGTTCCCTAGTTCTCCTGTGTAGGGACCAAATGGATCCCTATCAACTTCAATTGGTTTCCCAGCCCAGGGGCCAGAGACGAAGAAAAACTCCGTCTTCCAGTTCTTGTCTGAGGTAACCAAAGACTTGATCAATCTATAGTCTCCCCCTCTGGCTGTGAATTGATGGAAGCCAAGGGACTGATTAATTTCGGAGGTTTTATAGCAGTAGAGGAACTCGTCCACAGTAAGAGGACGATCCCCCCTAAAAACCTCTCTCCATAAGACTTGCATGGAAACAATTAGTCTCCATGCGTTGGGGTTGAACTGATAGATAGCTAAACCTAATCTAGAGAGCAACTCCCTAGCAAAGGCGTTGAGAGGCAATCTCAAACCCCCCAAGAGGTAAGCCTCATAAATACCAACTCCAAAATGGGGTTGGCAACAGCATTCCCCACGGACTGGTAACCTAGGGTTTAAATTATCAGGGATTTGGTACTAGGCCTTGAGAGACTCTAACCTTTTGCTATCCGTCTTGGACGAAATATCAATAACACAACTATAAACTACCTCAACCTCGTCCTGGACAGTGGACGAGGGAGCACTCGTGCCAGCCCTTGACCCAGACTCGGTCCTCATCCTAAGTCCTTCCTGAAGAACCTCTAAAGGAACTCCAGGAACACCTGACGTATACTCGTCTGAGGTATTCCCCCCACTACTGCTACTATTGCTACCACTACTACTATCACTTGACCCATTAAAGCTACTTGGTTTATGAAACTCGTCTATGGCTTTCTCAAGGCTATTACTAGACGAGGAAAGGACAATCTCAGTCATTTCTTGGGAATTTTAAACCTAAGGACAAGAGTGAGGAAAATACCTGGATCTAAATGATGACTATGGACGCGAGAGACTTCTAGACGAGGCGCTAGGACGAGGAGTGTCAGGGAAGAAAAATTTCAGAAATGAGGGGGGTGGCTCGGGAATTCCACTATTTATAGGCAAAGACTTTAATACCTGAAACGAAACAATGAATCACGAGATGACACGTGGCACACTCCTCGAAAAATGAGTCGACGTGAACCTGCACTAGTGAGATCGTGACACGTGGCGAGCTTACACTTTGACATCAATACACGTGTCCAAAGAACAACACCATGCTACATTTCCTAGACGACCCACGGACAGGGGGGCAACTGATAGTGTCCTAAAATAAACCAACTCCAAGCTCGTCCGTAGAGGTCGTCCAAAGACCGTAGAGGTCGTCCAAAGAAGAAACAAAGATGACAGCCCATGAACCTCGTCCATGACAGGGTCGTCCATTCGTTATGACTTTAGGACGACCTATAAGGACTTCAGACGTAGTTACCACATGCGATCCCTGGACGAGGTTAATACACTTATTCCAGAACGCACACGCGAAATCAAGGACGTTGCCACGAAACCACCTTCAATGATAGTTACAGAACGTATGACCAAATAATGTAACTTCCATAGCAGTTATGGAAGTTACCTCCGAGCCTTCCGACCTCCTCCAACATAGGGGAAGTTATCAAGTAACTGCTTATAGCATGCACTATATAAACAACTATCACCGAGGAAAAGGTATGAGAGATCTCTTCCAAGTATTTTGGAATTCTAAAAAGTTAAAAGAGACATTGACTTCATCATCGGAGGGGTTTTGGCCGGTCTACCCCGGTCACCTCTAATAGTTTGTTCATCTCTTCAGGATTCTTTCCAGATTATCTTTTCGCCATCGTAATCCGAAGCATCCAGCCTACTGATTTTGTCACGCATTATCATATTCATTAGGGATTGATGAAAGACTAATAGCTAAAAATGTGTGGGCCTTTCTTTAAACTTTTTTTTGTAGGATTGTGTGGAAGATGGATATCTAAGTCAAGAAGGCATCTTGGCATCTCATGAGAATTCTCTATTAACATGTGAAACTCATGTGGAATCCATACATACCATGGAATTCATAAAATTGACTATAAGATAAATTTTTATAAGCATATATTAGTGGCTGAGCATAGACCTGGCCCACCCAACCTGAAAGATCTTAGGCAGGTCTGATGGATGCTCAAATACTGGGTTTATTTCAGATCTCAGGTTAGGGTTGGGTCAACCCAACCTGACCGATTAATATTTTAAAAAAAAACCCTTACTTACTCTGATAAATAAATTCACAGCCACAGTTGGTTGAATTCATTTTGGGATTTTCAACTTCGAACATAAAGCTCATAAAATATTAAAATTCTCACACATGAACAATTAAAAAGAGAACAATTTACTATTTTCGTTTTGCTGCCATGCTTACCTTAGCAACCTGTGCTGGCTTTCGGAAGCTTTCTAAGCCTCGTTGAAAGCTTCTCATACTCTTGCTATTTCTTTAACGTTGTATTTTTGTGGATTTTACTCAACAATAATATTCTATCTTTTCTATCCCGAGAGAGAGAGAGAGAGAGAGAGAGAGAGAGAGAGAGAGAGAGAGAGAGAGAATAATTTGAAATAGAAATAAATGAAATTTAAAAAGCTATTAATTAATTATAGTAGAGATTAGAAACCAAAGCCATAAATTTGGTTGAAAATGCATTAAAACGAAAATTTCCTTTATCACAAATAGGAAATGAAACTAAATAAATTTTTTTAAATGGAAAGAAATTAATGTATTTAAAGATATATGATATTTGCTTCAATGTATAAAGCATTGTAACCAGTCAAAGAAGGGTAAAAAAGACAGAAGTAAGTTAAGGGGTAATATTTCTCATTTATGGACATATATACTTAAGAAGAAAAAAATTATGATGTTATATTCCGAATATAGTGTTCTAAAATAAATTTTTCATAGGATAAAGTTTAGCTATAAAATTGGTTGTACCCTAAAAATACAACCTTAACCAATATCTTTCTATTGAAGGTAAATTTTAATAAATCCATCATTGGATCACATCTTCTTCTTATATTTTTCATACTTGCAAAATTTATAGAAAATTAAAGATCAATAGCTATGTCATTTATAAATTGTTTAAATTGCAAGTTTTTGTAATTTAAAATTATGTATAAAATCTGAACTTATTGATCATATAGTAAATAATATTTAATTGATATAAAATTTGATACGTGTATTAAGAGCGTAAAGAACATACAATTCAAAAGTTAGATTTTCAAAATATGTAGTAATATTTATTTTATCGAATAAGGCTATAACTAGTCTTAGATTACAACTAATTTTGTAGCTAAACTTTGTCTTTGTTCCTAATATATTTTTTCTTCTTAACTTAGAATGTTTCATAAATTATTTGCCAATCATAACTATCTTTTGAAATTTTCCTAATGCAAACCTTTTGAAAATTAAAGTTACCTTTTGAGTCTTGTCTTCCTCAATTAAATCTTGATTTCAAATTTGAAACCTATTTTAAATTTAGCCATTCATTATATGACACAAAAATTAAATTAATCTAATAATAGTAAATTGAAGAAGGAAACCGTGCTGTGATTTAGCCTTGCATAATCTATAGCCTGTGACCTCCAAAATAGTCTCATAATTTCTTAGAAAAACACATTTGCATTCTCAAAAGTATATGAATTGAAACATACATATCCATTGAACAAGTGCTTTGCAAATTTGTCTTATTTTTGGATATTGTCAATTTTGTCTGTTCAAATGTAGAATCAATTGGAAGAATCTTAATCCAACCCGACCACTGCATTTAAAATTAAAAAAAAAAAAAAAGGAGAGAGAGAAACCCAACCCAATACCCAATAAACCGACCCGACCCAAGACCCGAAATTTTGGGTTGGGTCGGGTTCTTCTCTGGCAGACTCGATTTTTATTGGGTCGGGCTATGGGTGGCTGTGAAACCGACCTGACTCGATCCGATCTTAGTCCTATATATTACGACTTTTTAAGAAAAATTTACATATATTACTTTCTATCTTTTTTGATAGTACATCTATTACTTTGATCTACCCTTAATTAGTGTCAGGGTCAAGGTTGGATTCAAGGCCCATTTTAACAAAAATGTTGAATTTATGGTTTTAGCTTTAGGGCTCCTTTATTATATTTTAAACATTCATCAATCACATTCATTATCACTAGACATGGAAAAAAGGGCGGGTTGGTCAGGTTCGGGTCGAGTCGGGTCAATCGGGTTGCGGATAAAAAATGGGTCATTTTAAGCGGGTTAAAAACAAGTTCAGGTCAATCGGGTTGCGGGTCGGGTCAGGTCGGGTTGGCCCGTATTTTTCACATGTTTTTTTTTTTTTAATAAAGAAAACAACATGTATTTGCCATTTGAAAAGTTATGCAATAAATTACTTAATGTAAAATGCATTACTTTAAATTCACCACTTATATCAAGAATAAAATCAGTTAAACTTATTAATATTTATTCAATAATTTTAAAATTATACAAATCCTAACATTGTTATCTAAAACAAAATAACACAAAAATAGGTAAAACAAATATACAAGTTTTATTTCTACATGATATCAATATCTCAAAATATAAAACAAAATTACAAATGACTTATTGGATAACTCATTTGACAAAGAATAAAAAAATATAAGAAATTTACAATCTTGAAAATTAATTTTATAATCTATTATCAATTGTGGTTTGCACTTTATTTTAATTTGAGACATATATTAAAGTTTGATTGTTTACTTATTTATATATGATCTCTTTTATGAATATCATATCACTGTTAAGCAACACACACTCTAGGAAATAGCATAATTTATTTTGAAAAATCGTTTATTTTGGACATCAATTGTTAAAAAATAGGTCTAAGTATTCATAATTTATGCTATTTGATACTTTGGCTTCACCATTTTTACACTTGTGAATGTTTCTCACACATGTCCACAATTTTAAATCTATGTTTTTAACTCTACTGTAACTAGATTATCTTAGCATGTACTTTGCTATTTGATATTTAAAAAGATTTACTCATTACAGAATGTTCAACCATTCATCTTTGAATTAATTTGCATGCAGTTATGTAAATGTCTCAATAGTTTCCTTAAAGCTCATAGCAAATAATTAAACCAATATTTCTTAATTTTTTTAACAAATAAAAAATGGTTTGGGTCAGGTTGGGTTGACCCGCAAAAAACATGGGTTGAGTCACGGGTTAACCCGTTTTTACTTCTGGTCAAAAAAATCTAATTCGGATAGGATATTTTTAGGGCCGGGTCAGAAAATTATGACCCGTTTTACCATGTCTAATTATCACATTAGTTTATACTTTATAGTAAAATAGATAATAACTTTAATATTTTCATTTATTATAAAAAGAAGATTATTACTTTAATATTTTCATTTATTATATGGGAAGTGTGTAGAAGTTACTAACTCAACTTCAACGGATTGATTAAAGTCCGTTTGGATACCGCTGAAATTGAAAATTGAAAACTGAAAAACACTGTAACAGAATAATTTTTAAATGTGTAAATAGTATAGTGGGATCCATTTTTAATGAAAAAGTTACTGAAAAACGATATTTGTGGATCCGTAAACAATAAAAAAAGAATTGAAAAGTTAAAAGTTGCTATTACTATTTATAAACAGTAACCGCACAATACCAATTTGGGAGCTAAAACGCGTGCGTTAGAACCAAAAAAAAAAAAAAAAAAAAAAGTGGAAGACTCCAATTAACTGTTCTCAGAAAATGAATTCACAATAAGGTCGAATTTTATATAAGGGCCCATTTTACGCGTGAGGAATAGATTTTGCAGTCTGAAATGTGATCGCAGTGACAGGAACGGTTGTTTCTACCAAAAAAAAAAAAAAAAAAAGAGACAGGTACGGTTGTAATGATGTTCACTTCAAAGAGTTATTTGGGGTTCCACCAAGAAAGTTTCATGATATTGCAATGTAAAAGTGTAACTTGAAAAGTTTAAAAAGTTATTCTAAAAAAAAAAAAAAATTAAAAAGTTTACTGGCCACACCAAAAGCAAGACTACATGAAAGTCTCCTCTAGCTTGCATTAATCACTCACCCTCCTTCCATGTGTTTAGCACGCTTTATACTTTTTATTATTAACGTGAAAGTGAATGTTACGTCAGTCACATCAATTTATGTATAACAAAAATATAAGTAAAATTATATAATTTAACTTAAAAATGACTCATATTAATATAAAAGGTAAATTTTATTAACTACTCTTGAGGTTTGGGTTAATACTAATCAGGTCCAAAATATTTCAAAATTAACCAACTTACTCCCTAAACTCAACTTAGTTCCTAACACCGTTAGCCAGCCTGTTAGTGATTTTCTTCCTTTCCCAGACTTGTCTCTTCTCTCTTTCTCTATGTGACTTTCTCCCTTCTTGACTCCTCTCTCTTAGACCTTAAATCTGCTACAACCAAAACACAGTCATACACAGTAACAAAACCTAAAATTAAGAAACTCAAAAAACCCACAACAATACCACCACCATATTGGAACCCATTACAACTGAAATCTCAAATTCGAAAAGCCAACAACAAACCAGAACCACCATCGGCAATCCACAACCATTACAAACAACCAATGGCAACAACTCATAGCCAACCTAAACCACCCATCCATTGCAGATCTAAGAGGAAACTCACCAATTTCAAACCCAAACCACTAAAACCAATTATCACTCACTGAGTCCACAAAACTTATCGAACCACCACAAATCACCACATCGGAACCACACAACGCACTTAACAAATCTCAACCAAAAAAAAAAAAAAAAAAAAAAAAAATCATCAGAAAACCAAACTTGATACTCCAAATGACAAGCCCACCATGTCGTCAAGTTTACCAACCAACCCCATTGCAAAGTCACCCAAAGCCAACAGATTTCCTAAAGTACCGACTGTTGCCGCTGCCACTCTCGCAAAACCCAAGCTTAATGTGGGTGGGTACAAAGAGAGTCACAGAAATAAGAGAAAGATAGGCTCAAGAGACGAGGCAGGTGTGAGAGGGAAAAGGTAGAGAGAAGGGGGCTGATCTGATAGAGAGAGGTTGATCTAAGAAAGAGAAAAGGTAGAGGAAGAAGAGGTTGAGAGAGGAGGCAAATACAGATTAGAGAGAGAGAGAAAGAAGAGGTAGAGAAAGAGAAAGGAGTTAAATGGCTAATAGAGACTAACGGAGTTTAGGGATTCAGTTGGGCTTATGGACCAATTTGGTTAGTTTTAAAATGTTTTGGACCTGACTGGTATTAGTTCAAACCTCAGGGGTGATTAATGAAATTTATCCTAATATAAAAGAAAAATGCTAACAAATGCCTTTAGGGTATTGGTCAATAATCTATTTAAAGAAAGTTTTTATGAAGAAAGAAAAAAAAAAAATTAATGTTTTGATAGCTTCTTTCATTTCCCATAAAAGTGAAGTCAAAATTTTATTAAAATGAATTCTTAACTGATGCTCTAAGGACATTCGTTAGCATTATTCTTAGTATAATTTTTCTATTTATAATTATAATAGCACTTTACTCACTTCAAGCAAAATTTTGGATTTATTTAAAATTCACTTATTTTGTTGAAATTAATTTTTTTTTTATTAAAAGTACTATAGGGTAAAAGTAAAAATTAGTTAAAATAAGACAATTGGAACCATGAATAATATCAAAAAAATATAATAAAACTCAAACTAATCGCACACTCGATCCTCTTCTCTGTACGAGGAACTCACTTATTTTTTGTAGTGGATCTATGACGAGGCCATGTGAGAGAGAGAGAGAGGAAAATAGAGGGAGGAAAATCTGATGATGTGTGCATAGCAGAACTGACTTTGGGCAATCTCAAGGAAAAAGAGGGGAAATCTGTGAGAAAAACTTTACTTGATGATATCTCAAACCTGAGTGAGCGGTGACTAAAGATAGCTACTTTGTCAAAAAAAGAAACACGTGTGGGTCTCTCTCGGAACTTAATATTTATATTTTTGATCAATCCGTTTCATGAATGCCTTGGACCATTTATCAATCATCAATTTAAAAAATATATGTATGTATAAATTAAATTTTATAAAAAGAATTAGCTATTTTTCTATAAAATTATTTTTAAAAATATTTATTAATAAATATCTCAAGGACTTCCTTTAATAAAATATTTTTTGATAAATTTGTTGTTAAATTGAATAATATTTAGGAATAACGATACCTACTTTTATTGTATATTTTAAAAAGAGAAGTAGATGGAAAAAAATTTCCCCTACGGGTAAATGCATACTCACAGTTCGATTGAGTACTTACATAGTTACATGAAGTACTCGGCCAAAAAAAAAAAAAAAAAAAATACTGACATGAACAAAAAAAGTTTTCTTCTTTCCTAAGGATTTCCCGTTTCCCCTCTTTTTAACTTCTTTTTTTTTTTTG
Organism: Lithocarpus polystachyus; assembly: GCA_033629205.1. Classification (NCBI taxonomy): domain Eukaryota; kingdom Viridiplantae; phylum Streptophyta; class Magnoliopsida; order Fagales; family Fagaceae; genus Lithocarpus; species Lithocarpus polystachyus. The sequence goes on from CM066172.1 coordinate 37,397,210, forward strand.
AGAAGGTCCCCTCTTTTTAGAGGCTCCTCTTGCTTGCATTCAGTCACCCTCTTCTAATTCCTTTTTCACTTACTTCAATTATATTGACAAACCCTTCCACAGCTCTCCTTCTCCTCCCTTCAGATCTTCTCATCCGTCTATTCGTAAATCCCAGCTCTCCTTCTCCTTCCTACAGATCTTCTCATCTTTCTACTCTTAAATCCCAATGGCCTCATCTTCCTCTTTAACCCACCAATCCAAAAACTTTGATGTCTTCTTGAGTTTTAGAGGTGAAGATACCCGTTTTGGTTTTATAAGCCATTTGTATAAGGCTTTGCATTTGAGGGGTATTCACACCTTCATTGATGATAAGCTTCCAAGGGGAGAAGAAATTTCTACAGAGCTTCTCAAAGCCATTGAGAACTCAACCACATCAATAATTGTATTTTTTGAAAACTATGCATCTTCCACTTGGTGTTTGGAAGAACTTGCTAAGATTGTTGAGTGTAGAAAAAATAAGCAATCAGTGCGACCGGTTTTTTACAAGGTGGATCCATCAGAAGTTCGTAAGCAAGAAGGAAAGTTTGGGGAAGCATTAACTATGCATGAAGAAAAATTTAATGATAAAAAGAAGATACAAAGGTGGAGGAAAGCTCTATGTGAGGCAGCCAATCTTTCTGGTTGGGACTCCAAAAATAGGTATTTACTTAGTGTTTACTCCTGTTAGTTGTTCTTAAGGAGTTTTTATTTATTTTTTTATGCAAGCTCTTAAAAAGTTTTAAATGTTTTTGTGATCACCATTAAAGTTTATCAGTGCGTAATTTCGTGCATATGCCCAGTACAATTAAAAATAATACGCTATTCAAATTATACCTTTTTTTTTAGAAGAAGTTCAAATTATACATGATATTAATTTACAAATTTTTTAAATCATATATTTTTAAAATATGTAATGATTTCTTTTATATATATATATATATATGATTTATAATTTAAATGGATTTAGATTTTTTTAAGTTTTTGCACCTAATAATTCACTTGTTATAAAAATTTTAAAAATTAGATGGACATATGACGCAAAATTGAACTCTAATTAAAATCCAATTTAGAATCGAATTAGATTCGAACTCTTATTCACTTGGTACTAAAAATTAAAAATTGAATGAGACACATGATGCAAACTTGAGAATCCAAGTGAAATATAATTGAATTTTCTTTGAGGTTTAGCTTTTAATATATATATATATATATATATATATATTATATAGATTATTAAATAAGGACTACCATCTATTGTTTGATATTATATTCTATTATTATATAATTTTACTAAATTATGGAAGTATTCTTTTCTTTTTCATATCTTGTTATTATAGTAATAAAGATGGAAATAAAAGAACTTAATATTATATTATCTTATCAATTATTAATTAGGAATTTATGCCGCATATTATGTAGAAAAATTTAAAAGAAAAACTTAATTCATTAGTATTTTAAAATAATTAGTGTAATCATATGCATATGCACAGGTATAATTAAAATTAAGGACAAAATTTAGCTGTAAAATTGGTTGTAATCCAAGACTACAATTTTACTCAGTATCTTTTTATTGGAGTTGAATTTTGACAAATCCACTATTAGATTACATTTTCATCTTATATTCTCTATACTTGCAAAATTTTTAGAAACTTAAAGAGTAATAGCTATCTCATCAATAAATTTTTTAAATTACAAGTTTTTATAGTTTAAAATTATGCATAAAATATAAACTTATAGATCATATAGTAAATAATATTCAATTGATACAAAATTTGACATGTGTATTAAGAACACAAAGAACATATAATTTAATGGTTAGATTTTCAAAGTATGTAGGGTTACAACTAATTTTGTAGCTAAAATTTGTTTTAAAAACAATTACAATTACACAGTTCAAATTATACTCTTTTTTAAAAAAAAAAAAAAAAAGAAGTTCAAATTATATATGGTATTTTACATTTCTAAAATATGTAATGATTTATAATTATATATATATAATTTAGAATTTAATTGAATTTATACTTTTCGATTTTTGCACCCAATAATTCACTTTTCACAAAAATTAAAAAATTTGATGGACATGTGGCGCAAATTTGACTCCAATTGAAATCTAATTTAAAATCTAGTTAATTAGATTTGGACTCTTCGATTTTTACACTCAATAATTCACTTGGTACAAAAATTAAAAATTGGATGGGACACGTGGCCCAAAATTGAGAATCCAATTTTATATATAATTAGATTTTCTTTGGGTTTTGACTATTAATACATACTAATATGTAATAACCCCATACATATACACAGATACATTTAAAAACAATTACAATTATATATATATATATATATATATAAAATGAGAAATCATTACATATTTAGAATATTCATGGCTTAAAAAATGTGTTACACCAAGCTTAATTTGAACTCATATATATATATATATATATATATTGAAACTAAAAAAAACTCATACATATATATATATATATATATATAATTTAAAATCTAATTGGATCTAGACTCTTCGGTTGTTGTACCTAATAATTCACTTACCACGAAAATTAAAAAATTAGATGGGTTACATGGCACAAAGTTAAACTCTAATTAAAATTCAATTTAAAATCTAATTGAATTTAGACTTTTTGATTTTTGCACCTAATAATTCGCTTGACACGCAAATTTAAAAACTAGATGAGACACGTGAGGCAAAATTAGAGTCTAATTTAGAATTTAATTGGATTTTCTCTCAACTATGGCAATTAATATATATTAGCTTATAACTTCATGCATATGAATGGATACACTTAAAGACATATAATAAAATGCATAATATAATTCCTATATATATAATTTAAATACCATTGATAGCCATTTTTATATTTTGTTAATTCTTTAAAAAAATTTGCAAGGATATTATTATGTATAAAATGTAAATTATCCATTTTTTTTAAAAAATTATTGTGAAGCATTTTTTTTTTACGATTTATTTACTCTTTAGTTTTTGTACTTAATAATTCACTTAGATAAATATTTATGATGTGGTCCTACATTTGATTCTAAAATTAAGAAATAAAATTTTTTAAGAATAAGTAATTTAGGATACATGGCGCAAAATTGGAATTCTAATTTGGAATTTTAATTTGAGTTTCTTTTAGCTTCACCTATTATATATATATATATATATATATATATATATAGTAGCTTGTAATTCTATGCATATACATCAATACATTTAAAGATATACAAAAATATGCATAGTATAATTCCTATATATATATATATATATATATAATTTAAACACTATTGATAGTCATTTTTATATTTTGTTAACTCTTTAAAAAGTCTTGTTCAAATATTATTAGGTATAAATGTAAAGTGTTCATATTTATTTATTTATTTATTTATTGGACTAATTACAACTTATCTACCTGTAGTTTGACCGAAATTTAAATTGTCTACCCGTGATTTGAAATTTGACACTTTATCCACTTGAGGTTAGCTTAGTTAGCATTCAGTTATCCACTTTTGTTAAAAATGGGACTAAATTTGTATTTTTGCTCTCTTTTATGTCTCCCATATCAAAACATATAAGAATAAGAGAAAACAAGATAAAAAAGTGAGGGTTTTGTAAAAATTATGAATAAACATTACTACCACCATAGAAACTTCTGTCAAGATTCATCTCCAGCAAAAACAAATTCCTTCATCCATTTCTAAGAAACCAACGAAGCCATAACAACTAAAGCTTAAATCAAATCAAAAAATACCCACCAAAAAAAAAAAAAAAAATCAAGCTTCAGTGGATGTTCTCCTTCATGACATCAACTTGCAGCAACACTTTTCAATCACTACTGATAACACCTAGTTTAATTTGTTTTGCATTATTTTTGTATTATTGTGAGTATAACTCAACCACTATAAAATATTGTGAAGAATCTTGAAACCAGTACACAAGCTTTAAAAACAAACACATTGATAATTCTCACTATTTACCACTACCCAAGACCTCCAACACTGCCAGTCTTCCACCACCACCACCACCAAACATCTTCTTTAATTCATAATCAAACCAAATTATGAATTTTTTTTTGGGTAAGTTAAATATTTTTTTGGGTAAGTTAAATTTTTTTTTTTGGTAGGCAACTTAAATTTCGGCCAAATCAAAGGTAGGTAAATTGTAATTAACCCTAATTTTTTTTATTACTTCTTAATTTTTGTTATAGTGAAGCATTTTTTTTTTTTTTTTACGATTCATTTTTTCTAAACTCTTTGGTTTTTGTATTCAATAACTCACTTGAATGAATATTTATCATGTGGTTCCACATTTGATTCTAAAATCAGGAAATAAAGCTCTCTCTAAAAATAAATAATTTAAGACACATGGTGTAAAATTGGACTCTAATTAGAAATTCTAATTGGACTCTCTCTCTCTCTCTCTCTCTCTCTCTCTCTCTCTCTCTCTCTCTCTCTCTCTCTCTCTCTCTCTCTCTCTCTCTCTCTATATATATATATATATATATATATATAGATGGGATTCTAGTATGATTATGCAACTTCGTTTCAAAAGCTAATTTGCTGCCCAAAAAAAGTGAATAAAGTGTAATATTTTTTCAATCCATGATTTACATGGTGCTTACTTTATTTAGCAATACTTCAATTATGATTTTTGCATACGCTCTTATTTCTTTTATATAATCTAACTTGTTACATGTGTTAAATGCTTTGTGAATAGCAGCCACGATGAATCTAAACTTGTCCAAAAAATTGTTAAAGATATCTCAAAGTCTATTTTAAATCAGATGTCATTATCTGTTGCTGAATATCCAGTTGGAATAAATTCTCGCGTAGAGGATGTACTAAAATGTTTAAATATTGAATCAAATGATGATGTTCGCATAGTAGGGATCTATGGCCTTGGTGGAGTAGGCAAAACTACAATTGCAAAAGCTATTTATAACGAAATTTCAAATCATTTTGAAGCAAAATATTTTTTAGAGAATGTTAGAGAGAAGTCAATAACAAAAGGTATAATCCATCTACAAGAGACATTTCTTTTTGAGATCTTAAGGAGTAGAAATTGGGAGGTGCTTAACATATCTAGCGGAACTAACATGATATATAAAAGTCTTTGCCAAAAGAGGGTTCTTATCATTCTTGATGACGTGGATAATTTGGATCAGATAAACAATTTGCTCAGAAAATGTGATTGGCTTGCTTCTGGAAGTAAAATAATTGTGACAACAAGAGAGAAACGCTTACTAGCCACTATTGGAAATGGTGTCTCAACCTATCAAGTTAAGGAATTAAATGGAAAAGAAGCTATTGAACTCTTTAGCAAGCATGCCTTTCGAAGAGATGAACCGAATGAAGATTATTTGAAACTTGTGAACCAAGTTATATGCTATGCTAAAGGCCTTCCACTAGCTCTAGTAGTAATGGGTGCTGATTTGTATGGAAGAACTAAACCTGAATGGGAAAGTGCCTAAAATAATTATGAAAAAATTCCTAATAGAGATATTCAAAAAAATACTACAAATAAGTTATGATGGATTAGATGAAAACGAACAACAAATTTTCCTTGATATTGCATGCTTCTTCAAGGGACACGATTATGATGAGGTTGTAGATATACTAGGTGCTTGCGATTTATACCCAGTATCTGGTATTCAAAAACTTATTGACAAGTGTCTTTTGAGTAAAGGGTATAGATTGTGGATGCATGACTTGCTACAACAAATGGGTAGGGAAATTGTTCGACAAAAATCACAAGGAAACCCGGGACAATGTAGCAGACTATGGAATTATGAGGAGGCTCTTGATGTACTAACTGAAGACTTGGTAAAGTTGTTTTGATTCATTTTCTCCATTTTTTTCACATGAAAGTTGTAATCACATTTTTTTTATCCCTTTCAATGTGGAAAAAAAAAAATCAAAATTGTCAATGTGGTTTTTGTTTAAAATTTAATAATTGTTATTTCTTTTTTGGTGATTTACTTACCCCTTTATTCAATTAGAGATCGGATAAAATTCGAGGCATAATGTTGCGGTCGCCTGAATCAAAATCACCAACGGTGCAATTCGAGGCACAAATATTTCGTATAATGAAAAATTTGAGATTCCTAATAATTCATAATGTACATTTCCATGGGCATGGAGGCCTTGAATATCTTCCCAATAGATTAAGATTGCTTGATTGGGATGCATATCCTTTTTCTTCATTGCCATCCAGTTTTTGTCCTAAAAAACTAGTTGTGCTCCGAATGCCTCGTAACCGAATAGAGGAACCATTAATGTAGGTATGGTCATTAGTATTTATTTGTAAATTATTATATATTTTTAAAGTTTTTATTTTTTATTTTTTATTTTTTAATAAATACTTCTAAATTTCGAATTTTTTTTTCTTCAACAGTTTCGTGCATTTGAATTCGTGACACATGTGGACTTCAGATGTTGTCCATTCATTAGGAAAACACCTGACTTATCAATGTGTCCAAACATAAAGGAATTGGATCTTAGTGGGTGTGAAAATTTAGTTGAGATTGAAAACTCCATGGGGCATCTTGATGGGCTTGAAGCGGGGGAGTTTTTTGGGCTTTGCTTTAAGCATCGGGCCAGTCAGCTGTCATTTGGGCGTGTTGTTCACCCGGGACTATATAGAATCGGCTGTCAAAATCTGTCATTTGGAAATTTGATTGGGCTTAGGGAGTTGTATTTTGGAACGAATAAAGAGGCAAGTCATCTTCCAGTAGCATCTATAATTTACAACATATAGGGGCGCTCCATCTTTATGGCAATTTCATATTTCCAAGGGATGTGGAGATTGATAGACAGCCACTGTGCAATTCTCTGGGAGGCTTTTGCAAATATGTTTTTTCAAGCTTGAAAAACCTAACTTTTTGGTTCTTTTCTAATCTATTAGAAATAGATTTTATTTTGAATTATTATTGCCCCGTCACATTAGAAAGATTAGACATCTCCCTCGCTTGCAAAGATGTTACCTGATGATGCCAAGAATCAACTCAGTAAGCCTCAGGGTCTTTGCGCGTTTCGGGTAAACCTGCACGAGTGAAAAGAACCTCAAAGGGGAAGTACCGGTGTGGTACCGGCCAACGACCCTCCGATGGTTAAGTTAGTATTGCTCACAACTCCAGAGTGCTAGAGTTGGGGTAGAAGCATGCGTACCTTTGTTCATGAGGGTCGAGGGTATTTATAGTGGTGTAGAGTTGGGGCCTTTGGCGTGTCCGAGGAGATAACCTCTGATCGGAACCATACCTTAATGCGTGTTCTTTACGGAATCCTTTCCTCACTGGAGCCATTCCCTATTGCGTGGAGTGCAAGATATCTGTTCAAGTAGTAGCGTACTCAACAAGATTCTTCCCCTCATGGGAGCGGGCAAGACAAGACTCATGTCGATGCCATCAGCTTTCTCCCGTCACTCACCCATCTCGTCGGTGCACCCAAGTCACCCTGTCGAGACGTGCTGGGTGTAGGCCTTGGGTGACGGGAACGAAGATGTCGGCGCCCATTATCATGCCGTCGGTCTCATGAGGCCAACGGCACCTTCCAGCTGACCCCCATCAGTTGCCCCCTACTCCTCAGTCCCGTCAGTCTTAGTTGATGGGTTGGGGAGTACGTCACATAGCAGACAAGGCATTAATGGCTAGCTCCCTCGAGCAGCCCTAGTGTTGGAACACGTGTCTTGGGCCGACTGGCTTATGGCTGGACGGAAGGGTCGCTTCGTCATCCGCGCCCTGAACCACCTATATATATATATATATATGTTCTGTACTTCCTCCCTTTTCTCTTTTAATCCAATTCTTCTGATCAGAGCGAAACCGTCGGTTCAAAGAACTAAAGACTATTGAGCGTGATCCTGCCACCGTCTATTCAGTGAAACCGTCAGTTTTCTCAAGGTCGTCTGCGTAACTTGGTAAGCTCTTGCTTTTAGTGTGTTTTGTTTATTCGCATACTGAACTTTGGAGTGGGTTTTAGTGGGAAGGCCGTCACTTGGGTTCTTAGATCACCCCCGTCCCTTGTAGGTAGTCAGATGTCTAGGGAGACGATGAGTGAGCAGTCGTCGGTCCGCGATGGAGCGGGCTACGACGAGGTCTTTCAAACAGGCCATGAGCCCGAGGAGGGTTCTTCTTGGTCGTCAGGGGACGAGTCGTCGGTCCAATCTTCTGCTGGGAAGGCGAAGGATGACGGTGTAGGGGGGAGTAGGGTTGATGTGATCCAAGTGGACGACAGCGGGAGTGACGGCAGCTCGGACGATGATACTTCGGAGAGTACGTCCGGGGGGTCCGGGGACGACCGTCCATTCATTCTCCCCAAAGAGTGGACGGTCAATTATTTTTGCCAACAATGATGGAGAAAATCTTTAACTCCCTACGCGCACGCTACCAGATACCTGACGATATCCCGATCCGTCTCCCCCTAGAGAAGGAGAAATGCTACTCGGGAAGGACCGCGGACGTGGGCATGTATGATGCCATGTTCACGGCCGGCTTAAGGTTGCCCCTGACGGCACTTCACCGTCGGCTGGCAAATTACCTAGGTCTGTCCGTCAGCCAAATTGCCCCCAACGCCTGGAGAGTATTTATAGGCTCCGAGATTTTGTGGGGTAGCTTGAGCGGGAGGAACCGCCAGTTGACCCTTGAAGAGTTCTTCTGGTGTTACTGTCTGCACCACATAGCCTCATCTCAAGGGATCTACCACTTCTCGGCAAGGAAGAAGGAGTTACGGTTGGTGTCTGACATGCCTGACTCCAATCGAAATTGGAAAGGACGGTACTTTTTCGTAGAGGGGACGAACTGGGTGTGTCGTCAGGAGGAATGGGGGACGATACCCCAGGGTTTTGACAACACTTGGGCGTTTGTTAGGGAGTCAGGTCGTCGCCGTCACCCTCTTTATTGTAGTTGTTTTATTCTAAAATTCTAACCCGTCTCCTTTATTCTTTTTCAGCCAACATTCGCCCGGAGATTACAGAGGAACAAGAAGCCTTCATTCTAAAGGTGACAAATATTCCTTTGGACGAGCGAAAGTGCCGTGACTTCATCACGCCCGACGCTCTTCACGCATACTGCGAAGGACCCGTACCTTCAGAAGAGGCTCGTTGCTTGCACAACCTCTCCCGTCAGCGTAAGATTCGTCGTCCCACCCTTCGTTCCGTCGGCTTCACTTGATTTAGCTGACACACCTCTTTTGCAGAAATGGAGTCCGGCAAGCTGAAGGCGCAGATCAGAGCTGCTGCTGTGCGGAAGAAGGAAGAGGAGAAGGGGAAGAAGGGGGCGTCCACTTCCCTCCCAAAGGCCCCCAATAAGGGTGCGCCCAAAAGGAAACGTGACGGGACCGAGGACCGTCCGACAAAGAAACAGACGGCCGCTCCTGGAGACCACTCTTCAAAGCCCCCATCGCCCAAACACGGGGCCGGCAAGGGGTTAATGTCGGCCTAGGGTCTCGTCATCCCAGAGGACGGGCACTGCCTCCTTACCCACAAGGGGTATGCTTTGGAGCGGCTGGACTCCATTCTTGGGAGGAAGGAAGCTGACTCCTACGTCAATCAGCCCATGCAGGAGTTGGGGGACTCAGGCCTCTTCGACCTTGCCCGGGTACATATATCCTTTGCTATTTGCCCCGTCCGTTTTCTTTTGGGTCACTGTTCTGATGGGCTGACGGGAGTTTGATTTTTCAGGCTATGGTGCGCACAAGGGCCATGCAGGTCAAAGGGGCCAAGAATGAGGAGCTGATGGCCCGTCAGACAAAGCGCATTACGAACCTGTCTAACGGGTTGGACCAGTATAAGGACGCCTGTTGTACTATGAACGGGGAGATAAAGGTGTTAAAAGAAAAACTAGAGGAGACAGCCCGTCAGTTGGAGCAGGAGAGGGAGGCCAAGACGACGGCGGAGAAGGAACTAACGTCTCTGCTGGGCCAGGTGGAGACGGCAAAGGCTGATGCCGTCACCGAGTTCAGGACGTCTTAGACGTTCGTCGACGCCTGCGCCGAGTACTATGGTGAAGGGTTTGAGGACTGCCTCAAACAGGTTAAGTCTCTCTACCCTCACTTGGACTTGTCGAGGGTGTCGATGGATGATCCGGTGCCGTCAACACCTGTGGGCGACATCGTCGTGGCGGACGATGACACTCTCAGTGAGTCTGGGACGCATCAGAAGGCCGACGGTATCGTCCTTGCCCAGCCGGCTCTTGATCCGTCCGGCGCTCAAACACTCCCGTCATCCGATCCTTCTGGCTTTGAGGGCTTTCCTGTAGTCCAAGACCCCCTTCAAGGCGACGAGGCCGTGCCTGACGCCCCCGTTGCTTGATCCTTGTAGAATTTTCCTTTTCTTTTTCTCTTCTCTTTTGTAATTGGTGCCCCGTCATTTTGAGGGCTTTTGTAAGAACAATATTCTTATAATACACTAATTTATCTTTATCGTTTGCAATGTGTTGTCTTCGTTCAAAGACTTATGTATGATTTTCTTCTCGTTGCTTCACGGTAGCCCTACTTAGGACTTTTGATGCTTTTTGCACTAAATTACGACCTTCCAACGGGGTCGTCTGCCTTGGATCATGCCTTCACGAGCTTTAAGATTACTTCAGTGCGTGGCCGTCAACTTGCGTTTAATGGGCTCGCGCCTTTTTATCGAATTAGGGTAGAATTACACCCTTTGGTTAGGATTGTCTTTTTATGCCGTCAGCTTAAGGATCGCCAGCTTATAAGCTTGACAGGTTTTTATGCCTTGTAGATTCTTTTTGTTGGCTTCCAAACCGTCAGCTTTTATGCTTGACGATTTTATGCCTTGTAGGTTTTAGAATCGTTGGCTTCTAAGCCGTCAGCTTTGGTGCTCAACGCTTTTATGCCATGTAGATTTTAGGAACGTTGGCTTCTAAGTCGTCAGCTTCTAACTTGACGCTTTTATGTCTTGTAGATTTTTAGACGTTGGCTTCTAAGCCGTCAGCTTTGAGGCTTGACGCTTTTATGTCATGTAGATTTTAGGATGTTGGCTTCTAAGCCGTCAGCTTTGGTGCTTGATGCTTTTACGCCATGTAGATTTTAGGATGTTGGTTTTTAAGCCGTCAGCTTTTATGCTTGACGCTTTTATGCCTTGTAGATTTTAGGAACGTTGGCTTCTAAGTCGTCAGCTTCTAGCTTGACGCTTTTATGCCTTGTAAATTTTTAGACGTTGGCTTCTAAGCCGTCAGCTTTGAGGCTTGACGCTTTTACGCCATGTAGATTTTAAGATGTTGGCTTCTAAGCCGTCAGCTTTGGTGCTTGACGCTTTTACGCCATGTAGATTTTAGGATGTTGGCTTTTAAGCTGTCAGCTTTTATGCTTGACGCTTTTATGCCTTGTAGATTTTAGGCCGTCGTCGCTTTGGGCCGTCAGTTCTGGTACCGTCGACTTTGGTACTTCACATGTTTTAAGGTCAAACACTTAACACAGTATAAGAGAGACTGAATAAACTTCTGAGCCTTGCATAAATTTTAAGAAGGAAAAAGAAAGTACCCTTTGGGTTCCCAAAATACATTAAAGCATACAAGTAAGAGCTGCCACTCTTTTTCTTATTGATAATACTTTCGTAGGTGCTCGGCGTTCCATGGATGGGGTAGTGTCTGTCCTTCCATCGTTTCCAAATGGTAGGTGCCTCTTCGGTGCCATGACGTGACTCAGTAGGGTCCTTCCCAGTTGGGGCCGAACTTTCCTTGGGCAGGGTCTCTGGTGGCGCCCATGACTCTTCTTAGAACAAGGTCTCCGACCTGGAAGTCCCAGTGCCTAACTCGGAAATTGTAGTGCTTGGCCATGCGATCTTGGTACCGTGCGAGCCTTTGTTCGGCCACTGCTCTGACTTCATCGATTAGGTCTAGCCGTAGGCGCAATGCCTCATTATTCCTGTTTTCATCGTAGGCGTTTACCCTGTAGGTTGTGAGTCCTACTTCGGTCGGGATAACTGCCTCGCTTCCGTAGGTTAGCCAGAATGGCGTTTTTCCTGTTGGGGTCCTTGCCGTCGTCCTGTATGCCCAAAGTACGCTGGGTAGTTCCTCAGGCCATATCCCCTTTGCCCCCTCGAGCCGAGTCTTGATAATCTTAAGCAAGGATCAGTTCGTCACTTCTACTTGGCCGTTGGCTTGGGAGTGGGCGGGGGAGGAGTAGTGATTTTTTATCCCTAGCTGCGAGCAGAACTCTCGGAAGGGGCCGTTGTCGAATTGTTTGCCATTATCCGAGACTAGGACCCTAGGGATCCCAAATCTGCATATGATGGATTTCTAGATAAAGCTCCGCACATTCTTCTCCGTAATGGTGGCTAGAGCCTCAGCTTCTACCCACTTTGTGAAATAATCTATGCCTACTACCAGGAACTTCAGCTGCCGCATAGCCGTTGGGAATGGACCCATAATGTCTAGTCCCCATTGAGCAAAAGGCCATGGGGTTGTCATGGGAGTTAGCTCTATGGGTGGCTGTTTGGCGACGTTGCTGAACCTTTGGCATCGGTCGCAGGCTTTGACGTAGGCTTGGGCGTCTTTCTGCATGGTGGGCCAGTAATACCCCGCCCGAATCAACTTGTGTGCCAGTGATCGAGATCCCGAGTGGTTTCCACAGACTCCCTCGTGGACTTCCCTCATGACATAGTCGGCTTCTCCGAGGCCCAAACACCTCAGGTACGGGCGAGAGAAGCCCCTTTTGTATAGGACGTCCTTCATTAATACGAACCTTGCGGCTCGGACCTTGAGCTTTCTGGCGGCTTCTCTTTCGTCTGGCAAGGCGCCATCCTTTAGGTAGGAGACTAGCAGCGTGGTCCAATTGCCTTCGGAGCCTATTTCCTGCACACTGACAAGGTCTATTAATGGCGTCATTTGCACAAAGGAAAGCACATTGTCGGGGGTGGCCACGTGTTCTGAAGAGGCGGCTTTGGCAAGACGGTCGGCTTGCTCATTTTCTTCTCTAGGTATTTGGATCACTTCTGTGTTTAGCTCATTCACTCTTTTCTTCGCTTGATCGAGATACCTTCTCATTTTGTCGCCTCTACACTCGTAGTCTCCGGTTACTTGGTTAACGACGACCTGGGAGTCGCAGTAGGCTGCTACTTTTGTGGCCCCTGTTGCTTTGGCGAGGTCGATCCCAGCTATCAATGCTTCGTATTCCGCCTCATTATTAGTGGTGGGGAAATCTAAGCGAATCATGCATTCGATCTGATCTCCCTCAGGGGAGCGATGTACGACACCTATCCCTCCGGCCCGCTTGGTTGACGATCCGTCCGAATGCAAGGTCCATGAAGGGTGTTCGTCTGCCCCCTGGTCTTCCCCGCTGGTGAATTCGGCAATAAAATCAGCGACAGCCTGCCCCTTGACGGTGGTGCGGGGGCTATACCTGATGTCGAACTCAGTCAATTTGATCGCCCATAGGGCTAGGCGACCGGCTGCTTTGGGGTTGTGCATCGCTCGTCGTAGGGGTTTGTCGGTTAAGACAACTATCGTATGAGCTTGGAAGTACGGCTTAAGCTTGCGGGCCGCAGTGATTAAGGCGAAGGCGAGCTTCTCCATGGGTGGGTACCTTTCTTCTGCCCCGCGGAACGCCCGACTGGCGTAATACACAGGCCTTTGGACCTTGTCTTCCTCTCTGACCAAGGCCGCGCTGACTGCTGCCGGGGAGACGGCCAGGTAAAGGAAGAGCTCTTCCCCTGGTTGCGAGGGACTCAGCAGCGGTGGTGAAGAGAGGTAGGCCTTCAGATCTTCGAACGCCTTTTGGCACTCGCCCATCCACTTGAAAGACTTCTTCAGCGTGCGGAAGAAGGGCAGGCACTTATCTGTCGCCATACAAACCTGTTCAGGGCGGCCACTCTCCCATTCAAGCTTTGTACCTCCTTCATGTTCTTCGGGGGGGCCATCTCCATTATGGCTCGAATCTTGTCTGGGTTGGCCTCGATGCCCCTTTGAGACACCATAAAGCCTAGGAATTTTCCCGCCGCCACTCCAAACGCGCACTTTGCCGGGTTGAGCTTCATGTTGTAGAAACGGAGTGTGTCAAATGTTTCTTCGAGGTCCTTTAGGTGGTCTTCCTTCCTTCTGCTTTTTACCAACATGTCATCGACATATACTTGAACATTCCTCCCTATTTGGTTGGCGAACATTTTGTTCATGAGTCTCTGATATGTGGCGCCCGCATTTTTCAGTCCGAATGACATCACCTTGTAACAGAAGAGACCCTGGCTGGTGACAAATGAGGTCTTCTCTTGATCAGCCACGTCCATCTGGATCTGATTGTACCCTGAGAAGGCATCCATGAAGCTCAGTAGCTGGTGTCGGGCTGTAGAGTCAACCAATGTGTCGACTCGCGGGAAGGGGTAGCTATCTTTGGGGCATGCCTTGTTCAGGTCTGTGAAGTCAACACATATGCGCCACTTCCCACTAGCCTTCTTGACCATCACCATATTGGCTAACCAATCGGGATAGTACACTTCTCAGATGAAATACGCTTCTCGTAGCTTGCCGACTTCTTCTACCACTGCCCGGTCTCGTTTCGGGGCAAACACCCGCTTCTTCTGACGGACGGGTCGGAAAGTGGGCGACACGTTCAGCTTGTGCACCATGACTGAAGGGTCAATTCCCGGCATGTCTTCGTGACTTCAGGCGAACACATCCTGGTTTTTTCGGAGGAAAGCCACGAGTGCCTGGCGAGCCGAAGGGTTGGTGAGAGCGCCGATCCTGGTGGTCCTGTCTGGCCTGGACTCGTCGAGTGCTATCTCCTCGAGCTCCTCTGCGGGTTCTGCCCCCACCCGCTGCTCTATGTTCATTGCTTGCAAGTGGCTGTCCGCTTCCACCATTGCTACATAGCATTCTCGTGCGGCCACCTGGTCTCGCCATAACTTCCCCACACCATCCTCGGTGGGGAACTTGAGCATCAGTTGGTAGGTCGACGTTACGGCCTTCTAGGCATTGAGGGTGGGCCGTCTTATGATAGCGTTGTAGGCGGACGAGCAGTCGACGACGAGGAAGGTAACATCCTTGGTGACCTGCCGGTGATACTCCCCAATTGTGACCGGCAAGGTGAGGGCGCCGAGGGGGTGCACTCTCGTCCCTCCGAACCCAATGAGTGGAACGTTGGTAGGTACCAGGCGTTCCTTGCCGATCCGCATCTGTTGAAACGCCGGGTAATAGAGGATGTCTGGGGAGCTACCATTGTCAATCAAGACCCTGTACGTGTTATAGTCTCCCAGCCGGATGTTGACAACAAGGGCGTCATCGTGCGGATGATGAAGAAGTTGGGCATTTTCTTCTGTGAACTCAATAGTGGGGCCGCTGACACGCGGCCTCTTCTGTGTCACGCTCGCAGCTTGGACGTTCTGCACTGCTCTGAGATAGGCTTTTCGAGCTTTCTTCGTTGAACCGACGGCTACCGTACTCCCGATAATCATCCTTATGTCTCCTATGGGCGGCCTAGGGCGCTCATTGTCCCGGCGGGGGGCTTGTTCTTGTTGAGGCATTTCTGTCCTTTCTCGGCTGACGAACCTTTGCAGCTTTTCCTGCTTGATCAGGGCCTCGATTTGCTGCTTCAAGTCGTAACAGTCGGAGGTGTCGTGGCTGTGATCTCGGTGGAAGCGGCAGTACTTGTCTTTGGGTCGTCTATCAGGATTTTCCTTCAGCTTTCCCGGAAATGTCAAGGACCCTTCGTCTTTGATTTGCATCAAGACTTGGTTGACCGGGGCCGTCAGCGGGATGAAGCTTGTGAACTTGCCGGCAGGGGGCTTCGGGCGCCTGTTGTCTCGGCCTTCCCCTGTCCGAGATGTCTTCCGCCCCTTATCCTGCCGTAGGTCCTCCTGTCTTTCGCGCCTCTTGGGAGGCCTCTCTTCCCGGGCCCATAATGCATCTTCCGCATTCATGTGCTTCGTTGCCCTGTTAAATACATCCGACATCGTCTTCGAGTCATTCTTGTATAGAGAGAACAAGAATTTACCCTCCTTCAGCCCGTTGGTGAACGCGACAACCTGTATTTTATCGTCCGCTTCATCGATCGAAAGTGCCTCTTTGTTGAAGCAGGCTATGTAGGACCTGAGCGTCTCATCCTCCCACTGCCTAATGTTCGTCAAGCACGCGGCGGATTTTTTATATCTGTGCCCCCCGATGAAATGTGTAGCGAACTGAGCACTCAACTCCCTGAAGGAACCGATAGAGCCGGGCGTCAGCCTGCCGAACCAGGTCCTTGCGGAGCCTTTTAGCGTCGCCGGGAAGGCCCGGCACATAATTTCGTTCGGTACGCCGTGCAAGTGCATCAATGTCTTGAAGGATTCCAAGTGGTCTAGTGGATCCTTGGAAACGTCGTAGCTTTCTATCTGGGGCATGCGGAACTTTGGCGGTGTGGGGAACAAAATGACGGGTGCGGTGAAGGGAGAGTCTGTGCGGTGGACGAGGTCGTCGAGGTCATTGGACACTCGTCCTTTGAGGGCGTTCATCATAAAGTCCATACGCTCCTTCATCCACCGCATCTCATCGGCAACGCTAGGCGGAACGTTGTCGGCGGCCGACGAACAGCTCGTCCCTTGCCCTTCAGGTTGGCTCAATGCGTTGCTTCCTTCTGGGCCTCCATGATCCCTCTCGTGGGCGCTGTTTTCCTCATTTTCTCCCTGGTTGTCAACTGTCGCGTTCCTCCGCAATAGCTGTTCTTCCAAATCATTGTTACGTTTTGTGAGGCGTTCCACCGCGGCCGCCAGAGTCTGGACTTGTCTCTCGAGGGCCGTGGTGCGTTGTTCGTTGCCTTGATCGTTCATGGTGGTAACCCTTGAACGCGTGAGTACCATGCAACTCTTTGTCCGGAAAGCACAGAACACAGCCTACGTACGTGTGCTTTCCCACAGACGGCGCCAACTGATGATGCCAAGAATCAACTCAGTAAGCCTCAGGGTCTTCGCGCGTTCCGGGTAAACCTGCACGAGTGAAAAGAACCTCAAAGGGGAAGTACCGGTGTGGTACTGGCCAACGACCCTCCGATGGTTAAGTTAGTATTGCTCACAACTCTAGAGTGCTAGAGTTGGGGTAGAAGCATGCGTACCTTTGTTCATGAGGGTCGAGGGTATTTATAGTGGTGTAGAGTTGGGGCTTTTGGCGTGTCCAAGGAGATAACCTCTGATCGGAACCATACCCTAATGCGTGTTTTTTACGGAATCCTTTCCTCACCGGAGCTATTCCCTATTGCGTGGAGTGCAAGATATCTGTTCAAGTAGCAGCGTACTCAACAAGATTCTTCCCCTCATGGGAGCGGGCAAGACAAGACTCATGTCGATGCCATCAGCTTTCTCCCATCACTCACCCATCTCGTCGGCGCACCCAAGTCACCCCGTCGGGACGTGCTCGGTGTAGGCCTTGGGTGACGGGAACGAAGATGTCGGCGCCCATTATCATGCCGTCGGTCTCATGAGGCCGACGGCACCTTCCAGCTGACCCCCATCATTACCCTCCCAGAAGGCATAAGCAGACGTGAGAGATTACATTCGCTTCATATTCCAATTTGGGAAATTCCTAGGCTTCCACGAAGTTTAAGATATTTAATAGCTGTATCAGAGAATTGTCCTCCTCCGCTGAGTTCAAAATCAATCTTTCATCGGGTATCTCTCTTAAACTTAAACTTATTTAGAAACAGTTTTTGTTACCTTCCAAATACTACATGACTTGATTTGCTAAGATGTAATTTGATGAATTCGTTACTTGCATGCAGTTTTGAGAATTGATAGGGGTTCCACCATGAATTGATAGGGAGTACCCATTAACAAGCCACATGTTAATGGGTACTCCCTCGTCTACTACAATATCCCGTGCAAGTGCTTTCCCATTTGGCAAATATGTCAACAATGAGATTCCAAGTTGTTTCAACCATCAAAGGAATGGAAATTTAATATCATTCTTAATTGGTCCGGAATTTCCAACAATTGCTCTCTGTGTTGCTTTTGAGCCACCAACTTTTTGGAGTTTTCATTGTCATGCCATCATTTCCATCAATGGTAGTAAACAAACGACCAAAAACATAATGATTGGAAAGGAATTATGTTATGAGAGAGTGTGTCTTTCTTGTAGCTCATTGCAGGAACTATTTGAGGGCTGCAATCTTGGTGATGAGAATCTTGTTGAGATCTTCTGTGAAACCTCTTCTCTTTCTATTTGTAAATATTCTCCTAATATTAAATGGATAGGAGTCCATGTACAATGCATTTGTCCTCAACCTCAAAAATCCATTATCTTCTATGACAACTATTGTATCCAACCCCGAGGCCGTCGAATTTCAAAGAGAAATGTACACCAACAGCTTAGACCATCTCTTCTCAAAGGTCCAAATTTTATCCTGCGTAGACTGTACAATACCCAGTACCGTAGTACCCTGTGGCCAACCCCAAGTACTTCTCTTCAACCTTTAATAAAAGCATAAAAAATCAGCAACAAAAAAAGACCCTTAGTAGCAAGGTGCCGCAAATGTTTGTGTGGAGCTCAAACCCGTTGTCGATTTCCCAAGGAGGTTGGCTCCACGTATTCAGCAGGAACAGTTTCAGTGCCTTCGAGCAATTTGGAAAGTCGGATTATCTCAAGTGCTATGAATGGTGGCGGGTCATCCTCGGTTTCTAATTCAGGGCTTTCAATGGATGTGAAAAATGGGTCTGACTTTGGCTTAGAATTTGACTCAACCATTGGTGATCATTATCCACAGTTAAAGAGAAGGAGAACCTCTTGATCAAATTTCGAAGAAACATGGCAAGGTACTGTTATTACATTGAAACTGTTTTCCTTTGTATGTCTTTGTCCGATACTTTTGCGGTTGCTATTACATTGAAACATTCAGAACATACCTCACTGGTTATAATTTCTTTGATTGCTTAACCTAAAGTTGAAATGCAACAATTCTGTTTCTGGTATGATTTGGGTTTGTTTTCTTCAATATGGTCAATAGCTTGAAGTCAATGTATGTGGAGCACTGGAGCTCTATCTGGCCATCTCCCTTTTTTTCCTCACTACCCGAAAAGTAGGAAAAAAAAGAAAAAGAAAATTTAATTCGAGAATTTGATTTAATTGTTTAAAAACTTACAGGTTGGCACACCCTGGAGGACCATTGATGATGAACAAGGCAGCGGCATTGGTGAAATTTATAGAAAATGTTAATGATTGACACACCCTGGAGGATTATTGTGATTAAAGAAAAAAGAAAAAAGAGAAAAAGAAAAAGGTTTCTGTTTAAGGTGTTTGCCTTAGAACTCATTGCTAGACCCTTTCTTTGGTGGATATTGGTGATATCATGCTATTCAAGAATTGAATATAGGTGTGTTTTTATATCATGTCATAATTTTGTATTTCTCATTGGCATTAAAATGTTGATATTAGTATTATGCTTATATTGATCCTGCCGTGGGTAGTGATAAATTTGGTTATGCAAAAGATTTATTTATTTATTTATTATTATTCTAGAAAGCATGCTTAAAACAAACAAGATAGAGTCATAAGCTACCAAACACCTCCCCACCACTCCCCATCCCATCTCTTATTACGAGTCATGTCAAACATAGATGGGCTCTTTTCCCACAAGAGTTTAATATATTTTGAAGAGATACTGCCTTTTAGTGTCTCCAAAATCTATACTAATGGCCAGTCAACCATGGTCTGCTTTGCACAAGGATCAGTAATATTTTATAGTTTATTGTAAACTAAGCCAATTTTGACATAACTAGTACCTAATGATAATGCATGTTTTGCAAACTTGTCTTTATTATGGGAAAAATTAACATTTTAAATCCCTGGCCCAATTACACAAAAAACAAAAAGGTAAAAGAAAAGTGTTACAGAGAAATGAGTACAGGGTATTTGGCTTTGCAAATTCATGATTGATTGGACTGGTCTTAATGTTCTTTTTTCCTTTCTGATTGTTTCTGGAAGTAATTGTAATTTTTTTAAATTTGTTGCTTTATTAACTAGATAAGATCTAAAAGCAGTATGACTGATTTAAATTATATTGGTTATGTTTTACCGTGTGGTGATGTGTATTTCAAGAAGCATCATCTGCTATTAATGAAAAAAAGCTAATCACCAATTAGGTATTACAATGAATAGCCTGGTCCCAGCAAGTTAAGTGCATTCAAGTAAAGAGAACTTTGAAATGTTTTGATGAATGAATAGTTATCTCCATAATAAGATTATTGGGACCCAATAGATTTATCATTCCCGATAGTGAATGTCTGAGAATGAGCTCGACATCAACAATGGATCATTACCTCATTGATTTGTCATGAAAAGAGGTACTCGGAGGGAATAAAGTAGGTCATGGACTCGTTGCCAAAGCTTGAACTGAAATGGTCAAGATGTTCAATGGGATTGAAATGGCCAAGATGCTCTCAGGCATAGATACAAACATCTGAGAAGGCAATATAATGACTTAAAGGTTCTTCAATAGAGTGGGTTATCTTGGGTTGAAACAGGAGAAATGGTAACCACTGAGATTATGTCTAGGATTCTTATACCAAGGTGAATCATCAATTATCCACTCTTGTATCTTTAGATTATTTTGTTGCTCTATTGCACTGCTTATATATAATAGAATAATCCAGGTGCATCTTGACGCTTGGTCTCATAGAAATTAATCTGTTCCAAGTTGTTACAAATTGCTGTTATATATGTTGAAGGGATTTCTAATGAAGATGCAGAATTTCTTCATGCAATGCAGATTTAACAATGAAGACCCCAATTTGATGATTGGTATATTTTCTGTTTCAGAATTGAGAGCTTCCCAAATAATTCAAAGAATATTATTTCCTGCATATATATTCGTATTTCATTGTGTTGTTCCTTAACTTACTATAATAACGTTCTTTCATTTGCATTTTGTCATTTTCTGTCGTTACTGTCCAAAGTCTGATGTTATAGAACTGATAATTATGCTTATTTCTGCTTGATTAATGGAAATCCAGCTTCTGTTGGAGGGTATAACCAAGTGGTTCAAGATATTGGTTGCATGTAATGGTGCCAGTGAGATTTTCTTTTCACAAGCCTATAACAGGCTGCAGCATTTGGTGAGATTTTCCCATATTTACTCTTTTTTAGAATTCTTCTGAAGGTGTAAAATTGCATTTTACTTACATAAGTTTCAAATTAAGATCTCATGAATAAATATACCATAATAGAACTCCCAAATTTCAAATATTGTTTTTGATATATGGAAATGGCAACACCAATGAAAGGCAAAATTACTAAAGTCACTCACTGGAAATTGAGGACTATGAGCTGGGACTAATGATCTCTTTCTCTCTCTCTCTCTCTCTCTCTCTCTCTCTCTCTCTCTCTCTCTCTCTCTCAACACTACCTATAGGTTGAAAGGATTGGTTCATTCAATTTATGACTTGATAGAAGTTTTATGACATCTGCATAATTATAGATGAAGGCTATGCGAAAACTATACTAGCATAAGTTAATGTAAAAACTTTGACTAATTAGTGTTGTCATAAGTTTTAATTCACCATAATGCAATTATTGCATTTAGTTTTCCTGAAAGTGTCGTATAAAAACTTTGAAATCTCCCCATTTCAACTAATGTTGGAGATTGATTCTGTTAAACTATATGAAACAATATAATTGTTCCATTTTTGCTTTGGTGGCCTTTAGAAAAAATTCTTGCATGTAATGGGAGTTATTTTGAAGTTGTATGTGAAGAGGATGACCAATATTTGCTAGTAGTGATTCTCATGGACTGTTACCATATTAACCTTGAGTTAGAGCAGTTGCACAGAAGGAATAAGATTGGTCCTACATGCAATGCTCAAGCTTTGTCCTGGATGGTTGCATCATGCAGTTGAAGATTTGGCATTATGGGTGGCAAAGATGTACTAGAAGATCAAATTCTTAGCTTAATGAAGATTACATGGAAATAAAGGATCTCCCCATTCGGAATGGCTTCACTGGTGATGAAATTTGCCAAACAGTGACCACTGATGATATCTTTGGATAACTTATATCAAGGTGCAGTGCTTTCTCATCAGTAATGTTGCTAGGATAAAGGATTTTCCTTTTTCATTTCCTCTGGCTGTCATTAAAGAGTACCACACAGCACAGATGTGCACATGCACACGCACACTCTTCCTTTTTCACATATATTTTTTCCCTTGATGAAATGATGTTAATACTGTCGTCATGAACTAAATAAAATGTTACTGGGTTACATAGGTTTTTAACACTGTCATCATGAAGTAAATAAAATGTTAATAGGTAACACAGGTTGTAGAACATAATTCATATTTATCAGTGAACATTGAACGGGATAATTTTTTAGTGGCTCTCATTAAAAAAATGACATTTTGAATGAGAGTCCAGATGGAGTTTTATACAAAGAATGGATCTGATTTGTGCTTGATTTATGGTAATGAAAGTTGGAATGATAGATCAAGTTGTTTGGACATAAAATTAGAGATCAACAATAATGCTCTTTGGATGGGGATTGATTGTAATTGGGAATATACAATATCCAGCTCAGGAGTCTCAAAATCTTCTCAGAGAAAAATAAAAATTCTACAACTTTGTAAGCTCAAACATGTTCTCAAAAAGTTCAGAGAACCATCAAGGAGTAGTTGAGGAGAGGCCATGTGTAGTCAAAATATATGTGAGTATTGAGGAGTTGGGAAGCTTGCTGGTTGGTGTAACCCTAGATGGCAGAAAGTTGTAATGCACTGTCTAAAGAGTGTTTTACTTAAGCACTCTTAACTTATAAATTGCAAAAAAAGGAAAAAAGAAAAGATAGAA
The DNA here is from genome assembly GCA_033629205.1 of Lithocarpus polystachyus. Taxonomy (NCBI): domain Eukaryota; kingdom Viridiplantae; phylum Streptophyta; class Magnoliopsida; order Fagales; family Fagaceae; genus Lithocarpus; species Lithocarpus polystachyus. Next base: position 37,419,976 of record CM066172.1, read on the forward strand.
AGCTCTACGCAATCTGTCCTGATGCTCTCTATGTCTCTGTTTTATAGGTACTCAGTGCTTTTGAACAACTCAGGCTTTGCAACCTCATGATGACAGACCAGAGAGGCCTGCTAAGAGTGTGCACAGCTCCTGATAGTTGACAATTTTTGATCACTGCTAAAGGGTTTTGGCAAGCTTCTTTCGAGATGGAGAGGTGGCCGGGGTGGCATGCCAGCTTTTGTGGTCAAATCACAAGTACGGAAAAGAAAAAGACTGCTACGATATTTGGCTATCGTTTTTTTTTTTTTTCCTCTCTGAGAGCTAAGCCTAAAGGATTTTCTTAACTTGTCCTCTTGATTGCAAGTCAGATATTGGAGGATGCAAGTGTTATTTGCTGAAGAAGAGAAGGCTACCTTGAAGTTTAGAAGTGATAATGGAAGACACTTCTGACTACCTTAAGCAGGGGCTGCAAGTGTTATTTGGTATCCATGACAAGTATTAACTGAGGCTAGGGTTCTTCGTTGTACCAGCCCTTTTTGTTGTATCAATAGAAAAATAAATTTAAAAAAAATTAATTGTATGTCCATTCTAGTTAATATAGCTTTTTAGGTGGGTTTGGGCTTATGATTATAAACTTCAACCCATGAAGATAAAAACCACCTTTTCTCCCTTCTAACACATTATTTGACAGTAATTTACTCAAGGTGGATTTTGACTTACGCTTTATCTATTTACACATCATTATAAACTTGGTAGAAATTTTGTTTTTAATTTTAATGTTGTCAGAAAAAAATCAAATACTTGAATATGAATTGGGTTTTGTTCTCTAAATCAGTTGTTTACTTATGCCTCTATTTAGCACAGTGCTTCCATAGCAAAACCTCTTTAGGGTTTTTCTGCTTTTTTTCCTCTTTTGAATTTGGTGGGCTTGACTACAACACAAATTGTTTAGTTCTGTGTTGTAATCTTGTAGTGTGATTACAATAGAGAGGATTGGTTAATTAGCTTGGTTAATTGAATTACAAATGGTAGAAAACAAAATGATGCTTTTATTTTCTCACAAAAGTTGAGTGTGTGTGTTTGTCTGTCTGTGTGTACAAACATGCATAATTAATTATTTAGAAATAGCACACATTCCATAAAATAGAGCCATTTTAAAATCTTCTGTCTTACTTTAGAAAATAAATTGATCCAGAAATTGTTGAAGCCTTTGAATTAATATAAAATCTGGACCTATCAAGTAGGGGATGTTGAGTAGTGGAGAAATTAGAACGTTCAATTGTCTGTATACTTGATGCTAATGCAAGGGAAAAAGAAGGTTCTTTGACAAGGACAAGATGGAAAAAGACCAAATATGATTTTCTGGATCAAAAGCACAAAAACATAGGGTAGAATTGTTGTCTTCTATGTATGAGGGTCATGAAAATAATGCAATGTTGGTCAACATAAGAACTAGGGCAAAACACAACTAAGATACTGGCCTGCAAAATGAATTGTAAAATCTAATATTTTGAATGGTTCAAGAAAAGTTAGAAGTTTTATAGTGAAGATTTTTTTTTTTCATAGATTTGAGGTTTACCTAGATATTTTCTTGCTCCAGGATATAACAAGGTTGACTTGATGGATGGAAGAGATGTTTAGACTTGAAGAGAGTTGACACTTGGAACTTTAGAAGTAGGTAGCTGTCTCATGCAGTGGACCACGTGGAACAATGTTAATCAACATAGCTAATTGCCAATTTGGAAGAGCTGGTAAAACAAGCAGTACATGTCAAAATATATATGTAATCGTAGGAACTGATCAACTTATTGGCATTGAATGACATTAGGGTCTCCAGATCAGTAACCTAGTGTAGTTATTTTGTTTACTAATGTTATCTGCCTGCTTTTGTAAAACATGTTTTGTAACCTATGATGATTGATAGACTAGGTTAATGAAATGAGGGTCAACATGTAAAACACTAGTTTCTTTGTTTAGCTTGATGCATATGGCCCTTCTCTAACAGCATTTCCCAAATCCCTCCATAAAAACCCAAAAAGAAAAAGCAACAGAAAAATGTGATAAAAGAAAATGCTTGCAATCTGGAACTAGAACTTTATACATCATTATAACTTCTGATCTCTTTGCACTGGGAGACATAATGAAAGCCTATGTTCAGGTTCACTTATAGATTATATATATATATATATATATATAAATGGATATAGAATCCATGTTGAAGTTACTATTTTTTAATTTCTACAAGAATCAATTGTGAGTTGAGTTCTTCTAAAAAAGAAAGAAAATTGTGAGTGGAGTTCTTCAAATTGTGTTGGCCTATTTTTCTTAAATTGCACACAAGAGTGTCACACTCAAATTTCCTCAAACCACATCTTCATAAAGGAGCAGATTCTATGCATCATCCAATATTGCTTTTTGCCACCTTTCCCTTTTTATAAGTCTGCAGTTATGTTGGTTGGCTTATTTATTCATATTTCAATCCTTATCCTATATACAGGGACAGCCATTACTATCAAATTCAATATTTTGTAAGCTCAACTGATAAATGGTCCAATTGATTTCTGTAGTGGGTTAAAAATGAAGAAATGTCAAGATAACCCAATAAAATGAATTTCTTTACTATTGATGCTAAATCACTAGTAAATGGTTTGGTGTTGGTAGTTGGGCGCCATAAATTATTCCTTAGGCAATATGATCCTTTGGTGGGGAGTTCACCCCATTCCACATTTTCCTTTATTCCAAGGATGGTTTATGTTGTTGTCATATTTCATTAATTTTCTCATATTTCTATGTGACAAATTTTGCTTCTTTTTTTTTTTAAATGATATATGGTAATGGAAATTTAAAGAAATGTAACAAGTTTCAAACACCTTGATTGACACCCCAAAAGTTGTACCAAAGTACAGTTCCTTTGATGCACTACATCGGGTTATCAATTTAATTCCATGTGGAATAGATGATATCGTTTATGTTGTATTTATTAATATAGACACGTGTTTGAATTTATTAGGGAATCTAATGTATCTACCTAAGAAACAATACTTACAAATGATGCTATTATTTTAAGATATGGGTGGAAATAATTTGATGTGGACTAGTTTTGTTCTTTTTCCCAAACATTTTATGTTATTCCAATAAGATTTTAATGTTAAAAAAGGTTACTAACATGTGTGTCTCCTACAATGCAACAAATCTAACTAACTGTTATATATCTTACAAATCAAGTCACCACAAGCATATATAAAGTAGAATTTTTACAAGATATAAATATATAATCCCTGAAATCAAAATGTAAAAACTAAGGCCAAATTGCAAAAAGACCTCTTGGGATTTGAGTGAATTGCAAAAAGACACCTTGTACATTCAATTTCAAGTTATTAATCCTTAGGCAAAAATTAGGATAGGGCCAATGGAAGTTGTATGATTGCATTAGGACAACTTAAAATGCTTAAGATAGTGATTATCATTCTATCAAAAGCAACAAAAAAAGGGTGATTATCATGATTGATATAGGAATGTAATGGTGGGATACGTAGGTGATATGGTAAAATGATAGTCTGCCAATAAGATTTCCAAGAGGTTAAAGCCCCGTTTGGTAACGGCGTTTAAACAAGGAAAATTATTGTTTAAAACACCACAACACGTATTTTCACATACTTTTTCACCCACACGTATTTTCACAAAATTTAAACAACGTTATTAGAAATCTCTTACCAAATCAAAGGTACATAACATAAATAATAATTTTCATAAAAAAAAAAAACATAACTAATATTTCATGTGTGTTTTGTATTTTAAGATAACAAATAATAATTTTTTTTATAAGAACAAATAATAATTTTAGTACTTTATAAATACAGTAAACACAAAATTATTTTCATATTTTAATGGAAAATTTCCTTGGAAAACACAATTGAAATAGGTCACCAAAGACATCAAGATCCTCAATTATTGTATATATATTTTTTCAAAATGCCTATTGAATTTTGTATAATAATTTGGTTGTATGTTATTTTGGTTGTATTTTTTTTTTTATATTCCTAATTAGTTTTGAAACTTGAATGGAAAATTTAATAAACCCTGAATTGAGTTAAGTGTAAAACTTCGGAAACACAAAAACAAAGCATCAATATTATTTTTTCCTTTTTCAAATTCTATTTTTTGTATTTTTATTGTTGGGAAAATTGGCTCCATTCCTTTCATTGTAAATTCGTTCATGGGCCACGATGGATACTGAAATTTCTATTGGGTCATGTCGACCATTTATTGGGCCATTTCACATTCAGCCATTATCCTTAGGAATTTTTTCAACTTTTATGACATCGATCAAGGCATTCAATTTCAATTCTACTTTATTAAAAAAAGAAAAAGAAAGTTATCTTCTCAATTTCAGATTTTCTCATGAATTCAATCCCCATTATCCCCATTATTGGCATTATAAGTCACCGAGTATGTATAATGTATTTAGTGATTAGTATTGTCCTTTTATTTCATTTGATAAATTATATTTTATTCCTTCCTTGGAATCGTATCAAATTGTTGCAAAACTTTGAGTTATTAAAAAAAACAAAGCATGATATTCTCCTTTAGTTTTTCTTGTCTTGCCTGAACATAGGCTTGAGTTGTTAACACATTGAAAAAGGCATGGGAAGGCAAGTATATGAATAAAATTATTTTTGACGTTTCATTCATCAAGTTAAGATGTAGATGCTGTGGGTTCTGCTGGAAGTTTAAAATAGATCTTGTTCTTTATCAAAATGTGAATCACTTTATTTTATTGTTCCTTGTAGTTCGAAGTGAGTCTATACCTATTTTAATTATATAGGACAATAAATTTCGATGGTAATGACCTCTGATTATTTGTATGCGGATTAAGTGGCATCCATGTTTGACTTAGGTTATTTGTGGGTTTTGTGTAGTTCTCAATATAATGGTATTTATGTAACATCAAAATGTGTCAGATTTCGGCAAGGCTTATTTGCTAGAACATGACTTACCATAAAAATGGAAAAAAAAATGGGAGGCTTATTAGGGCGTGAGAAGATAATTAGAGGTATGTAGTATATTCTGGTGCATTTGTTATTCAGGTGGCACTAAGAATGAAAGACTGTTGTGAAATCATATTCACAAATGCCGCGGATATGTTTGTTAGTATTTATGCAATCATATATGCATTTTTTTTTATGACTTTGCTAAATGTTCCTAAATTGTTTTTTGTGATCTATGCTTGATTTATGGTAATGAAAGTTGGAATGTTAGACCAAGTTGTTTGAACATAAAAATGGAGATTAATGATAATTAAAGATGATTGGGATAAAATCTCCCACCAGACGACGGTAGGCCACACTCGCCGACGGTTAGATCTGTGACGGCTGAAATACCCGACGGACGTCAGAGCTCGACGACCCCAATCCTAGGGGGGCGACGGGAGAAGGCAGACGGGTGCTGGTATCGGGCACTGAGACCAGTCTTGCCACGTGCGCTTCGCTGGAAAGAGTGAATCTTGTCGTGTACGCTGCTTAGCCAGATATCTTGCGAAGCACGCCTCCCACCCCCAAGAAGGGAATCGTGCCCAACACGCTTGGCTACCCCAGAAGAGTCTTGCGTCCCACGCTACTCGAGGGCAATTTCGGTACAACGATGTCTTCTCCAGCACGCCTTGTCCAAAGGCCATTACCACTACTATAAATACCGCCACATCCTCCAAAAATCGAGGTACGTATACTAAGACCCGACTCTGGCACTCTGGAGTTGTGTAAAATTCTAACTTAACCATCGGAGGGTCGCTGGCCGGTACCACACCGGTACTTCCCTTTGAGGTTTTTCCTACTTGTGCAGGACCGTCCGGAACGTGCGCAAACCTTGCAGCTCACTGGTTTGATTCTTGACATCATCAGTTGGCGCCGTCTGTGGGAAACGCGCACTAGTTTCTGTCACGTGTTTCCCGGACTAAGGGTTGCATGGTACTCACGCGTTCAAGGACGACCACCATGAACGACCAAGGCAACGAACAACGCACCACGGCCCTCGAAAGGCAAGTCCAGACTCTGGCGGCCGCAGTGGAACGTCTCACGAAGCACAACAATGACTTGGAAGAGCAGCTATTGCAAAGGAATGCGACGGGTGACAATCAGGGAGAGAATCAGGAGGAGAGCAGTGCCGAGGAGAGGGACCGTGAAGGTCCTGAGGGAAGCCATGCATTGAGCTGGCCCGAAGGACAACAGCCAAACCATCCGTCGGGAGATGGCCACGCCCAGTCTGGCATGGCCGCAGAAATGCGAATGATGAAGGAACGCATGGACTTCATGATGAACGCCCTCAAAGGGCGAGTATCTAGCGACCTCGACGACCTCGTTCACCGCACGGACTCTCCATTTACAACACCTGTCATCATGTTCCCTACACCACCGAAGTTCCGCATGCCCCAGGTGGAAAGCTACGACGGGTCCAAGGATCCGTTGGACCACTTGGAAACTTTCAAGACGTTGATGCACCTGCATGGCGCGCCAGACGAAATCATGTGCAAGGCCTTCCCCGCAACGCTGAAAGGCTCTGCAAGGACCTGGTTTGGCAGGCTGACGCCCGGTTCCGTCGGCACCTTCAAGGAGCTAAGCGCTTTATTTGCCTCCCAATTTATCGGAGGACACCGTCACAAGAGATCTACCGCGTGCCTGATGAACATTAAGCAACGGGAGGATGAAACACTGAGATCCTACATAGCCCGCTTCAATAGAGAAGCGTTGACAATTGACGAAGCGGACGACCGGATACAAGTGGCCGCGTTCACAAACGGGCTGCGGAAGGGTAAATTCCTATTCTCTTTGTACAAGAATGACCCGAAGACAATGTCAGATGTGTTTTACAGGGCAACGAAGTACATGAACGCGGAAGATGCGTTACTGGCAAGAGAAGAGAAGCCCCCCAGGAAGAGAGAAAGGCAAGAAGACACCCGACAGGACAAAGGGCCGAAGGCACCTCGGACAGGGGAGATCCGAGACAGCAGGCACCCGAAGCACAATGCCGGGAAATTCACGAGCTATACCCCATTGACGGCCCCGGTTGATCAGGTTTTGATGCAGATCAAAGACGACGGGTCCTTGACGTTTCCGGGAAAGATGAAATCGGATCTGGACAAACGACCAAAAGACAAGTATTGCCGCTTCCACCGGGATCACGGACATGATACCGCTGACTGCTACGATTTAAAGCAACAGATCGAAACCTTGATTAGGCAGGGGAAGCTGTAGAGGTTCGTCAACAGGGAAAAGGCCGAAACGCCTCGGCAGGGACAGCCCCCTTACCGAGACAATGAGCGTCCCAGACCACCCATAGGGGATATAAGGGTGATTGTGGGTGGCACACCAGTCGCCGGTTTTACAAAGAAGGCTCTGAAGTCCCACCTCAGGGCGGTCCAAAATGTTCAGACAGCGAGCCCCGTCCAGAAGAAGCCGAGAACAAGCAGCCCCACTATGGAGTTCACAGAAGAGGATGCCCAACACCTCCACCACCCGCACGACGACGCCCTTGTCATCAGTATCCGGATAGGGGACTACAACACCTACCGGGTCCTGATTGACAACGGGAGCTCCGCAGATATTCTCTACTATCCCGCGTTCCAGCAGATGCGGATTGACAAAGAACGCTTGGTCCTTACCAAGGCACCACTCACAGGTTTCGGGGGGACCAGAGTATATCCCCTCGGCTCGATCACATTGCCCGTCACTGTCGGGGAGTACCCTCGGCAGCTCACTAGGGACGTCACCTTCCTAGTCGTCGACTGCTCCTCAGCATACAACGCAATCATAGGGCGACCAACCCTCAACGCCTGGAAGGCCGCCACCTCGACCTATGCCTTAAAGGTCAAGTTCCCTACAGAGTACGGGGTAGGAGAACTATGGGGAGACCAAGTGGCCGCACGAGAATGCTATGTGGCAATGATAGAGATGAACGGCCAGCTACAGACGATGAACATAGAGCAGAGGACGGGGGCAGAGCCTGTGGAAGAACTCGAAGAGATAATCCTCGACGAGTCCAAGCCTGAGAGAACCACCAGGATCGGTGCCCTCAGTAGTCCGGCGACCCGCCAGGCACTCACGACCTTCCTCAAGGAAAATCAGGACGTATTCGCCTGGAGCCACGAGGACATGCCGGGGATCGATCCGTCGGTCATGGTACATAGGCTGAACGTGGCAACCTCCTTCCGGCCTGTCAGGCAAAAGAAGCGAGTATTTGCTCCAGAGAGAGATCGTGCAGTGGCAGAGGAGGTTGGCAAGTTACGAGAGGCAGGGTTCATCCGGGAAGTCTACTACCCCGACTGGTTAGCAAATGTTGTAATGGTCAAGAAGGCCAGCGGGAAGTGGCGGATGTGTGTGGACTTCACGGACCTGAATAAGGCGTGCCCAAAGGACAGCTACCCCCTCCCTAGAGTCGACACTCTAGTAGACTCTACGGCCCGACACCAGCTGCTGAGTTTCATGGATGCCTTCTCAGGATATAACCAGATCCAGATGGATGAGGCAGATCAGGAAAAAACCTCATTCGTCACCAGCCAAGGACTCTTCTGCTACAAGGTGATGCCATTCGGACTGAAGAATGCAGGTGCCACATATCAGAGGCTGATGAACAAAATATTCGCCAGCCAAATAGGGAGGAATGTCCAAGTGTATGTCGACGACATGCTGGTAAAAAGCCAGAAAGAGGAGGATCATCTTAGCGACCTCGAAGAAACGTTCGGAACCCTCCGTTCATACAATATGAAGCTCAACCCCTCCAAATGCGCCTTCGGGGTCACCGCCGGGAAATTCCTTGGCTTCTTGGTCTCTCAGAGAGGCATCGAGGCCAACCCGGATAAGATCAGGGCAATAATGGAGATGGCCCCTCCGAAGAATGTAAAAGAAGTTCAGAGTCTGAACGGGAAGGTTGCCGCACTGAACAGATTTGTGTCAAGAGCCACGGACAAATGCCTTCCCTTCTTTCGCACATTGAAGAAGGCGTTCGAGTGGACGGACGAGTGTCAAAAGGCATTCGAGGAGTTAAAAGCGTACCTCTCTTCCCCACCATTGCTGAGTCCTTCACAGCCCGGGGAAGAACTCTCCCTCTACCTGGCCGTATCCCCAGCCCCCGTCAGTGCGGCCTTGATCAGAGAAGAGGACGGGGTGCAGAAACCCGTATACTACGTTAGCCGGGCGTTCCAAGGGGCGGAAGGAAGGTACCCGCCCATGGAGAAACTCGCCTTCGCCCTGGTCACCGCAGCCAGAAAGGTCAAGCCCTACTTCCAAGCTCACACAATCGTCGTCCTAACCGACAAGCCTTTGCGACGGGCAATGCACAATCCAGAAGCCGCTGGTCGTCTGGCCCTATAGGCAATAGAGCTGACTGAGTTTGACATTCGCTACAGCCCACGTACCGCCCTCAAGGGGCAGGCAGTAGCTGATTTCATAGCCGAGTTCACCAACACAGAGGACGAGGGGGCAGATGCAAGCCCAGCATGGAGTGTACATACAGATGGGTCGTCAACTAGACGAGCCAGAGGCATTGGGGTCGTGCTCCGTTCTCCTGAAGGAGACCAAATTGAATGTATGATCCAGCTAGAATTCCCCATCACCAACAATGAGGCAGAATACGAAGCCTTGATAGCCGGACTGGATCTTGCCAAAGCAGCAGGCGCAGCCCGAGTTGTCGTCTCCTGCGACTCCCAGGTAGTCGTCAACCAAGTCAACGGGAACTACGAATGCAGAGGCGACAGAATGAAGCGGTACCTCCGTCAGGCAAAAAGAAGGGTAGATGAGCTCGGAGCAAGCATAGTCCAAGTCCCTAGGGAGGAAAATGAACAGGCTGACCGCCTCGCCAAAGCTGCTTCGTCGGAGCAGGAGAGCAGCACTGACGGTGTGCTACACTTTGTGCAGGTTTCTCCACTGGTAGACTCTATTGAAATGCAGGAAGTCGGCTCAGAAAGCGACTGGACCACGCCGTTGGTCTCATACCTGAAAGTTGGCGTCTTGCCCGACGGAAGAGAAGCCGCCAGAAAATTGAAGGTCCAGGCGTCAAGGTTTGTCCTGATAGAAGGAATCCTATACAAAAGGGGCTTCTCTCGCCCATACCTAAGGTGCCTGGGTTCTGAAGAAGCTGATTATGTCATGAGGGAAGTGCACGAAGGAATATGTGGAAACCATTCAGGGTCACGGTCACTGGCGCATAAGCTGATCCGCGCAGGATACTATTGGCCGACCATGAGAAAAGACACGCAGGCTTATGTTAAAGCTTGCGACAAGTGCCAGAGGTTCAGCAACATCGTCAGGCAACCCCCCGAAGAGCTGACTCCTATGACGGCCCCGTGGCCATTCGCTCAATGGGGACTGGATATCATGGGCCCATTCCCAACAGCGGTACGACAGCTCAAATTCCTTGTGGTAGGCATAGACTACTTCACAAAGTGGGTGGAAGCTGAGGCATTGGCAACCATCACGGAGAAGAACATACGAAGCTTCGTCTGGAAGTCTATCATATGCAGGTTCGGGATACCCAGGGTATTAGTCTCCGACAACGGCAAACAGTTTGACAATGGTCCCTTCCGGGAATTCTGTGCGCATCTGGGAATAAAAAATCACTACTCTTCCCCGGCCCACCCCCAAGCCAACGGACAAGTCGAGGTGACGAACCGATCCTTGCTCAAAATTATCAAGACTCGGCTCGAGGGGGCAAAGGGGATATGGCCAGAAGAGCTGCGAAGTGTATTGTGGGCATACAGGACGACAGCAAGGACCCCCACAGGAGAAACACCGTTCAGGCTAGCCTACGGAAGCGAGGGTGTCATTCCAGCCGAAGTAGGACTCACAACCTACAGGGTCAACACCCATGATGAAGGACGGAACAACGAGGCCTTACGCCTACAGCTTGACTTGATCGACGAAGCAAGGACAGCAGCAGAGCAAAGGCTAGCCCGGTATCAGGATCGCATGGCTAAACATTACAACGCCCGAGTCAAGCACAGGGAATTCCAGGTCGGCGACCTCGTCCTAAGAAAAATCATGGGCGCTGCCAGGGACCCATCCCAAGGAAAGCTCGGCCCCAATTGGGAAGGGCCCTACCGAGTCACAGCACGGCAAAGGAAGGGCACCTACCATCTGGAAACACTGGAGGGGCAGAAGCTGCACTACCCGTGGAATGCCGAGCACCTACGTAAGTACTACCAGTAAGAAAGAATAGCAGCCCCCAACCTGTAACTAGTCTGTAGTTGATATACCTTTATGTATTCCTGGTTTTTAAAAGGGCATGTTTTCCCCTCCCAAAAAAAAAAAAAAAAAAAAAAAAAAATTATGCAAGACACAGAAGTTTATTCAAAGTCTCTCCTACTATTACAAAGTGTTGAACATGCAAAGTATAAAGCCTCACCAAATTCGACGACGGCATAAAAGCGTCAGGCACCCAGCTGACGGCTTAAAAGCCACTACGATTTCCCAAGTGGAAACATAAAAAGTCTAAGTCTAAAAGACGACGGCCCAAATTCGACGACGGCATAAAAGTGTCAGGCACCCAGCTGACGGCTTAAAAGCCACTACGATTTCCCAAGTGGAAACATAAAAAGCCTAAGTCTAAAAGACGACGGCCCAAATTCGACGACGGCATAAAAGCGTCAGGCACCCAGCTGACGGCTTAAAAGCCACTACGATTTCCCAAGTGGAAACATAAAAAGCCTAAGTCTAAAAGACGACGGCCCAAATTCGACGACGGCATAAAAGCGTCAGGCACCCAGCTGACGGCTTAAAAGCCACTACGATTTCCCAAGTGGAAACATAAAAAGCCTAAGTCTAAAAGACGACGGCCCAAATTCGACGACGGCATAAAAGCGTCAGGCGCCTAGCTGACGGCTTAAAAGCCACTGCGATTTCCCAAGTGGAAAACATAAAAAGCCTAAGTCTAAAAGACGACGGCCCAAATTCGGCGACGGCATAAAAGCGTCAGGCACCCAGCTGACGGCTTAAAAGCCACAAGGTTTTCCAAATGGAAACACCCAAAGCCTAAGTCTAAGGATGACGGCATGAATATTGACGGCTCAAAGCCAACTACATCGTCTTATAAGGCTAAAAGCCAAAGCCAAAGTCTAAGGATGACGGCATAAATGGCGACGGCTCGAAGCCAACCACGTAACCCTAAAAACATTAAATGCCAGAGCCCAAGTATAAGGACGACGGCATAAATAGTGACGGCCCAAAGCTAACTACGTTACTATAACGAGTTGGAAGCTAAAATCTCGTGAAGAGTGACGGTTCAAATCCACCTACATTATTACTTATGACGGCCTGTTATATTGACGGCTCAGTATATTGACGGCTTATTATATGAAGCAACACACACAAGCAAGATTTAAAAATAGAATATGAATTGAAATAAGATATAAACTGAAACAAATGTTTTGCAAGTCAACATTGTTCTCGACGGCCCATAAATTGACCGTCTTACAAAGAAAATCATTACAAAAATTCTCCACAGAAATTACAACTCTAATGAACGGGGGAATCAACTACATTGACTTCTTCTTCAGTTTGGACATTGACGGTTGTCTCGGCGTCATCATCAAGGGTCCCGTCCCCTTTCTCATTCTGACGAGCTGCGGTCTCAGAAACGGCCTGGATGACGGAAGTTTGTGCCTGGCCGCCGTCAAGGGACACCTGAGAGAGATCCGTCTCTGGATAGAGGGCCTTCACCTGATGGACGGCCTCATCAAAACCGTCCGCCATAAAGCCGCCAAGCTCCGTCAGATACGCCTCGGAGTCTCGGTACTCTATGATCGCGTTGTCCTTGGCCTGACGGAGCTGATCCTTCATTGACTGGATCTCCAGCTCCTTATCCGCAAGGACCGTCTGCAGATTCTTCGTCTGCTTCTTATACTCCAGCCGATCCTCCTTGAGAATGGAGAACTTCTTCTCCATTTTCACCTTCCAGGCCTTATACTGCATCAGCTCATCCTCCACCTCCGTGGTCTTCGCTTGAAGACGGTTCATGGCCGTCTCCTCACGGACACAGCGGTCCATCAGGCCCTTCATCATGACGACGGCCTGAAAATCAGAAACACCAAGTCAATATGACGGTGAGGACAAATCTATACATTCATAAAACCGACGGCGATTGAAAATTACTTACTTGGGCCAAGTTGAAAAGGCCCGTCTCCCCCATGGCCTCGGTGGAATGGTTCCCGATGTCCTCATAATCCTCCGCCGTCAGTATGGAGGACAACTTCTCGATTGCGTACTTCGAATCCTCGCGGAGGAGGACGGGGGGCTTCTCGACGGCGGGCGGGGGGCCACTCGTCATGAGACCCTTCCCCTTGCCGTGTTTGACAGGGGCCTTCCCTCCATCCGCCTCTAGCCCGATGACGGTCTCGGGGGTGGTCTTTGGCTTTTTGGGTGGACGGTCCCCCTCCTGGTCTTGCTTTCTCTTAATGACGGGCACCTTAGGCACGCCCGTCCCTGCAGCTTGGTTCTCCCTTTTCCTTGCAGCTGCTTGCTGCTTAATCAAAGCCCTCCTCTTCGCTTCGTCCATCTCTGCAGAACAAGACGGCACATGAGTTGTTTAGAAGGCAAGAGAAAAATGACTAAGTATAAAATTCAGGTGAACGGACATACGTTTCCTGACTTGTGTCTCGTACTTCAAGGCTTCCTCGGACGGTTCAGGCCCGTCGCAGTGCCAGCAGATGGTCTTCAGGCACACCAAATTAGCCCAGGACCTCTCCTTCAACTCAGACTTCTGAAAAATCCTCTCCAAGAAGCTCCAGTCTTCAATTGACACTTGAGGACGGTCTTGAGCTGAGAGAAGAAGACGGTTACATTATGACGGTGTGTAAAAAGACCGGAAAAAGGGGAATAGGAAGAAAGGAACAAGGAGAGAGAGTGAACGGGCGAGTACCAGACGGGTTCAAGACACCTCAAGTGGTGTCGACGGGCATGAACTCGGTCTCACCAGGGTTCCCCATCCACTCATCCCCGTCCATGAAGAAGTACCTAGACTTCCAGTCCCTATTGGAGTCTGGAGTATCGCACACTAACCTTAATAATGGACCCCTCGCCAGAAAACTATACATTCCCCTGGATTTTTGTATCTCCACCGGACGGTAGCAGTGGAAGAATTCCTTCACCGTCAACCTTTTCTTCCCCTCGGACATGGACCCGTACAACACCTCTACCCCTATAAAGACCCTCCAGGCGTTCGGGGAAACTTGGCTGATGGATAGTCCTAGGTAGTGAAGGAGGTGACGGTGTAGTGGGGTCAGTGGAAACCTCAGCCCTGCCTTGAGCATCTGCTCGTATACTCCGACACCCCTGACCCCACGGTAGTAGCACTTCTCTCCTGGGTGGGGTAGACGGAGGGGTATATTGTCAGGAATCTGGTATTTACTTCTAAGTGTTTTGAAGTGTGACTCCTTGATTGTGGAGAAGAAATCATTCACCGTCCATAGAGAGAGCATAACGTACTTCCTCATCCCGTCACTACCTACGACGGATTGGACTTGGGGCTCGTCCCCCTCTATACCGTCACTAAGGTTGCTCTCTGCCCTATCACTACTCGACGGAGAAGAGGTGGTAGACGAGCTCTCTTCACTCGAGGAGGTTGTGGCTGCAGGATCCTTTGGACCCGACGGTTTAACTTCATCGTAGCCCGCTCCGTCACGGACAAACGACTGATTACTCGACGCGCTAGACATGTCACCTACATGTGACGGAAAACCCTAAGTTCAATCGACCTAAAGACACTGACGGTGGAAAAAGAACAAACAAGCAGTAACTACTTACTGGTTACTTGCGCTGTGAAAGATGAAGTCGACGGTCGCTGGGATGTGACGGATGCACAATGGTTGACGGATAGGGTGCTTTTCTGCTAGGTGAACGGATGCTCTCTGATGTTTTGTTTTCAGTTAAGAGTGAAAAATGAAAGAAAAGATGGAAGGCTTTTATATGAGAGAAATAGCGGGAGACGAAGGGACGCCTCGGTCTGAGCACACGGCCCGCGAGTTGACGACGCGTGTCCTGCATTTATTACCAGGCATTTATTACTGATGCCAGCCTGTCTATTCGACCCTTGCTGCGGATTGGACCGTCACCCCATTAGCCCGTCCTTAGTGGGTTCACGGACTGATGGGCTGAGGGGGCACCTGATTGGGATAAAATCTCCCACCAGACGACGGTAGGCCACACTCACCGACGGTTAGATATGTGACGGCTGAAATACCCGACGGACGTCAGAGCTCGACGACCCCAATCCTAGGGGGGCGACGGGAGAAGGTAGACGGGTGCTGGTATCGGGCACTGAGACCAGTCTTGCCACGTGCGCTTCGCTGGAAAGAGTGAATCTTGTCGTGTACGCTGCTTAGCCAGATATCTTGCGAAGCACGCCTCCCACCCCCAAGAAGGGAATCGTGCCCAACACGCTTGGCTACCCCAGAAGAGTCTTGCGTCCCACGCTACTCGAGGGCAATTTCGGTACAACGATGTCTTCTCCAGCACGCCTTGTCCAAAGGCCATTACCACTACTATAAATATTGCCACATCCTCCAAAAATCGAGGTACGTATACTAAGACCTGACTCTGGCACTCTGGAGTTGTGTAAAATTCTAACTTAACCATCGGAGGGTCGCTGGCCGGTACCACACCGGTACTTCCCTTTGAGGTTTTTCCTACTTGTGCAGGACCGTCCGGAACGTGCGCAAACCTTGCAGCTCACTGGTTTGATTCTTGACATCATCAAAAGATAATGATAATTGAGGATGCAATGTCCAACTTGGGTATTCAAAATATCTCATTAGAGAAGAAATGAAAATCTTTGACTTCATAAACCTCAGCATACCATTAAAAAGTTCAGAGAGTCATCAAGGAAGAGATAAAAGAAGCAATTGAGGAGAATCCATATGTAGTCAAAACATGCGAGTACTGAGTAGTCGGGAAGTTTGGATGGTTACTAATTGGTATAGACCTAGAAGGCAAAAAGTTATTGACCTTTCTTTCTAATACACTTTCTTAATAGTGATTTATTTAAACAACCAGATTTTATAAATTGTGAAAAAGATAGCTCTATGCAATCTGTCCTAATGCTCTCTAAGCCTCTATTTTGCAGGTACTCCAGTGCTTTCGTAACAGCTCAGGCATCGCAAGCTTAAGATCAAACACCAGAGAGGTCTGTCTGGGTGTGCACAGCTCCTGATAATTGGCAATTGGTGATCACCATTTGGAAAACTTCTCCAAGTTGGAGGAAAAATTTCAAAAACTGTTTCCTAGTTTCTTCAGCTGTGATACATTAGTCTAAGAAGACTGCTGGATGTTTTGCATTTAAAAAAAAAAAAAGTTCTTTTCAAAGCTATGCTTAAAGAATTCCCCCTCCTTGTCCTCTTGATTGCAAGTAATGTATTGGAGGATATCTGCATGAGGAAGAAAAAGCTTCCATGATGAATAAAAGTGATAGTGGAAGATGATTCTGAGTTCTGATTGCCAAAGCAGGGGCTGCATGTGTATTTTTGCAGCTCATAACAGGGTACTAACTGAGGTTAGGCTTTTATAGCTAAATTTCCTTCTAAATTGTATATCTTGGTCTTGTAATAAAAACTTGCACCAACCCTTCCTTTTGGCTTTTTCAAAAAATAAATAAACTGCTTATTACTTCACATCTAACAGTGTCCACATACTTGCACACCATATATAAAATGTGGACACCGGTATTTACATTTTTCAAGAATGTCCACATTCCCTTGGCATGGTCATCCCTTCTCTCTTCCCCACTCCCTCAAAACCACTGCATTTCCCCTCTCTCTCTCTCTCCTCTCCATACTCAATTTCCCACCCTACCTCTCTTCTTTTCCCCTAATCCCCCATCAGATCCCTCCTACTACTCCTGCCTCAGTGCCTCTTCTCCCAAAACCCATTTCTCTCTGCCCCTCCCATCTCTCTCCTTATCAATACCACTCAAAACCACTTCTCCTTATAACTACCTAACTAACTAACCAACTCAATCTCTTTCCCACTATTGGTGCTGTTACTCTAGTGAACAAGACTGCGAGATTTCAGTGAATTTGAAGGTATTAGCATTAGAGAGGCTACTTGAAATATAAAGATTGGAAACAATCTGATACTCTCTTTCTTGAATGCAGTTCCATAAAAAGGATTTTAGAACCTCTGAATTATTGTAAAATTTGGACCCATCAAATGGAGGGTTTTGAGTCGTAGAGCAATTAGAACATCCTATTCAGTATATAGTTGACGCTAATGCAGTGGGGAGAAAAGGTCTTCTTTGACCAAGGAGAACATGAACAAGGGCATATGTGGTTCTCTGGAACCAAAGCATGAAACATAGTGTTGAAATTTTGGGTCTTTGTCCATGAGGATCATGGAAGATATGCATTTTTGTTTGATGCAATAAGTAAGCTAAAATATGGTTAAGGTACCCGGTGTGCCATATAAATTGAAAGCTAATTCTTAAGAAGGGATTAAGAAGAATCTGTATTATAGCAAATATTTTTTCCTTGATTTTGGAGGACTAAGATTTGAAGAAAGAATTCAGCTGTAAGGTGCTTTAGGAAAGTGTACCCAGATATGACATGCTTGACTAGTTAGATGGAAGAAACGTTACAAGATTAAAGAGTATTGACACTTCTTCTGTTAGTGGGGCTTTGATTTGAACAAATTATCATTTTTTTTAAATTTTCAAATATTATATGAAAATTAAAAAAATTGAAGGTATTAGTATTACAGCAGATGGCTTCATCATCATCACTATGTAGCCATGTATGTTTGACAAACATAGATACGGTTTGAATGAGTACTTCATTGATTTCTTATTTTGAATAAATTTCTAGGATATCATTTGTTAATGTATCATTCCTTGAAAATTTTAATACTATTTTTATGGAAAAGAAAATTGATAAGTATTTTTTTTTAATAAAAAAGTTTCTAAAATTGGTCTATTTACAAATGGACTTATAGCATCCATTTACATTTATAAAAAATAAATTGAAAGACTTTTTTAGATATATATTATTGTCAATTTCTTTAAAACCTTCTCTCATTGTCCTGACTGTGTTAAAATATTTAATATATATAAAAAAAAAATTTGAAAAAATTTCCAACAAACGGATACTTTCTCTTTTTGTTCCCAAATTTCCAAGAGGTTCCACAATAAGGGAGATAAGCCAAAATTTTAAAACATGTTGAATTTTTTTTTTTTTTGAGCGAAGAAACATTTTTTATTTTTATTTTTTTGAAAAACAAAAACAATTTTGACTTGGGTATTTATTTTATACCCTCTTTTTCCGAGCTGACATTATTATATGTGATTTAAGAATTGATTATAGAATAAAGTCATGAACGGTGGGCTTAGACAGCTAAAACACGCGTCCAGACAACTCCTCTCGTCAGTCGACTCTTCCAATTTCAAATCCCATTTCTTTCTTTCTCAGTTTCTCCTCCTCCTTTCAGGTCATCCCACCCATCAATTCCTATATCTCCCATGTCTCTTGTGACCGGCAATGAAGTCTCATCTTCCTCCTTCACCCCCCGACCCATGAACTTTGATGTCTTCTTGAGTTTTAGAGGTGAAGATACCCGCCTTGGTTTCATAGGCCACTTGTATAATGCTTTGGTTCGGCGGGTTATCCACACCTTCATCGATGATAATCTCCCAAGAGGAGAACAAATTTCTGCCCAACTTCTCAAAACCATAGAGAGTTCAACAATTTCAATTGTCGTTTTCTCTGAAAATTATGCATCC
Source organism: Lithocarpus polystachyus (assembly GCA_033629205.1). Classification (NCBI taxonomy): domain Eukaryota; kingdom Viridiplantae; phylum Streptophyta; class Magnoliopsida; order Fagales; family Fagaceae; genus Lithocarpus; species Lithocarpus polystachyus. The sequence continues at coordinate 37,438,702 of CM066172.1, forward strand.
TCCACTTGGTGTTTGGATGAACTTGCCAAGATTTTTGAGTGTAAGAAGAATGATCAGTTGGTGCGGCCGGTTTTCTACGACGTGGATCCATCAGAAGTTCGTAACCAAAAAGGAAAATTCGGGGAAGCACTGGCTGAACTTGAAAAAGTCAAGAATAACAACAAGGTTCAAAGGTGGAGAGAAGCTCTAACTGAACTTGGCAATATATCTGGTTGGCATTACCAGTATGGGTATGTATTTAGTGACCATTCTTGTGCTGATTTCTGAGTTTTAATGGCTTTGTGATGACCGTTGATTTCTGAATTTTATTGCTAAATTGTTTACCCTGATTAGAAAAATTTAGGGGAACATCGTTAGATGTCTTATCTTTTTTTTTTTTTTTTTTTTAATTATTTAAATTTTGAAGTTATTGAATTACCTTTAAACAAATTTATCAAAAATTTAAACAACTATGTATCTAAAAAATTAAAAACTTTTTTTTTGTGCTAAAAAATTCTTGAGTAATTTTTATACGCATTAAGGGCCTGATTGGTAGGAGGGTTTTTGTTTTTGTTTTTAAAACAATATAAATTTTTTTTTTCACAAAATTGAACTTGAAACTATTTTTTAGATGATAATTTTTATGTTTTACGTGTTTCGCTCCCACTTTTGAGAAAAATTTTCAAAATACTAAAAATAAAAAATAATTGTTTGGGAGACCATTTTTATTTTTGAGATTTAAAAAAATTACAAAAAGTAATGTGTAGAATCTGTACATTACTTTTTTTAATTTTTTTGTTGTGGATAATGATAAGAAAATAGAGCTTATTGTGTATTTTTTTTTAAATGATAAGTTTCAAATTTAAAGGGTGATAATTCTTTTTGGGATATAGATAAGTTCCTTAATTTAAGAGATAAAAGAGTTACGCGGGGTTCATTGTTTTCAATTTATTTACAATTATGTCATTAAAAACATTTTCTATATCCTGAAAACTCCCCTTTAGCCGTTTTCAAAATTCTGTTCTAAACCAGGAAAATAGGATACAGTTTTTTGAAAATTGTATTTAGAAAATATTAGCCAAATAATAAATTCAAGTGTGGGCCCCACCATTTTATGGATTGTAAAACAAAAAACTTTATTTAAATCTTACCAATAAATTCAAGTGTGGCCCCCACAATTTTACCCCTTCTTATTTTTATTTTAGAGTCAAACTCATTGCATGCCTATATGCTCTCTGAATGATAGGTGCAGTGAGTTCAAATTTATTCAAGAAATTGTTGAGGAGATCTCAAATTCTAAATTAAATCGCACACCATTATTTGTTGCTCGATACTCGGTTGGAGTAAATTATCGTGTAAAGACTATACTTTCAGATATTAAGTCAAATGATATTCACATGATCGGGATTTATGGCCCTGGTGGAATACGTAAGACAACAATTGCAAAAGCTATTTTTAATAGAATTTGTGATTGTTTTGAAGGATTTAGATATCTAGAGAATGTTAAAGAAAAGTCAGGGACAAATGCTAGTGTAATTGAACTACAAGAGACACTTCTTTTTGAGATCTTAGGGGATAAAATTTTGAAGGTGGGAAACAAATTTCGAGGAATCAATGTGATGAAGGAAAGACTTTCTTGTAAGAGGATTCTTTTAGTTATCGATGATGTGGATAAATGGGTTCAGGTAGAATTTTTGCTTGGAGGATGTGATTGGTTTGCCTTTGGAAGTAGAATCATTATCACAACAAGAGACAAACACTTGCTAGCTACTCTTGGAAAAGGTTGTTCAACCTATGAGGTAAAAGAATTAGATAATGACGAAGCTCTTGAACTCTTTAGTATGCATGCTTGCCATGGAAACAAACCTGAAGAAGATTATTTGGAACTTGCATACCAAGCTATTAATTACGCCAAAGGCCTTCCATTAGCTCTAGAAATAATGGGTGCTGAATTGTATGGAAGAACTACGCAAGAATAGAAAAGTGCATTATCTAAGTATGAAAGGATTCCTAACAAAGATATTCATAAAATACTCCAAATAAGTTATGAAGGATTGGATGAAAATGAAAAGGATATTTTCCTTGATATTGCATGTTTCTTCAAGGGACTTGACAAGAATTATGTTGTAGATATACTAAATGCTTGCAATTTATACCCACTTTTTGGTATTCAGAAACTTGTTGATAAGTCACTCATTACTCTAAGTGAATATAATGCACTGTCTATGCATGACTTGGTACAACAAATGGGTAGGAAAATTGTTCGACAAGAATCCCCGCAAATGCTTGGAATATGTAGTAGGCTATGGTATTATGAGGATGTTCTTGAAGTCGTAACTAAAAATATGGTATAAGTTAATTCCCTTCACCTTCTCCCTTTTGTTTGTTGGGTAGATGAATTTTTTTTTTTTTGGGATAATGTAATTCACTCATTGCTTTTTCCAACTAGGGGTTAGAAAAAATTCGAGGCATGATGTTACGCTCGCCAGGACCAACAAAGATGAAATTAGAAGCTAAATGTCTTCAACGGATGAAAAATCTCAAATTCCTTATAGTTGATAATGTACATTTTTATGGAGACCTTGAATATCTTCCCAATGGATTACGGTTGATTGATTGGCCCAGATTTCCTTTCTCTTCCCTGCCATCCACTTTTTGTCCTCATAGACTCATTGTATTCAATGTGCCACAAAGTCACATTATACTGGACAAGCTTCTAGAGGTATAATCATTTTTATTTATTTATAGCTTATTCCTTTAATAAACTATATATTAAAGGCAAAACTGATAACTTTTTCTTGAGGTATTATCTTTTGGTGTTGTACCTTAGATTTTACAATTGAATTCATCCACATTTTTGTATAAACCAATGCAACAAAAACAATGCTATTTTTTCTAAAGAAGTTAAAATTCAAGCTTATAATTCATTGATATGTACGACCACATAATTGAATTTAATTACTTGGGTAAATTAAGGTACAAAGTGGAAAAAGAATATAAGTTTTACTCCTATTTTAAAGTTTGTTCTCAATAAAGAAAATTCTGTTTTGGCCAAATTTTGATTTGGCTTTTTTTCCCCATGGACACAGCTGAATAGCTTGGCATACATGAATGTCAGTCACTGTCATTACATTAGAAAATTGCCTGACTTATCGGTCACCACCCCAAACATAAAGAAATTGGATCTTCGTGAATGTAGAAATTTAGTCGAAGTTCATGAGTCGGTTGGACGTCTTGATAAGCTTGAAAAGTGGGACCTCACAGATTGTAGTGAACTTCAAATTCTTCCAAGCTCCCTCATGATGAAATCTCTAAAACATTTTCACCTTTTTGGCTGCATAAGGCTCGAGAAGTTTCCCAATATTCCGCAAGAAATGGATGGTTTAAAGGTTCTAGATTTGTTTGACACTGCTATTAGAGAGTTGCCACCATCGTTTGGGAATCTCATTGGGCTCAAGCAATTATACCTAAGTTCCAATTTCTGCTCCATTCATCTTCCAAGTGGCATCTATAAATTGCAGCATCTTCGCCTACTCTATCTTGTTGGTGGCGTCGAATTTCCGAAGGACGTGGAGATAAGTAGACAAGCATTGAGCTATGGTGGATTTTCCAATTATGGGTTTCGGAGCTTGAATTTCCTATTTCTTTGTTGTTTTAAAAATTGTGAAGAAATAGATTTCATTTTGACTTCTTCTTGCCCACCCTCGCTGAAACGTTTATCCATATGGAGCAAAGATATTAGCCTCCCAGAAAGCATTAATAGATTCAGTTCGTTACATTGGCTTGAAATTAGGGATTGTATGTTTGTTGAGGAAATTCCAAAGCTTCCAGAAAGTATAAGAGAAGTAGATGCATCAAACTGCTTCTCGTTAGATTCACATTCAATACAAAAATTATTGCTTCAGGTATCTCTCTCTCTTTATACAAAATATTTTTTATTACCTTTCCAATACTTCACTAGATTTGCTAAATGCCAATTTCTTGAATATCCTAATTGCATGCGGTTTGGAAGAATGTTAAGGCTTCCAAAAATTATGACATGTTTAAGGTGTGAAAGGTGACATATTACTTGATTCACAATCATCTACTAGGCTCTCCCCCACTGAGTTTTCTATCATTCAAACTGACTTCTACGACCCTATAAATGTGTGACAAAATTATGTTGAAGATGACACTAGATGCGAATATCAAATTATATTACCAGGAAATGAGATTCCAAAGAAGTTCAACCATCAGAGTGTCAATGGTTCCATATCATTCTGGATTGGTCCAGAATTTCCAACATTTGCCTTGTGTCTAGCTTTTTGACTAGATGGGATGAGGGATACAGATACATACAGTTATATTTGTGTTGTCTACATTTTCATCAATGGTCATAAGCGATTGCTTAGGCAAAGACTCTTTGATAATTTGGAGTGTGGTCATCTGTGGTTTTATGGTGTACCTCATAGCCAATTGCAGCAGGAATTTTAAGACTTGCTTCAAGGTGATCAGAATCTTGTTGAAGTTTCATGTAAAATCTCTAATTGGACTAGTAAAACTGGTGGAGAAAATGCTCCGATCATTGCAAGGATGGGCATCCATGTGGAATGCATTTGTCATCCTCAGAATTCCATTATCATCAGTGAAAACTATGAACTGGTCCAACAACAAAACTGTCAAATTTCAAAAAGGATTGTGCACCAACGACTCAGACCGTTTCTTAACCAAGGTCCCAGTTTTATCCTACGCAGACTGTACCATACCTAGTGTTCAATCCAGAGTACTTCTCGTCGACAACTACTAAAAGCAAGAAAAATCCATAACAGCAACAGCAGCAAGAGAAAGAGGCTCTTAGTTGCCAATAGCTGCAAATGTTTGTATGGAGCTCAAGAGCATGGCTTGCGTTCAAAAGAGTTGGGCTCTACATATTTGGAGGGATTAACTTCAGTGCAGTCCTGCAATTCAGACAGTCGGATTAGAGATAAGCCAATTGGTGAACCAGAAATACCAAAAATAAGTCACTCTACCCAAAATAGAACAAGATCAAAGAAAATGAGGAGATCTTGATATATTATAAAAAATGAAGAAATATGCCTAGGTAAAGTACTCATGACTTTTTTTTTTCGAATAATTTTCTTTTGTTGCATTATTTCATTTGAACCTTTGGGTGTCTTTGTCACTTCTCTCTCTCTCTCTCTCTCTCTAAATGAGCAGGTTTATGCATGAGGGGCATTAATACAATTGCAAAGGACATGCAGAGTTCATTCTCTTTTAATGGTAAAAAAACTTTTCAAAATTATTGTAACTTTGAGTCAGCTGTTTGCTGGTGGAACACGTTCTTTGTTCACTCTCTGCATAAGTTGTTTGCCTTAGAGCTCATTCCTAGGCCTTTTCTTTCAATTAAAACTTTTTAGACTCTGAACTAACAATTTTTTCCTCTGTTTTAGTGTGGAGTGTGGATTGTCATTATGATGGAAGAGGGGTGCTGAGGTGAGTTTCATCAGGGGAAGGTGAGGTGGAGAGAGGTTTGGTTGAACAAGACTGCTAGATTGGAGAGGTTTCAGGAAATTTGGAGGAAGTGAAGCCTGGTTTGGGTCCTGTCGAGCTCTTGGAATGGTATATTTGAGATGCGATGTTTGTTATTGTTTGAATGCTTTTAAAGTTTATGTATATATCTTGTGCTCTATGTGTTCTGCTGGTTTATTTTCTATGGGAATGAGCTTAATTTAGTAATCATGTGTCCTTTGGAAACTGGTTTTGGGGAATTAGATGGGAGTTACATAATTACATTACTTGGTAACCCAGCTATTGGAGTGGAAAAAAGTTTGGAGATGGAGTCTATGTTAAATGAGATCTAGCTAAATTTATTCAATCGTTACAAACTCGACAGTCTGATACCCTCCTCTCTCTTTTACACACACACACACGTGTGCACATGTATGTATTTCTATGTATATCTGCCTTTTTGTTTTGGTATATAGGTGAATGTTATTTTCTTGAAGGCAGTTCCATAATAAGGCTTTTAAAACCTCTGAATTATTGTAAAATTAATACTATCAAATGTAGGATGTTGAGTAGTAGAGATATTAGAACATCAAGTTGACTAGGTAGTTGATGCTAATGCAGGGGATAAAAAGAAGGTTCTTCTTTGACCAAAGAAAATATGAATAAGGGCATATGTGATTCTTTGGAGCCAAAGCATGAAAGGGAGTTCAAATTTTGGCTCTCTCTGTATACGAGGGTCATGGAAACAATGCGATGTTGTTCAATATATTATTTGAGGCAAAACATCATTAAAGTACCTGGTGAGCAATATAAATCAAAGGCTTATTCATTACAGGGGTTCAAGAATAGGCAGTTCTATAGTGAAAATATTTTTCTTAATTTTTGAGATTTAGGGTCTGAAGAAAGAATGCAGCTGTAAGGTGATTTTGAAAGGTGTACCTCGATATTTTCTTGCTCCTAGATATGCCAAGCTTGACTAAGTAGATAGAATAAATGTTAACAAGAGAATTTTCACTTGGAATATTAGAAGTAGGCCCCGTGCACTGGATCATGTGGAACATTGTTAATCTGCTCTGATTCTGATTCAGTGGAAACTATTTCTGAATTTTGGAATAAAGACTGCAATGCTATTTAGTTAGTAATGATTTCTGTATTAGGAATCAGAACACAATGGTAGCCAGTAATATGGGATTCTTAGGGAGTGTTACTGGAACTTGAGATACATGTGTGTTGTTTTGGATTTAAAGTCTGGATGCTCTCTTTTGTTTTTGTTTTTGTTTTGTGTAGGGGTGTGAAATTTGTTAAATTCCCTTCATATTTGTTTTACAGATTCGGTTATGGGGCGAGATAAGACTTCAGCTTATGTCTCCACTCTGCACTGTGACATTCTCAGTTCTTGGGAACAGATGCCCAACTGGCGTCCTCAGCATTATTGAGGTAATCCTAGATCTCCTCTCTTGTGTTTTTTTTGTTAGGAAGACGTTAGAAGAGTGATTGTAAAAGCAACATGAAGCATTCTTATTAGATTTCTAATTGTAAAAGCAACTGAATTGCATTTCCCATTTTTAGATGCTAATGGCCTCTTATTATTTATATGCAGATTAAGCGGCATTTATGTTTCGGTTAAGTTATCTGTGGGTTTTGTGCAGTACTCAATATAACGGTGTCTACATAGCATTAAGATGTGTCAGATTTCAACTTAGTTTGGGCAAAGCTTATTAGCACACGACTTACCTTACCTTAAAAAGAAAAGAAAAAAATGAGGAGCTTGTTGGGATGTGAGGAGATAATAAGAAGTAAATGCAATATTCTGGTGCTTTTGTTATTCAGGTGGCACTAAGAATGAAAGACTTGTGAAATCATATTTTTAAAATGTGGAAAATTATTTGTTTGTTAATAGGTGGTATTTATGCAATCAGATATGCATTTATTTGATGACTTTGAGAAATGATCCTAAATTGTTGTACGTCATCTGTGCTTTGGTTATGGTAATGAAAGTTGGAATGATAGATCAGGTTGTTTGAACATAAATATGGAGATCGACAACAATGCTCTTTGGATGGGGATTGATGATAATTGGGGATATATGCAATATCCAACTTGGGTGTTTGAAATATCTCATCAGAGAATAAATGAAAATCTGCAACTTTGTAAACTTCAGCATGCGGTCAAAAAGTTCAGAGAATCATCAAGGAATACAAGAAGTAAATGAAGAGAAGCTGTAATCAAAACTTGTGAGTACTGAGTGGTCAGGTGGAAATGGGAAGGTTGCTAGTTGTTATAAACCTGAAAGGCAAAAAAATTATTGACTTTTATTTCTTTCTTTCTAGTGCAATGTCTAAATGGTGATTTACTTAAGCAATCCGATTTTATAAATTGTTAAAAAGATAGAAAGCATTATGCAATAAGTCCTAGTGCTTTCTAAGTCTGTTTTGCAGGTACTTTAGTAAAAATTCAGGCTTTGCAATCTTAAGTTCAAAGACAGAGAGACCTGCTTGGGTGTGCACAGCTCCTGATAATTGGCAGTTGGTGATCATTGCTGAAGGGTTTACGAAAGATTCTTCTAAGTTGGAGGTAAAATGTCAAAACTGTTTTCTGGTTGCATCAGCCTGCAATACGTTCTGTACAAAAAGAATGCTATATGTTTCAGGTTGAAAACAAATAAATAAATAAATAAATAAAATCTCTTTTCACAGCTACTCTTAAAGAATTCTCTCTCCTTGTCCTGTTTATTGCAAGTCACATTGGAGGATATATCTACACAAAGAAGAGAAGGCTTCTTTGATGAATAAATAAAATAAAATAAAATCACTTCTGACTCACGGAAGCAGGGGATGGCAGTGTTTTTTGCTATTCATAACAAGGGCACTAACTGAGGCTAGGGCTTTAGCTAAATTGGCTTCTAAATCACATATGAATATCTCCTGGCCTTGTAATAGAAACTTGAACCAACCCTTCCTTTTGATTGTATTAAAAAAAAAATAATCTAAAAATGCAAAAAATTCTGTGTCATTACCAGTTAAAAGTACCTTTTTTAGGTGGATGGGGATTATGCTATTGCTTATAAACTTCAACCCAAGAGTATAAAAGTTACCTATTTATTCTCCCTACATTTTCAAATTGTCAAAAGATCAAAAGAGATATAGAGAGCCAGATACACTATATAAATTACCAATTCTAATTTCTTTGATTGTTAAAACTTTGTTAAGTTGTGTTAATTCTATTTTTGGTATGAGTGAGTTGGTTTTTAAGAATGCAGTGGCTTTGATTGGGGGACTGTTGAAGAGAGAAGGCCATTCCTGCCATGGGAGGGATTCACATCAGACCCTACATACATCATTATATTATTATTTCTCTTCTAATCTCCTTCCACTGGGACATACCATGAAACTCAATGTTCGTGTTCAGATTGTTTTGTTTTAAGAAGAATAAAATTTAAGTAGCTTTCTTCAATTGATGTTAGAAGTATGGGAGCATCTTGTCTCGTTTCTTTTAAAGCTCACAATTCCACAAACTGCACCTACAATATTGACCTTTCATGGCCATTTGATCATCCCATTGTTTGTCCTCCTTTCATGCACTTATTTCCCTCTTCAATCTAAAGTACTCTTGGACAGCTCCTCTTGCAGTTCTTCACCTTGGCCCCTTAAAAATTAAGTAGATGATTGTAGTGTTTGTAGGCTTATAGCATGTGTAATGAGTTTGTTATGGGCATATTTGTTGCCGATATGGCCATTGTAAAAGCCTCCAGTGGAAAAATGTGCTTTTACCCTTATTTTTAAAAGAATCTAGCATAATGTTCATATTTTGAAACTATTTAACAAAATGTCCCTATTTTTGAAAGTCGATTTTGACAAAATCGAGTTATATGTAAATTTTTAAGTGAAACTCGACATTGCTAATGTCAAGTTTCATTTAAATTTTCAAAAAAAAATTAAGTGGCAAAATATGCATAGAACTCGACTTTGTTAAAGTCGAATTTCACCTGTAATTTGATTTTATTAAAATCGAGTTTCAAAATAGGAATACAGTACTTAATAGTTTCAAAACATAGATATTGTGTTAGATTTTTTAAAAAATAAAGGCAAAAGCCTATTTTCCCACCAAAAAAAGCAAGTCAGCCAACAAGACCAGTGTTTGACTTATTAGAATTGCTTTTTGGGTGATTAAAACAACCAACATTCATCCAAATGCTTATGGGAATGGTGACTTCAGTCCGTTTAGGATTTGCTTATTTTGCTGAAATTGAAAACTTTTTGCTGAAAATATTGTAGATAAAGGTAAAAGTTATTTGAAATAGTATAGTGAGACTCATGAACAGTACCAATAAATGCAGTGAAATCTATAAATAGTAGCAAAAATAAGATGAATAGTTAAAAAAATTAGCAAAAATAATATTTGCCAAGCAGACACTTCATTTGTCTTCTTGATATTTAGCTTGATGGGTCTGTAGTACTGAGTGAGATGAGACTAAGTGAATAAGCATTAACTTTGTTGAAGATAGATCATCGAGCATTCTCAACTCTGACGCTGATCTCAACAAAGAAGGTGACGACAAAACGCCATCGTTTTATGCCAGAGATCCTCATGTTTCATAAAAGGAACAAGTGCAAAACGGTCCCGCTTTACTTAAGTGATACACGCCGAAGTCACGTGAAAAAGAAACGAGATTAATTTTTTTTTGGCAAAAATGCAAAACTGACCCTCTAACTTTCACCTTTTTTCATTTGAGTCTTCTAACTTTCATTTTTGTCAATTCAGTACTCTAACTTTAAATTTTTGTCAATTCAAGGCTCCCGTTAGTAATCTGTCTGGGCTGCCGTTATCTTGTATTTGTTCTGTTTTTTTTTTTTCGGAATAAAAAGAAAATAAGAAAAATCTGGAAAAAAAAAAAAAAAACATTGAGGGGGATGACGACGTCGTTCCCCTTCCCCTGAACCAAAAGAAAGGCCCCAAGCCCTCTACAGAAGACCCAAAACAACCAAATTCAGACAACAAAAACCCATTCACCCTGCAAAAAAAAGCTAACAATAATTTACAAAAGGGTCATCCAAGGACCCTTTTGTTTCAACGGTTTGAAACTGCACCTGAAGGCAAGGCAGAGCACGGTCAGGGCAGAGCATGTTCAAGGCAGAGCATCGAGAGTGGTGATGGTTTACACGGCGAGTAGGGGCGGCCGGCGAGGTTCGTCGGTGAACTCAGTCTCTCTCTCTCTTAAACCGGCGCGGCGTGGCGTGGCGCACTCTTTCTCTCTCTCTCAAATCGGCGGCGCGGCGAACTCTCTCTCTCTCTCTCTCTCTCAAACCGGCGCACTCTCTCTCTATCTCTCTCTCTCTCTCTCTCAAAATTTGGTTTTAGTGGGTTAGGGATTTTGGTATTCTACTGGGGGCTTTTGCCTTTTCTTTTGGTTCAGGGGAAGGGGAACGACGACGTCGTTCCCCTTAATGTTTTCCGTTTTTCCTTTTTTTTTTTTCAGATTTTTCTCATTTTCTTTATTTCTTAAAAAAAAAAAAAAACAGAACAAAAACGGCGTCGTTTTATACAAAGTAACGGCAGCCCAAACAGATTACTAACAGAGCCTTGAATTGACAAAAATTGAAAGTTAGAGGACTGAATTGACAAAAATGAAAGTTAGAAGACTGAAATGAAAAAAAGTGAAAGTTAGAGGGTCAATTTTGCATTTTTGCCTTTTTTTTTTTTTTTTTGTCTGTTATAATTAAGCCTGATTGCGTGTCAAGATTCTGTTAGTAGACGTTGAGTTCTATTAAAGATTTTTTACTTCTTCTGACTCTGTTTCACTATATTTTATAGAACAGAGGTGTAACCTATTGACTGTACTCTCTCATTTTATTTCCTCATTCAATGATATGGCGCAGTTCTATTATAACCTCTTTCGTTTCTTCTGTTAGTGTGGCATCGAGTTGAACAAATTATCAATTATCTTATAAGAAACAAAAGACAGAAGATAATATAATATGCAGAACTGGTTCAAAGTAAGGTCCATCTAAAATTTTCATTTATTACTTAACTTTAAAGAAAAATTGAACAGGAGTTCTCACCTTTGAACAGGAGTTCTCACCTTTAAAGAAAATCCATTTTGACTAAGGACGATTCCTTCTGTTTATCCCTAATTTTCTACCATCCTACATCATGTCTCATCATTTGTCCTAAATCCCCCCCCCCCTCTCTCTCTCTCTCTCTCCAATGGCATCATTTTATGTCTTACATCTACAATACTTCACTTCTTTTCTTTTTTATTTTTATATTAGTAACATGACAGGTTAAGATCATTTTGCAAAGTATTCAATAAAAGCCCAAAATATGTTTTAATAAATTCCATCTATATATCAAGCTAATCATATAATTGCCCATGTATGCGTACATATGTCAAAGCAATAGTCTTTCAGTCTTAGTGCTACTTGAATAACAAAAGCCACAAGAATATTATGGGTACCTCTGACAATCTTGTCATTTGATAAGAAGCTACTTTTTCTTTTCGTTTTATGGTAAGTGGTTTGCTAATAAGCCTTGCCTGTACTAAAGAAAAATCAAACATTCTTGATGTTGCACAAATACCATTATAATGGAATCTGCAAATCCCAGAATTAATTGAAACATAGACACCAGTCAATCTGGATGCAGATAATCAAAGGTCACTAGCATCCAAAAATCCCCTCCTTTTAATTTGAGTATTGTATAGCAGTTATAGCCTAATAGCAAACTACTAAGAAGAGAAACACACATTGACAGTGCAGAAGAATAAGATTTATTTTCAACTTCCAGCAGAAACAAAGCAACCACATCTTGATTTGATGCATGGAACTTTAAGCACATATTTATCTGTATAAAAGCCTTTCCCACTTAATGCCCAGCCCTACAAACAAATGAAAAGAATATGTTTATACACTTTATTTTTACATTTTATGAATAGTTCACACTCTTTATATCGCATGCGATCTTCAACTCATGTTGATCATTTTTAACGCTTAATGTGGTTATATAGTCTAGAGTTATTTAGTGGAGCTAATGTGCTGTATTTATCTTATCTGTAGACTAACCAATACACATCTTCTTCCTTAAGTCCACTTTCAGTCTTACATATTCAACCTTCTACCTATGACCTTTTCAGTATAAACAAAATACGGATTTAGACCTGCTTTGGCAACGACCATTATTTGTATTTGGACAAACATTGAACTCGAAATCAGTACAGACCCCATCAAGCTCAATAACAAGAAGACAATGCAGTCACCATTCCCATAAGAATTTGGAGAAACATTGGTTTTAGTATTATCAAAGCTGTTCCAAGCCCAACAAGCATGTCAAACATTGGCTCAGCAAAGCGGCTAGCCATGGCCACTGTTGGCTGACCTGCTTTTGCAATGGTCATATCACAACAAAAAGCCTGTTCCAATTTGCCCATAACACATGCTATGAACAGTACAAGCATCTGATCAGTTTTTTGGTGCAAAAGTGAACAACTTCAAGAGGAGCTGGCAAAAGACGACTTGATCAGAGAGGAAAACAGGTGCATTAAAGGAGGACAACAATAGGATGATCAAATGATTTGCAAGAATATGGAAGGGATAGGGGCCAAAGAGCAATATTGGCTGATATAAATAATTTGCTTCATTCTAAAGGTGCAGCTTGAGGAATTGTGAGCTTTAAAAGAAATGAGGAAAGAAGCTCCCAAAGTTTTAAGATCTGAATATGCAATTTAAAGAAAAAATTAGCAAAATCATTTGAAGAAAGCTACTTGCAGTTGATTCCTCTAAATATAAAACATTCTGAACCTGAACATAAGTTTCATGGTATGTCCCTATGCAAGGAGAGTAGAATAGAAGTACTACTAACGTATAAAGTTGCAGTTCCAAATTGCTAGCATTATCCTTCATCACTTTTCTGTTGCTTGCTTGATTTGGGGAATATTAGGGTGGAATTTGGAAGGCATTGTTAGCTGAGGGAGAAATATATCAAGATAATAAAATAAAATTTTAAAAAAATTATTGTTTTGTTAACCTTCATTTCATTAATATAAGTCTATACATCACCACAAGCTCCCAAATACAAACTCAAAAGCAGGCATGTAATAAAATTTAATGACTCAGACAAAGTAAGCGAAGTTTCTAACCAGGAGACCCCATTGACATTTCAAGGCCAAAACATTGACCAAGCACTTAAGAACCATTTCTAGTTTATTTAATGCATACACGTATTCTACCAGCAGTTCCAAATAGGCATCTAGCTTTGTTGATCATTATCAACAAACAACAGAGTTACATCTGTTTTTACTTCTTCTGATAAATGAATAACAAGGTGTAGCAGAAGCTATAGTTAACAACTAAAGTAGAACTAAAGGCTTAGCAGTTATGCCAAACTACAACACATAATCAGTCACAAGCTGAATCTGAGAACAGAATAGGAGCTATCCCACAGGCTACAAAGCACCTTGTTTTAAATGGAATTACAGTAGCCTCCATAATCAAATTTAATTCTACCCTTTATCTCCCATTTAATTAATTTCACAATGCCTTCCACACTTCTTCATAATGTCATTCCAATTTTCATAGACTCAATACTCAAAAATCCAAAATTCAGAAATAGTTTCTATTGAATCAGCATCAGAGCAGATTAACAATGTTCCACATGATCCAGTGCACGGGGCCTACTAATATTTCAAGTGAAAATTCTCTTATTAACGTTTATTCTATCTACTTAGTCAAGGTTGGCATATCTAGGAGCAAGAAAATATCAAGGTACACCTTTCAAAATCACCTTACAGCTGCATTCTTTCTTCAGACCCTAAATCTCAAAAATTAAGAAAAATATTTTCACTATAGAACTGCCTCTTCTTGAACCCATCTAAAGAATAAGCCTTCGATTTATATTGCACACCAGTTACTTTAACGATGTTTTACCTCAAATAATATATTGAACAACATTGTGTTGTTTCCATGACCCTCGTATATAGAGAGACCTAAAAATTGAATTATCTTTCATGCTATGGCTCCAAAGAATCACATATGCCCTTATTCATATTTTCTTTGGTCAAAGAAGAACCTTCTTTTTTCCCCCTGCATTAGCATCATTTACATAGTCAACTTGATGTTCCTAATTTCTCTACTACTCAACATCCTGCATTTGATAGTCTTAATTTTACAATAATTCAGAGGTTTTAAAAGCCTTATTATGGAATTGCCTTAAGAAAATAACATTCACCTATATACCAAAACAAAAAGGCAGATATACTCATATACATAGAAATACATACATGTATGCATGTGTGTGTGTGTGTGTGTGTGTGTGTGTGTGTGTGTGTGTGTGTGTGTGTGCGTGCGCGTGTGAAAGAGAGAGAGGGAATCAAACTGTCGAGTTTGTAACAATTAAATATATTTAGCAAGATCTCATTTAACATAGAGTCTATCTCCAAACTTTTTTCCACTTCAATAGCTGGGTTACCAAGTAAAGTAAATATGTAACTCCCATCTAATTCCCCAAAGCCAGTCTCCAAACGACACATCATTACTAAATTAAGCTCATTCTCATAGAAAATAAAGCAGTAGAACACATAGAGCACTAGATATATACATAAACTCTAAAAACATTCAAACAAAAAAAAAGTCACATCTCAAACATACCATTCCAAGAGCTCGACAGGACCTAAACCAGGTTTCACTTCCTCCAAATTTCTTGAAACCTCTCTGATCTAGCAGTCTTGTTTAACCAAACCTCTCTCCACCTCACCTTCCCCTGATGAAACTTGCCTCAGCACCCCTCCTCCATCATAATGACAATCCACACTCCACACTAAAACAAAGGAAAAAATTGTTAGTTCAAAGTCTAAAAAGTTTTAATGGAAAGAAAAGACCTAGGAATGAGCTCTAAGGCTAAAAACTTATGCAGAGAGTGAATTAAGAACGTGTACAACTCAAATAATATTTGAAAATTAAAAAAAAAAAAACGATAATTTGTTCAACTCAAAGCCCCACTAGTAGAAGAAGTGTCATTAACTAGTCAAGCATGGCATATTTGGGTACACCTTTCAAAAGCACCTTACAGCTGAATTCTTTCTTCAAATCCTAATCCTCCAAAATCAAGGAAAAAAAATATTTGCTGTAATACAGACTCTCCTTAAACCCTTCTTAGGAATTAGCTTTCAATTTATATGGCACACCAGGTACCTTAACCATATTTTGGCTCAATTATTACGTTAATCAACACTGTATTTCTTCCATCACCCTCATGTATAGAAGACCCAAAATTTCTACACTACGTTTCATGCTTTGGTTCCAAAGAACCACAAATGCCCTTGTTCATGTTCTCCTTGGTCAAAAAAGACCCCTCTGCTAATATTCAACAGGATGTTCTAATTGCTCTACAACTCAACATCCTCTGTTTGATAGGTCCAAATTTTACAATAATTCAGAGGTTCTAAAATCTTTTTATGGAACTACATTCAAGAAAGCGAGTATCAAATTGTTTCCAATCTTTAAATTTCAAGTAGCCTCTCTAATGTTAATACCTTCACTTCCTCCAAATTCACTGAAATCTAAAGAGTACTCTTGAAAGGGCAATCCTGCTTAGTTTTGGCAAATATATTTTGTGACAATGACAACCACAATGTCTACATTTGTTCAATCAATACATTCCAAACTGCTTAAAACATAGTTATAATGCTGACAGATGCCAATTGGGGGTCAGTTGACAAGAATTGAGAATGTCCATCTTGTCCCGTAACCAAATCCGTTACAAATAATTTTCACAAATAAAAAACTAAGGAGTAATCACTAAAAAAAAAATATACAGTTAAAGGGTAGTTGTTGTTTACCATAGAATCTAGTTGTCATCACAAAATCATTGAAACTCATAAAAGGACAATACTAATTACAAATAATTTCTTTTTCTTTTTCTTCTTTTAATAAAGTAGGATTGAAATTGAAAATTTTCCGTTGGATACAGGCTGAAGGTGAAATGGCCCAATAAATGATTGACATGGCCCAATAGAAATTTCAGTATCCATTGTGGCCCACGAACGAATTTACAATGAAGGGAATGGAGCCAATTTTCCCAACAATAAAAATACAAAAAATAGAATTTCAAAAAGGGAAAAATAATATTTATGCTTTGTTTTTGTATTTTCTGAAGTTTTACACTCAATCCAATTCAGGGTTTATTAAATTGTCCATTCAAATTTCAAAACTGATTAGGAATATGAAAAAATACAACCAAAATAACATCCAACCAAATTATTATACAAAATTCAATAGGCATTTTGAAAAAACATAGATACAATAACTGAGGATCTGATGTCTTTGGTGACCTATTTCAAATTTTTTTTTCCAAGGAAATTTGCCATTAAAATATGAAATATATAATTTTTTGTTTACAGTATTTATAAAGTACTAAAATTATGATTTGTTATCTTAATATACAAAACACACATGAATTATTAGTTATGTTTTTTTTTTATGAAAAATTATTATTTATGTCATGTACCATTATATCACCTACGTATCCCACCATTACATTCTTATATCAATCATGATAATCACCAGAAAAGACAACTAGAACATGAGTATTCTCTGTGACAAAAAATTAAACTCATATTGCTCTTTGCCACCTATCCCTTTTATAAGTTTGCATTAACAAATTGCAAACTTATAGAAAGGGATAGGTGGCAAAGAGCAATATTGGATGATGCATAGAATCTGCTCCATTATGAAGATGTGGTTTAAGGGTATTTGAGCATGACACTGTTGTGTGCAATTTAAGAAAATCAGGCCAACACAATTTGAAGAACTCCACTCACAATTTTCTTTCCTTTTTAGAAGAACTCTACTCACAATTGATTCCTGTAGAAATTAAAAAAAGTAACTTCAACATAGATTTTGTATCCTTTTTTTTTATATATTATTTATCTATAAATGAACCTGAACATAGACTTTCATGGTATCTCTCAGTGCAAGGAGATCAGAAGTTATATTGATGTATAAAGTTCTAATTCAAGGTTGCAAGCATTTTTCTTTTATCACTTTTTTCTGTTGCTTGTTCTTTTTGGGGATTTTATGGAGGGATTTGGTAAACTCTGTTAGAGAAGGGCCATATGCATCAAGATAAACAAAGAAACTAGTGTTTTACATGTTGACCCTCATTTCATTAACCTAGTCTATCAATCATCGTAGGTTACAATACATGTTTTACAAAAGTAGGCAGATAACATTAGCACCGAAAATAACTACACTAGGTTACTGATCTGGAGACCCCAATGTCATTCAACGCCAATAAGTTGATCAGTTCCTTCAATTTCATATATATTTTGACATGTACCCCTTGTTTTATCATCTCTTCCAAATTGGCAATTAGCTATGTTGATTATTATCAACTTAAGACAGAGCTAATTGACTATAAACACTTAAAAGATTGTCAAGCAGATTAACATTATTCCACATGATCCAGTGCATGAGACAGCTACCTACTTCTAAAGTTCCAAGTGTCAACACTCTTCAATTCTAAACATCTCTTCCATCCACCAAGTCAACCTTGTTTTATCCTGGAGCAAGAAAATATCTAGGTAAACCTCAAATCTATGAAAAAAAATCTTCACTATAAAACTTCTGACTTTTCTTGAACCATTCAAAATATTAGATTTTACAATTCATATCGCAGGCCAGTATCTTAGTTGTGTTTTGCCCCAGTTCTTATGTTGACCAACATTGCATTATTTTCATGACCCTCATACATAGAAGACAACAATTCTACCCTATGTTTTTGTGCTTTTGATCCAGAAAATCATATTTGGTCTTTTTCCATCTTGTCCTTGTCAAAGAAGAACCTTCTTTTTTCCCTTGCATTAGCGTCAAGTATACAGACAATTGAACGTTCTAATTCCTCCACTACTCAACATCCCCTACTTGATAGGTCCAGATTTTATATTAATTCAGAGGTTTTAACAATTTCTGGATCAATTTATTTTCTAAAATAAGACAGAAGATTTTAAAATGGCTCTATTTAATGGAATGTGTGCTATTTCTAAATAAATAGTTATGTATGTTTGTATACACAGACAAACACACACACACACACACACATACACACACACTCAACTTTTGTGAGAAAATAAAAGCATCATTTAGTTTTCTACCATTTGTATTTCAATTAACCAAGCCAATTAACCAATCCTCTCTATTGTAATCACACTGCAAGATTACAACACAGAACTAAACAATTTCAACATCATCAACATTTACTATATCTTTTCTTGTTTTTTTAATCTAATAATTTTTTTCTTTATATTTTATGTTGGCATTTTAGCTTCTTAGACTTATAACAATAATAGCAAAATAAAAAATAATTATATTTTCATTTAATTCATTATTCATAGTATAGAAAAGAAATTTGCAAATATAAAAGCGAAGTGTCAAGTGTGTAGTCCAAATTTTGTTGAAAAAGAAAAGAGGGAAAAAAAGACTCAAGGACATGTTATTTTATTGGACTCAATAAAGTATCCCAATAATTTTTGTTAAAAAAAGTTTAACAACTTGTTTAAATCAAACAAAACCATGAATTTTAACCCCCCCCCCCCAAAAAAAACTCATTTTAAACCCATATGTCTATGTATCATACGATACATACAATTCAACGATATGATACGATTCTTAAGATACGTGCCTATGTATCGTACAATTCATGAGCACTTATGATACGCCCTTACAATACATAAATTTTTGTACACAACACGATATGTATCGTAAACTTTGCTGAAACGTCCTAGTTTCCATGATTAGAGTTTTCCCTATTATAATCGTACGATGCTAACAACTATGATTCAGTTTTTATAGAAATATTCACACTCTCTCTCACATGTTTCGACCCACCACTTCCAAAAGAAAATATTCCAACGTGCTAAAAAAGTCCCTTAATTTTTTTTCTTTTCCTGAATATCCGTTAAAAGTCTTATATAAACAAAGAAAATTATTATGGTCCATCCCTTTATGGGGAAACGATTACAACATTAATATATAAATGAGATTAAATTCTAAAAGGATATGGTGTAAAATTCAAGTTTTATATCATCTAATCCCAATATGTCACATTATTATATCACATATTAAAAAATAGGCACAACTATTCCTAACCAATTCTAATCCACATTCGAAAATCCAAACCCAAGTGGAAGTTTATTGAGATTTTATTAGGTATTGTAAAACATATTGAATTTTAAGTAAAAAATTTTGATGCGACAGAATTCTATAACACCAGACAGACGCATCAATTATACCTCTAATGGCTAAGTGAGACAGAATTCTATAAAACCAAACTTCCAAAGACAAAGAAAGGTAAAAACACTTATCACTACACTATAATACTTTTAATTTTCCTTACTATCTCACTCCACATCTGTGTCTTTGTTCTACATTTTTATTCTTTTGTCACAGGATCCATTTGATCGTTCATCTGGGATAGAGAAGGAGTCCAACTGACAACTTTGCCAGCTAATAAGGCAAAAAAAAAAAAAAAATTTGATTTATTTTTCTTGTATATAAAATTATAAAATTATATGCTTCTTAGCATTCACGTTCAATTATTGAAGAAAAAAAAATCATTTTGCATCATTAAAAAACTACTTTATCTATTTTAAACAACCAATTTTACAATGTACCATAAATCTGTTCTTCACTTAGGTTCATCATATTAAAATAAATTTTTTTCCTAATTTCTCACACAAATTTTTATTTTTTTATTGCCTCTCTCACAAACAAATCAACCCACCACAATAGTACATTTTGACCATGGACATCCTTTTTAGTAGGGCCTCATACTCGGCCTTGTTATTCGTGGCCGAGAAGCCCAGTCTCAGTGCTTTTTCGATAACGAGCCCTTCGAGAGAAGTCAAGACTAGCCCCACTCCGAAACCCCTTTGGTTCGACGCTCCGTTAATGCACACCTTCCAACAAGCAGGCCCCTGGAGGGAGACCATGGCAACTGACTTGAAATCAGTGTCAGATGCCTCGGCTATTCCTTCTAATGAGGGTTCGGCGAACTCGGCCACCAAATCTACGAGGACTTGGCCCTTGACCAAGGTGCAGGGCATGTACTTGATTTCAAAAGCCCTTAGAATCGTTCCCCACTTAGCAATTCTCTCAGTATAGTCAGCGCTCCGAAGCACGGACCTGAGCGGGAGTTGTGTCAAAACGATAATCGTATAAGCCTGGAAATAGTGGGGAAGCTTTCGCGTGGCGTGGACCACCGCCAGGATGGCCTTCTCCAATGGCAAGTAACGAATCTTGGCCTCGTGCAAAGATTTGCTTATGTAGTAAACCGGCCGTTGTATCCCATCGTCCACACGTATCAGCACTAGGCTTACCGCATGTGGTGCCACAGCGACGTAGGCGAACAAGACCTCGTCGGCCTCGGGGTAGGACATGACTGGTGGCCGAGTGAGGTATTCCTTGAGTTGTTGGAAGGCTGAGTCACACTCCTTGGTCCACTTGAACCCTCTCCACTTGTTCATCAGGAGGAAGAATGGTCTGCACTTATCTGCCAACCGCGAAATAAACCGGTTTAGTGCGGCGATCATTCCAGTAAGTTTCTGAACCTCTTTAGGATTCCGAGGGGGCTGTAGGCTGTTAACAGCTCTGATTTGGTCGGGGTTGACTTCGATCCCCCTGTGGGTGACCATGTAGCCCAAGAATTTCCCTGATCCTACTCCAAATGAACACTTGGAGGCATTGAGGCGCAGTTTATGCCTCCTCAGAATTTCAAAGATGCCTCTGAGGTCTTCTACGTGGTCGGGCACCTTCTTGCTCTTTACCACCATATCGTCTAAGTACACTTCTATGTTCTTACCCAATTGTGGCTCGAACATCCTGGTCATCATCCTCTGGTAGGTAGATCCTGTATTTTTCAGCCCGAAAGGCATCACCTTGTAGTGGTAGTTCTCTGTGGGCGTGACGAAAGCGGTCTTCTCCTGATCTTCTAGAGCTAATGGGATTTGGTGATACCCCTGGAAGGCGTCTAAGAAGCTCATCCGAGGATGACCCGCAGTTGCACCACCAACTGGTCTATCCGAGGCATGGGAAATGGATCTTTTGGACAAGCCTTATTCAGGTCTGTGAAGTCCACGTAGACCCGCCATTTTTCACTTTTCTTCTTAACAACAACTGTGTTAGTCAACTACTCAGGATAGAAAACTTCCTTGATAGCCCTTGCTTTCTTGAGTTTTATCACTTCGGCCCTCACAACGTCAGCGTGCTCCTTGGACGGGTGCCGAGAGGGTTGCTTTTTTGGGGTGAGGGAGGGGTTGACATTTAGGTAGTGGCATGCAAAATTCAGGTTAACCCCCGAGGCCTCGTAAGCATCCCACGCGAATACGTCCAGGTTTTCTCTAAGGAACTCGGCCAGTTCCTTCTTCTCCTGAGGAGGCAGTTGAGAGCCGATTTGGAAGAATCTTTCAGGGTCATCACCGATCACCACCTTCTCTAACTCCTCGCACCTTGCCCCCTCAACGGGCTCACCAGTTGGTGGTCTCGGGTCCTTTGATTGCTATAAGTCTTTTTGGGCGGAGGCTGAAGGCTCTGCCTCAGGCCGGTTTGCAATGGCTGCCACCAAGCACTGCCTTGCTGTGGCTTGACACCTAACGATTTCCATGACCTGCCCCTCAGAGGGAAATTTCACCTTTTGGTGCAGAGTGGAGGCGACGACCCCTAACGTATGGAGCCAGGGTCTAGCGACGATGGCTGTGTAGGGTGAATACGCGTCTACCACGATGAAGTCTACTTCCACTACCTCTGGGCCCGCCTGGATAGGTAATCTAATCTGGCCCTTCGGGACGACCATTTTTCCATCAAAGCTCACAAGAGGAGAGGTATAGGGCGCTAGGTCCTCGGGTTTAAGGCCAAGTCCTTTGTAAAGGTCAGGGTACATAATCTCGGCGCCACTTCCGCCACCACCATTACTCTTTTCACGTCATACCCACTGATCCTAAGCGTCACCACTAACGCGTCATCATAAGGCTGTATGGTTTCGACTTTGTCTTCCTCGGAAAAGCTCAGGACTGGCATGCCGTCTACTTTGGCCCTCTTCTGACTCGAAGTGCTATCCTCGGCCGTGGGCCGGGCCACAGACATCACCCTTGACGGGCATGAGTCGGTCCTCCCCGGGGCTGCGAGAATGACGTTAATCGTGCCCACCGGGGGTCTCATGATCATGTCGGCACGGGGCTGGTTTTGCGCACCGCTGGTATGATGCAGGAGGTGTCCTAGCCGTCCTTGTCGGACAAGCTAGTCCAGATGGCTTCGCAAGTTCCTGCAATCCTCGGTGGTATGCCCTGGCTCTTGATGGTATCAGCAATACAGGTTCCTGTTACGCTTCATAGGGTCCCCCGCCATCCTGGGTGGCCACTTGAAGAATGGTTCGTGCTTGATTTTTTCCAGGACTTGGTGTAATGGTTCTCAGAACACGGTGTTAACTGCCTATCCGGCGAGCTCTCTCCTCGGCCAGCTTTCATTGTATCTGTCCGACCTGAAATCCCTCCACTCCTGGGGGATAACCTTAACCGTTCCTTTCCCCTGCAGCTGGTCCTCCTCAACTCTCTTGTATTTATTGATGCGGTCCATAAGTTGGCGTACATTGGTAACTGGCTTGCCTGTGAGGGATTTTCTTAGCTCATGCTCGACTGGCAAGTCGAGCTTGAAGGTGCCGACAGTGACGTCATCGAATTCCCCATCTATTTCGTTAAACATTTCCCAGTATCTGTCTAAATAGGCTTTTAGGGTTTCCCCTTCTCGCGTGGACAGGGACAGCAACGAGCCTAAAGGCCGGGGGACTCTACTGCATGTGACAAAGCGAGAGCTGAACGCCCTGGTCAGCTCTTGGAAGGAGTCTATGGATTCGGCCTTCAGGCCATCGAACCACCTCATTGCCACAGGTCCCAGGCTAAACGGAAAAACTTTGCACATTAGGGCCTCGTTCTTGGAATGGACCACCATTCTCTGGTTGAAGTGACTAACGTGCTGTACGGGGTCCGTTCGACCGTTATACATGGTGAACATGGGCTGGTGGAAACGCCGTGGGAGCCTTGTTGCCTTGATCTTACGCGTGAAAGGCGACCTAGAGATCTGGTGCAATGCTTTACTTATGGCGTCACTTCCCGGGTCTCCATGAGATGAGCCCTCATTCTTACGTCTGCGATGGTACTCCTCTTCATGAGAGAAAGACTCGCTCGGGGGAGTTTTGGACGTTTGTCTGTAGTCATCGTCCCCCTTATCTTCGGAGGAGCTATTGGAGCTGGATGAGTCTCGCCTTTGCCGGGCGTTGCGTAACTTTTTTTTAGCTCGTTGATTTGCAGCTGTAGAGCCCCGTTGTCGTTGGATCTCCAGGAGGCTTGGCTTTTCGCTCTAGGACGACTTCTGTTACCATGCAGGGTATGTGCGCTGGCCTCACGATCTCTTTTGCGTTCAAGGTTTAAGAAGCCATCCTGTTGTTGAGACTCTGCTGACTCCGCTTGACGCGAATTTGACCTCTTCATGTTTGTTCTTTACACTCACTGTTTCGCGAAGCCCTTCCCACAGACGGCGCCAATTGTGGGGACTGGGTTTGAATTTTAGGCCCAACGCAATGTGTGAGCTCAAGCCCAAGTAGCCCAAACAATAAATTTGTAGAGAAATGGGTTGAAAAGCTGGGCTGCAGTGAGTTGGATGACAAACCAATACTATTATGTCAATATAAAAAGGAAAGTTACAGGAATTTCTTGTAAGAAATGTCCTTGGCATAGTCCGAGGAGATTGGTCCTTTCTCTATTTTACCTTTCAGACCCCTTCTAGATTTTCTTCTCCCCTTTTTTATTCAGAGGTCTCCTACATTATATACTCCCCTTTGGATGATCCGGAGCTTCCACTTGTTGGCCATCCAAGTCACTACTTGATTATCTGTCACATCAGACACCCCTTCTGGCTTCTGTGAGTCGTAGTAGCCAAGACAACACTGTTCAGGGGTCTTCTCCACATAAATGCGGCCAGGAAAGTAGTTGATGTGCATTAAATGTGCATTAAATGTGGAGGTAGTAGCTCTTCTTTAGGCGTCCCCCTAGTTTCTGCTTCTTCTTGTGCTTGCGGAGCGTCCATTTATTGTTGGAGCCTCTTAGAGGCCTGCTTTGGCAAATAAGATCCGGGTACGGCCAATGACCAAGCTATCCGAGGAGGCACCTCTCCTTGGATAGGCCCACGGCCTAACACTGGAGCTGGGCTTAGGCCCTTACAATAGCCCCTCAAAAACCCAATTTTCCCTCTCGTCCGAGGAGAAGATTGGGGTTTTGATATAAATGTATATATCTGTGTTTATTTTTAATTTTAATTTTTAATGTTTATTATTTATTATTCATTATTATTTACTTTTTAGAGTGCCATCACTTGTTCCCTTGCTTACGTGCGCAAGACCCTCGACTAGCGCGCCCCTTTATTGCGGTTGACGTTTCATAACCCGCGGGGGGCTAATAATTACTTCGGGTGGCGTTATGACGGCTGACATTTGCCCTTGGAAGACGTGCGGGGTAACTTCCATGCGAACACTCCCATTCTATATAAAGGCTTGAGTAAGAACGGTCACTTTTCATTTTATGCGTTCTCAAGTCTCCCAGTGATTCCAGACACTCCAACTTTCCCGAACTTAGGCTTCCATTACATAGATTTAGGCTTCTTTCGCACCTTCCCCCAAGAGATTACTACGGCGGTTTTCCAAAACGTTTCGAACCCAACTCGTTAGCTCGATTCAGTAAGTGTCATCTTCTTCAGACTTTAGTTTCTTTTCTCAGTCGCGCTTCTCGGATTTCTTTGCCCATAGGACACCATTCCCTAGTAACTCCCTTTTACTTCCATGGGTAGATTCAAAAACTTAGTGGACTCCTCGTCTAGGATGGAAGGCTTTAGGGCCAAGTACCGCATTCCACGGGGAGTGGGTTTGGAGTACTGCTCCTTGGGCCAAGTTATGACCAATAGAGGGACGGGTAAGGTTGCCATCCCAATGATTGCCTTCCTGGAGGGAGGGATGACTTTTCCCATAGGTAGGATAACCAGAGACTATTTGCTCAACCACAGGTTATGTCCCCATCAGTGCACTCCCAACATGTTTAGGATTTTAAGGAGTATAGATGCCCTTAGTGAACAAATGAACCTTGGGCTCACATGGCATGACGTTGCACACATGTATGAGTGCCATGCCCTCTCAGGGGGGTACTATCTCAAGTCCCGGTCCGAGGAGGTGAGGCTGATATCCTGCCTTCCCAAGTCCAACAAAGGCTTGAAGGACGACTACCTGGTCATCTCTGGAGATTGGCACGACGGTCTTCACTGCCCAGTCAGGGTAGGAAAGCCAGGTGGGGTACCTTAGGATAATGCCCCTCGACCGGGGCCTCAGCTCTCCGAGATGTTGCATTGTT
Organism: Lithocarpus polystachyus; assembly: GCA_033629205.1. NCBI lineage: Eukaryota > Viridiplantae > Streptophyta > Magnoliopsida > Fagales > Fagaceae > Lithocarpus > Lithocarpus polystachyus. Next base: position 37,464,599 of record CM066172.1, read on the forward strand.
GTCTGTTTCCTTTTATTATTATTATTATTATTATTATTATTATTATTATTATTATTATTATTATTATTATTATTATTATTATTATTATTATTATTATACTTCGCTCTTCGGCGGTGGTTGCTACTGGTCTGACTTGGCCTTTCTTCCCGGATGTTTTTGCAGACAAGGACCACGTCTCGCCGAAGCTTAGCCTTGTCAACGTCAGAGCCCTCAACTACCTGCTGAGATCGGAGGTGTTCGTAAGCGAAGACGGGCAATTGCGCGCTGCTCACCTGATCTTGGATTACAAGCCCTTGTCGCGGGATTTCTAGGACATCGGCTAAGCCATCAGAGTGGGTAGCACCAGGCTCGCCCGAATAGACGTGTCCAGGCCCAAATTTTTGGCCGACAGGGATCTTCCCCCCGTTGCTTTGCCACCCCCACCCATCTGTAGGCAGCTTCTTGCTCCAAGTGAGGGACCCGCACCGTCTCCTTAATCCCTAGACGCCGAGATCGACTAATTTAGGTTTGAAGAGGAGCCCGTTGAGAAGGTCGTCGAGATCTCGAACTCCGAGACTGAAATTGAGGAGTCACCGGCTGATCATCACCCAAGGTTGCTACATGCTCGGCCAGACCCCAGCTCCAAGGAGGAGGAGGAAGGGATGGATCTGAAGTAGAGAACCGGCTTAAGGGGCCTAATGGCTGGAAGGAACAAAGGGGCGGGGTCGTCCTCCAAAGAGGTTGCCAAGACCCAGGTTGCCCCCACTTTGCCTCCCCACCCACCTAAGCTCCCTACAGATCCAGGGCAAAAGGCCAAAGAAAATTTGAAGAAGAAGACGCCCGTGGAGGTCCATGAGGAGGGAGAGGTGCCGTAAATCTGTTCTTCACTTAGGTTCATCATATTAAAATAAATTTTTTTCCTAATTTCTCACATAAATTTTTATTTTTTATTGCCTCTCTCACAAACAAATCAACCCACCACAATAGTACATTTTCTAAGTTAGCATTTTAAAAGTGGGGCCACTCAGCTCTTCGATAACTAAAATGTATTTTCTTTTTAAGTTGAAATTTGAAAATGAATAATGCTAAAAATACAAATTATTTTATAATATTTTTACAAACTATTGATGTGACAAATTCTTATTAATTCTAATTTGGGTTTACTACTAATATCACATTTTTATTTACTAATAATTATTTAAAAAATACTAAAACTACCTAATAATTTATAAAATATTATAAAATAATTTGTGTCTATAGTATTTGTGTGAAAAAAAGAATGTATTAAGAAAAAGTATCTTTTACATCAATTGTATGCAAACAGGATGAGGCTTCAATTAACGTAGTCTACCTTTCTACCTGACAATTAACTTTTTTGACTTTCTAGGCTTCTAGCCTAGGTAGCAATATGATGGAAGTTTTTGCGGGAAACCCAAAATAACACTTCAAACTCCTTACGCACGCTGTTAGGAGCTTTACGAGTTGCTGATGATGGCATGAGGAATTGGAGTGCTTGGACAACATCAGGCCAGTCACTTGGCTCAATGTTTTCTCAAGACACCAATGGCTCCTCATGCCTATCTAGTGAAGCTCCTAACTGCTCTTTGAGGGAGACAAGCTCGGTCTCCCTATTGGATTTAGAATGAAGAGCATGATGAGGGGCAACATGTGGAGACACCTTGCTCCACATGATGCCCCAAGGCCATGGCAGAGGAGGGCCATAATGGACAGAGACGGATTTTTGATGATGGACAACAGCAGATGGTGTTGACCCTACATGGTGGTGCATGGTATGGGTGGCTTGGCTGATGGTTGCTTTGTGTGTGGGCTTGGTGGCTTGAGTGCAAGGCAATGCTGGGCTGCTGTTATGATGATATGTTGTGCAAGGCATTGGGCTGGTTGGTGATGGCAGAATGCATGGACTTGTGTGAGTGGGCTGATGGCAGTTACTTAATGTGTTGCTGATGGGCATGCTGTGTGGGCTATGCTGCTGATGATAAGGGCTTGGGCAGGGGCCAAGCTTCTAAAATGTGATTGAACAATTGTGTGTGGGCTGCTGAAGCATGGGCAGAGGCCCTATGATGCGCTGTGAGATGGGTTGGCATGTGCAGAGTGTGCAACAGTAGTTATCGGCAGTTACCAAACAGTTCCAAGCTTGCTGGATGTTCAAATTTGCTGTGTAGGGGTTGGAAACGTGGAGAGCAGGCCAAGACAACATCAATTGAAGGTGTCCTGAGTCAGACCACATGTAGCTGCAAGTCCTACACAAGGGGACAGTTACTTGGCAGTAACTGCCGTGACAGTTATTTCTGTATATTTATCCTAGGCTGTTGGGGTTGTCAACAGCAGAGTGTATATTTTGGCTTAGAGAATTTCGTGTGTATTCTCAGGGTTCCTTTGTACTTGATATTGAGTAATAAAGGTTGGGGTTGGTGCCCTGTAAACATTGTGTGTGCTATGTGTGTGTGCATTGCCTTCATAATTCTGTGCTGAGTGTTCCTGCAATGTGTGTGTGGTGTGTTGGCTGAGACTGAGTGAGGAATTTAGTGCCATCACAGGCAGAAAATTTAAAAGAAAAATTTGACCCTATGACACACGCGTAACCGAGGCCATTGTACTGAAAACAGTAAATAGTAAATAGTCTGTTTCTTAGAGCATCTGTAGCATATGTTTCATAAAAGAAAATGTCATTTTGATACACCAAAAGCCTACTTTATTATTTTACCATATCATTTTACAATATCCTTTTTATCAGATGTTTTATCATTCAATTTTATACATTGAAATAATATTTTACTACACATTAAAATAATTTATTATCTCTTCCCCAGTATCATCAACAACAGCAACAACATCAACGGCACAACCACCAGCCACCAATATCCACTGCCGCAACAACACCAACAGCCACTACCGGCACAAACCTACATCCACCAAGGCCACCTTAAAAAAAAAAAAACACACAAACACAACTAGAAAAACTTCCAACAAATTCCAAATCCAAAAACCTCAACAAAAGAGGGAAAAAAAAAATCAACTAACCAACAAACCAGAGAATAAAACGCCGACCCAAACTCAACTAACGATCGGCCTAAAACCCCAGTCCAATCGACCCAAAACCTCGACCCACAACCCACACAACGCCGATCCAAAACGTCGACCCAAAACCCACATCGAAACCTATCCCAAATCTCACACCCACAACCCAATTAAGAGAGATTTGAAGGGCGGCGATGAGGGCTGTGGATGTCAGCGACGAGGGCTGGAGAACGGGCAGCGAGATCGGTGGCGAGTTGTGAAGAATGATGCGACGAGATCAGCGACCAGGATTGGCGAGATCGGCGACGAGGACTGGAAAGATCGGCGGCGAGGACTAGAGAGTGATCTTGAGTAACTTTCTTGAGCAAGGAGGAGAGGGAAGAGATAGAGAGTGATAGAGAGAGAAGAAATGAGATAGAGTCTGAGAGTGACAGAGAGAGAAGATGGAGAGAGAGATATATGTGGAAGAGGAGAGAGAAAAATGCAATAAAATAATAATATATATTTTTGCAATTGTTTTTCGTATCGTCTCATATTTGAGATGGTACTGTAGCGGTGTGACATATTTTTTGAGATTTGGAACATCTCATAATGCTCCGTTTTTGGTGTTTGGTGTGCCAAATGCCAAATATTTGGCATTTAGTACACCTACTACGGATGCTTTTATTAGAACTTTATTCGTCAATTGAAGATGAGTTGTAACATCTATCAAAGGTGATCATGCATTTACCTGTAGGAAAAAATAATATTATTTTTAAAGATATAAACCATAGAATCCAACTTATACAAAGATCATAGACTCATAGTAATGTTAGGGTTAAAATTAACCATAAACCTAAACGAATCAATAAAAGAAAAAATTATGCTTCAAACATGAATGTTTGAACTATTTTTTTTAATTGGTAACAGATTTATGTATTTATATATATATATATATATATATATATATTAGGTAGAAAATAATTTCTAAATGTTTATTCTCCCACAAGGTATACCCTCTTTCACGCAATTCTATAGAGTTCAATGAGAGGTCCACACGTTTTTTACTTTTGTGGAAAATTAGCTTTTCTCTAGTCTTCCACCATTGACTCAGATATGAAGTAAAAAACCTTTCAGCTTTTTCTTACAGATTTTGCGGTTCTTTTAAGAGTAATGTTGGAGACACCAATTTTAACATAATTTTGTGCCACACCTTGCCACATGACAAGTTATGATTAGTAAGGGTGTGTTATTACTTTTCTTCTGAAGGACATCATTATAATTTTTCCAATTATCAAACAAAAGTAGATGATCAACGAGGATGAGATACCCTCTCACCTGCAATCCTACAAAGTTCCACACGTTTTTTACTTTTGTGGAAAAGGTAATTTATAATTTATGGACTTTGTTAATAGGTGCCAGCTAGCACCTGTTAATGAACCAGACGTGATTCATTTATAACCTATCACAAATCCCACCTGTATCGGAAATTGGCAAACGTATTCTTTGGTTTCTTCAATACTCTATTTAAACTGAGATACATTTAATACATATTCAGTTTTTTCCATATTCCTAAAAAAATGTGAATAGTTTATTTTAAATTTTATCACATTAACGGGTGCTGTACAACACCCGTTAACATCACCCATAATTTATTAGTCATTCGATTAGTGCTACATTAGGTTGGAAGGAAAGGAAGAGTAGAAAAGATTAAAGTGGTTGAAAGGAAAAAAAAAAAAAAGATGGGAAAGAATTCTACTATAGGCATGCATAGTCATCTTTAGGGGGTGTTTGGTACACCCACTCAAACACACACTTTCAATTTTTAAACAACATTACACACATTTTTATACACTTTTTCACCCACACGTATTTCTACATATGTTTTTAAACAACAAAACACATATTTTCAAATACATGTACCAAACCATATCCTAGATATCAACTTTTTCTTTTTCCTACCAATTTCTTCTCCCCTTTCCTTTGACTCCCCAAAAACAATTCTGCTACAGTCATGATACTTTTTGTCCAAAATTTCAGGACCTTAACAATGTTTAAACAATTATTTTCATTATTTAAATAACACAACACATATTTCTAAAATACTTTTTTATTTATATGTATTTCTACAATACTTAAACAATGTTATTAAAAATCTCTTATCAAATAACCTCCACTTTCTTTCTAGCAATGTTAAAGACATTGAATTTTCATAATTTTTTTTAACAATTTGTTGACTTAGCAAAATATAATTGGTGGAGTCATTATTTTCATGTGAACTATAACTATCATTACTTAATGGCACATCAATTATAAATTGTCATCTTAACAAGCGTGAGTACTTAGAATTTCCACTATATTTCAACTCAATTAGGCCTACCACAACAAAAAGTAAGTAAAGCTGAACCAAGTTATTTATATAGCCATTATTTTTTGAGAGAGAGTTTCAACCTATGGCGTCTGCTCTTGATGATAGCTTTTTATCATCAGACCAAGACACCAATCAATTTTTGGTGTATGCGGGGATTGAACCCCAGATCTCTTATACAACTATCAGAGACTTTATCAGTTGAGCTAACTGTAACTCACTTTATATAGCCATTATAATTGAGCAGATCTGTGCCGATGTCTGTCCATATATTCTTTTCTCAAAGCTCCAATACCAAAATATAACAAAATTAATGACAAAATTAATTAATTTTTTTGGTAATTGCTGACATGTAATAGATCAAAGTAATAAATGCAAATAAAAAATTATTTTATGACAATTGCAACTCTAGCTAGATCCCCACACGTGACTCCAGCTTGAGCTCCGTGTCTCTTTTCCCTTTCCTGTGCCTTCTGAATCCACCCTCCACCACAACTCTAGCTAGATCCCAGACGTGACTTCTGATGATATGCCTTCTGAATCCACCCTCCACCACAACTCTAGCTAGATCCCAGACGTGACTTCTGATGATATGCCTTCTGAATCCACCCTCCACCGCTCCACGCACTCCTACAAAGTTCAAAAAAAGCCCACATGTTTTCTTGAAATTATTAGTCTTTCACCATTCCCTTGATATCAACTTTTTCTTTTTCCTACCAATTTCCTCTCTTTTCCCTTTCCCGTGATTCCCCCAAAACAATTCCGCGACAGGCGTGCATTGTACTTTTTGTCCAAAATTTCACTCTCTTTCTACTTTCTAGCAATGCTAGAGACATCGAATTTTTACAACTTTTTTTTTTTAGTAATTTTTATATAATTTGTTCAGTCAACAAAATATAATTGTTGCCGACATTATTTTCATCTACGCCGCTATTATTATCACTTTTTATGGCACACTAATTATATATATTCATCTCAACAAGTTTGAGTAATAAGAATTTTTACTATTTTTCATCTCAAGTTTGATCCTTTTTTTCCTTTGTAAATAAAATTTACAATATGTTTAGAGTCACAAAATATTTTAAATAAATTTCACAAATATCGAGATAACAAGTTATTAATAATAAATAATAAAATAACATGAATAATAGACTCACATGAGAGAATTAATAATATTCTATCAACTCAACGGTTCTAAAATTTATTGTTAAAATTTTGGTAGTATTACTCAAAATCTTATACTCCCTAACATAGACACAAATAAGTCCACTTACTGTCATATATGCGTTGAAAGATGTAAGGGTACAACATATGAAATGCAATGTTATAGCTTCAATCTAGTTTTGTTTTGGCAAAAATATCAATTGAAAATGCATTTCATCAACAATGAAAACCATCAATCACGCTACAATCAACGCTGCCTATGCTATAAACTTATGGCTTGTTTGGGAGTTAAAAAAAGGAGGGAGAGTAGAGTAAAGGGAGGGAGAGTAATTCAATTACTTTGTTTGGAATTTTTTTAAGGAAGGAGGGAGAAGGGTTTGGAAGGGTTTGGACTACCTCTAATCCCTCATTTTTAATTCCTCCAAATTAGAGAGATTTGGAGAGAGAGTAGAGTGGATAAATTATTGGCCAAATGAATTCCTAATTTACCCTTTCTAAATTAACAAAATTACCCTTTCTAAAGGGCTAATTACCCCCTTCTCCCTTACTAGTTTTAAAAACATCCAAACAATGTAGAGGGGAACCATTCTCCTCTACTCTCCTTCCCACTACTCTCTTTCCTTTTACTCCCCTCTACTCTTCTCCCTCTCTAAACTTCTAAACAAGCTATTAGTATCCTATACTTTATGAAAAACATGTCCCAAGCGTGAAGAAACGAGTTTTGTGAGATCTCCACTTATTATATAATCAATCCCCAATATCTCCAGGGTGTTATTATCAAACTACATGCCACACTCATCACTTCCTATATGATGCATGTCGCTTGCATATAGAGATTAGTATTTGTTCTGATATTAGTATGTTGTAAAAGCGGAAGCTTTAATACCAATTTGTTGAGAATAGCAGAAGCATGAATATCTATTTGTTGTGTGTGTATCCAAATAATAGTGGGTTTATGCAAAATAGAAATAGAACGACAAAAGAAACAATCACACGGGAACACAAAGATTTACGTGGTTCGGCTTTTGGCCTACATCCATGGGTGGCGTCGAGGAGAAAGTTTCACTAACAAAAGAAAGAGATTACAAAGGTGGTACCAAAATACTCTCACAAAACCCAAACCCCAAATACACCCAAAAGAGCTCTCAATCACCAGAAGCACGTGACTAGAGAAACCTGAAAATCTCTAGAACAAAGTCACGCCTTAGAACTCTATACGATATGCGGCTCTCATACACACCTTAGAACAATAGCAGCATAACTAGTGTATATATAGAAGAGATGTGGGCCTTTTGTGGTGGAGTACAATACAAACTTCACCTAGGAGTAGAATTACTTAAGTCAGCAAAACATAGTCCTATTAGTATTAGGACTTGGTCAATTCCTTTGACCAAATTAAAAGCCACGTAACAACAAATCTCCACCTTGGCTTGAACTTGGTCAAGCCCCACAAACGAAACTTTTCCACCGCCAAACCAAAGCCCCTAAGGGCTATCACAAACTGCAAACACAAATCAAGTCCAAGCAATACTTGAACTTGTCCAAAAGAACTAGCTTGGTCATCATATCTGCTGGATTATCCACTGTAGCAACCAATCTGACTGCAACGGTGCCTTGAGATATAATCTCACTAATGAAGTGATATCCTACACCAATGTGTTTGGTTATCTCATGATACATATGATTTTTAGTCAAATGTATGACGCTCTGACTATCACAAAATACAACAATATCATCTTGTTGTAAACCTAGATCACCAACCAAACCCTTCAACCAAATAGCTACTTTCACTGCCTCTGTTGCTGCCATATACTCTGTCTTTGTAGTAGACAAAACAATCGTCGACTGTAGTGTCACCTCCCAACTAATAGCACAACCAAATGTGAAGACATAACCTGTCAGAAATCTCTTCTTGTCTAAATCACCAATAAAATTAGAATCCACAAATCCAACAATGCTACTACTCTCTGTAGAATCCCTATAATATACCAAGTCAACATTTGCAGTACCTTTCAAATATTGAAGAGACACAATCTCTTCACCTAAAGCAATAATCCACAAAGCTTCAAACTTAAGCTCCACCTGCTCACCAACACCGTGGTCTTTGACTATCTCAATACTCTCTTTTGATTGGTCAACAATAGCAGACTTATCAAAATTCATATCTCCGCTAAAAATTAACCATGGGGATCCTGAATCCATACACCACAACCTATAACCTTTTATCCCCAATGCATAGCCTAGGAATATGCACCTATTTGCCCTCCGCTCAAGTTTACCATCATTCACATGAACAAAAATAGGACAACCAAATACTCTCAAATTAGGGTAATCAGCAAGAGTACCAATCCATACCTCAAAAGGAGTCTTAAATTCAATGATAGTTGATGGAGACCTATTTACCAAATAGTAGGCCATATTTATTGCTTTAGCCCAAAAGTCCTTAGACAAACCAAATTTTGAGAGCATACGGTGACCTCTCTCCAAAAGAGTTTTGTTTATACGTTCTACAACCCCAATCTGTTGTGGTTTTCTTCTGGCAGTGCGGTGTCTCACTATACTTCCATTCTTGCAGAACTCATCAAATTCACCTAAGCAATAATCCAAACCATTAGCTATCCAGAGACACTTAATCCTTTTACAAGTCTGCTTTTCAATAAGCGTCTTATATTGCTTCAAGGTGACAAAAACATCACTCTTGTATTTCAGAAAATACACCAAAAAGTCTATATTGAACTTGACCCTACATTGTTTACCAAAGGCGCAATGTTCACAAAAGTCCAACTTCCCAATTTTCTGACCATGCAACAAACCTTGTTTACATAATATTGACATGCCAACCTCACTCATATGCCCTAAATGAGTATTATCTGAATCTGGATCTACTGATGATGATATTGTTGCAACAACAACAATTATGCTTCCATGTAGCATATAGAGACCATTCACCAATTTTCCCTTGATGAAAACTAAACCACCTTTACTAATTCTCAAAACTCCACCTTCACTGGTGTATTTATACCCTTGAGAATCGAATATACCCAAAGATAGAAGATTTTTCCTCAAATCTGGCACGTGACGAACATTAGACAAAGTCCTAACAACACCATCATACATCTTAATTCTCACGGTTCCTATCCCCAAGACCTTACAGGTCATATTATTTCCCATCAGAACTTCACCACTAATTGACCGATAGGTAGTAAACCAATCTCTTCTAGGAGTCATATGATAGGAGCAAGCTGAATCAAGAACCCAAGCGTCGCCGGAGCAACCAGTAGCTACTGATAGAACTATGTCGTCACCCACAGAATTAACCTCCGCAACACTAGCTATATTACTAGTATTTGAAGTACTGTCATTCTCCTTTTTTTCTTTGAGTAGTGTGCATTCTTTTTTCCAATGTCCTTCCTTTTTACAGTAGTGACACTTACCAGATCTAGACTTTGATCTAGATTTTTCTCTATTACTACTAGACCCATTTTCATTGGATCTACTTCTAGCAACAAGACCATCAGCCTGATTATCGCCCCAATTTTCAGAAACCTTCTTTTTCAACTCCTTAGAATTCAATGCATCTTTGACATCATCAATTGAGATAAAATCTCTTCCAGAACCATACAACATGGTGTCGACAAAGTGCTCAAAAGAAGGAGGCAATGAACATAACAAAATTAGAGCCTGATCCTCATCTTCTACTTTGCATTCAATATTTTTCAAATCAATAACAATCCTATTAAATTCATCAAGATGGTCAGAAATAGGTGTACCTTCTTTCATTCGAATGGTGTATAGCCGCTGCTTCATGTACAAGCGATTTGTAAGAGACTTAGTCATGTACCGACTCTCCAACTTAAGCCACAATCCTGCAGCTGTTTCTTCGTCTACAATCTCCCTCCGAACCTCATCTCCAAGAGACAATAGAATTGCACTATGTGCCCGTTCCAAGAGATCCTCTTTTTCCTCATCTGATAGTGTAGTTGGCAAAGCATTCTTGCCCTTTAGTGCTTTCCACAATCCTTGTTGCACTAACAAAGCACGCATCTTGACACGCCATAAACTGAAATCATTCTTCCCGTTGAATTTTTCAATCTCAAATCTTGTTGCCGACAAAAGCCTTTGTCGCCATACCAAAAAAACCCAGTGAACCAATAACAATATAACCAAATAGATCTGATGAACAATCTCAACTTAAAACAAAGAACCCAAGGCTCTGATACCAGTTTGTTGTAAAAGCGAAAGCTTTAATACCAATTTGTTGAGAATAGCAGAAGCATGAATATCTATTTGTTGTGTGTGTATCCAAATAACAGTGGGTTTATGCAAAATAGAAATAGAACGACAAAAGAAACAATCACACGGGAACACAAAGATTTACGTGGTTTGGCTTTTGGCCTACATCCACGGGCGGCGTCGAGGAGAAAGTTTCACTAATAAAAGAAAGAGATTACAAAGGTGGTACAAAAATACTCTCACAAAACCCAAACCCCAAATACACCCAAAAGAGCTCTCAATCACCAGAAGCACGTGACTAGAGAAACCTGAAAATCTCTAGAACAAAGTCACGCCTTAGAACATTATACGATATGCGGCTCTCATACACACCTTAGAACAATAGCAGCATAACTAGTGTATATATAGAAGAGATGTGGGCCTTTTGTGGTGGAGTACAATACAAATTCCACCTAGGAGTAGAATTACTTAAGTCAGCAAAACATAGTCCTATTAGTATTAGGACTTGGTCAATTCCTTTGACCAAATTAAAAGCCACGTAACAACATAGTAGATTAAGTTAAAAACTGATTCAGTTTCATATATCTATTATAACTGTTCAACATGCCACAATCATCTCTCTCTCTCTCTCTCTCTATTTTTTTGACTTAGCAATGTGTTGCGACCATTTTGGGCCTTATCTCCACATTTTATTTAGGCTTTCTCTTAACATTTTTTCTTTGGTGGGCCTAAATTGCAAAACCCATTAGAATATAAGACAGTTCTAATGTTTCTGCTTTATTTTAGAAGATAATAATGCCCTCCTTTTAATCTTTTGTAATAAGCACTTTATCTCCGTTAGTCTTTTGTAAGATGGGAGAAAAAAAAATTACTTATTTATTTTGTATCCAAACCCAAACTAAATTGACCTTAATTCTTTAATCAAAATAAATAAATTGACCTTAATACCCACCAAACTTTGTTAAGAAGAGTCATTTAATATTTTATTATTCTAATTGTTATGTAATTTGCTCCTTTGACTTATAAAAAATACATCTATACATATAGAGTTCCATTTATATAGAATTGCTCAAAATTTCTTACAGATTAGTAGAATTTTTACAAATGATTAAGTGAATTTTTTTAAATACTTAAATAGTAATTAAATAAGTTTTTGGCAAAAATGCAAAACTGACCCTCTAACTTTCACATTTTTTTTAATTTAGTCTTTTAACTTTTAGTTTTGTCAATTCAGTTCTCTAACTTTCAATTTTTGTCAATTTAGTACTCCGTTAAATTTCAGTTATCTGCTGTCGTTAGACCCATTGAAATGACGTCGTTTTGCTTTTATTTTTTTTTTATTTTTTTTATTTTGAATTAAAAGAAATAAGAAAAATCTGAAAAAAAAAACTTTTTTTATTTTTTGTAAAAGAAAATAAAAAAAGGATCAGATTATCCGAGAATCGCAAATGGCAACCCAGCACCAGCCACATTTACCGTTACGCCCCTAACCCTCTCTTCGCTCACCAAGCCCTTGAAATACAGCCTGAAACACTCTGAGTCAACCAAAACCTTCGAAGACAATGGTGAAGACTTGGCCGTACGGTAGGGTGGTGGTAGTTGTCGCCGTATTTTTCCCATTGTTCGTCCGGGATGTTGTCGATATCGATGGCAAGTTTTTGATCGTGGATCCAACGGTCGAGATCCTCCTTCAATTTCCTCATCTCCGCCTCGCTTTGCTCATCTCTATGATGAAATGTTTTGACAATTTTGGGTTTGTCTAGTACTCTCTTTTTAGTAAAAGCTATTTTATTTATTTTAATATACTTTTTCACAATTTTTTAATAAATAGAGAAATATAATTTAGGAAATAAGTAAAGTACTTTTTTTCCCCAAAAGGTAAGTACATTAATTTATTAAAGTTCCTAGAAACTAGAAAGCCACAGTTTACCCCAAAAAAATGCAACCGAAAAGCAAAAAAAAAGCTTCCCTTAGAGAATCGCCTACAATTACACAATACTGTTTGTTGTGGTACCCAAACGAAAGGAAAAGCCACAACTCTAGGTTCCCTTCACATTCCTAAGGACAGTCTTCCTGGATTTCCTATTCTACTACCATCCGTGTTAAGTGGATTGTTTCGTGTGTGAGCTCCTGCATAGACACGATGGATTGTCTAAAAATGTAGTCATTTCTGCAAAGCCATGGCTCATAGTTGTCAAATTCCAATCGATAAAAAATTAAAAAAAAAAAGTGTTCCACGGGACTTTTGGAACATTATGCTTGTAGCATTTGAAAGATTTGTTAAAGCCACATTCAAAGAGGGTTAAAAAATAAGTAAATAAATAAATAAAAGAGAAGAGGGATTGAAAGCGATAGCCAAAAGAAACGAGCTACTTTAGTCTTTTGATATAATTTCATTTTCTTGAATAGCAAAAATAAAATGTCAAAATGAAAATTCAAAACTTAAAAGAGAAAACAACAAATTGAATCAAACATGAAGAGCCAAAACAAAATTTTAAAACGTAAATGGCCAATTTGAAAATGGAATTAAACAGTCATAGAGGAACAAAATGAAAAAAAACTCCAAATTTTAAGAGCCAAAATGTACTTTATTAGTTTTTCATTGTTTTATCTATATATTTAATAATCTATTCATTTTGAGAGAAGTCTTGCCCACCGGCCTTTATCTAAAAAGTAAGGATTAAGGACACTGTGAATAGGACAACGCTGGTTTTATGCAACATAATTAATATTTACTTAAAGCATCCAATTAGTCTCCACTCTTTTGTTTTTAACTACTCATTTTTAAAATATATCCATTCGCTAGACTCCACTTTCTCTATACATTTTTCTCTCACTTTGTCTTTGCCAATGCACACTTCAACCACACAATGCTACACTGCACCGCGCACCTTTGCTAATGTCGCTATCCACACCTGCAACCAACTACTACCACTTTCATATCCAATCCATAGTCGATTAACTAGTGCAATGCTAATGCTTCTAAGACCTAGCATCCAATCCAAAGACTAATATCTTGGTAGTTAAAGTTTATAAGCATAAGCCCAAACCACCTAAAAAGGTGATTTAAACTAGAAAAGGCATACAACTAATTTTTATTTTTAAAAAATATAAATACAAGATGCTCTAAAAGTAAATCAAGGCGTTTGGTTCACCGTGTTGTTACATTACACTATAATATTACATTTACATTAATGCAATCTCAATATAAGAATACAACATGACATTATTTAGGAAGGATTAAGGTAAGGTAATATGATATATTTTGTAATTTTAGATTATAATAATGTTAGAAAAAATAACATAAACCAAAAATCTTAATGTCACATCTTTGTAATATGCATCAAAGGCAAATCACAACGAACCAAACGCCCTTAAGTGTAATTGAAAGTATGTTCAATAACTTATGTCTTCTAGGGTTATCTCAACTCTCAAGCCTAGAGAAGGATTGTGATAACTAATATAAAATTTGGTCACTTTTCTTTCAAGAATAGAGAAAGTAAACATCACCATGCAGGTGCTCCCAGCAAAATCAAAATAATTTCAAGTGGAAAATTGTATTGATAAAATAACTTCAAATTAAAATTAGTTTTATTTACACAGACAAAACTTTGGAACCATATCTTTTTTCTTTTTTTAACAATTTTTTTTTTTTTTTTATGAAATGAACCATACCTAAATTAAGCTCCAAATTGACAAATAAAATATATGTACCATCATAGCTTTCTCGATAACCATTTACTCACTGCAAATTTCTTGGCCATTCTTTTTTTTTTTTTTTATTATATATAGGTAATAAAATCTTTATTGATAAGAAAAGTATAATGAATGTACAGATAGTAAACCACTGCAAAGAAACGAAAGACAAAATAATCAAAAGGATAAGCTAACAGAATTAAGGAAATCAGAAAAAAAAAAATACAATGCATAAAACTCCAAATACGAGACTACTCAAACAAAGTCCTAAGTAGCAAAGACTTCAACCGATCTATAGGTCTCTCAATTTCCTCAAAATGTTTGGGCATTGCATTCCTTCCAAGTTAACCACATAAGACACGCCAGTACCATATTTTAAACATTTGAAGAATGAATTCCCAAAAATCTTTCTTGGCCATTCTCTCATCTTTTAAAAGTTCACAAGCCTCCAAAAAGAGCTTCTCATCTATGTTAGGAACAACTTTGACTACTCATGGCATTTGCTCAACTGCTTCTTGTATCTCTTCCTAGATGTCCTCTGAACTTTTTGAGATCATGCAAAGGCTTAAGAAGTTAAAAACTTTTTGCTATTTCCACTGATAAGATATTTCAAACTCCCTAGTTAGATATTGCATATCCCAAGTTATATCATTGATCCCATTAGAAGGGCATTATTGTTGATCTCCATTTTCATGTCCAAACAACTTGATCTTCCATTTTGACTTTCATTAACATTAATCAAGCACAATTCACAAATATGGGATCCTATCTCTATATGCAATTGCATCCAGATGATCCTGCAAAATGTCACTTTTTAAATGAATGAAAGTTACTCAAAATTATAAAATTCATTAATTATTATAGAATTAATATGACCGTGCTTCATTCCATGTTACCCAAAAACACTCAATTTACTTGATGAAGAAAGTAGTAATGTCATTTCATCGAAGGGGAAAAGAAATACAGTTGTGCATGCACCATGCTTTGGGGTGCTCTTTAATGATAACTAGAGGAAATGAAAGCTTTCCAAAGCTCAACATTACTAGTGAGATATAATGGCACCTTGATATAAGCTTCCCAAAGCTCAACATCAACTGCCACTATTTTGTAAATTTCATCCCAAGCAAAGCCATTCTAATTGAGGAGATCCATGATGCCCATTACTCTTTCATCAAGCTCACTATTGGCAACAGAGGTCATCCTCTTCACCTACAATAACCCCAGCAATATATACTAGTTTAATGACTTGAACTTTGAGCTGCTTTCTCCTCCATCTTGATCCCCACCCCCTCTTCTACAACCACACCATATCATATTAATCTAAAAAAAATTCCCAAACAGTTTAAAATCATTTCGCAAAGTCTTTAAATAACTGCTATCTATCTTTGCTCAAATACCATCTATTAACAAACAAATGAAACAATTGCCTATATTTGTGCACTTAATGTCACAACAGCCACCTTTCATTCTTAGTGATACCAAAATGACAAAAGCACAAAAATATTGGATGCAACTCTGATGATATCCTCTTTAAATAAGCCTTTAAAAAAAAATCAGTAAGTCATGTGCTAATAATCCTTGCCTGAAGTGAATGGAAATCAGACTTGATGTTGCAAAAACATCATTATATTGAGAACTGCTTCAAACCCAAATATAACTTAACCCAAAAAAAGATACACTAAATTTGGGTATAGAATCAAAGGTAATTGGCATTCAAAATGATCTTTTAATTATGAGCATGCCTAGCCTAATATTGAACTACAAGATATAGGAATGAAGAGGATATCACATATCTATTCCAAAAAAACAAAGATTTTTTTTGGCCAAAATACAGCTAACATGATTACAAATTCATTCGCAAATAACAATAATTAGAGCCTCATAACAAGAACATTATAAGGGAATATTTCAGGATGAAAAAAGTTGCATCCAAGACAAGGCACCTCTTCCTAAAAAGGACAAGAAAATAAATTAAATAAAATAAGGTTTTTTTTGGGTTCCAAATTTGAAATTTTTTTATCTAATACTAAGAAAGGAAAAATATAATTATCAAATGAAATCCAATACAAAAATAGAAAATGCACTTCAATTTATCTTACAAATGAGCCACATGGAACTGCATATTGAATAGACAAAGACAATAGTTTATTAAACTCAAAATAGTACTCCTTAAAAGGCGATCCTATCCTCTTTTGACAAGTACAATTTCTTCAAGGACTCAGTTAATGTATGCCCTTAAGGCACACATTAATCATCTATTTAAGGAAATTTTTATGAAAAATTAAGAAAGCTGTCAAAAATTTTAATCACTTTTTCGCTTTTCCATAAAATAATTTCCTAAAATAGTTTACAAACATATTCCCTAAAGGCATACATTAATAAAACCCTTATTAACATGGGAAGAAAACCTGCCTTATAGCCTAGAACACTTGCCAATTCAACTTCTACTCAAACCAATTCACTTGAACCCATATTCATGTTCAATTCAGAAATCGCCCAAAAGTAGAGATCAAAGAAAATTTTTGGTCTAACAAGTAATTAATGGTATCAGGGATGCAACCCGTCTCATGGACAAAACTGAATTTTTGATCTGGTTCTAGTCACGGGCTTCCAAATGTTCTAAAATTATGTGATTGACGCTTCCAGTTTTTAGATCTATTCAATATGATCACTACATGTCATCTTTTGTTTAGAAGCACATTTTTGGGATGACTTCCGGACTTCTGAATTGAAAGAACATACGCCAAGCATTGCCAATCTATTTTCTGTTTTTCTTCCATTCTTGAATTGAAACGTTACTACTCTTTATGCAAGGACCGATGACAAATAAAAACAAATCAGTGCAATTACCTCTTTGTTTTTGGTATAGTTGTGCTTACATATATACTATGTTCTCATCAAGAATTTGTCTTGTTTTATGGGTTATAAAATAGAATGGTTGATACATAAATAGGTGTGTGTATGAGACAGATAACCTAATGTAATATGATGCCCCACAATTGTATTTCAGCATATACAATCATACATTAGTACTTAAGTAAACAATAGTAAATATCTTTTCATATCTAAATCAGATTCTTTAAACTGTACTAAATTGAAAACTTTTGAATTTCTCAAAAATCTAATTAGTAAGAAGCAAAAACATATATATTGAGTAGAAAGAAGAAGACTCACCAACTGCACAACTGCTTGTTCCCCCCCCCCCCCCCCCTTTTTTTGGTTATCTTCTTTGACTAGATCGAGCCAATAAAATTGTCCCTTAGACCTTAAAAATTTAATTTCAAGTCCTCAGCATGAAAACACAAAGAAAGACTTTTATATTAAAAGTCAGGAGCCAGGAGAACATATAAATCCCTACAAAAGAACAAAAGCAGGTGAGCATAGCAAAAAAGAATATATCAAAACACAGTGATGAAAAAAATAGTTAGTTTCGAGACTACGAAGTTTGAATAAAATGAAAGGGTGCAGCCAGGAGTTCTAAGGCAAACATCTTATGCAGAAATGTAGTAAAAACATGCCCATGTCAACTACCAAAAGACCTATCCATGCATAAGATGTCTCACTAGGTAGAAGCATTATTGCACAGTTGTTTAAATATTTATCATGTAAATGCAAGAACATAATTCGTCTAACAGATCATGATATAGGATTTTCCTCAAACAAAATGATGGTATTGAATTATTATATGCCAACAAGTTATTGTTCAAAAAGTACAACCTAGATAAACATAATTACTAGTCAACTTCACACAAACACCTGGAGGGAAATCAGCATTAGGAAATGGCATTCTACAATGCTAGAGTCTAGGCAGGTGATCATAACATTAAGGCCTCAGATACCAAATCAAATTCAAACTCATCTTTTATCAAAATCGTCCAATTCAACTATATTTTAAGACCATTAAGATCATAAACTATTCAAATAAAATGAGAACCATTATTTTCCCCCATTTTTTGAAGGGAGCAAAATTTATTCTTGAATTTAAGTCACTCCTACCAAGTTTTGCCAAATCCACCAAACCTAATCACTTTGTAAAATTGTTTTACTCTCAAATGACTTTAAAAATGCACCAAATTTAACAAGCAATGACTTTATCAGTAGACTATATAACCCAAAAATTTAAGCTCAAGGATTCACTCTAACTCCAACTTCTTAATTTTTCTTTTTGGTTGGCTGAATCTATTTATTTATTTATTTTCCATAATACACAGTGCATTTTGGTTGAACTGAGTCTTCTATCTGAAAATTTATGGCACTATGACAATTCCATTAATCAAACCTTAAATTCCAAGCAACATTCACTTAAGCTATCTATTTCAGAACTAATACCACTGAGCCTTTTCAAAACGCCATGACAATATACTAAACTAATTAAAACCAGTAATTCTAATCATTTCAAGAAATCTCTTGAAAATGGCCAATTAGATGTGTATCTTAGTGAGTCTGAAAAAGCATAGGGCTTCTGACTTTACTGGTCCATTAACTAGACAATTTAATATTTTTTTTCTTGAATAATTTTGAAGGCTTTTTAACCATTACAAATTTACAAGATATTGAATTCAAAAACAAATAATATGACCATCATTCATCAATTATACTTTTACTTTGCATAAATGTCCTTTCAAATTAAATTAGTATCCCGCATGAAAGAACCCATTAATTTAGAGAAAGAGAATGGGAAGTGACAAAAATCTCCAAAGATGCACATCAAATTCACTGCAAAACAGGGAGACATACTCTAGCATTCAACAACGTAAAAGAAATCAAATGAAGATGATGCAAAGGAAAATAGTTTCAATGTAATAATAGTACCTGAGCATTTTACTTCGAAATTTGATTAAGATATTGTCAGTTTCTTTGACGGTGGATATGGATTGAAGATGGAGTCATCTTTTTACCTTGTCAATTTCTTAAGTTCCCAATATTGCTTAAATTTTGTTAGCATTAATGTAAGACTTGTGCAGATTATCAAAAAAGAAGAAAAAAAAATGTAAGACTTGTGCAAAGTCCACGTCAGAAATCTAAGTCATACAATTAAAAGACTATTCCATAATAATATTTTTCAGCAAGCTATGAAAACCTATAAGGGTATGTACATGAGTTGATGTGTTGTAGCAAATTTAAGAATTCCTAATACAGTTCTTGTTTCGTTAACACCAAATACAAATACACATCTCCCTCTTCCCTGATTAACCTTGAAAAATGGCATATGTGCAACTCCTTTCACCATCTCCAAAGTAGGATTTTTATTCCATAAGCCATTTCCTATCTCAAATATCCAACTTTCTACCCATTAATCCATATATATAAAATATTGAAAATAATCTACTTTAACTTTTAAATATTATTCTTATTGTATCTTAGAAGAGGACAAGACAATAACTGCTAAACCGCTTATTATATCCTTCCTAGCTAAATGCTTACTATTGCCAAATCTAGCAGGCCTATTTGGCAACTACCACTCTACCCCTTCAAATCCCATAAGAAACTATGCTCAACTAATTAAACCAATAATTCCAATTCAGTACAAGTAATCTCTTGAGTATGTCTAAGCAATGTTGATCTTCATCAATATAAAATATTATATTCATTTTGGCTTTACTTGTCCATTAAGTTGCACAACTTTATGCTTTTCGCTAAAAGAATTTTGAAAACTTCTTTTCGCTAAAAGAATCTTGCTTATATTCATATTGTCGCACCTCACTCAGAACTACAGACCCCATCAGGCTCAATACCAAGAAGACAAATGCAGTCACCATTCCCATAATCATTTCCATAAATATTGGTTGTTCTGTATTGCTAAAGTTGTTCCAACTCTAAGCCCAACAGGCATGTCAGTCAAACATTGGCTCAACTATACATTATATTGAGCTATGTATAGCCTATAGTCTTTGGCTCAACTATATGAATGTGTATGTGTGTGTGCATACTTGTTTACCATACTATGGCGTGCTCAGTGCGAAATGAAATGGTAAAACCCTTTAACCTAACAACATTACTAATGAGAAAAAAATAGCACCTTGATATAAGCTTCCCAAACATCATCATCATCAACTATCACTGTTTGTTAAATTTCATTCCAAGCAAATCCATTATAAGTGAGAATATCTGTCATATCTATATACACTTTCATCAAGCTCCAATATTGATCTTTTAGTACATCTTTGTCACAAAGGAGTCCTTTTTTTTTTTTTTTTCTTGAATGATGCATTCATCCAAGTCCAAGTTTAAGCATTGTGTCTATGACCAATCTTATTCCCTCTGTGCAACTGCTCTAACATAAGATCAATAAAAGAACAATCCATTTCCCTTGTCCAAATTATCCTTGAAGGATCATTATTAGCAGGGGACTGGTAATCCTCTTCACTTAAAACTTTAAAACTAAACTGCCATTACATGAGAGAATTTGTTCTAGAGGCATATGTTACAAAGAAAAAAAATGAAATAATAATGTTTCTTCATATTATTTAACAAATACATTAAAATTAAAACATTACATGAAATGGGTAAATTCAGTTCTTATTACAAAGTAATGCTTATTACAACACAACAGTAGGGTATTGACTAGCTGCCAATTATCAATAGCCATACACACCCTAACAGGCCTCTTTGGCCTTCTAATTGTTGGCAAATAGGTTCCTCTTTTTCACGTTTAAATGTTCATGTCAGTGAGTTATACACACATGAAGAAAAAAAAGGATTTTTTCTTTTCCTATATAGTTCATAAGAATTTAGACAAAAACTAAATGTTTGTATGACCAAAGCAGTTCCAAGGCCAACAGGCACGTTAAACATTGCCCTAGCAAAGTAGTCAGCCATGGACATTCCTGCTGACCTGCTTTCGCAACTTCCATATCATCAATCAGATCCCTCACTGCAGTTCCCAATTTTTAGTTCTGTGAGCCCAATAAGTGCAGGCAGCAATTCCAGAAATGCTCCAAGCGATGCCAGTCAGTTAAGCAGTTCCCAGAGCAGTACAGGCATCTGCTCAGTTTTTGGGGGCATATAAAGTGAAGAACTGCCAGATAGGAGCTGGCCAAGATTAGTATCAACTAGTGAGAGAAGTAGGTGTGTGGAAGGGGGAAATCAAGGGGACAATCAAATGGCCTGCACTAGTTGCAAGTATTTAAACAGCCTAGGGGGCATAGAGCAATAATATTGGTTCATGCATACAATTTTCTCCATTCTGAAAGTTTTGTTTGCACAATTGTGAGCTTAAAAAGAAACAAGAGGAACCACCCATACTTGAGATTGCATATGCAATTAAAAGAGAACATCAGCACCTATCAATTAGACAAATGTACTTCATTTCTGTAAAAATAACACAATCTCAAATATACATGATACTTTAATAAAAACAGATGATACTTCCTGAAATAAATATTGCTATAAGATAAAATAGGACATATGTAATTTATATCAGCCTTACTGCATTTGCTTCCTAGTTAATTAATGAAGTAATAAGTGAAATGAACTACAATCACTTACAAAAAAATAAACCATCAGGCCAATCCAAATAAGTATTCACAAGGCCATGTAGCTTGTGCTCATTTCTCTGCAACATTTATTTATATTGTATCTGTGTATCTATTGGGGGGGGGGGGGGGGAGGGTTTTAGGGGTGCTTATTTCTCCTCTAATATGAACAAGTTTGCAAACATGTCTTATCAACAGGAGCTACTTAAGTCATAACTGGCTTTGCTTACATTCAGCAGAAACCATTTTACTAATTCTTGTAGAAAGCAGCAAATGGTTGGTGATCCAAAGAGTGGCCAAAAGCGAGACAGGGGTATATAAATGTTGGAGATAGTAAAGGGTTATTTTTATAAAAAAAATTTATGAAATTCTAGTGGGGATAGAGCTCCAGCTATCTTTGCATAGACTAATAAGAAGGAAAAGGGGGGAGGGGGAAGTTTGGTTGCCTATAACTCTTTCCTGTTTTATGCACTACCTAGAATAATAAATAAGTAATTAGATCTTTGTGTAAACAAGGTAAACACTGCTGAAAACAAGCTCAATATAAGCACCATACCAGTGGCATACATTAAAATGCAAATGACAAATGCAACATTTCTGCAGATCCATGACGGGATATAAAAACACACCCATATTTACTTCTTGACTCATCATCAAGGTCTATATCATGACTTGTTCGGCGGTTTCTCTCGTCCGATGTTGTATTTGCATGTATCAAGCACAATTCATTGAAGATCATAAAGGCTTTATTCTGTACAACTGCACCTCCAGGTTATCCTGCATGTATATTATGTTAGTTCGCTATCACCCCAAAGGCAGAGATCAAATCAAAATGTGAACAAAAAACTAGTGGAACAATCACTTGCTTTAACCAAATGTTTAGTATCATCCCAAGAAAATCCATTTTGACTAAGGACAATTCTTTCTGTTTATCCCTAATTTTCTACCATCCTACATCATGTCTCATCATTTGTCCTAAATCCCCCCCCCCCCCCCTCTCTCTCTCTCTCTCTCTCCAATGGCATCATTTTATGTCTTACATCTACAATACTTCACTTCTTTTCTTTTTTATTTTTATATTAGTAACATGACAGGTTAAGATCATTTTGCAAAGTATTCAATAAAAGCCCAAAATATGTTTTAATAAATTCCATCTATATATCAAGCTAATCATATAATTGCCCATGTATGCGTACATATGTCAAAGCAATAGTCTTTCAGTCTTAGTGCTACTTGAATAACAAAAGCCATAAGAATATTATGGGTACCTCTGACAATCTTGTCATTTGATAAGAAGCTACTTTTTCTTTTCGTTTTATGGTAAGTGGTTTGCTAATAAGCCTTGCCTGTACTAAAGAAAAATCAAACATTCTTGATGTTGCACAAATACCATTATAATGGAATCTGCAAATCCCAGAATTAATCGAAACATAGACACCAGTCAATCTGGATGCAGATAATCAAAGGTCACTAGCATCCAAAAATCCCCTCCTTTTAATTTGAGTATTGTATAGCAGTTATAGCCTAATAGCAAACTACTAAGAAGAGAAACACACATTGACAGTGCAGAAGAATAAGATTTATTTTCAACTTCCAGCAGAAACAAAGCAACCACATCTTGATTTGATGCATGGAACTTTAAGCACATATTTATCTGTATAAAAGCCTTTCCCACTTAATGCCCAGCCCTACAAACAAATGAAAAGAATATGTTTATACACTTTATTTTTACATTTTATGAATAGTTTACACTCTTTATATCGCATGCGATCTTCAACTCATGTTGATCATTTTTAACGCTTGATGTGGTTATATAGTCTAGAGTTATTTAGTGGAGCTAATGTGCTGTATTTATCTTATCTGTAGACTAACAAATACACATCTTCTTCCTTAAGCCCACTTTCAGTCTTACATATTCAACCTTCTACCTATGATCTTTTCAGTATAAACAAAATACGGATTTAGACCTGCTTTGGCAACGACCATTATTTGTATTTGGACAAACATTGAACTCGAAATCAGTACAGACCCCATCAAGCTCAATAACAAGAAGACAATGCAGTCACCATTCCCATAAGCATTTGGAGAAACATTGGTTTTAGTATTATCAAAGCTGTTCCAAGCCCAACAAGCATGTCAAACATTGGCTCAGCAAAGCGGCTAGCCATGGCCACTGTTGGCTGACCTGCTTTTGCAATGGTCATATCACAACAAAAAGCCTGTTCCAATTTGCCCATAACACATGCTATGAACTGTACAAGCATCTGATCTGTTTTTTGGTGCAAAAGTGAACAACTTCAAGAGGAGCTGGCAAAAGACGACTTGATCAGAGAGGAAAACAGGTGCATTAAAGGAGGACAACAATAGGATGATCAAATGATTTGCAAGAATATGGAAGGGATAGGGGCCAAAGAGCAATATTGGCTGATATAAATAATTTGCTTCATTCTAAAGGTGCAACTTGAGGAATTGTGAGCTTTAAAAGAAATGAGGAAAGAAGCTCCCAAAGTTTTAAGATCTGAATATGCAATTTAAAGAAAAAATTAGCAAAATCATTTGAAGAAAGCTACTTGCAGTTGATTCCTCTAAATATAAAACATTCTGAACCTGAACATAAGTTTCGTGGTATGTCCCTATGCAAGGAGAGTAGAATAGAAGTACTACTAACGTATAAAGTTGCAGTTCCAAATTGCTAGCATTATCCTTCATCACTTTTCTGTTGCTTGCTTGATTTGGGGAATATTAGGGTGGAATTTGGAAGGCATTGTTAGCTGAGGGAGAAATATATCAAGATAATAAAATAAAATTTTAAAAAAATTATTGTTTTGTTAACCTTCATTTCATTAATATAAGTCTATACATCACCACAAGCTCCCAAATACAAACTCAAAAGCAGGCATGTAATAAAATTTAATGACTTAGACAAAGTAAGTGAAGTTTCTAATCAGGAGACCCCATTGACATTTCAAGGCCAAAACATTGACCAAGCACTTAAGAACCATTTCTAGTTTATTTAATGCATACACGTATTCTACCAGCAGTTCCAAATAGGCATCTAGCTTTGTTGATCATTATCAACAAACAACAGAGTTACATCTGTTTTTACTTCTTCTGATAAATGAATAACAAGGTGTAGCAGAAGCTATAGTTAACAACTAAAGTAGAACTAAAGGCTTAGCAGTTATGCCAAACTACAACACATAATCAGTCACAAGCTGAATCTGAGAACAGAATAGGAGCTATCCCACAGGCTACAAAGCACCTTGTTTTAAATGGAATTACAGTAGCCTCCATAATCAAATTTAATTCTACCCTTTATCTCCCATTTAATTAATTTCACAATGCCTTCCACACTTCTTCATAATGTCATTCCAATTTTCATAGACTCAGTACACAAAAATCCTAAATTCAGAAATAGTTTCTGCTGAATCAGCATCAGAACAGATTAACAATGTTCCACATGATCCAGTGCACGGGGCCTACTAATATTTCAAGTGAAAATTCTCTTATTAACGTTTATTCTATCTACTTAGTCAAGGTTGGCATATCTAGGAGCAAGAAAATATCAAGGTACACCTTTCAAAATCACCTTACAGCTGCATTCTTTCTTCAGACCCTAAATCTCAAAAATTAAGAAAAATATTTTCACTATAGAACTGCCTCTTCTTGAACCCATCTAAAGAATAAGCCTTCGATTTATATTGCACACCAGTTACTTTAATGATGTTTTACCTCAAATAATATATTGAACAACATTGTGTTGTTTCCATGACCCTCGTATATAGAGAGACCTAAAAATTGAATTATCTTTCATGCTATGGCTCCAAAGAATCACATATGCCCTTATTCATATTTTCTTTGGTCAAAGAAGAACCTTCTTTTTTCCCCCTGCATTAGCAACATTTACATAGTCAACTTGATGTTCCTAATTTCTCTACTACTCAACATCCTGCATTTGATAGTCTTAATTTTACAATAATTCAGAGGTTTTAAAAGCCTTATTATGGAACTGCCTTAAGAAAATAACATTCACCTATATACCAAAACAAAAAGGCAGATATACTCATATACATAGAAATACATACATGTATGCATGTGTGTGTGTGTGTGTGTGTGTGTGTGTGTGCGTGTGAAAGAGAGAGAGGGAATCAAACTGTCGAGTTTGTAACGATTAAATATATTTAGCAAGATCTCATTTAACATAGAGTCCATCTCCAAACTTTTTTCCACTTCAATAGCTGGGTTACCAAGTAAAGTAAATATGTAACTCCCATCTAATTCCCCAAAGCCAGTCTCCAAACGACACATCATTACTAAATTAAGCTCATTCTCATAGAAAATAAAGCAGTAGAACACATAGAGCACTAGATATATACATAAACTCTAAAAACATTCAAACAAAAAAAAAGTCACATCTCAAACATACCATTCCAAGAGCTCGACAGGACCTAAACCAGGTTTCACTTCCTCCAAATTTCCTGAAACCTCTCTGACTAGCAGTCTTGTTCAACCAAACCTCTCTCCACCTCACCTTCCCCTGATGAAACTTGCCTCAGTACCCCTCCTCCATCATAATGACAATCCACACTCCACACTAAAACAGAGGAAAAAATTGTTAGTTCAAAGTCTAAAAAGTTTTAATGGAAAGAAAAGACCTAGGAATGAGCTCTAAGGCTAAAAACTTATGCAGAGAGTGAATTAAGAACGTGTACAACTCAAATAATATTTGAAAATTAAAAAAAAAAAACGATAATTTGTTCAACTCAAAGCCCCACTAGTAGAAGAAGTGTCATTAACTAGTCAAGCATGGCATATTTGGGTACACCTTTCAAAAGCACCTTACAGCTGAATTCTTTCTTCAAATCCTAATCCTCCAAAATCAAGGAAAAAAAATATTTGCTGTAATACAGACTCTCCTTAAACCCTTCTTAGGAATTAGCTTTCAATTTATATGGCACACCAGGTACCTTAACCATATTTTAGCTCAATTATTACATTAATCAACACTGTATTTCTTCCATCACCCTCATGTACAGAAGACCCAAAATTTCTACACTACGTTTCATGCTTTGGTTCCAAAGAACCACAAATGCCCTTGTTCATGTTCTCCTTGGTCAAAAAAGTCCCCTTTGCTAATACTCAACAGGATGTTCTAATTGCTCTACAACTCAACATCCTCCGTTTGATAGGTCCAAATTTTACAATAATTCAGAGGTTCTAAAATCTTTTTATGGAACTGCATTCAAGAAAGCGAGTATCAAATTGTTTCCAATCTTTAAATTTCAAGTAGCCTCTCTAATGTTAATACCTTCACTTCCTCCAAATTCACTGAAATCTAAAGAGTACTCTTGAAAGGGCAATCCTGCTTAGTTTTGGCAAATATATTTTGTGACAATGACAACCACAATGTCTACATTTGTTCAATCAATACATTCCAAACTGCTTAAAACATAGTTATAATGCTGACAGATGCCAGTTGGGGGTCAGTTGACAAGAATTGAGAATGTCCATCTTGTCCCGTAACCAAATCCGTTACAAATAATTTTCACAAATAAAAACTAAGGAGTAATCACTAAAAAAAAAAAAAAATATACAGTTAAAGGGTAGTTGTTGTTTACCATAGAATCTAGTTGTCATCACAAAATCATTGAAACTCATAAAAGGACAATACTAATTACAAATAATTTCTTTTTCTTTTTCTTCTTTTAATAAAGTAGGATTGAAATTGAAAATTTTCCGTTGGATACAGGCTGAAGGTGAAATGGCCCAATAAATGATTGACATGGCCTAGTAGAAATTTCAGTATCCATTGTGGCCCACGAACGAATTTACAATGAAGGGAATGGAGCCAATTTTCCCAACAATAAAAATACAAAAAGTAGAATTTCAAAAAGGGAAAAATAATATTTATGCTTTGTTTTTGTATTTTCTGAAGTTTTACACTCAATCCAATTTAGGGTTTATTAAATTGTCCATTCAAATTTCAAAACTGATTAGGAATATAAAAAAATACAACCAAAATAACATCCAACCAAATTATTATACAAAATTCAATAGGCATTTTGAAAAAACATAGATACAATAACTGAGGATCTGATGTCTTTGGTGACCTATTTCAATTTTTTTTTTCCAAGGAAATTTGCCATTAAAATATGAAATATATAATTTTTTGTTTACAGTATTTATAAAGTACTAAAATTATGATTTGTTATCTTAATATACAAAACACACATGAATTATTAGTTATGTTTTTTTTTTATGAAAAATTATTATTTATGTCATGTACCATTATATCACCTACGTATCCCACCATTACATTCTTATATCAATCATGATAATCACCAGAAAAGACAACTAGAACATGAGTATTCTCTGTGACAAAAAATTAAACTCATATTGCTCTTTGCCACCTATCCCTTTTATAAGTTTGCATTAACAAATTGCAAACTTATAGAAAGGGATAGGTGGCAAAGAGCAATATTGGATGATGCATAGAATCTGCTCCATTATGAAGATGTGGTTTAAGGGTATTTGAGCATGACACTGTTGTGTGCAATTTAAGAAAATCAGGCCAACACAATTTGAAGAACTCCACTCACATTTTTCTTTCCTTTTTAGAAGAACTCTACTCACAATTGATTCCTGTAGAAATTAAAAAAAAAAGTAACTTCAACATAGATTTTGTATCCTTTTTTTTTTATATTATTTATCTATAAATGAACCTGAACATAGACTTTCATGGTATCTCTCAGTGCAAGGAGATCAGAAGTTGTATTGATGTATAAAGTTCTAATTCAAGGTTGCAAGCATTTTTCTTTTATCACTTTTTTCTGTTGCTTGTTCTTTTTGGGGATTTTATGGAGGGATTTGGTAAACTCTGTTAGAGAAGGGCCATATGCATCAAGATAAACAAAGAAACTAGTGTTTTACATGTTGACCCTCATTTCATTAACCTAGTCAATCAATCATCGTAGGTTACAATACATGTTTTACAAAAGCAGGCAGATAACATTAGCACCGAAAATAACTACACTAGGTTACTGATCTGGAGACCCCAATGTCATTCAACGCCAATAAGTTGATCAGTTCCTTCAATTTCATATATATTTTGACATGTACCCCTTGTTTTATCATCTCTTCCAAATTGGCAATTAGCTATGTTGATTATTATCAACTTAAGACAGAGCTAATTGACTATAAACACTTAAAAGATTGTCAAGCAGATTAACATTATTCCACATGATCCAGTGCATGAGACAGCTACCTACTTCTAAAGTTCCAAGTGTCAACACTCTTCAATTCTAAACATCTCTTCCATCCACCAAGTCAACCTTGTATTATCCTGGAGCAAGAAAATATCTAGGTAAACCTCAAATCTATGAAAAAAAATCTTCACTATAAAACTTCTGACTTTTCTTGAACCATTCAAAATATTAGATTTTACAATTCATATCATAGGCCAGTATCTTAGTTGTGTTTTGCCCTAGTTCTTATGTTGACCAACATTGCATTATTTTCATGACCCTCATACATAGAAGACAACAATTCTACCCTATGTTTTTGTGCTTTTGATCCAGAAAATCATATTTGGTCTTTTTCCATCTTGTCCTTGTCAAAGAAGAACCTTCTTTTTTCCCTTGCATTAGCGTCAAGTATACAGACAATTGAACGTTCTAATTCCTCCACTACTCAACATCCCCTACTTGATAGGTCCAGATTTTATATTAATTCAGAGGCTTTAACAATTTCTGGATCAATTTATTTTCTAAAATAAGACAGAAGATTTTAAAATGGCTCTATTTAATGGAATGTGTGCTATTTCTAAATAAATAGTTATGTATGTTTGTATACACAGACAAACACGCACACACACACACACACACACTCAACTTTTGTGAGAAAATAAAAGCATCATTTAGTTTTCTACCATTTGTATTTCAATTAACCAAGCCAATTAACCAATCCTCTCTATTGTAATCACACTGCAAGATTACAACACAGAACTAAACAATTTGTGTTGCAGTCAAGCCTACCAAATTCAGAAGAAGAAAAAAAAACAGAACAACCCTGAAGAGGTTTTGCTATGTGTTAGGTTCTAAGAATTAGGAACTAATGTATTAGAACTTCAATTTGTAATGTTGGCAAGCCATGATCAAAACATTCTTTAAGTTGTGTGTTAGACTTGCTCAAAGTATGGCTTTTTTTGTAAAGTTGAAATCGAGTTTTATGCAGAATTACTGTGCACTTTCTGCCTGACTCGATCGGTCGAAAATTAGACTCGATCGATCGAAAGTCGTGTAGATTGTTTTTCTGCAAAATTTTTCCAACTCAGCCCTATCCCATTTAATGTATAGGGTTTCATGTTTGCCCTAAGTATATAAGGGAAAGCCCTAACCACGTTTTCAGAGTTCCGTTTTGCTGTGTTTATGAATCTATTTGTTAGATCTAGAGGTGTTTACCTTCACATACACTTATGATTTCCAAACTCAAGATTCATGTCAAGAGCTTGGTAAATCATACAGTTGCAGAATCAAAGAGCTTCAAAGATATACAAGCAGGTGTGCTTGTGAATTGCTGAAGAATTCAAAGAAAGAAGAAGTCCGTGGATCTCGGAGCTGTCACGTGGTCGTGGTAGTAGGTTTCCTACACTGGGTAGCAATAGGATGTTAGTGGTCTAAGTCTTATTGTGTAAACTTCAATTCTTTCATAGTGAATTCGGTTTACCTTGAGGATAGCTAGGTTAAATCCTCCCCAGGTTTTTTACCGGTTTGGTTTTCCTGGGTCATCAGATCTTGTGTTCTTTATTTTTCGCTGCTTTATTGTTTATGACTATTTGTGTTAACCTAGATCTGTTTAAAATTACCTAAGTAAATCACTTGGCTAATTCTCTAGGTTAATCTGTTTGGGTTTAAGGGGTCTAAACGATCTTACAAGTGGTATCAGAGCGGGTAGCTTTTGTTTTTGATCCTTTGATCTTTGAGCTGATCCTTGACCCCTGTTGTCATGGAATACGGACACTCTCTTGTTGTTCCACCTCACTTTGATGAAAACAATTATGCCTATTAGAAAGTAAGGATGAAAGCATTCCTGAAATCCATTGATGAGAGAGTCTAGAACTCCGTTGAGTATGGATGGGAGAAGCCCACTATTCCTGTGAGTGAGTGGCAAACTTCTCAAAAGGAGGTAGCTGCTTTCAATAGCAAAGCTATAAATGCTATTTTCAATGCTGTCTCTATGGAGGAATTTAAGAGAATCTCTAATGTTAAGGTTGCTCATACTGCTTGGAAAATCCTCCAGACTGTGCATGAAGGCACAAAGGCGGTTAAGATTAATAAGTTGCAGCAATTAACTACTAGATTTGAAAGCATTAGAATGAATGATGATGAATCTTTTGATGAATTCTATGCTAAACTGAATGATATTGTTAATTCTGCATATAATTTGGGTGAAATCTATGATCAACCTAAAATTGTTAGGAAGATTCTTAGATCTTTAACTGAGGATTTTAGACCTAAAGTGACTGCCATCACTGAAAGCAAGGATGTGGACTCCATCCCTGTTGATGAACTTGTAGGATCTCTTCAGTCCTATGAGTTGGACCTACCCAAGACAAACAAATCCAAATCAATGGCTCTTAAGTCTGTTGATGATGTTGAGGATGGTGGATTTGATGATGAACTCTCTGCTACAGAGATTGCCTATCTTGCCAAGAACTTTAGAAACTTTCTTAGGAACAATAACAGAATGGCAAGAGGCAAGAACACTGCTGAACCTAGAAATATTAGGAGGAATGACCCCACTAAGGTTAATAACACTGAAAACCTAAAGAGAAAGTAGGTCAACCTTCTAACAATTCTTTGGGACAACAATGTTATGGATGTCAAGGGTATGGTCATTTGAAATCTGAATGTCCTACATACTTGAAGTCTAAGGGTAAGGTTATGGCTGTAACCCTTAGTGATGATGAAGTTTCTGACAATGAATCCGCTAGTGATGAGGATGGAAACTTTATTGCTTTCACTGCTACTACTATAGCTAATGAAAGTGTGTCTGTTGAAGAGAACCCTTCTGATGGGGAACTCTCTGAAGATGAAGATTTACAGGAAGCCTATAATAAACTTTGCAAAGTTACTGCAAAGGATGCCATCAATGTTGATTTAGGCTTAAAGAAAATTGCCTCTCTTGAACTTGATAAGAAGAATTTACTTGTGAAATTGTTTGATGCAAATGAGCTTTTGAATAATGTGAAAACTGAGAACATGTTGTTACTTGATAAAGTTAAATGTTTGGAACTTGAATTATTTGTTGCTAGAGGGCAAACTAATAGGTCTGCAAGCTCTAAACTTGATCACATGTTGAGTATTCAAAAGTCTCCTTCTGACAAGACTGGCTTAGGTTTTGTGGAAAGTGTTTCTGTGCTTGAACCTTCTTCCACAAACTTTGTTCCCTCCTCTGAACCTCCTAAGAGTGAGATTGTCAAACCCTTGGTGAGTGAACCAGTTAATCTGTAGATGTTGCTCCACCTAGAAAGATTAGGGTTAATCTTCAAGCTTCTCGTTCTAGAGCTTCTACTTCTTCTAAGGGCAAGTTGCATGATAAGCCTGCATGGGTTTGTCATTTTTGTGGAAAGTCTGGACATATTCATCCAAATTATTTTAAGTTGCAAGCTGCAAAGCGAGCAAATAAACTTAAAGTACCAGTGCCCTAAGCACATGATCCTATGGTACTTATTGGTGAATTGGTAAAGGCGTTAAACCTTTATTCCAATCCTGGAGTTGCTCAGAATTCTAATGTGAATCATAACTCCAATGCAAGAGTTGTATCTAAAAGGTTTTGGATGCAAAAGGCTCAATCTAATTGAGTTTGGCTGACATGGTCCTTGTGCTTCTTTGCTCTATCTTTTGTGACCTTTGTTTCTAGGATTTGCATTGCATAACATTCATGCATTTCATTCTAGGATGTTTGTTTCTTTTATATAAAAAAAAAAAAAATTGCAAATTGTGTCTTTGCTTTTTTTTTCCTTGAACTTGAAGACAAGGTTGGTCAATCAAATTTTACATAACATATTTATGTACCTTGTTTAGCTTTGATGCACTTATTTCTATTGCACTTTACTAGCTGAAGTTTTAATGTGCATGTTGTGTGGGAAGATGCTATATTTGTTGATCACATGATCTTGATCTTGAAGTCTTATGTCTTTGATTGTCGAACTTGGTCTTATTGAGAAAGGCATAAATAACCATCTCACCACTGTTTACTAGCCAATCATGAACACCTTAGTGCATATCATAAGATTTTGTGCTCGAGAAAGTGCAGCACATGCACAAAAAGAACATAAGGTGTAGCCTCTATTAAAATTGGTGTGTACATTATTGGGCTATAATAATTTCACAATTCATAAAATTGGTGTGTACATTATCCCGGCTATTTTATTAAGTTTCTAATCAATTAAATTGAATATAAATTTTGAGGCAAATCAAGAAACTTACATGATTGCAAGCTTTTATTCTAGGAGATGTGAGAGTTATATGATGTAACTCTTTAAGTAATAGTCTCTTTCAAATTCATGTGATGGATTTTGTAGAAATTGTGATTAATTACTATGTGCATATCACCTCACATGTTTCTCAAGCTTATGCTAGTTGCACACACTACACAAGTTATTCTTTGCTAAACAGTGTACATGGTATTGTGTGTTTTTGGTCTGACCAACCAAGGATGAATGTTTCTGAAAATTGATGCAGAACATGTTTGCTTGTTTAAATAGTTGAGGGATATTAAGAGAAAATTTTGCTTTGAGAGATTTGGGTTAAAAACATTTTTTTTGGAAAACATTTCATCTCATACTCATGCATTCTTTTCATAAAATCTTATGCTTTGAGGAGTTTTTGAGCAAAGAGGTTTTGCTATGTGTTAGGTTCTAAGAATTAGGAATTAATGTATTAGAACTTCAATTTGTAATGTTGGCAAACCATGATCAAAACATTCTTTAAGTTGTGTGTTAGACTTGCTCAAAGTATGGCTTTTTATGTAAAGTTGGAATCGAGTTTTATGCAGAATTACTGTGCACTTTCTGTCTGACTTGATCGATCAAAAATTAGACTCGATCGATCGAAAGTCGTGCAAATTGTTTTTTTGCAGAATTTTTCCAACTCAGCCCTAGCCCATTTAATGTATAGGGTTTCATGTTTGCCCTAAGTATATAAGGGAAAACTCTAGCCACGTTTTCAGAGTTCTGTTTTGCTGTGTTTGTGAATCTATTTGTTAGATCTAGAGGTGTTTACCTTCACATACACTTAGGGTTTCCAAACTCAAGATTCATGTCAAGAGCTTGGTAAATCATACAGTTGCAGAATCAAAGAGCTTCAAAGATATACAAGCAGGTGCGCTTGTGAATTGCTGAAGAATTCAAAGAAAGAAGGAGTCCGTGGATCTCGGAGCTATCACGTGGTCATGGTAGTAAGTTTCCTACACTGGGTAGCAATAAGATGTTAGTGGTCTAAGTCTTATTGTGTAAACTTCAATTCTTTCATAGCGAATTCGGTTTACCTTAAAGATAGCTAGGTTAAATCCTCCCCAGGTTTTTTACCGGTTTGGTTTTCCTGGGTCATCAGATCTTTGTGTTCTTTATTTTTCGCTGCTTTATTGTTTATGACTATTTGTGTTAACCTAGATCTGTTTAAAATTACCTAAGTAAATCACTTTCCTAATTCTCTAGGTTAATCTGTTTGGGTTTAAGGGGTCTAAACGATCTTACACTATGGAAGCACTGTGCTGAATAGAGGCATAAGTAAACAACTGATTTGGAGAACAAAACCAAATTCATATTCAAGTATTTGATTTTTCTGACAACATTAAAATTAAAAACAAAATTTCTACCAAGTTTATAATCATGTGTAAATAGATAAAGCATAAGTCAAAATCCACCTTGAGTAAATTACTATCAAATAATGTGTTAGAAGGGAGAAAAGGTGGCTTTTATCTTCTTGGGTTGAAGTTTATAATCATAAGCCCAAACCAACCTAAAAAGCTATATTAACTAGAATGGACATACAATTAATTTTTTAAAAATTTATTTTTCTATTGATGCAACAAAAAGGGCTGGTACAACGAAGAACCCTAGCCTCAGTTAATACCTGTTATGAACAGCTAATAACACTTGCATCCCCTGCTTCAGCAAGTCAGAAGTGTCTTCCATTATCACTTCTAAACTTCAAGGTAGCCTTCTCTTCTTTAGCAAATAACACTTGCATCCTCCAATATCTGACTTGCAATCAAGAGGACAAGTTAAGAAAATCCTTTAGGCTTAGCTCTCAGAAAAAAAAAAATTTTTTTGATTGCCAAATATCTTAGCAGTCTTTTTCTTTTCCCTACTTGTGATTTGACCACAAACGCTGGCATGCCACCCCGGCCACCTCTCCATCTTGGAAGAAGCTTGCCAAAACCCTTTAGCAGTGATCACCAATTGTCAACTATCAAGAGCTGTGCACTCTTAACAGGCCTCTTTGGTCTTTCATCATGAGGTTGCAAAGCCTGAGTTGTTCAAAAGCGCTGAGTACTTATAAAATAGAGACATAAAGAGCATCAGGACAGATTGCGCAGAGCTTTCTATCTTTTTTTTTTTTTTTTGCAATTTATAAGTAAAGAGTGCTTAAGTAAAACACTCTTTAGACAGTGCATTACAAGTTTCTGCCATCTAGGGTTACACCAACCAGCAAGCTTCCCAACTCCTCCTTAATACTCACATATGTTTTGACTACACATGGCCTCCCCTTAACTAGTCCTTGATGGTTCTCTGAACATTTTGAGAACATGTTTGGGCTTACAAAGTTGTAGAATTTTTATTTTTCTCTGAGAAGATTTTGCGACTCCCAAGCTGGATATTGTATATTCCCAATTACAATCAATCCCCATCCAAAGGGCATTATTGTTGATCTCTAATTTTAAGTCCAAACAGCTTGATCTATCATTCCAACTTTCATTACCATAAATCAAGCACAAATCAAATCCATTCTTTGTATAAAACTCCATCTGGACTCTCATTCAAAATGTCATTTTTTTAATGAGAGCTACTAAAAAATTATCCCGTTCAATGTTGAATTATGTTCTACAACCTATGTTACCAACTAACATGTTATTTACTTCATGATGAAAGTGTTAACAACCTATGTAACCCAGTAACATTTTATTTAGTTCATGATGACAGTATTAACATCATTTCATCAAGGGAAAAAATATATGTGAAAAAGAAAAAGTGTGCATGTGCACATCTGTGTTGTGGAGTACTCTTTAATGACAGCCAGAGGAAATGAAAAAGGAAAATCCTTAATCCTAGCAACATTACTGATGAGAAAGCACTGCACCTTGATATAAGTTATCCAAAGATATCATCGGTGGTCACTGTTTACGTAATGCAGGAAACTTTAAGCACAGTTTTATTCATACTAAAAAATTGTTCAACTAGTAAAAAAAAAAAGCTGAAAACAAAATGTTAGTTCAAAGTCTGCAATGTCTGAAACTTTGAATAAAAAGAAGGGTAGCCATGATTCTTAAGGCAACATCTTAAGCAGAAAATGTATTAAGAAAATGTTCAACTAGTAAAAAAAACTGACCCATGCATAAGATTTCTCACTTGGTAGAAGCATAGTTACATATTTATTTAAAAACCCAATTAGAGGCCAACTTCAAAGAGTGACAGATCGCCAACGCCAAGTATTCTTACCCTGAAAGCTATAAGCCATGAGATGATATTGTCGATCAAATTACTAATTTCCTTTCATTAATACTATTATTTTCTTCACATTACCGTATCCTTTCAAATTGGGTCAGTACCCCTTTATGAATGAGGGTGTTAATTTAGTGTGACAGACCAAAAAGTGATAAAGATACCCAAAGATGCAAATCGAACAATACAACTAAAGTGGGTGACATACTTTGTCATTCAACAAGGCCAAAGAAATTGAACTAAAATGATGCAAAGGAAAAAAGTTTCAATTTAATAACAGTACCTTGTCATGTTTTCTAGGAATTTGATCAAGAGGTTTCATTTTCTTCAACTGTGGATATGGATTAAAGTCTGAATCCTAGTTTACAGAGGAATAGGCCATTGAAGAGGGAGCTAAATCAAACCCATCTCCAACAGTTGAGTCAGATCCCAAACCCAAGTCAGACCCATTTGTCAATTGGCAAAGATAGAGGTGCCCAATTTCGTGAGAGACTAGAGGAGGTTGACATTGTGTTACAGCTGATTGATTATATGAAAAAGTACTCCAATTTGGCCACTCAGTATTGTACAGCCTACGCATTGAAGACAATTAAAATCATAAACTATTCAAATAAAATAAGAAACCACAATTTTCCCCTTTTTGAAGGTAGCAAAATCTATTCCTGAGATTTTAAGTCACTCCTAATGAAATGCTTAGTTCTACCAAATGCTTAACCCTTAAATGACTTTGAAATTGTACCAAATTTAACAGGGCAATGACTTTATGAGCTGACTAAATAATTCTAAAATTTCAACTCAGCGATCCACTCCTACTCCGACTTCTGAATTTTTCTTATATATATATATATATATATATATTCATAATAAGTCTTCTAACGGAAAATAGTTTCAATGTAAAAATAATACCTGGGCATATTTCTTCACATTGGACTCAGTTTCTTTGACGGTGGATATAGATTGAAAATGGAGTCATCTTTTTATATAGGGATTGGCTATTGAAGAAGAACCCAAATCAAACCCATTACCATCTGCTGAGTCAATACCCAAACATAAGTCAAGCCCATTTACTATATCCACTGGACGCCTTGAATCAGATGTCATCAGGGACTAGAGGAGCTTGAAGGGTCTCCTGCGTCTGAGTCTGTCTGAACCATTTTGAGATAGTAAAGGTGCGAGCAGCTCGGCATCATCATCAACATTTTGAGAATTGTGTTGGATGATAACAGAATTCTGAGGAGGACATATGCATTCCACATGTACTCCCATCCTTGCAAACACAGGAGCGTATTTTCCGTTTCTACTTACCCAGTGAGAGATTTTACATGAAATCTCAACATGATTCCGATCACCTTGCATCAAGTCTCCGAATTTCCTCTGTAATTGGCTGTGAGCTACACCGTAAAACCATAGATGATCACACTTCAATCCATATAAATGCGACCTAACCTTGTGACATCGCTTACGACTATTGGTAAAAATGTGGATCTCGCAAACCGAATCGACCTTATCATCACGAATAGAACCGTACTTATCATTATTAGCGTAACTGTCCTTCAACGGAATTCGATGAAGAGCAACACAAACAGCAATTGATGGAAACTCAGGACCAACCCAGAATGATATGGAACTTTCAATGCTTTGATGATTGATCCAATTCGGAATCTTCTTTCCTGGTACTATAATCTCATATCCCTCTCCAGGATCAATCAGAAACGCATCTAAAGTGGGAAAGAACTCATCTTCAATTGCGCCAAGCTTGGAGAGGGAGACCCGGGAAGAGCAATCAATCTGATTCGATAAATTGCGATGTGAATGCGAATCGATTAATACTTTGTGTTTCACACCTGAACATTTCATATTTGGTGAAAGCCCTAAATTTCTTCCAAACTGCATGAAATTAGGAATCTTAAGAAATTGAAGTTTAGCAAATCTAGTAAATGTATTTGCAATGGTAACCAAAACTATTTCTATTATTACTTTAAGAGAGAGAGAGGGGTACCTGAAGGATTAATTTTCTTAATGATTCTGAATTCAACGAGATGCAGTTTGTGGCATCTACTTCTCTTATACTTTCTGAAAGCGGAATTTTCTTAAGGAACTTGAAATTGTGAATTACAAGCCGATTTAATCTATTGAATCTGATAATGCTTTCTCTGAGGTTCAAATCTTTACTCCTTGATAATAAACATTTCTCTGAGTGGGTGAAGCAAGACGTCAACTTTTTTAGAAAATTCAACTTTGGAAAACGATATTTTGAAAAGCCACCGTAAGAATTGCATGTTGCTACTTGTCTACCAATCCCCACGTCCTTTGGAAATTTGACATTACCATAAAGCAAGAGCTGGCGAAGATGTTGCAATTTATAAATGCTACTTGGAAGCTGACACGAATAGAAATTGGAACCTATCTCTAATCGCTCAAGCCCTGTGAGATTCCCAATTGATGGAGGAAGCTCTTTAATAGCCGTATGTCCCAGACTTAGAAACTTTAAATTTTCCATTTCTTGTGGAATATCAGGGAAACTCTTAACCCTTTTGCAATAAATAAGATTTAAATATTTAAGAGATTTCATCGCGATACAACTTGGAAGAATCTGAAGTTCAATGCAATTCCAGAGGTCCCAGCTTTCAAGCTTATCAAGATATCCAACAGAGTCATGAACATTGACTAATCTTCTACAGTCACGGAGATCCAATTTTTTTATGTTTGGGGTGGCACTCAATAAGTTGGGTAATTCCCTAATGTATAGATTGGAATAGAAATTCATATATGTCAAGTTTTTGCATTGTATCCGCTGTAGAAAAAAGAAAATCGAAATTTTTAACTCCAACAAACGTTATTAAAATATAGTTTAATAAAGTAATAACAATTTATAAATAGATAAAAATGATTATACCTTGAAAAGCTTGTCCAATGTAACCCGGCTTTCTGGCATGTTGAGTGCAATGAGTTTTTGAGGATCAAAATTGGATGGCAAGGAAGACAAAGGAAATCCAGACCAATCAAGAACTCTTAATTCATTAGGAAGATATTTGAGACCTCTACAAATATCTACATTACTAACCATGAGGAACTTGAGATTTTTCATCTTCTCAAAACATTTAGGTTCTAATTTCATCTTTGATGCTTCAGGTGAACATATCATTATGCTACGAATTTTTTCTGATCCCTAATTAGACAAAGCATTAAGTCAATCATACTATACAATAAAATTCACTAAAAGTATAATGACGGTTAAAATTAAACAAGAACTAAACTAATAAACTTAAATTTTCTTCAACATTTAAATGGAAAATAATCACTACATTTGCCATTGGAAAAAAGGTAGAAAATGAAACAAAATTATGCATACCGTATTTTCAGTTAGTACTTTATGAACATCCTTATAGCACCATAGCCTACTACGCTCTCCAGGCATTTTTGGTGATTCTCGTCGAACAATGTCCCTACCCATTTGTTGTAGCAAGTCATGCATCAACAATTTATCATATTGATCAACGGTTATTAGGCACTTATCGATAAGTCTTTGAATTCCATAAATTGGAAATAAATCGCAAGCATCCAATATATCAATGACATAGTCCTTAAGAAATCCCTTAAAGAAGCATGCAATATCAAGGAAAATTTCCTTTTCAGTTTCATCCAATCCTTCATAACTTATTTCGAGTATTTTTTGAATTTCTTCATTAGGAATTCTTTCATACTTATCTACTACACATTTCCACTGAGGTTCAGTTCTTCTATTTAAATTAGCACCCATTATTACTAGAGCTAATGGGAGTCCCCCAGCATATTGTGTAACTCTATTTGCAAGTTCCAAATAATCTTCTTTAGGTTTATTGCTTTGGAAGGCATGCATGCTAAGGAGTTCCAGAGCTTCATCTTGATCTAATTCCTTAACCTCATAGGTTGAGCAACTTTTTCTAAGAGTAGCTAACAAGTGTTTATCTCTTGTTGTTATAATGATTTTGCTTCCAGAAGCAAACCAATCGCATCTTCCAAGCAAATTTTCTATTTGGATCCATTTATCAACATCATCAAGAACTAAAAGAATCCTCATAAATGAAAGTTTTTCCTGTATCATAATGATTCCACTAGATTTGCCACCCACCTTTAAATTTCTATCCCTTAAGATCTCATGAAGAAGTG
This sequence comes from Lithocarpus polystachyus, assembly GCA_033629205.1. NCBI lineage: Eukaryota > Viridiplantae > Streptophyta > Magnoliopsida > Fagales > Fagaceae > Lithocarpus > Lithocarpus polystachyus. The sequence goes on from CM066172.1 coordinate 37,505,406, forward strand.
TCTCTTGTAGTTCGATTACACCAACATTTGTCCCCGATCTTTCTCTTAAATTTTCCAAATAACAAAATCCATCAAATTGATCACAAATTCTATTAAAAATAGCTTTTGCGATTGTTGTCTTACCTATTCCACCAGGGCCATAGATACCTATTATATGACCATCATTTGACTCAATATTTGAAAGTATGGTCTTTACACGACAATTTATTCCAACTGGGTATCGTGCGACAAATAATGGCGAGCAATTTAATTTAAATTTTGAGATCTCTTCAACAATTTCTTGGATAATTTCAAACTCGCTGCAACTGTCATTCATAGAACATGAAAACAATATACGATTTAGATTTTTATCATATACATACACACAATTTAGTAAAAGAAAATAGAAATATGAAAATGAACTAAATTTAAGATGTTCAGCTTGTGAATTAAATTTGAATAATTATCTAATAAAGTAAGTGGCATGTACTAATTCATAAATCTATAACTATCATTGTGTTAGCATATATATATATATATATATATATTAGTTTTAGGGTTCTAGACATAGATGTCATGACGTATTGAGCATTCAATCATCAAGGTGGTATGGTAGTTCATTGGTTCAACCATTAGATGATTGACGTACTCAACCGTTGTACTAATGATAAATTTATTTTAAATATGAACAAATAAAAATAAATTAAAAAATAAAAAAGAAGATAAACTATAAAAAGATGAACTTACATTCAATTTAAACATAAATATGTAAGAATTACATAGATTGAAATTAATAGGATATTATTGTTCATATATTGAATTTATATATGTTTATATAAATAATGACTAAATAATAAGTTACTTGAATTGATCATTTGACTACTCATTTCAAAGTCTAAAAGCAAAAGACTTAAAAGACCATAAATAAAAGTGCATAATTGAAGGAAAGTATAGTTATTAATTTCATATAAAAAAAAAATTAACATTAAAGACCAAACGATTTGAATAAAACCAAGCGGTTCAGTTTTTTTTTTTTTTTTTTTAAACCATCAATTTTCATGATTTAATCAGCTTTTTGGTTGTGAAACTAACGTATCTGTCATAACGTCCGGATTTTTATATTGTTTACCAATTTGACTGTTCAACTATTGTTTGACTCTCAAAAAAAAAAAAAAACCATTGTTTCGGTACAATTATGATAACTGTACATTTTAGCATAAAGTTGCAATGAAAATCTTTTTCTTTTTTTCTTTTTTCTTGAGCGTGAGTTGCAATGAAAATCTAGTTACTGAGAATTGAAACTTGTTACAACTTACAACTCATTTTTAATACTAGAAGTGTAACACGCACCCTTGACGCGATGGTCACTATACAAGTTTTAAATGCTAGTTGAGTGTGGGAGGTAAGAGCTGGGGTTCAAGTTTTTAGGAGGAAATTTCACACATATATGCACTTCTTAAATTAGGCTAAAGTAGAATTTTTATCTTGTATAAAAAATATAAAATATAAAAAAAAAGGGAAATGCTAATAATCCATTTAAATAAAGTTTTTATGGAAAATGAAAAAAAGTAATTAATATTTTGACAGTTTTTTTCATTTCTCATAAAAGTGGTATAAAAACTTTCCCAAAAAAAATGGCACTTGAGTGTTCTAATGGCATTCGTTAGCATTTCCCAAAAAAAAAAAAAATACTAGAACTAAATTATTAAGGATATTTTTGGGAAATGTTTTTTAAATAAATAATATGTGGGAGAAACTTCTATTTACTTGGTAAGGTAATTTTTTATTTTATTTTTTAAATCTTTCTATTTCTACGTTGCCAGCTAATTTCTATAGTAGTGTTTTCTCAACCAAAAAAAAAAAAAAAAAAAAAAACCTTCTATTGTAGTGGATATGAAGAAAAAAAAATCATTCATAATTTGGCCAAAAAACTAACACTGATAAATTAGTGGTAATTTTTGTTTAGCAATAAAATTACTTATCATAACAAACCAGTGAACTCATAAAAAGTACAATAGTATTCATTAAATACATACCTACGCTGGTAATGCCAACCAGATATATTTGCAGCTTCAAATAAAGCTTCTCTCCAACTCTGCACCTTGTAATCCTTTAATTTTTCTTCATGTTTAGATAGTGCTTCTCCAAACTTTCCTTTTTGGTTACGAACTTCTGATGGATCTATATTGTAAAAAACCGGTAGCACTAACTGGTCTTTTTTCTTGCACTCAACAATCTTGGCAAGTTCATCCAAGCACCATTTGGAGGATGCATAGTTTTCAGAGAATACAATTATTGAAATCCTTGAACTTTCAATGACTTTGAGAAGTCCTACAGAAATTTCTTCTCCTCTTTGAAGGTTATTATCAGTAAAGGTGTTAATACCCCGTTGACACAAAGCATTATACAAATGACTTACAAAACCAAGACGGGTATCTTCACCTCTAAAACTCAAGAAGACATCAAATTTCTTGGGTTGGTGGGTGAAAAAAGAAGATGAAGCTCCTTTGTAGGTAACAAGAGCCATCGAGATTTATGAGCAAACAGCTGTAAAGGAGAAAGAAAACTGTTAAGGGATTGCAATATAACTCAAGAAAGTGAAAGACAAACTAGGAAGAGGGTGAATGCAAGCAAGAGGAGCCTTTAAAGGTGGCTTGCTTTCGGTGTGTCCAGCAACTCTTTGAACTTTGAAGTCCCATATTGATGCTTTTTACATTGCTTTTGGTGTGACTCTGAACTTCCCAATAACCACAGATGCTTTTTTTATTGCAATATCATGCAAGTTTCCGTGTGAAACCTAAAATAAATCTATGAACTTTCTAAGCAACATACTGGTCATTGTGGTTAAACAAAATGGTAATTTCTTATCTTATTAGTCATTCGAAAGTGAGATGTAATAAACAAATGGCAATAAAAGTAGGTAGCCATCTTCCATGCAATTTAAAAAAGTTCAAAGAGAGGTCCACACGTTTTTGACTTTCTGGAAACGTTGCTATCTTTGTCCACAAGTTTCTCATTTTCCTACAAATTGCCCCTCTTTTTCCATGACACTGATTGCGTAAAGAACAGAGAAGGGAAGGGAAATATTAAACTTTCCTTTGTTTGGTTATTCGGAGAGGAGAAAAATGAAAAATTGAAGAAAGTATAATGCACTCAGCACAATAATTTTTTATCAAAAATCTCACTCAAAAAGGGAAAGGGGATATGTGAAAAGTTCATTAAAAGATTTAGTGCATATAGATTTATTGCAGATCAATATGATAACTAAATGGCAAAATATCCTTTTCACTTGTAGATATAAACGTCCAACACATGTTAAAGCTTCGATCTATTTTTGTTTTTGGGAAAAATATCGATTGAGAATGTATTTTTCATCGACATTCCAGGCAATCAACCATAAATCCAGCTACAATCAACCGTCACCATGCGCAGGACCTCCCAGCAAAAGCAAATTGAATTCCCTTTTTGTTTCCAATTTTAATAAGGAAATCATACAGGAAATTGCATTGAAAAATGCCTTTACATTAATATAGGATCTGATTTACATTGGAAAAACTCCCCAATAAAAATTTACCAAAATTATATCTGACATTAACAAGAAAAATAGATGCTACCGTCGAAGCTTTTTCAATAACCACTTCCTCCATGCTGTAACATCCATGGCCACAAACATCTTGGCCTTTCTCTCATCTTCTAAAAGTTCACAAGCATCCAAGAAGATCTCATCATCCATGCCAGGAACGGTTTGAAGTGCTGCAACTATACATTCTATTGAGCTGTAGTCTTTGTCTTCCTCAGTACCCAAATATGTTTTTACTACACATGGCTTCCCCTCGACTGCCTCTTGTGTCTCTTTCTTGATGGTTCTCCTAACCTTTTGGATACATGCTGAGGTTGACAAAGGAGCAGATTTTCGCTTTCTTTTCTGATGAGATATTTCAAACTCAGTTGCCGGAGATAGCGTCTCCCCAATTATATCGTCAATCCCCATCCCCAGGGTGTTGGTGTTGATCTCCATTTTTACGTCGAAATAACTTGATCTGCTATGCTAACTTTCATTACCGTAAATCAAGCACAAATCACAATAATCACCCAAGATCTTATCTCTGTACGTAACTGCATCTGGACGATCCTGCAAAATGCCATTTTTAAATAAAAGTTGATCAAAACTATACAGTTCAATGTTCAACTATCGATAAGATTATGTTCTGCACCCTACGTTACACACCAACATGTAGTTTACTTCATGAAGACTGTTTATCATTTCATTAAGTGGGAGAGAAAGACTGTGTGTGCACGCACACACGTTTACCCTACTGTGGCATGCTCAGTGCTCTTTAGTGATAACCAAGGGAAACAAAAAGAGATAACCCTTTATCCTAGCAACATTACAAATAAGAAAAAATAGTACCTTGATATAAGCTTCCCAAACATCATCATCAGCTGTCATTGTTTGGCGAATTCCATCCCAAGCAAAGCTATTATGATTGAGGATATCTGTGATGTCTGTATACTCTTTCCTCAAGCTCCAATACCGATAATGTTTGAACTATTTTTTATTATTGGTAACAGATTTTTGTACTAATATATATATATATATATATATATATATATTGGGTAGAAAAATAATTTCTAACTATTTATTCTTCCAAAATCAAATAAATTGAGATGCCCAACAAGAATTTAAACTTTATCTACAAAATACCCTCTTTCACGCAATTCTACAGAATTCAATGAGAGGTCTACACGTTTTTTATTTTTGTGGAAAAGTAGCTTTTTCTCTAGTCTTCCAACATTGAGTAAAGAACTTTTTAGTTATTTCCTACAGATTTTGCGGTTCTTCTCAAGAACATTATTATAATTTTACCAATTATCAAACAAAAGTAGATGATAGATACCCTCTTGCCCGCTTTCATATAGAGGTCCACACGTTTTTGGCTTTTGTGAAATGGTAATTTATAATTTATTAGTCATTCGATTAGTGCTATGTTAGGTAGGAAGGAAAGGAAGGGAGTAGAAAAGATTAAAGTGGTGGAAAGGACAAAAAAAAAAAAAAAAAAAAAAGGAAAGAATTCTGCTACAAGCATGCATAGTCATTTTTTAAGGGTGTTTGGTACATGTGTTTAAAAATATGTGTTTTGTTCTTTGAAAACATGTGTAAAAATACGTGTGGGTGAAAAAATATATAAAAATACGTGTAATATTATTTAAAAACTGAAAATATGTGTTTAAGAAGGTGTACCAAACAGTCTTGTAACTTTTCTTCTTTTTCCAACCAATTTCTTCTTTTTCCTTTTTCTTTCCTTTGATTCCCCAAAAATAATTCTACTACAGGCATGCATGTTACTTTTTGTCCCAAAATTCCACTCTCTTTCTAGCAATGTTAGAGTCGTCGAATCTTCACAATTATTATTTTTTTTTTTTACAATTTGTTGACTTGGCAAAATATTATTGGCGACTTCATTATTTTTATCTGGACTATAACTATCATTACTTAATGGCACAACAATTATAAATTATTATCTCAACAAGTGTGAGTACTTAGAATTTCTAATATATTTCAACTCAATTGGGCCTGCCACTACCGAAAGAAAGTAGAGCTTTAAATATATTATTTATAAAATGCCATTATGACAAAGTAATAAATGCAAATAAAAAATTATTTTATAACAATCGCATCTCTAGCTAGATCCCACACATGACTCCCACTTGAGAGAGCTCCGTGTCTCGACTCTGACGAGAAAGATGCCTTCCGAATCTACCCTCCACCTCTCCACGCATTCATCTTCAAAAGTTCAAAAAAAAGCCCACGCGTTTTCTTGAAAGCACTCATCTTTATTAGTCTTTCACCATTCCCTATATATCAACTTTTTCTTTTTCCTACCGATTTCCTCTCTTGTCCTTTTCCTTTGATTCCCCGAACAGGCGTGTATAGTACTTTTTGTCCAAAATTCCACTCTCTTTCTACTTTCTAACAATGCTAGAGGTGTCGAATTTTCACAACTTTTTTTTTTTTATACAATTTGTTCAGTCAACAAAATATAATTGTTGCTAGCATTATTTTCATCTGGACCACCATTATTATCACTTTTTATGATACACCAATTATAAATTGTCATCTCAACAAGTTTGAGTAATAAGAATTTTTACTATCTTTCAACTCAATTGAGCCTACCATTACAAAAAATGAAATAAAGTTGTAAATAAACCAAGCTTTTTATGATCAGTTTGAGCACGGTTTGATAAAAAACTTGTTTATGTTTATTTATTTAAAAAATAAGTCAAGTTCAAGCCTTAAGTTTAGGTTCGATTATAAAATGAACAAAGTTCAAACATAATAATATGTTCATGAATAAACGTGTGAACATAAAGACTTGATTTAACTATATATAATATTATAATTTTATATACACACTAGTCCAAAAATATGTTTATATAGACTTTAAATTGAAATTTGTATAAGTTTTTCAATAGGTTTATATGACATACACTATTATTTGTAACTTATTGATAATATAAATGGTCCATTCATATTAAAAATTCATAGGATTATGAAGAGATAAAAACATTTTAGTCATGGTTTCATAATATATAAGAAAATAATAAGTTAATCAAGTAGCTCGTGTATAGGCTCAAGCTTAATTAACAAGAAAATGAGCCAAGCTTGAACATATAATTTTTTTTGGTGATGACCTTGAGCTTGGCTTGTGTTCAAAAAAAAATTTGATGAACAAAGCTTGAATTTTAAACACTTGGCTCAGCTCATTTACAATCTTAAAAGGAAGAAGAGAATGTGTGAAACCATTGTTGACAAATTTGGTGTCTATTAATTTATTGTATAACAATATGCTAGCTAAAATAAAAGTAGACTTTGATCCTTTTTTTCTTGTAAATAAAATTTTACAACAAGTTTAGTTACAAAATATTTCACAATAAATTTCACAAATATTAAAATAACAAGTTATTAATAATGAATAATAAAATAGGATGAGTAATGAACTCATATAAGAATTAATAATGAATATTCCACTAACTCAACCGTTCTAAAATTTATTGTTAAAATTTTGGTAGTATTACTCAAAATCTTATGCTTCCTAGCTAACATAGACACGAATAAGTCCACTTGCTATCATATATGCGTTGAAAGATGTAAGGGTACAACACATGAAATGCAATGTTATAGCTTCAATCTAGTTTTGTTTTGGCAAAAATATTGATTGAAAATGCATTTCATCAACAATGAAAACCATCAATCATGCTACAACACCCTGCCTATGCTATAAACTTAGTATCCTATACTTTATAAAAAACATGTCCCAAGCCTGAAGAAATGAGGTTTGTGAGATCTCCACTTATTATATAATCAATCCCCAATATCTCCAGGGTGTTATTATCAAACTACATGCCACACTCATCACTTCCTATATGATGCATGTCGCTTGCATATAGAGATTAGTATTTGTTCTGATATTAGTAGACTAAGTTAAAAACTGATTCAGTTTCATATGTCTGTTATAATTGTTCAACACGCCACACTCATCACTTCCTCTCTCTCTGTGTTTTTTTTTACTGAGCAATGTGCTGTGACCATTTTGGGCCTTATCTCCACATTTTATTTAGGCTTTCTCTTAACATTTTTTTTGGTGGGCCTAAATTGCAAAACCCATTAGAATATAAGACAGTTCCAATGTTTCTGCTTTATTTTAGAAGATAATAATGCCCTCCTTTTAATCTTTTGTAATAAGCACTTTATCTCCGTTAGTCTTTTGTAAGATGGGAGAAAAAAAAAATTACTTATTTATCTTGTATCCGAACCCAAACTAAATTGACCTTAATTCTTTTATCAACATAAATAAATTGACCTTAATACCCGCCAAACTTTGTTAAGAAGTATAAATGTCAGTCATTTAATATTTTATTATTCAAATTGTTATGTAACTTGCTCCTTTGACTAATAAAAAATACATCTATACATATAGAGTTCCATTTATATAGAATTGCTCAAAATTTCTTACAGATTAGTAGAATTTTTACAAATGATTAAGTGAATTTTTTAAATACTTAAATAGTAATTAAATAATTTTTTTAACATTTTATATTACATTTTTTTTGTTGGTTTAAAATTGCTCTTCTTATTCTCCGAGAAGAAAAATTGTTGAGTTTTTTTTTTTTTTTTTTTTTTTTTTTTTAGGAAAGTTAAGTTTTTTATTTAAGTGTTATTAAAATCTATTTTTCAAATTTCTTAACAAAAAAAAAATCTCTTTTAAAAATTAAGAATTTTTTTTTGAGAAGCTAAAAATTAAGAAAATTGGTTGTGAGCTTTTAGTTGGCATAGAATCCGAAGGTGAAGTGGAATTTGGAGTAAGGTGGTGAATCTGGTGGTGTGGTTGGTTGGTTTTGTTGAGTGACTCTCTCTCTCTCTCTCTATGATGGAATGTTTTGACAATTTTGGGTTTGTCTAGCACTCTCTTTTTAGTAAACGCAATTTTATTTATTTTAATATACTTTTTCACAATTTTTTAATAAATAGAGAAAATAATTTAGGAAAAAAGTAAAGTACCTTTTTTTTTCCCCAAAAGGTAAGTACATTAGTTTATTAAAGTCCCTAGAAACTAGAAAGCCACAGTTTACCCCAAAAAAAAGCAACTGAAAAGCAAAAAAAAAAAAGGTTCCCTTAGAGTATCGCCTACAATTACACAATACTGATTGTTGTGGTACCCAAACGAAGGGAAAAGCCACAACTCTAGGTTCCCTTCACATTCCTAAGGACACTCTTCCTGGATTTCCTATTCTACTACCATCCGTGTTAAGTGGATTGTTTCGTGTGTGAGCTCCTGCATAGACACGATGGATTGTCTAAAAATGTAGCCATTTCTGCAAAGCCATGGCCCATAGTTGTCAAATTCCAAATCGATAAAAAAAAAAAAAAAAAAAGTGTTCCACGGGTCGTTTGGAACATTATGCTTGTAGCATTTGAAAGATTTGTTAAAGCCACATTCAAAGAGGATTAAAAAAAAAATAAATTAATTAAAGAGAAGAGAGACTGAAAGCGATAGCCAAAAGAAACGAGCTACTTTAGTCTTTTGATATAATTTCATTTTCATGAATAGCTAAAATAAAATGTCAAAATGAAAATTAAAAACTTAAAAGAGCAAACAACAAATTGAATCAAACATGAAGAGCCAAAACAAAATTTTAAAACGTAAATGGCCAATTTGAAAATGGAATTAAACATGAAAGCCTAAAATAAAATTTTGAGTCATAGAGGAGCAAGATGAAAACAACTCCGAATTTTAAGAGCCAAAATGTACTTTATTAGTTTTTCATTGTTTTATCTATATATTTAATAATCTATTCATTTTGAGAGAAGTCTTGGTCACCGGCTATTATCTAAAACGTAAGGATTAAGGACACTGTGAATAGGACAACGCTGGTTTTATGCAACATAATTAATATTTACTTAAAGCATCCAATTAGCCTCCACTCTTTTGTTGTTAACTACTCATTTTTAAATATATCCATTAGCTAGACTGCACTTTCTCTATACATTTTTCTCACTTTGCCTTTGCCAATGCACACTTCAACCCCACTATGCTACACTGCACCGCGCACCTTTGCTAATGTCGCTACCCACACCTGCAACCAACTACTACCAATTCCATATCCAATCCATAGTCCAATCCATAGTCGATTAACTAGTGCAATGCTAATGCTTCTAGGATCTAGCATCCAATCCAAAGACTCGCGTCTATTACTCAAGTATACAGTGCAAGCATTATACTATTTATTGAACTTAGATCTAAATGACATGAACCAACACAATTTTTTTCATCCTTGATCATAAAAGATATACCGATTAACAAATAGGATAACTTTTGACATATTAGGTCGTAAGGATAAATTGTTTGGTTGTTCTTAGCCCAAATCTAAATGGCAGAAATGCCAAATAACTTATATATGCATTGGGTGCAAACAACACCCTCTTTGCCATTTCAGCATGAATTTTGCTTATAATAAAGGAGATGAGTAGATGAAATTTACAAACATAAATCCAAACCCACCTATGAAACAGTATGTAAGAAAAGAAGAAACTTATATCTTGGTAGTTAAAGTTTATAAACATAAGCCCAAACCACCTAAAAAGGTGATTTAAACTAGAAAAGGCATACAACTAATTTTTATTTTTAAAATATATAAATACAAGATGCTCTAAAAGTAAATCAAGGCGTTTGGTTCACCGTGTTGTTACATTACACCATAATATTACATTATTATAATCTTACATTAATGCAATCTCAATATAATAATACAATATGACATTATTTAGGGAGGATTAAGGTAAGGTGATGTGATATATCATGTAATTTTAGATTATGATAATGTTAGAAAATATAACATAAATAAAAAATCTTAATGTCACATCATCGTAATGTGCATCAACGGCACATCACAGCGAACCCAACGCCTTTAAGTGTAATTGAAAGTATGTTCAATAACTTATGTCTTCTAGGGTTATCTCAACTCTCAAGCCTAGAGAAGGATTATGATAACTAATATAAAATTTGGTCACTTTTCTTTCAAGAATAGAGAAAGTAAACATCACCAGCAAAATCAAATTGACTTCCATCAAAGCGTTCAGCACTTAAAATAATTGGAGTATATAAAATGAAATCAAGTAGAAAATTGTACTGATAAAATAACTTCAAATTAAAATTAGATCTTATTTACACAGACAAAACTTTGGAACAATATCTTTTTTTTTTTTTTTTAATTTTATGAAATGAACCATACCTAAATTAAGCTCCAAATTGACAAACAAAATATTTGTACCATCATAGCTTTCTTGATAACCATTTACTCACTGCAAATTTCTTGGCCATTCTTTTTTTTTTTTTTTTATATATAGGTAATAAAATCTCTATTGATAAGAAAAGTATAATGAGTGTACGGATAGTAAACCACTGCAAAGAAATGAAAGACAAAATAATCAAAAGGATAAGCTAACAGAATTAAGGAAATCAAACAAAAAAATACAATGCATAAAACTCCAAATACAAGACCACTCAAACAAAGTCCTAAGTAGCAAAGACTTCAACCGATCTATAGGTCTCTCAATTTTCCTCAAAATGTTTGGGCATTGCGTTCCTTCCAAGTTAACCACATAAGACACACCAGTACCATATTTCAAACATTTGAAGAATGAATTCCCAAAAATCTTTCTTGGCCATTCTCTCATCTTTTAAAAGTTCACAAGCCTCCAAAAAGAGCTTCTCATCTATGTTAGGAACAACTTCGACTACTCATGGCATTTGCTCAATTGCTTCTTGTATCTCTTCCTAGATGTCCTCTGAACTTTCTAAGATCATGCAAAGGCTTAAGAAGTTAAAAACTTTCTTCTATTTCCACTGATAAGATATTTCAAACTCCTTAGTTGGATATTGCATATCCCAAGTTATATCATTGATCCCATTGGAATGGCATTATTGTTGATCTCCATTTTTGTGTCCAAACAATTTGATCTTCCATTTTGACTTTCATTAACATTAATCAAGCACAATTCACAAATATGAGATCCTATCTCTATATGCAATTGCATCTAGATGATCCTGCAAAATGTCACTTTTAAATGAATGAAAGCTACTCAAAATTATACAATTCATTAATTATTATAGAATTAATATGATCATGCTTCATTCCATGTTACCCAAAAACACTTAATTTACTTGATGAAGAAAGTAGTAATGTCATTTCATCGAAGAGGAAAAAAAATACAATTGTGCATGCACCATGCTTTGGGGTGCTCTTTAATGATAACTAGAGGAAATGAAAGCTTCCCAAAGCTCAACATTATTAACAAGATAGAATGGCACCTTTATATAAGCTTCCCAAAGCTCAACATCAACTGCCACTATTTTGCAAATTTCATCCCAAGCAAAGCCATTCTAATTGAGGATATCCATGATGCCCATTACTCTTTCATCAAGCTCACTATTGGCAACAGAGGTCATCCTCTTCACCTACAATAACCCCAACAATATATACTAGTTTAATGACTTGAACTTTGAGCTGCTTTCTCCTCCTCCATCTTGAACCCCACCCCCTCTTCTACAACGACACCATATCATATTAATCTAAAAAAAAATTCCCAAACAGTTTAAAATCATTTCACAAAGTCTTCAAATAACTGCTATCTATCTTTGCTCAAATACCATCTATTAACAAACAAATGAAACAATTGCCTATATTTGTGCACTTAATGTCACAACAGCCGCCTTTCATTCTTAGTGATACCAGAATGACAAAAGCACAAAAATATTGGATGCAACTCTGATGATATCCTCCTTAGCAAATAAGCCTTAAAAAAAAAAAATGTAAGTCATGTGCTAATAATCCTTGCCTGAAGTGAATGGAAATCAGACTTGATGTTGCAAAAACACCATTATATTGAGAACTGCTTAAAACCCAAATATAACTTAACCCAAAAAAAGATACACTCAATTTGGGTATAGAATCAAAGGTAATTGGCATACAAAAAGATCTTTTAATTATGAGCATGCCTAGCCTAATACTGAACTACAAGATATAGGAATGAAGAGGATATCACATATCTATTCCAACATAATAAAGATTTGTTTTGGCCAAAATACAGCTAACACTTCTAAGGTTTGTGCTAATGTCAACCAAGTCCAAGACTTTTCAAAACTGAACAACTTGGTCCCTAATCACTGTGAGAAAGAGGAGAAATTGAGTAACGTTCAATTTATGGAACAAGTTGGTCTGTTTTGAAAAGTCTTGGACCTGGCTGGCATTAACCCAAATTTCAAGGGTGTTAACTATATTTTACCCATTTGTTTTCAACTTCAAATAGAAGCAGATACAACTACATGTTAACTTAATGCATGATTGCAAATGGATCTGAGACAAGGCTCCACCACCTTCCGTACCACTGACTTGCTAGCACGATTACAAATTCATTCGCAAATAACAATAATAGAGCCTCATAACAAGAACATTATAAGGGAATATTTCAAGATGAAAAAAGTTGCATCTGAGACAGGGCACCTCTTCCTAAAAAGGACAAGAATATATATTAAATAAAATAAGGTTTTTTTTTGGGTTCCAAATTTGGAAATTTTTTATCTAATACTAAGAAAGGAAAAATATAATTATCAAATGAAATCCAACACAAAAATAGAAAATGCACTTCAATTTATCTTACAAATGAGCCACATGGAACTGCATATTGAAGAGACAAAGACAATAGGTTATTAAACTCAAAATAGTACTCCTTAAAAGTCGATCCTCTCCTCTTTTGACAAGTACAATTTCTTCAATGGCCCGGTTAATGTATGCCCTTAAGCACACATTAATCATCTATTTGAGGAAATTTTTATGAAAAATTAAGAAAGCTGTCAAAAAATTTAATCACTTTTTTGCTTTTCCATAAAATAATTTCCTAAAATAGTTTATGTAAGAAGTTTAGACCCCTTAAATCCAAATAGATTAACCTAGATAATTAGCCAAGTGATTAACTTAGGTAATTTAAACAATTCTAGGTTAACACAACAACAATCATATCATGCAAAAGTGCGAAAAATAAAGAACACACGATATGATAACCCAGAAAACCAAACAGGTAAAAACCTGGGGAGGATTTAACCTAGCTATCCTCAAGGTAAAACCGAATTCACTATGAAAGAATTGAAGTTTACATAATAGCGACTTAGACCACTAACATCTTATTACTACCTCAAGTAGGAAACTTACTACCACGACCACGTGACAGTTCCGAGTCCACGGACTACTTCTTTCCTTGAATTCTCAGCAAAGCACAAGCACACCTGCTTGTATATCTTGAAGCTCTTGATTCCGCAACTGAACGATCACCAAGCTCTTGACATCAATCTTAAGTTTGGAAACCCTAAGTGTATGTGAAGGTAAACACCTTTAGATCTAACAACTTGATTCACAAACACAGCATTCAAAACTCTAAAAATGTGGCTAGGGTTTTCCCTTTTATACTTAGGGCAAAACATAAAACCCTACACGTCTAACGGGCTTGGGCTGAGTTGGAAATTCTGTAGAAAAAATAATCTGCACGACTTTCGATCGATCGAGTCTAATTCTCGATCGATCGAGCCAGGCAGAATTGCACAGTAATATATGCAGTAACTCGATTCCAACTTTACATAAAAACCTCATACTTTGAGCAAGTCTAAACAAGACTAAAAACGTTTTGATCATGGTTTGCCAACATTACAAAATGAAGTTCTAATACATTAGTTCCTAATACCTTAGAACCTAACAAACTCCCCCTTTGGCAATCCGTGACAAAACACAGACTTAATAAAAGGCTCAAAGTTTACAAAATAAACAGCCCATTACAAAACAATAGCCCAACTATTTAAATCCAACTTAAGTACTATCTATCAGTTGCAAAAGTAGACAGCAGCACGACTGAATCAACCTGTATATTCCTGTAACACTTAACAAACACATAAACGCATGTGTGGAAAATACAATTAACATAGATAATAACTTCTTGATTTCACATAACACAAAATAAAGATATATATCATGAATAACATCATAAATATAAATCAATAAGCAATGTAGCATAGTGAAATAAGAAACATATACAAAACAAAAGTATCTCAAAATATATCTCCCCTTATCATGAGCCAAAAAATGTAAATACACAATGAAGCACCTAGATACAATCTAATAGCTCCACAAGCTCCACTGTATCACAAAAAGAAACAAAAACTCCCCCTAAGACAAAAAAACTCCCTTACAAAGTACACCACAATGTACTCCCCCTTTTTGTGACGAATTGCCAAAGGACACTCACTCATCATCAAAAGGAGGTGGCGGAGGAGAACGTCGAAGACTCGCCAAATCTGCTCTCAAAGCTCGAATCTCGTCAAGCACATCCACCAAAAGCTGACCATGAGTAGCCTGAACAGTCATGATAGTGTCCAAAGTCCGACGAATGTCCGAATCATCCGAAGGAGAAGGTGGAGGAACAGCAGCGGGATCAGTAGACGTCTCTGCCAAAGGAGCACTTGCAGAAGAAGTAGAAGGTGGAGTGACACCGGAAGGCTCTACCCTATGACGCTTAGAACTAGCTCGAAGCTGAGCAACTCTTTGTCTCAGAAAGGTGGCACCTATAGGAGCAATGATATGAACGGGCTCAGAAGCAGGGAAATCATCTAAACCTAAGTGAAGAAGAATCCTATGTATAAAAACAGGAAAGAACAAAGTATGAGCAGCAGAACTGCTCTGATGCACTTCGTTCAAAGAACGAAGAAACAGATGAGGAAAACTGATAGGAGCATCAGTGACAAAAGCATAAAGGAACACATATCGCTCAAGAGGGATAGTGTGTAGATGAGAAATAGGCCACAAGGAATGACAAGCAATCCTAAAGAAAAGATAATGAAGCTCAGATAGCTCAGTAGACGTGATCCGAGAATCAGAACCCCACTGGATAGAAGATCCAGTGATGTATGACATCACGTCATCAAGAGGAGGAGACTCATCATAGGGAAAGATTGGATGAGAAACCACAGGCACCCCAAGAGCATCAGACACTACCGAAGGGGTAATGCGATACTCTACACCTCATATCCAACTCTTAACTAAAGTGTTGGAATCATAGATGTGGATAGAGAGGTTCAAGTAGAATTCTCTAATCAGGGTAGCCGGAGGCGGATGATCTATGTCTAACAAGGGTAGCCAGCCCCTACGCTCAAAGTTACGCCTCACCTCATCATCAACCTCATCTAGAATAATCCTACGCTCACTCCAAATGTTACGCCTAAGGTTAAGGGTCTCATATGTCTCCTGATGCTTCTCACTCAAGAATCTATCACTATCAAAAGAAGGTGAAGAGGCAGAAGTCCTATGTGTTCTAGTTTTCCTAGGCATGATGCTAAGGACAGGATTGAGAGACATAGAAAGAAAAGAGACAAAAGAAAAACCAAGGGCAGATTGCAAGTTAGATCAACACAAAAATAGAAATAACAATTCTATATGATGCATGAGCAAAATAACCAAATGATGCATAGTCTAATGCAATGAAACACAGTTCAAATATGATTCAATTACACAAAATTGGCTTGAGCAAGAATTTTATATCAAAAATCCCCAAATTTGAAAAATCCAATTTCACAAAACCCAACAAGTTGAGAAATTGATCATTACACAAGTTAGAAAACACAATATAATGATGAAATTAATCAATCTAACAAGCCAATTTCATCAAATTGCATCAATTTGAACAAAAGCCCTAAATTCGGCAATTTCAAGCCCTAGAATTTTCAATTTCTCATAAATCATCAAATTAATCAAATTAAACCACTTGTAACACTTGTATATGGTGTCCCTACAAAAACCCAATGATTTATTTGAAAGAGAACAACCAGAATCAACAACAATTGCAAAAAGAACTAAGTCCGAAAATTCCCAAAAAAAAAAACATGAATTTATGCATGAAAACATGAAAATAAAAAGAAAAGGAAGGGTAAACATGGACATACCAGCTTTAGGAGAGAGAATCTTTGCAAAAGATCCGGAGGAAAACGACAAAAAATCCAAAGAAAGGCTTGACCGGTTGGTGAGAGAGAAAAAGAAGTTTGAAAAGATTTGAAAAGTGAAGAACACATGAGAAAAATTCCTTTTTAAAAAACACTCAGCACGATTTTCGATCGATCGAAAATAAGATTCAATCGATCGAAAATACTTCGATTGATCCGGAATCAATCGAATACCGATCAAAACACACAAAAACTTTCCAAGGATTTTAAAAACAATTTCGATCTGTCGAAAAACAGTTTCGATCGATCGAAATTCTAGAAAAAACAAATTTTTGAAAAATGAAACAATTTCAGTGCTGAAACTCATCAAAGCATAAGATTTTATGAATAAAATGCATGAGTATGAGATAAATTTTTTTTCAAAAACACATGAAATTATCCCAGTTTCCCCAAAAATAAGATTTTTCACTTAATTCTCCCCAAAAACTCAAAAGCAAACATGTTTCGCATCAAATTTAAGAAATTATCAAACTTGGTTGGTCAGGCCAGAAACTCACACAGTAACATGTAAAAAGTTTAGCAAAGAGAAACTTGTGTAGTGTGTGCAACTAGCAAAAGCTTGAGAAACGTATGAGGTGATATGCAAATAGTGATCAATCACAATTTCTACAAAATTCATCACATGAATTTGAAAGAGACTATCACTTAAAGAGTTACATCATATAACCCTCACATCTCCTAGAATAAAAGCTTGCAATCATGTAAGTTTCTTGAATTGCCTCATAATATATATATATATATATATATCAATTTCAATTTATTAGAAACTTATTAAGATAGCCGGGATAATGTACACACTAATTTTATTTGAATTGTGAAATTATTATAGCCCAATAATGTACACACCAATTTTAACATTTTAACCGAGGCTACACCTTATGTTCTTTTTGTGCATGTGCTACACTTTCTCGAGTACAAAATCTTAAGATATGCACTAAGGTGTTCATGATTGGCTAATAAACAGTGGTGAGATGATTATTTATGCCTTTCTCAAAAAGTTCTACTCCGACAATCAAAGACATATGACTTCAAGATTAAGATCATGTAATCAAAAACCATAAACATCTTCCCACACAACATGCACTACAAAGACTTCAGCTAGTAAAGTGCAATAAAAATAAGTGCATCCAAGCTAAACAAGATACATAAACATGTTGTGCAAAAATAGATTGACCAATCTTGTCTTCAAATTCAAGAAAAATATGACAAAACACATATTGCCAAACCCATTCTTGTTACCCCCCCCCCCCCCCCTTTTTTTAAAAATAAAAACAACCTAGAATGAAATGCATGAATGTTATGCAATGCAAATCCTAGAAAAAAATGGTCACAAGAGATAGAACAATGAAGAACAAGGACCATGTCAGATAGATTCAATTAGGTCGAGCCTTTTGCATCCAAAACCTTTTAGATGCAAATCTAGCATTAGAGTTATTATTCACATTAGAATTCTGAGCAACTCTAGGATTGAAATAAAGGTTTAACGTAATTACCAATTCACCAATAAGTACCATAGGGTCTTGTGCTTGAGGCACAGGTACTTTAGGTTTATTTGCTTGCTTAGCAGCTTGCAACTTGAAGCAATTTGGACGAATGTGCCCAGACTTTCCACAAAAGTGACAAACCCAAACAGGCTTATCATGCAACTTGCCCTTAGAAGAATTAGAAGCTCTAGAATTAGACTCTTGAAGATCAACCCTAATCTTCCTAGGAGGTGTGTGTAACACCCCAAACCCTTAATAAGGATTTAGATGCATAACCTGTCTTAGAAATAATCAACAATGACATAATGGAACAGAGCGTAATATTTATCCTCAAATAAACTTCTTGAATATCATCAGATTTCCTTAACAATCCATAAAAACAAAACAACAATAATATTCTTGAATGTAAAATCTCCAAATAACATCTCAAAATAGTTCCAAAATAATAATCTCATTGTCCTGAAACAATTTTACTAAAACAATTCTGCAACTATCACGCTCCAAACGAAGTCGTCCATCTAAGGCTCCACTGATCTACCACCAAAAGACACTCCATAACTCTAATCTGAAAGGATGGAAAAAGGGTGAGCTAAAGGCTCAATAAGAGACTACAAACATGAGGATGTCTCCCAAAAACAAAACGATAATATCATTGACAAAATATAGTCATCACGATACAATTAAAATTAGTTTAAACTGTAATATAATATATTCTATAAAGCTGTTAAAATAAAACACTTCACTATAACACTGTAAACATTAATAAAATAATGACCACATTTATATGCCAATATGCACCAAATAGGTAGAAACAATTTTATTTTGAAAATAAGCAATTTTCCACCTAAAAGAACATTAGTAAATAAACAGTAATTCAATATGAAAAGTATTAGTCAAACACAGACAAAAGCTGCTAAACACTCGGTGGGTGATTTCCCATGGGAACAATAACACTAACCTCAAAGAGGCAACACTAACTCCGTAGAGCAACAATAACACTGCACCACACCACACTAACACTACTTCGGCCGAAGACCAACACTTAACCCTGTGTTGGCAAAGGTTGCAGACTGTCTAGTTGACCATTTGAAACACTCTTGACATATACAGTTTCACAATAATATACAATAAATAATAGAGTTTGAGTATGTATAAAGCACTAGCAATGATATAAGTCTTTGAAACTTCACTTTTGCAATTATGTGTATATATATATATATATAAATATATTTTTACCACAATTATATATATATATATATATATAAATATATATACGTCTTGAGAGACGTCATGTGTTGAAGTCTACTTACCTCTAGTGGCTAAACCAAGCTTCACTTCAATTGCTCGAAACGATGTCAACTAGAACCTAGATAATGATTAGATAACTCAATAAGAGCAGGTTCTTTAATAATCACAACGTCCTCTTGATAAAACAATTCCTCAGCCACTAAGAAGATTTGGCAAAATAAAAAATCAACATGTCTTTCTAATATACCCCAAACCTATTCTAGATTAAGATAATAGTACAGCATTCCCTAAACTAACATCTAAAATACCCATATCTTTAAAATTAAAAGGACACATAACCACCTGAAGAAAACCACCCAAAGATCTTATATATATATATATATATATAAATATAAACCTAATATCAAAACTCTACCTTTTCCACGTGAACCATCAGATGCTATATATATATATATGAAAACACGTTACTATCAAATAATTTATTAATCTATATACTTATATATAAACCTATATATATTACAAACTCCTTTTCGACCACACAGTGTGAAAGTGAAAGTCAAGCATAAACAAAATTTCAGCATCAATGCACTTGATTCCATGATCTGGTTGTCTATGCCTTATTATTATTGAAAGTCAAGCAAAGCACATTCTGCATTAATACAATTCCCTGATCCATGATTGACTATTGAATTCTAATATTTATAAATATTGTTACATCTGGTGAACTATCAATTCAATATATACATATATATATATATATATATATATTCGGCCAACCATGAATCAGACATCAGATGAGTTAGCAATCTAACACACACATATATATATATATATATATATTCGGCCAACAATGAATCAATTGGATGAACTAATAAGGTAATATATATATATATACTTATATAAAAACTTAATGGCACAAATCCAGTTCGGCCAGCCATGTGCATCATCAGGTGGGCTAACAATCTAATATATATATATATATATATATATACATTCGGCCAACAATGAATCAGATGGATAACCTATCTGATGATCTAGCAATCCAATATATATATATATATATATCTATATTCGGCCAAACAATGAAAAAGAAGGTCCAGCAAAACACAATTTCAGCAATCTCAATACCACACAATCGAATATCAGTTGCTGAAAATTACCTTGATGTCGTCTTGTCAGTTTGGCAGAATTTCTTTCACAGCCGCTTCTAGTTTCAAGGGTCTCTTTCTCTACCTATTACATAGGAAACCCTAATTTCATTTCATTATAAAGCTGTTGCACTTGGGCTGAAAGTTTAGAAGCCTATTCCATGATAAGGCTAATTTCAGTTGGGCTGAAAATTTAGAAGCCCACTACACTAAAATAAACTTCTAAGACCCACTTATATTCCCACTAAACACCTTAATATTATTTTTATTATTGTTATCATTATAAAAATCACAATATAAAATTAATTATCTCCTCCAAAATAATTAAGCAATTTATCAAATCTACTCTCTAAAAGTAATTAAATTAAATTTAAATAAGACGGGTGTTACATTCTCCCCCTCTTATAAAATTTTCGTCCTCGAAAATTCAAAACATACCTCACTGCAGAAAAAGCTGGGGATATTTGGATTGCATTTCGTCTTTACGCTCCCATGAAGCTTCTTCCATGGAGTGGTTCCTCCATAATACTTTGACCAAATGTATAGTCTTATTACGTAGCACTTGCTCCTTACGATCTAAAATCTGAATCGGGACTTCCTCGTAGGATAAGTTCTCTTTGACTTGAAGTGGCTCATAACTCAAGATATGAGAAGGATCGGGAACATACCTCCTCAACATGGATACATGAAAAACGTTATGTAACCTTGACAAGGTCGGTGGTAAAGCAAGCCGGTAAGCAACAGAACCAACTCTCTCCAAAACTTCAAAGGGCCCCACGTACCTAGGGCTTAACTTACCCTTCTTG
Organism: Lithocarpus polystachyus; assembly: GCA_033629205.1. Lineage (NCBI taxonomy): Eukaryota > Viridiplantae > Streptophyta > Magnoliopsida > Fagales > Fagaceae > Lithocarpus > Lithocarpus polystachyus. Next base: position 37,526,669 of record CM066172.1, read on the forward strand.
CCAAACCTCATAACTCCTTTCATAGGTGACACTCGAATGAAAACCATGTCTCCAACTTCAAATTCCACTTCTCTTCTCCGTGGATCAGCATAACTTTTCTGTCTACTCTGAGCTGTACGCAACCTTTCCCGAATCACATCAATCTTTTCACTGGTCCTTTGAACAATCTCAGGACCCAAGATTCTCCTCTCTCCAACCTCATCCCAACAAACTGGGGATCTACACTTTCTCCCATACAAAGCCTCATAAGGTGCCATCTTAATACTGGAGTGATAACTATTGTTATAAGCAAACTCCACCAAAGTCAAATAGTCATTCCAACTACCCTTGAAATCCAAGACACAAGCTCTCAACATGTCTTCCAAAGTTTGGATAGTTCTCTCAGACTGTCCATCCGTTTGAGGGTGGCAAGCAGTACTAAAGTTCAACTTAGTACCCAAGGCTTTTTGCAAACTATCCCAAAACCCTGAAGTGAACCTCGAATCTCTATCAGATACAATAGAAGCTGGCACTCCATGCAACCTCACAATCTCATTTATATAAAGTTCAGCCAGTTTGTCAAGAGAGTAGTTCATTCTAATTGGAATGAAGTGGGCAGATTTAGTCAACCTATCCACCACCACCCAAATAGCATCATGATTCTTAGGTGATCTCGGTAATCCACACACAAAGTCCATGGTGATATTCTCCCACTTCCTCTCAGGAATAGGTAAAGGTTGTAACAACCCTGATGGCCTCTGATGCTCCACTTTGACTTGCTGGCAAATCAAGCATTGTTCCACAAATTGAGCAATTTCTCTTTTCATGTTAATCCACCAATAAACTTCTCGAAGGTCATGATACATCTTGGTACTACCCGGATGCATTGTATAAGGCGAACGATGTGCTTCCTCCAATATCTCTCTTTTAATCAATGAATCATTAGGCACACAAAGCCTATTACCAAACCTCAAAACACCATCGTCAGAGATACTAAAATCAAATCTACTTCCACCACGTACTTGTTCCATGATCTTAAACAATTGAGGGTCACCACTCTGAGCAGCTTTGATCTTATCAATTAGGGTGGGTTGTACACTTAAACTTGCCAGGTAGGATTGGGAGTCTCCAGTCACTATGTCTACTCCAAGTTTCTGAAGATCAACAATAATATGCTTCTGAGTAGTTAATAAAGCAGCTGAAAAGCTATACGACTTTCGACTAAGTGCATCAGCCACAACATTGGCTTTACCAGGATGGTAATTTATGGAACAATCATAGTCTTTAATTAATTCTAGCCATCTCCTTTGCCTCAAATTTAATTCTTTTTGAGTGTATATGTACTTCAAACTTTTATGGTCAGTGTATATTTCACATCTCTCACCATACAAGTAATGCCTCCAAATCTTCAATGCAAAAACCACTGCTGCCAATTCCAAATCATGAGTTGGATAATTCTGTTCATAATTCTTTAGTTGTCGAGAGGCATAAGCAACCACCTTCCCATGTTGCATCAGAACACAACCAAGACCCTTACGAGATGCGTCACTATATATCACAAAACCACCCGAACCAGATGGAATAGTCAATACTGGTGCAGAAACCAACCGTTGCTTCAACTCCTGGAAACTTCTTTCACATTCCTCTGTCCAGTCAAACTTTGCATGTTTTCGAGTTAATCGAGTCAGAGGAGTTGCAATACTGGAAAATCCTTCCACAAATCTTCTATAATAACCTGCAAGGCCCAAAAAACTTCTTACCTCACTTACATTAGTAGGGGCAGCCCAATTAACTACAGCTTCGATCTTACTAGGATCCACTGTAATTCCATCTCTAGAGATCACATGTCCTAAGAACACCACTTGATTCAACCAGAACTCACACTTCTTTAATTTAGCATACAACTTCTTGTCTCTTAAAATCTGCAACACCATTCTCAAGTGTTCCTCATGCTCTTCTTGGCTTTTAGAGTAAACCAAGATGTCATCAATGAAAACAATGACAAACCGATCCAAATACTCATGAAATACCCTATTCATCAAATCCATAAAAACAGCAGGAGCATTAGTTAGACCAAAAGGCATCACTAAGAACTCATAATGACCATACCTAGTTCGAAAAGCTGTCTTTGGTATGTCATCCTCCTTAACCCTCAACTGATGATAACCAGATCTCAAGTCAATTTTTGAGAAGACTTGAGCGCCCTGAAGCTGATCAAACAAATCATCAATTCGTGGCAAAGGGTATTTGTTTCTGACGGTTATCTTGTTCAACTCCCTATAGTCAATGCACAACCGCATACTACCATCCTTCTTCTTAACAAACAACACCGGAGCACCCCAAGGAGAAGCACTAGGCCGAATAAAGCCTTTATCAAGCAAGTCTTGCAATTGCTCCTTCAACTCATTGAGCTCTGTAGGGGCCATTCTATAAGGTGCTTTGGAAATTGGGCCGGTACCAGGTACTAGGTCAATAGAGAACTCAACCTCTCTGTCAGGGGGTAGTCCAGGTAAGTCCTCAGAGAACACATCTGGGAACTCTTTCACCACTGGGATGTCTTCAACTTTTAACTCTACTTTATCACCCTTCAAAGCACAAACAAGGAACCCTTCACATCCCTTCCTTAGCAATCGCCTTGCCTGCATCACTGACACCAATACAGGTGGTTTCACCACACGATCTCCCTCGAAGAAGAATTCTGGCTCCCCAGGAATTCTAATTACTACCTTCTTCCCAAAACACTCTATGGAAGCATGAAAAGTAGATAACCAATCCATCCCTAGAATCACATCAAACTCAAACATATCAAGCAACATAAGATCTGCTTTTAATTCCCTCCCAGAGACTAAAACATTACAAGACTTGTACACTTTATGGGTAATCATTTGTTGTCCAGAAGGTGTAGCAACACACAATTCATAATTTAAACTCTCAGGTTCCATGTTTAGCCTTTGTGCAAGTCTACGTGAGATGAAAGAATGGGTTGAACCAGAATCAAATAACACTTGTGCATGCTGACTGGAAACAAGAAGTGTACCTGAAACCACTGATGGAGAGGCCTCGGCGTCCTGTTTAGTCAAAGTAAAAACTCGACCCTGAACCTTAGGTCTCTGTTGGCTCCCATTTGGATTTGTAGTTTGTTCAGCTCGCATATCTGGACAATCCTTGATGAAGTGTCCAGTCTTGCCACATTTAAAACACGCCCTTGACTCCAAATAACATGTTCCACTATGAGCCTTTCCACATCTTGGACAAGTTTTGTATGCCTTCTTATTTGAATTAGGCACCCCTTGCTTTTTGAATGAACTTCCACTAGACTTCCCCTTAAGAAAATGGCTCTGGGTTGGCTTCCTCTCTTGATCATTGGCCCTTGAGGGACGATTGCAATTTCTCTCTGCTATGAGAGCTCGATCCACCACTTCTGCGTATGTTTCCAATTTGAACATGGAAATCGGTCCCTGAATTTCCTCCCTTAAACCTCTTTCAAAATGCCTGGCCTTCCTTGCTTCCGTGTCAACCATGTGTGGAGCAAAGCGGGATAATTCAGCAAATTTCCGCTCATACTCATACACTGATTGAGTACCTTGTGCTATGCGAATGAACTCAGCTTCCTTTTGCACCATCAAACTATCAGGAAAATACCTCTTACGAAAGAGCTCAACAAAATGCTGCCAAGTTATAACTTCTCTTCCATGTGTCCTCTCCGTGGACTCCCACCATTCCAATGCATCACCTTTCAGTACAAAAACAGCAAGGACAACTCGTTGCTCATCACTAACTTCCATTGCTCTAAAGAGCCTTTCTATCTCCTTAAGCCAGTTGTCAGCCTCAATTGGATCCTTTGTACCCTTGAAAGCAGGAGGATCAAGCTTCCTAAACTTCTCCAAGGCACTAGTCGGATTGGTGGCTCCCACTTGATGTTGCACTATATTGGTTAAGCCCCCAATGGCTTCAATAATAGCCTGGAGATTAGTAGGTCCCCCAGCATTCGGTTGACTGTCCCCTGGGTTCCTCCTAGGTGGAGCCATATCTCTAAGCAATACAATAAGATATCATAAGTAAATATTTCAAATATTTCAGAGGGTCAAAACCAAACACATAGATAGTACAACAATCATTCCTACACACTTTAGAATAATAAACAAAACAAAACAAAATATAAAATCACTATGAAAGGTCAACTAATTCTAACACTAAAATTCCTTGTAATCACACTCTTGTTCCAAAATAGTCTTAAGATCAAACCTATAAGTCTACAGAATCATAAACCTATGCTCTGATACCATAACTGTAACACCCCAAACCCTTAATAAGGATTTAGATGCATAACCTGTCTTAGAAATAATCAACAATGACATAATGGAACAGAGCGTAATATTTATCCTCAAATAAACTTCTTGAATATCATCAGATTTCCTTAACAATCCATAAAAACAAAACAACAATAATATTCTTGAATGTAAAATCTCCAAATAACATCTCAAAATAGTTCCAAAATAATAATCTCATTGTCCTGAAACAATTTTACTAAAACAATTCTGCAACTATCACGCTCCAAACGAAGTCGTCCATCTAAGGCTCCACTGATCTACCACCAAAAGACACTCCATAACTCTAATCTGAAAGGATGGAAAAAGGGTGAGCTAAAGGCTCAATAAGAGACTACAAACATGAGGATGCCTCCCAAAAACAAAACGATAATATCATTGACAAAATATAGTCATCACGATACAATTAAAATTAGTTTAAACTGTAATATAATATATTCTATAAAGCTGTTAAAATAAAACACTTCACTATAACACTGTAAACATTAATAAAATAATGACCACATTTATATGCCAATATGCACCAAATAGGTAGAAACAATTTTATTTTGAAAATAAGCAATTTTCCACCTAAAAGAACATTAGTAAATAAACAGTAATTCAATATGAAAAGTATTAGTCAAACACAGACAAAAGCTGCTAAACACTCGGTGGGTGATTTCCCATGGGAACAATAACACTAACCTCAAAGAGGCAACACTAACTCCGAAGAGCAACAATAACACTGCACCACACCACACTAACACTACTTCGGCCGAAGACCAACACTTAACCCTGTGTTGGCAAAGGTTGCGGACTGTCTAGTTGACCATTTGAAACACTCTTGACATATACAGTTTCACAATAATATACAATAAATAATAGAGTTTGAGTATGTATAAAGCACTAGCAATGATATAAGTCTTTGAAACTTCACTTTTGCAATTATGTGTATATATATATATATATAAATATATTTTTACCACAATTATATATATATATATATATATATATAAAAATATATACGTCTTGAGAGACGTCATGTGTTGAAGTCTACTTACCTCTAGTGGCTAAACCAAGCTTCACTTCAATTGCTCGAAACGATGTCAACTAGAACCTAGATAATGATTAGATAACTCAATAAGAGCAGGTTCTTTAATAATCACAACGTCCTCTTGATAAAACAATTCCTCAGCCACTAAGAAGATTTGGCAAAATAAAAAATCAACATGTCTTTCTAATATACCCCAAACCTATTCTAGATTAAGATAATAGTACAGCATTCCCTAAACTAACATCTAAAATACCCATATCTTTAAAATTAAAAGGACACATAACCACCTGAAGAAAACCACCCAAAGATCTTATATATATATATATATATATAAATATAAACCTAATATCAAAACTCTACCTTTTCCACGTGAACCATCAGATGCTATATATATATATATGAAAACACGTTACTATCAAATAATTTATTAATCTATATACTTATATATAAACCTATATATATTACAAACTCCTTTTCGACCACACAGTGTGAAAGTGAAAGTCAAGCATAAACAAAATTTCAGCATCAATGCACTTGATTCCATGATCTGGTTGTCTATGCCTTATTATTATTGAAAGTCAAGCAAAGCACATTCTGCATTAATACAATTCCCTGATCCATGATTGACTATTGAATTCTAATATTTATAAATATTGTTACATCTGGTGAACTATCAATTCAATATATACATATATATATATATATATATATTCGGCCAACCATGAATCAGACATCAGATGAGTTAGCAATCTAACACACATATATATATATATATATATATTCGGCCAACAATGAATCAATTGGATGAACTAATAAGGTAATATATATATATATACTTATATAAAAACTTAATGGCACAAATCCAGTTCGGCCAGCCATGTGCATCATCAGGTGGGCTAACAATCTAATATATATATATATATATATATACATTCGGCCAACAATGAATCAGATGGATAACCTATCTGATGATCTAGCAATCCAATATATATATATATATATATATCTATATTCGGCCAAACAATGAAAAAGAAGGTCCAGCAAAACACAATTTCAGCAATCTCAATACCACACAATCGAATATCAGTTGCTGAAAATTACCTTGATGTCGTCTTGTCAGTTTGGCAGAATTTCTTTCACAGCCGCTTCTAGTTTCAAGGGTCTCTTTCTCTACCTATCACATAGGAAACCCTAATTTCATTTCATTATAAAGCTGTTGCACTTGGGCTGAAAGTTTAGAAGCCTATTCCATGATAAGGCTAATTTCAGTTGGGCTGAAAATTTAGAAGCCCACTACACTAAAATAAACTTCTAAGACCCACTTATATTCCCACTAAACACCTTAATATTATTTTTATTATTGTTATCATTATAAAAATCACAATATAAAATTAATTATCTCCTCCAAAATAATTAAGCAATTTATCAAATCTACTCTCTAAAAGTAATTAAATTAAATTTAAATGAGACGGGTGTTACAGTGTGACTTCTACAGATTTAACAACTTCACTCACAGAAGGTTTGACAATCTCACTCTTAAGAGGTTGAGTAGAAGGAACAAAGTTTGTGGAATGAGGTTCAGGCACAGAGATGCTTTCCACAAAACCTAAGCCAGTTTTGTCAGAGGGAGACTTTTGAATACTTAACATGTGATCAAGTTTGGAGCTTGCAGACCTATTAGTTTGTTCTCTAGCAATAGATAATTCAAGTTCTAAATTTTTAACTTTATCAAGTAAAAGCATGTTCTCAGTCTTCACATTATTCAAAAGCTCATTAGCATCAAACAGTTTCACAAGAAAATTTTTCTTATCAAGTTCAAAAGATGCAATTTTCTTTAAGCCCAAATCAACATTCATAGCATCCTTTGCAGCAACTTTGCAAAGTTTATTATAGGCTTCCTGTAAATCTGCATCTTCAGAGAGCTCCCCATCAGAAAGGTTCTCTTCAACAGACACGCTTTCGTTGACTACAACAGTAGCAGTGAAAGCAATGAAGTTTCTATCCTCATCACTGACGGATTCATTGTTAGAAACTTCATCATCACTAAGGGTTACAGCCATAGCCTTACCCTTAGACTTCAAGTATGTAGGACATTCAGATTTCATATGACCATACCCTTGACATCCAAAACATTGTTGTCCCTTAGAATTATTAGAGAGTTGACCTACTCTATCATTAGGTTTTTCAATGTTATTAACCTTAATGGGATCATTCCTCCTAAAATTTCTAGGTTCAGCAGTGTTCTTACCTCTTGCCCTTCTGTTATTGTTCCTAAAAAAGTTTCTAAAGTTCTTGGCAAGATAGACAATCTCTGTAGCAGAGAGTTCATCATCAAATCTACCAGCCTCAACATCATCAATAGACTTAAGAGCCATTGATTTGGATTTGTTAGTCTTGGGTAGGTCTAACTCATAGGACTGAAGAGATCCTACAAGTTCATCAACAGGGATGGAATCCACATCCTTGCTTTCAGTGATGGCAGTCACTTTGGGTCTAAAATCTTCAATCAAAGATCTAAGAATTTTCCTAACAATTTTAGGTTGATCATAGATTTCACCCAAATTATATGCAGAATTAACAATATCATTCAATTTAGCATAGAACTCATCAAAAGATTCATCATCATTCATTCTAATGCTTTCAAATCTAGTAGTCAATTGCTGTAACTTATTAATTTTAACTGCCTTTGTGCCTTCATGCACAGTCTGGAGGATATTCCAAGCAGTATGAGCAACCTCAACATTAGAGATTCTCTTAAATTCCTCCATAGAGACAGCATTAAAAATAGCATTTATAGCTTTGCTATTGAAAGCAGCTGCCTCTTTTTGAGAAGTTTGCCACTCACTCACAGGAGTAGTGGGCTTCTCCCATCCGTACTCAATAGAGTTCCAGACTTTTTCATCAATAGATTTCAGGAATGCTTTCATCCTTACTTTCCAATAAGTATAATTATTCCCACCAAAATGAGGTGGAACAACAAGAAAGTGTCCATGTTCCATGGCAACCGAGGTCAAGGATCAACTCTTAGATTAAAAGATCTAAAACAAAAAAGCTACCTGCTCTGATACCACTTGTAAGAAGTTTAGACCCTTTAAACCCAAACAGATTAACCTAGATAATTAGTCAAGTGATTAATTTAGGTAATTTAAACAATTCTAGGTTAACACAGCAACAATCATATCATGCAAAAGTGTGAAAAATAAAGAACACACGATATGATAACCTAGGAAACCGAACAGGTAAAAACCTGGGGAGGATTTAACCTAGCTATCCTCAAGGTAAAACCGAATTCACTATGAAAGAATTGAAGTTTACATAATAGCGACTTAGACCACTAACATCCTATTGCTACCTCAAGTAGGAAACTTACTACCACGACCATGTGATAGCTCCGAGTCCACGAATTACTTCTTTCTTTGAATTCTGAGCAAAGCACAAGCACACCTGCTTGTATATCTTGAAACTTTTGATTCTGCAACTGAACGATCACCAAGCTCTTGACATCGATCTTGAGTTTGGAAACCCTAAGTGTATGTGAAGGTAAACACCTCTAGATCTAACAACTAGATTCACAAACACAGCATTCAGAACTCTAAAAATGTGGCTAGGGTTTTCCCTTTTATACTTAGGGCAAAACATAAAACCCTACATGTCTAACAAGCTTGGGCTGAGTTGGAAATTCTGCAGAAAAAACAATCTGCACGACTTTCGATCGATCGAGTCTAATTCTTGATCGATCGAGCCAGGCAGAATTGCACAGTAATATCTGTAGTAACTCGATTCCAACTTTACATAAAAACCTCATACTTTGAGCAAGTCTAAACAAGACTAAAAACGTTTTGATCATGGTTTGCCAACATTACAAAATGAAGTTCTAATATATTAGTTCCTAATACCTTAGAACCTAACAATTAACAAACATATTCCCTCAGAGAATACGTTAATAAAACCCTTATTAACATGGGAAGAAAACCTGCCTTACAGCCTAGAACACCTGCCAATTCAACTTCTGCTTAAACCAATTCACTTGAACCCAAATTCATGTTCAATTCAGAAATCTCCCAAAAGCAGAGATCAAAGAAAATTTTTGGTCTAACAAGTAATTAATGGTATCAGGGATGCAACCCGTCTCATGGACAAAACTGAATTTTTGATTTAGTTCTAGTCACAGGCTTCCAAATGTTCTAAAATTATGTGATTGACGCTTCCGGTTTTTAGATCTATTCAATATGATCACTACATGTCATCTTTTGTTTAGAAGCACATTTTTGGGATGACTTCCGGACTTCTAAATTGCAAGAACCCAAGCATTGCGAATCTATTTTATGTTTTTCTTCCATTCTTGAATTGAAACGTTACTACTCTTTATGCAAGGACCGATGACTAATAAAAACAAATCAGTACATTTTCCTCTTTGTTTTTGTTATAGTTGTGTTTACATATATACTATGTTCTCATCAAGAATTTGTCTTGTTTTATGGGTTATAAAATAGAATGGTTGATACATAAATAGGTGTGTATGAGACAAATAACCTAATGTAATATGATGCCCCACAATTGTATTTCAGCCTATACAATCATACATTAATACTTAAATAAACAATAGTAAATATCTTTTGGTATCTAAATCAGATTCTTTAAAATGTGCTAAATTGAAAATTTTTGAATTTCTCAAAAATCTAGTTAGTAAGAAGCAAAAACATATATATTGAGTAGAAAGAAGAAGACTCACCAACTGCACAAATGCTTGTCCCCCCCCCCCCCCACCGCTTTTTTCTTTGGTTGTCTTCTTTGACTAGATCGAGCCAATAAAATTGTCCCTTAGACCTTAAAAATTTAATTTCAAGTCCTCAGCATGAAAACACAAAGAAAGACTTTTATATTAAAAGTCAAGAGCCAGGAGAACATATAAATCCCTACAAAAGAACAACAACAGGTGAGCATAGCAGAAAAGAATATATCAAAACACAGTGATGAAAAAAATAGCTAGTTCCGAGACTGCAAAGTTTGAATAAAATGAAAGGGTGCAACCAGGAGTTCTAAGGCAAACATCTTATGCAGAAATGTAGTAAAAACATGCCCATGTCAACTACCAAAAGACCAATCCTTGCATAAGATGTCTCACTAGGTAGAAGCATTATTGCACAATTATTTAAATATTTATCATGTAAATGCAAAAACATAATTCGTCTAACAGATCATGATATAGGATTTTCCTCAAACAAAATGATGGTATTGAATTATTATGTGCCAACAAGTTGTTGTTTAAAAAGTACAACCTACATAAACATAACTACTAGTCAACTTCACACAAACACCTGGAGGGAAATCAGCATTGGGAAATGGCATTCTACAATGCTTAGAGTCTAGGCAGGTGATCATAACATTAAGGCCTCAGATACCAAATCAAATTCAAACTCATCTTTTATCACAATCATCCAATTCAACTGCATTTTAAGACCTTTAAGATCATAAACTATTCAAATAAAATAAGAACCATTATTTTCCCCCATTTTTTGAAGGGAGCAAAATCTATTCCTGAGTTTAAGTCACTCCTACTAAGTTCTGCCAAATCCACCAAACCTAATGCTTTGTAAAATTGTTTTACTCTCAAATGACTTTAAAAATGCACCAAATTTAACAAGCAATGACTTTATCAGTACACTATATAACCCAAAAATTTAAGCTCAAAGAATCACTCTAACTTGAACTTCTAAATTTTTCTTTTTGGTTGGTTGAATCTGTTTATTTATTTTTTTTTCCATAATACACAGTGCATTTTGGTTGAACTGAGTCTTCTATATAAAATTTTATGGCACCATGGCAATTCCATTAATCAAACCTTAAATTCCTAGCAACATTCACTTAAGCTATCTGTTTCAGAACTGATACCACTAAGCCTTTTCAAAACACCATGACAATATGCTAAACTAATTAAAACCAGTAATTCTAATCATTTCAAGAAATCTCTTGAAAATGGCCAATTAGATGTGTATCTTAGTGAGTCTGAAAAAGCATAGGGCTTTTGACTTTACTGGTCCATTAACTAGACAATTTAATATTTTTTTCTTGAATAATTTTGAAGGCTTTTTAACCATTACAAATTTACAAGATATTGAATTCAAAAAACAAATAATATGACCATCAATAAGGCTGTCCACCACAAACCGAAAACCTACCCACCTGCCCAAACCGCTAGGGCCAACCCAAAAACCGACTGACCCGACACCAGTGATGGTCGACGATGGGTCTTCGCCACCAAAAACCGACTTAGGCGGGTTGGATGGTGGGTTTTCTTCTCCAAAACCTAAAGAACCCGATCCGACCAACAAAACCCATGAAAGAAGGCCGGATCTACCTAGATCCACTCAAATCCGGTGAATATTTGGTAGTTTTTGGTTAGATCTGGCGATGAGATGGAAGTTTTCGCTCAAATATGAGCGTGAGGTGGTGGTTTTTACTTTGATTCCATGGTTGTCACACAGATTCAAACAAAAATCAACAGATCTGGCAAAGATCCAGTGGAGATTTGGCGAAGATCTAGCGATGAGATGGAAGTTTTCGCTCAAATCTGGGCTTGACGTGGTGTTTTTTGCTTCAATCCTGTGGTTGTCACACAAATCCGAAGAAAAATCAATAGATTTGGTGATGATCTAGCGAAGATTCAGCAAGATCTGGCGACAATTCGGCAAGATCCGGCGACGATTCGGCGAAGATCTGGAGGTTGAAACTCACTCCGACTTCAACCGACCCAACTGTTGTCCACCGGAGACCGATTCGACTAGACCTAAGGTTGTCCGTAGTCGGCTACGAGTCATTCAACCTCCCACCCGATGTGAGCGGGTCGGTTTCAGGTTGGGCACAAACCCAACCCGGACCAACCCGTGGACACCCCTAACCATCAATTATACTTTTACTTTGCATAAATGTCCTTTCATATTAAATTAGTATCCTGCATGAAAGAACCCATTAATTTAGAGAAAGAGAATGGGAAGTGACAAAAACCCCCAAAGATGCACATCAAATTCACTGCAAAACAGGGAGACATACTCTCACATTCAACAACGTAAAAGAAATCAAACAAAGATGATGCAAAGGAAAATAGTTTCAATGTAATAATAGTACCTAAGCATTTTACTTCAAAATTTGATTAAGATATTGTCAGTTTCTTTGATGGTGGATATGGATTGAAGATGGAGTCATCTTTTTACCTTGTCATTTTCTTAAGTTCCCAATATTCCTTAAATTTTGTTAGCTTTAATGTAAGACTTGTGCGGATTATCAAAAAAAAAAAAAAGTGTAAGACTTGTGCAAAATTCACATCAGAGATCTAAGTCATACAATTAAAAGACTATTCCATAATAATATTTTTCAGCAAGCTATGAAAACCTATAAGGGTATGTACATGAGTTGATGTGTTGTAGCAAATTTAAGAATTCCTAATACAGTTCTTGTTTCGTTAACACCAAATACAAATACACATCTCCCTCTTCCCTGATTAACCTTGAAAAATGGCATATGTGCAACTCCTTTCACCATCTCCAAAGTAGGATTTTTATTCCATAAGCCATTTCCTATCTCAAATATCCAACTTTCTACCCATTAATCCATATATATAAAATATTGAAAATAATCTACTTTAACTTTTAAATATTATTCTTATTGTATCTTAGAAGAGGACAAGACAATAACTGCTAAACCGCTTATTATATCCTTCCTAGCTAAATGCTTACTATTGCCAAATCTAGCAGGCCTATTTGGCAACTACCACTCTACCCCCTTCAAATCCATAAGAAACTATGCTCAACTAATTAAACCAATAATTCCAATTCAGTACAAGTAATCTCTTGAGTATGTCTAAGCAATGTTGATCTTCATCAATATAAAATATTATATTCATTTTGGCTTTACTTGTCCAATAAGTTGCACAACTTTATGCTTTTCACTAAAAGAATTTTGAAAACTTCTTTTCCATTAAAAGGAATGCAACTCAGCAACAAATCATATTACTAATTTCTTTCATTAGTTCTGTTCTTTTGTTTGCATTACTATATCCTTTCAAATTGGCTTAATACCCCTTTAATGATGAGCATGTTAATATAATGAAAGAGAGTGCGAAGTGACAAAGATGCAAATCAAACAATACAACCAAAGAGGGAGACAAACTATGGCATTCAAAAACTAAAAAGAAATCAAACAAAGAAGATGCAAAGGAAAACAGTTTCAAAGTAATAATAGTACCTTGCCATGTTTCCTTGAAATTTGATCAAGAGGTTTTAATTTTGCTTTGACTGTGGCTAGGATAGGCCAGTGAAGAGGAACCCAAAATACGCCCATGTTCAACTTTTAAAGCCAATCCCATATCAAAGTCAGACCCACTTGTCACATCTATTGGAAGCCCTGAATCAAATGGTAAAGAAAGGTGCACAATGTCATCAGGGACAATCTAAGCCATTAGATGATCTTCATTCATAGGGATAGGCAGTTGATGACAATACCAAATCATAGTCATAATTGTGAAAGCCCTTCAAACTTGACAGAACCAAATCACAAATGCATTCTATATGGACCCCTATCACTTCTTTAATCTTTGTGCTTTTGAACGTTCGTTTGCCTACCACCGATGGAAATGACAACATGATAATCAGATCCAATGGGCAAGAGGCTTCTGCCCAGGTATGTGATTAGGGGCCTGCATTTGGTACCCCCACCATATTCACACATTGAATGACATGATATAAAAACACACCAATAGACTTAAATTAGTTAATAACTTTTCAAGACCTTTGAACTACTGTCTCTCCTCTCTCTTTACTATTTTCTCTCCACTACCAAAAAAAAAACTTATTTGTTCTCTAACATCTACAACTTCAAATCCAATTATAAATCATTTTGGAAAGTCTAAATAAAAATATATATATATCTTTGTGTAAATTCCATTAGTTAACTAACAAATAAAATATTATACTAACGTCTTTCATTCTTAGTTCCACCTGAGTGACCAAAGAACAACAATATTCTACGTACCTTTATTGATACACTAATTTACTAATCATCTCATCTCTTTTTCTTTTCATGGTAAGCCTTTCCTTAACTGAATAAAAATCTGACACTTTCTAGATGCTGCAAAAACACCATGAAAAGAATAACTACACAAAACCCACAAATAACATCACTCAAACATATTTGTCACTCAATCTGGGCATTGATAATCAAAGGTCATTCACATACAAAAGTATTGTCCTTTAATTAAGATGTTGTACAGCCTAATATTGAATGAGAATGAATAGAAAACCAGTCTAGGGAAAAAAGAAAAAGAAAAAGAGCAATCCACCTAGCTAGTATGATAAAACTAGATTTATTTTCAAATTCGACAAGAAGAAGATGCAACTACATCTTAATGTATTGCAGGATAAACTTTAAGCACAGTTTTATTCATTTAAAAAATTGTCCAACTAGGAATAAAAAGGCTGAGAAAACAAAATATCAGTTCAAAGTCTGCAATATTTGAATAAAAAGAAGGGAAGCCATGATTCTTAAGGCAATGTCTTAAGCAGAAAATGTATTAAAAAAAATGTAGTAAAAACACCGACCCATGCATAAGACTTCTCACTTGGTGGAAGCATAGTTACATATTTATTTAAATACCCAATTAAAGGCCAACTTCTAGGAGTGACTGCTTACCAATGCCAAATATTCTTACCCTGCAAAGCTATAAGCCATGTGATGATATTTATTGATCAAATTACTAATTTCCTTTCATTAATTCTATTCTTTTCTTTGCATTACCATATCCTTTCAAATTGGGGCTGGTACCCTTCATGAATGAGGGTGTTAATTTAGCGAAATAGAGCAAGAAGTGATAAAGATACCCAAAGATGCAAATCAAACAATACAACTAAAGTGGGTGACATACTTTGTCATTCAACAAGGCAAAAGAAATTGAACTAAAATGATGCAAAGGAAACAGTTTCAATTTAGTAACAGTACCTTGTCATGTTTTCTAGGAAGTTGATCAAGATGATCTTTTTCTTCAATTGTGGATATGGTCTGAGTCATAGTTTACAGAGGAATAGGCCATTGAAGAGGGAGCTAAATCAAACCCATCTCCAATAGTTGAGTCAGATCCAAACCCAAGTCAGATCCATTTGTCACATCTAATTGAAGCCTTGAATCAGTTGGCAAAGAGAGGTGCCCAGTTTCGTGAGAGACTAGAGGAGGTTAACATTTTGTTACAACTGAGTCATTATATGAAAAGTACTCCAATTTGGCCACTCAGTATTGTACAGCCTAAGCATTGAAGACAATTAAAACCATAAACTATTCAATGTAAAAATAATACCTGGGCATATTTCTTCGCATCAGACTCAGTTTCTTTGATGGTGGATATAGATTGAAAATTGAGTCATCCTTTTATAAAGGGATTGACTATTGAAGAAGAATCCAAACCAAACCCATTACCATCTGTTGAGTCAATACCCAAACATAAGTCAAGCCCATTTGCTATATCCATTGGATGCCTTGAATCAGATGTCATCAGGTACTAGAGGAGGTTGAAGTGTCTCTTGCGTCTGAGTCCGTCTATTGAACCATTTTGAGATAGTAAAGGTGCAAGCAGCTCTGTGTCGTCATCAACATTTTGAGATTTGTGTCGAATGATAATGGAATTTTGAGGAGGAGGACATATGCATTCCACATGTACGCCCATCCTCGCAATCACCCGAGCGTATTTTCCGTTTCTACTTGCCCAATGAGAGATTTTACATGAAATCTCAACATGATTCCAATCACCTTGCATCAAGTCTCCGAAATCCCTCTGTAATTGGCTGTGAGGTACACCGTAAAACCACAAATGATCACACTCCAAATCATATAAATACGCCCTAGCCATGTGATGTCGCTTACAACTATTGGTAAAAATGTGGATATCACAAACCCAATCGATTCTATCATCATGAATAGAACTGTACTTATCATTATTAGTGTAACTGTCCTTCAACGGAATTAGATGAATAGCAACACAAACATCAATTGATGGAAACCCAGGACCAACCCAAAATGATATGGAACTTTCAATGCTTTGATGATTGATCCAATTCGGAATCTTCTTTCCTAGTACTCTAATGTCATATCTCTCTCCAAAATCAATCAGATATGCATCTAGAGTGGGAAAGCACTCATCTTGAATTGCGTTGAACTTGGAGAGGGAGTCCTGAGATGAGCAATCAATCTGATTCGATAAATTGCGATGTGAATGCGAATCCATTAATGCTTTGTGTTTCACACCTGAACATTTCATATTTGGTGAAAGCCCTAAATTTCTTCCAAACTGCACGAAATTAGGAATTATAAGAAATTGAAGTTTAGGAAATCTAGTAAATGTATTTGCAAAGGTAACTAAAATTGTTTCTATTATTACTTTAAGAGAGAGGAAGGGGCACCTGAAGGATTAATTTTCTTAATGATTCTGAATTCAAAGAGATGCAGTTTGTTGCATCTACTTCTCTTATACTTTCTAGAAGTTTTGGAATTTTCTTAAGGAACTTGGAATCTTGAATTAGAAACCAATTTAATCTATTGAATCTGATAATGCTTTCTCTGAGGATCAAATCTTCGCTCCCTGATAATAAACATTTCTCTGAGTGGGTGAAGCAAGAAATCAACCTTTTTAGAAAATTCAACCTTGGAAAATAATATCTTGAAAAGCCACCGTAAGAATTGCACGCTGCTGCTTGTCTACCAATCCCCACGTCCTTCGGAAATTTGACATTACCATTAAGGAAGAGTATGCGAAGTTGTTCCAATTTATAAATGCTACTTGGAAGATGACACAAATAGAACCTGGAACCTATATCTAATCGCTCAAGTACAATGAGATTCCCAATTGATGGAGAAAGCTCTCTAATGGTAGTGTTTGCCACAGTTAAATACTTTAAATTTTCCATTTCTTGTGGAATATCGAGGAACCTTTTAACCCTTTTACACTTATAAAGATATAAATATTTAAGAGATTTCATCGCAATACAACTTGGAAGAATTTCAAGTTTAATGCAGCCCTAGAGATCCCAGCTTTCAAGCTTATCAAGACATCCAATAGAGTCATGAATCTTGCCTAATCTTCTATAGTTTTGGAGATCCAATTTCTTTATGTTTGGGGTGGCACTCGATAAGTTCGGTAATTCCCTAATGTATTGATTGGAATTGAAATTCATATATGTCAAGTTTTTGCATTATATCCTTTGTAGAAAAAGAAAATAAATTTTTTTAACTCCAACAAAACGTTATTAAAATATAGTTTAATAAAGTAATAATAATTTATAAATAAATAAAAATGATTATACCTTGAAAAGCTTGTCCAATGTAACCCGACTTTCTGGTACGTTGAGTGCAATGAGACCCTAAGCAGTCTTCAGTTGTTTGGGTGAGGAAAGTCAATACGCAAGTTACACCTGGACCAAGAAATTCCTGGACACGCATGTCAACTTCAGTAAAAGAGAATGTATTGGATATACAGTTTATAAACTAATATAGATAGCAATTACCTAGTAGTTGTATGAATGCAAAAGCAAATAAATTTTTTTTTCCTTTTTTCTTTTCACATTGCGGGATCTTTGATGTTTCATGTTTCTGTGTAAAATCAATAATAAAAAAAATCTGTAAAATATTTTAATAAATTTCCTCATGCGTAAAATTGGGGCCCTTTTAGAGTAATTAATTCGACCTTATTATGAATGATATTCTGAGAATCATAAAAAATTTCTGATTAGTAAGTACAAAGAAGGGAATGGGGTTGCCAACCCAACTGATGTTTTAATATATTATATAAATAATAATATTTCTTTTTAAATAGATAATTAATAATTTGTTCAACTCAATGCCCCCACTAAGACAAGAAATGTGAAAGATTTGACTTTTGAGGTGTGATCATCGTCTACACTAAAATCTAATTATTGTCTTAATATGATAACATAGCGGCGATCATCATTGAAACTCTTTTTAAAAAATAAAAAACAACAAAAGAGTTTATACACATTATTTATTTATTTTGTTTGATTAATATATATTTTTATCAAATTCCTATCATCTCACTCAGTGAAACACTCGCTAAATAGAACTGCTCTATTTCATTGAATAGGAAAATAAAATGAGAGTAAATGTACAGTCAATACTCAATAGGTTACACCTCTGCTCTATATATATAGTGAAACAGAGTAGAATAAGAAAGAAAAGGAAAAAATGAAGCAGGGGAAGAAAATAGCTGTAACAGAAAAAAAAAAAAAAAAAAAAAAAAAAAAAAAAAAAAAGCAACTCAACCTCTACAAAGACAATGACATATAATCAGGCTTTATTATAATAGAAACTTAAACTCGTTTCTTACTTCGGCGTGTATCGCATTAGCAAAACGGCACCGTTTTGCACTTGTTCCTATCATTCATTAAAAGTTGAACGACAACATTTCATTTTTAGTGAGGATCTCTAGAATAAAAAGATAGCATTTTGCCGCCGCCTTTCTTCGCTGAGATCCGAATGAGAGTTGAGAATGCTCGATGATCTATCTTCAACAAGTTAATGCTTATATTCACATTGTCGCATCTCGCTCAGAACTACAGACCCCATCAGGCTCAATACCAAGAAGACAAATGCAGTCACCATTCCCATAATCATTTCCATAAATATTGGTTATTCTGTATCGCTAAAGTTATTCCAACTCTAAGCCCAACAGGCATGTCAGTCAAACATTGGCTCAACTATACATTATATTGAGCTATGTATAGCCTATAGTCTTTGGCTCAACTATACGAATGTGTATGTGTGTGTGCACACTTGTTTACCATACTATGGCATGCTCAGTGCGAAATGAAATGGTAAAAACCCTTTAACCTAGCAACATTACTAATGAGAAAAAAATAGCACTTTGACATCATCATCAACTACCACTGTTTGCTAAATTTCATTCCAAGCAAATTCATTATAATTGAGAATATCTGTAATATCTATATACACTTTCATCAAGCTCCAATATTGATCTTTTAGTACATCTTTGTCACAAAGGTGTCCTTTTTTTTTTTACTGAATGATGCATTCATCCAAGTCCAAGCTTAAGCATTGTATCTATGACCAATCTTATTCCCTCTGTGCAACTGTTCTAACATAAGATCAATAAAAGAACGATCCATTTCCCTTGTCCAATTTATCCTTAAGGATCATTATTAGCAGGGGACTGGTAATCCTCACCTAAAACTTCAAAACTAAACTGCCATTACATGAGAGAATTTGTTCTAGAGGCATATGTTACAAAGAAAAAATGAAATAATAATGTTTCTTCATATTATTTAACAAATACATTAAATTATAACATTACATGAAATGGGTAAATTCAGTTCTTTTTTATTAAACTTTCGGGAAAACTGAGTCAAGTAGTTGTTTTAGCATCAAATTAATACTTTTTTTTTTTTTTTGGCAATGTTGGCAACAAAGTAATGCTTATTACAACACAACAATAGGGAATTGACTAGCTGCCAATTATCAATAGCCGTGCACACCCTAACAGGCCTCTTTGGTCTTTTCAAGGCACTTGTCTAAGTCAATAACCCCGGCCTTCTAATTGTCGGCAAACAGGTTCCTCTTTTTCACGTTTAAATTTTCATGTCAGTGAGTTATACACACATGAAGAAAAAAAAAAGGATTTTTTCTTTTCCAATAGTTCATAAGAATTTGGACAAAAACTAAATGTTTGTATGACCAAAGCAGTTCCAAGGCCAACAGGCACGTTAAACATTGCCCTAGCAAAGTAGTCAGCCATGGACATTCCTGCTGACCTGCTTTGGCAACTTCCATATCAGCAATCAGATCCCTCACTGCAGTTCCCAATTTTTAATGCTGTGAGCCCAATAAGTGCAGGTAGCAATTCCCGAAATGCTCCAAGCGATGCCAGTCAGTTAAGCAGTTCCCAGAGCAGTACAGGCATCTGCTCAGTTTTTAGGGGCCTCTTCTTCTATTATAAAGTGAAGAACTGCAAGATAGTAGCTGGCTAAGATTAGTATCAACTAGTGAGAGAAGTGGGTGTGTGGAAGGGGGAAATCAAGGGGACAATCAAATGGCCTGAACTAGTTGCAAGTATTTAAATAGCCTAGGGGGCATAGAGCGATATTGGTTCATGCATACAATTTTCTCCATTCTGAAAGTTTTGTTTGCACAATTGTGAGCTTGAAAAGAAACGAGAGGAACCACCCATACTTGAGATTGCATATGCAATTAAAAGAGAACATCAGCACCAATCAATTAAACAAATGTACTTCATTTCTGTAAAAATAAAACAATCTCAAATATACATGATACTTTAATAAAAACAGATGATACTTCCGGAAATAAATATTGCTATAAGATAAAATAGAACATATGTAATTTATATCAGCCTTACTGCATTTACTTCCTAGTTAATTAATGAAGTAATAAGTGAAATGAACTACAATCACTTACAGAAAAATAAACCATTAGGCCAGTCCAAATAAGTATTCACAAGGCCATGTAACTTGTGCTCCTTTCTCTGCAACATTTATTTATATTGTATCTGTGTATCTATTGGGGTGGGTGGGTTAGGGGGGGGGGGGGGGAGAGGGTGTTAGGGGTGCTTATTTCTCCTCTAATATGTACAAGTTTGCAAACATGTCTTATCAACAGGAGCTACTTAAGTCATAACTGGCTTTGCTTACATTCAGCAGAAACCATTTTACTGATTCTTGTAGAAAGCAGCAAATGGTTGGTGATCCAAAGAGTGGCCAAAAGCGAGATAGGGGTGTATAAATGTTGGAGATAGTAAAAGGGTCATTTTTATAAAAAAATTTATGAAATTCTAGTGGGGATAGAGCTCCAGCTATCTTTGCATAGACTAATAAGAAGGAAAAGGGGGGAGGGGGAAGTTTGGTTGCCTATAACTTTCTTGTTTTATGCACTACCTAGAATAATAAATAAGTAATTAGATCTTTGTGTAAACAAGATAATCACTACTGAAAACAAACTCAATATAAGCACAATACCAATAGCATACATTAAAATGCAAATGACAAATGCAACATTTCTGCAGATCCATGACGGGATATAAAAACACACCCATATTTACTTCTTGACTCATCATCAAGGTCTATATCATGACTTGTTCGGCGGTTTCTTTCATCTGATGTTGTATTTGCATGTATCAAGCACAATTCATTGAAGATCATAAAGACTTTATTCTGTACAACTACACCTCCAGGTGATCCTGCATGTATATTATGTCAATTCACTATCACCCCAAAGGCAGAGATCAAATCAAAATGTGAACAAAAAACTAGTGGAACAATCACTTGCTATGACCATATGTTAAGTATCATCCCAAGAGAATCCATTTTGACTAAGGACCATTCTTTCTGTTTATCCCTAATTTTCCACCGTCCTGCATCATGTCTCATCGTTTGTCCTAAATCCCCCCCCCCCCTCTCTCTCTCTCTCCAATGGCATCATTTTATGTCTTACATCTAAAATACTTCACTTCTTTTCTTTTTTTATTTTTATATTAGTGACGTGACAGGTTAAGATCATTTTGCAAAGTATTCAATAAAAGCCCAAAATATGTTTCAATAAATTCCATCTATATAACAAGCTAATCATATAATTGCCCATGCATGCGTACATATGTCAAAGCAATAGTCTTTCAGTCTTAGTGCCACCTGAATAACAAAAGCCACAAGAATATTATGGGTACCTCTGACAATCTCGTCATTTGATAAGAAGCTACTTTTTCTTTTCGTTTTATGGTAAGTGGTTTGCTAATAAGCCTTGCCTGTACTAAAGCAAAATCAAACATTCTTGATGTTGCACAAATACCATTATAATGGAATCTGCAAATCCCAGAATTAATCGAAACATAGACACCAGTCAATCTGGATGCAGATAGTCAAAGGTCATTAGCATCCAAAAATCCCCTCCTTTAAATTTGAGTATTGTATAGCAGTTATAGCCTAATAGCAAACTACTAAGAAGAGCAACACACAATGACAGTGCAGAAGAATAAGATTTATTTTCAACTTCCAGCAGAAACTAAGCAACTACATCTTGATTTGATGCATGGAACTTTAAGCACATATTTATCTGTATAAAAGCCTTTCCCACTTAATGCCCAACCCTACAAACAAATGAAAAGAATATGTTTATACACTTAATTTTTACATTTTATGAATAGTTTACACTCTTTATATCACATGCAATCTTCAACTCATGTTGATCATTTTTACCGCTTGATGTGGTTATATAGTCTAGACTCTAGAGTTATTTAGTGGAGCTAATGTGCTGTAGTTATCTTATCTGTAGACTAACCAATACACATCTTCTTCCTTAAGCCCACTTCCAGTCTTACATATTCAACCTTCTACCTATTACCTTTTCAGTATAAACAAAATACAGATTCAAACCTGCTTGGCAACGGCCACTGTTTGTATTTGGATAAGCATTGAACTCGAAATCAATACAGACCCCATCAAGCTCAATAACAGGAAGACAATGCAATCACCATTCCCATAAGCATTTGGGAAACATTGGTTTTAGTATTATTAAAGCTGATCCAAGCCCAACAAGCATGTCAAACATTGGCTCAGCAAAGCGGCTAGCCATGGCCACTGTTGGCTGACCTGCTTTTGCAATGGTCATATCACAACAAAAAGCCTGTTCCAATTTGCCCATAACACAGCTATGAACAGTACAAGCATCTGATCAGTTTTTTGGGGCTAAAGTGAACAACTTCAAGAGGAGCTGGCAAAAGACTACCCTAGATCAGAGAGGAAAACAGGTGCATTAAAGGAGGACAACAATAGGATGATCAAATGATTTGCAAGAATATGCAAGGGATAGGGGCCAAAGAGCAATATTGGCTGATATAAATAATTTGCTTCATTCTAAAGGTGCAGCTTGAGGAATTGTGAGCTTTAAAAGAAATGAGGAAAGAAGCTCCCAAAGTTTTAAGATCTGAATATGCAATTTAAAGAGAAAATTAGCAAAATCATTTGAAGAAAGCTACTTGCAGTTGATTCCTCTAAATATAAAACATTCTGAACCTGAACATGAGTTTCATGGTATGTCCCTATGCAAGGAGATTAGAAGAGAAGTACTAATAGCCAAACTCAAAAGCAGGCACTTAATAAAATTTAATGACTCAGACAAAGTAAGCGAAGTTACTAATCAGGAGACCCCACTGTCATTTCAAGGCCAATACATTGACCAAGCACTCAAGAACCATTTCTAGAAGTTTATTTGATGCATACACGTATTCTACCAGCAGTTCCAAATAGGCATCTAGCTTTGTTGATCATTATCAACAAACAACAGAGTTACATCTGTTTTTTCTTCTTCTGGTAAATGAGTAACAAGGTATAGCAGAAGCTATAGTTAACAACTAAAGTAGGACTAAAGTCTTAGCAGTTATGCCAAACTGCAACACATAATCAGTCACAAGCTGAATCTGAGAACAAAATAGGACCTATCCCACAGGCTACAAAGCACCTTGTTTTAAATGGAATTACAGTAGCCTCCATTATCAAATTTAATTCTACCCTTTATCTCCCATTGAATTAACTTCACAATGCCTTCCACACTTCTTCATAATGTCATTCCAATTTTCAAAGACTCAGTACACAAAAATCCAAAATTCAGAAATAGTTTCTGCTGAATCAGCATCAGAGCAGATTAACAATGTTCCACATGATCTAGTGCACGGGGCCTACTAACATTTCAAGTGAAAATTCTCTTATTAACGTTTATTCTATCTACTTAGTCAAGGTTGGCATATCTAGGAGCAAGAAAATAAGGTACACCATTCAAAATCACCTTACAGCTGCATTCTTTCTTCAGACCCTAAATCTCAAAAATTAAGAAAAATATTTTCACTATAAAACTGCCTCTTCTTGAACCCATCTAAAGAATAAGCCTTCGATTTATATTGCACACCAGGTACTTTAACGATGTTTTACCTCAAATAATATATTGAACAACATTGTGTTGTTTCCATGACCCTCATATACAGAGAGACCTAAAAATTGAATTATCTTTCATGCTTTGGCTCCAAAGAATCACATATGCCCTTGTTCATATTTTCTTTGGTCAAAGAAGAACCTTCTTCTTTTCCCCTGCATTAGTATCATTTACATAGTCAACTTGATGTTCCTAATTTCTCTACTACTCAACATCCTGCATTTGATAGTCTTAATTTTACAATAATTCAGAGGTTTTAAAAGCCTTATTATGGAACTGCCTTTAAGAAAATAACATTCACCTATATACCAAAACAAAAAGGCAGATATACATAGAAATACATACATGTGTGCATGTGTGTGTGTTAGTGTGTGTGAAAGAGAGAGAGGGAATCGGATTGTCGAGTTTGTAACGATTGAATATATTTAGCAAGATCTCATTTAACATAGACTCCATCTCCAAACTTTTTTCCACTTCAATAGCTGGGTTACCAAGTAAAGTAATGTAAATATGTAACTCCCATCTAATTCCCCAAAGCCAGTTTCCAAACGACACATCATTACTAAATTAAGCTCATTCTCATAGAAAATAAAGTAGTATAACACATAGAGCACCAGATATATACATAAACTCCAAAAACATTCTAACAAAAACAAAAGTCACATCTCAAACATACCATTCCAAGAGCTCGACAGGACCTAAACCAGGTTTCACTTCCTCCAAATTTCCTGAAACCTCTCTGACTAGCAGTCTTGTTCAACCAAACCTCTCTCCACCTCACCTTCCCCTGATGAAACTTGCCTCAGTACCCCTCCTCCATCATAATGACAATCCACACTCCACACTAAAACAGAGGAAAAAATTGTTAGTTCAAAGTCTAAAAAGTTTTAATGGAAAGAAAAGACCTAGGAATGAGCTCTAAGGCTAACAATTTATGCAAAGAGTGAATTAAGAACGTGTACAACTCAAATAATATTTGTAAATAAAAAAAAATGATAATTTGTTCAACTCAAAGCCCCACTAGCAGAAGAAGTGTCATTAACTAGTCAAGCATGGCATATCTGGGTACACCTTACAGCTGATTTTCTTCAAATCCTAATCCTCCAAAATCAAGGAAAAAAATATTTGCTGTAATACAGACTCTCCTTAAACCCTTCTTAAGAATTAGCTTTCAATTTATATGGCACACCAGGTGCCTTAACTATATTTTAGCTCAATTATTACATTAAACAATATTGTATTTCTTCCATGACCCTCGTGTACAGAAGACCCAAAATTTCTACACTATGTTTCATGCTTTGGTTCCAAAGAACCACAAATGCCCTTTTTCATGTTCTCCTTGGTCAAAAAAGACCCCTCTGCTAATACTCAACAGGATGTTCTAATTGCTCTACAACTCAACATCCTCCGTTTGATAGGTCCAAATTTTACAATAATTCAGAGGTTCTAAAATCCTTTTATGGAACTGCATTCAAGAAAGCGAGTAACATATTGTTTCCAATCTTTAAATTTCAAGTAGCCTCTCTAATGTTAAAACCTCCACTTCCTCCAAATTCACTGAAATCTAAAGAGTACTCTTAAAAGGGCAATCCTGCTTTAGTTTTGACAAATATATTTTGTGACAATGACAACCACAATGTCTACGTTTGTTCAATCAATACATTTCAAATTGCCTAAAACATAGTTATAATGCTGACAGATGCCATTTGGGGGTCAGTTGACAAGAACTAAGAATGTCCATCTTGTCCCGTAACCAAATCTGTTACAAATAATTTTCACAAATAAAAACTAAGGAGTAATCACTAAAAAAAAAAATACAGTTAAAGGGTAATTTCTGTTTACCATAGAATCGTTGTCATCACAAAATCATTGAAACTCATAAAAGGACAATACTAATTACAAATATTTTTTTTTCTTTTTCTTCTTTTAATAAAGTAGGATTGAAATTGAAAATTTTCCTATGGATACAGGCTGAAGGTGAAATGGCCCAATAAATGTTTGACATGGCCCAGTAGAAATTTCAGTATCCATTGTGGCCCATGAACGAATTTCCAATGAAGGGAATGGAGCCAATTTTCCCAACAATAAAAATACAAAAAATAGAATTTCAAAAAGGGAAAAATAATATTTATGCTTTGTTTTTGTGTTTTCCGAAGTTTTACACTTAACCCAATTCAGGGTTTATTAAATTGTCCATTCAAGTTTCAAAACTAATTAGGAATATAAAAAAAATACAACCAAAATAACATCCAACCAAATTATTATACAAAATTCAATAGGCATTTTGAAAAAACATAGATACAATAATTGAGGATCTGATGTGTTTGGTGACCTATTTCAATTGTTTTTTTCCAAGGAAATTTGCCATTAAAATATGAAATAAATAATTTTTTGTTTACGGTATTTATAAAGTACTAAAATTATGATTTGTTATCTTAAAATACAAAACACACATGAATTATTAGTTATGATTTTTTTTATGAAAAATTATTATTTACGTTATGTACCATTATATCACCTACGTATCCCACCATTACATTCCTATATCAATCATGATAATCACCAAAAAAGACAACTGGAACATGAGTATTCTCTGTGACAAAAAATTAAACTCATATTGCTCTTTGCCACCTATCCCTTTTATAAGTTTGCATTAACAAATTGCAAACTTATAAAAAGGGATAGGTGGCAAAGTGCAATATTGGATGATGCATAGAATCTGCTCCTTGATGAAGATGTAGTTTAAGGGTATTTGAGTGTGATGCTCTTGTGTGCAATTTAAGAAAATCAGGTCAACACAATTTGAAGAACTCCACTCACAATTTTCTTTCCTTTTTAGAAGAACTCTACTCACAATTAATTCCTGTAGAAATTAAAAAATAGTAACTTCAACATAGATTTTGTATCCTTTTTTTATATTATTTATCTATAAGTGAAACTGAACATAAACTTTCATGGTATCTCTCAGTGAAAGGAGATCAGAAGTTATAATGATGTATAAAGTTTTAGTTCAAGGTTGCAAGCATTTTTCTTTTATCACTTTTTTTTGTTGCTTGTTCTTTTTGGGGATTTTATGGAGGGATTTGGGAAACTCTGTTAGAGAAGGGCCGTATGCATCAAGCTAAACAAAGAAACTATGGCACGTTTGGTAGACTGTAATAGACACTGTAATGTAATAGATATTCCTATGGCATAACTATTCAGTTGTTTGGTTATGTTTTTATTATAATGAATAGTTATTCCCTATGAATAGCTATTCTTCAAAATGAGGAATAACTATTCATTATCAAAAGTACTGAATATCTATTCTTTCATCTTATGTAATAACTTTTTTTAAAAATTCCTAAAAAGTCATTAGTTGCCACTTCTTCAAAAGGAAAGAAAATAAATTTTCCTTGTTAATTATTAGCTCTATTTTAAACACCCTAAAATAAGTGTATTTTAGAATATTTGACTTAAAAATGATTTAATTACACCTTCTTTTTATACTTTACTAAATTGTGAATGCATATTTAAGATTCTATTCCTAAATAATCACCAAACTAATGAATAGTAATACTTATTACATTCCAACTTAATGTATTCCTTGAAATACTTATTTCTATTCCCATATAATAATCATTACAACGTACCAAACATGCCCCTAGTGTTTTACATGTTGACCTTCATTTCATTAACCTAGTCTATCAATCATTATAGGTTACAATACATGTTTTACAAAAGCAGGCAGATAACATTAGTATTGAAAATAACTACACTAGGTTATTGATCTGGAGACCCCAATGTCATTCAACGCCAATAAGTTGATTAGTTCCTTCGATTTCATATATATTTTGACATGTACCCCTTGTTTTACCAGCTCTTCCAAATTTGCAATTAGCTATGTTGATTATTATCAACTTAAGACAGAGCTAATTGACTATAAACACTTAAAAGATTGTCAAGCAGATTAACATTATTCCACATGATCCAGTGCATGAGACAGCTACCTACTTCTAAAGTTCCAAGTGTCAACACTCTTCAATTCTAAACATCTCTTCCATCCACCAAGTCAACCTTGTTTTATCCTGGAGCAAGAAAATATCTGGGTAAACCTCAAATCTATGAAAAAAAATCTTCACTGTAAAACTTCTGACTTTTCTTGAACCATTCAAAATATTAGATTTTACAATTCATATTGCGGCCAGTATCTTAGTTGTGTTTTGCCCCAGTTCTTATATTGACCAACATTGCATTATTTTCATGACCCTCATACATAGAAGACAACAATTCTACCCTATGTTTTGTGCTTCTGATCGAGAAAATCATATTTGGTCTTTTTCCATCTTGTCCTTGTCAAAGAGGAACCTTCTTTTTTCCCTTGCATTAGTGTCAAGTATACAGACAATTGAACATTCTAATTCCTCCACTACTCAACATCCCCTACTTGATAGGTCTAGATTTTATATTAATTCAGAGGCTTTAACAATTTCTGGATCAATTTATTTTCTAAAATAAGACAGAAGATTTTAAAATGGCTCTATTTAATGGAATGTGTGCTATTGCTAAATAAATAGTTATGTATGTTTGTATACACAGACAAACACACACACACACACACACACACACACACACACACACACATACACACAAACTTAACTTTCGTGAGAAAATAAAAGCATCATTTAGTTTTCTACCTTTGTATTTCAATTATCCAAGCCAATTTACCAATCCTCTCTATTGTAATCACACTGCAAGATTACAACATAGAACTAAACAATTTGTGTTGCAGTCAAGCCTACCAAATTCAGAAGAGGAAAAAAAGCAGAACAACCTTGAAGAGGTTTTGCTATGGAAGCACTGTGCTGAATAGAGGCATAAGTAAACAACTGATTCAGGGAACAAAACCCAATTCATATTCAAGTATTTGATTTTTCTGACAACATTAAAATTAAAAACAAAATTTCTACCAAGTTTATAATGATGTGTAAATAGATAAAGCATAAGTCAAAATCCACCTTGAGTAAATTACTGTCAAATAATGTGTTAGAAGGGAAAAAAGGTGGCTTTTATCTTCTTTGGTTGAAGTTTATAATCATAAGCCCAAACCCACCTAAAAAGCTATGTTAACTAGAATGGACATGCAGTTAATTTTTTTTTTAATCTATTTTTCTATTGATACAACAAAAAGGGCTGGTACAACGAAGAGCCCTAGCCTTAGTTAATACCTGTTATGAATAGCAAATAACACTTGCATCCCCTGCTTCAGCAAGTCAGAAGTGTCTTCCATTATCACTTCTAATCTTCAAGGTAGCCTTCTCTTCTTCAGCAAATAACACTTGCATCCTCCAATATTTGACTTGCAATCAAGAGGACAAGTTAAGAAAATCCTTTAGGCTTAGCTCTCAGAAAAAAAAAAAATTTGATTGCCAAATATCTTAGCAGTCTTTTTCTTTTCCCTACCTGTGATTTGACCACAAAAGCTGGCATGCCACCCCGGCCACCTCTCCATCTCGGAAGAAGCTTGCCAAAACCCTTTGGCGGTGATCACCAATTGTCAACTATCAGGAGCTGTGCACACTCTTAACAGGCCTCTCTGGTCTTTCATCATGAGGTTGCGAAGCCTGAGTTGTTTAAAAGCACTGAGTACCTTTAAAACAGAGACATAGAGAGCATCAGGAC
Organism: Lithocarpus polystachyus; assembly: GCA_033629205.1. Classification (NCBI taxonomy): domain Eukaryota; kingdom Viridiplantae; phylum Streptophyta; class Magnoliopsida; order Fagales; family Fagaceae; genus Lithocarpus; species Lithocarpus polystachyus. The sequence goes on from CM066172.1 coordinate 37,556,669, forward strand.
AGATGGTGCAGAGCTTTCTATCTTTTTTTTTTCTTTTTTTTTTGCAATTTATAAGTAAAGAGTGCTTAAGTAATACACTCTTTAGATAGTGCATTACAAGTTTCTGCCATCTAGGGTTACACCAACCAGCAAGCTTCCCAACTCCTCCTCAATACTCACATACGTTTTGACTACACATGGCCTCTCCTCAACTACTCCTTGATGGTTCTCTGAACATTTTGAGAACATGTTTGGGCTTACAAAGTTGTAGAATTTTTATTTTTCTCTGAGAAGATTTTGAGACTCCTAAGCTGGATATTGCATATTCCCAATTACAATCAATCCCCATCCAAAGGGCATTATTGTTGATCTCTAATTTTAAGTCCAAACAACTTGATCTATCATTCCAATTTTCATTACCATAAATCAAGCACAAATCAGATCCATTCTTTGTATAAAACTCCATCTGGACTCTCATTCAAAATGTCATTTCTTTAATGAGAGCTACTAAAAAATTATCCCATTCAATGTTGAATTATGGTCTACAACCTATACTAACATGTTATTTGCCTCATGATGAAAGTGTTAACAACCTATGTAACCCAGTAACATTTTATTTAGTTCATGACAACAGTACTAACATCATTTCATCAAGGGAAAAAATATATGTGAAAAAGAAAAAGTGTGCATGTGCACATCTGTGTTGTGGAGTTCTCTTTAATGACAGCCAGAGGAAATGAAAAAGGAAAATCCTTTATCCTAGCAAAATTGCTGATGAGAAAGCACTGCACCTTGATATAAGTTATCCAAAGATATCATCGGTGGTCACTGTTTACGTAATGCAGGAAACTTTAAGCACAGTTTTATTCATACTAAAAAATTGTTCAACTAGTAAAAAAAAAAGCTAAAAACAAAATGTTAGTTCGAAGTCTGCAATGTTTGAAACTTTGAATAAAAAGAAGGGTAGCCATGATTCTTAAGGCAACATCTTAAGCAGAAAATGTATTAAGAAAATGTCCAACTAGTAAAAAAAACTGACCCATGCATAAGATTTCTCACTTGGCAGAGCATAGTTACATATTTATTTAAAAACCCAATTAGAGGCCAACTTCAAAGAGTGACAGATCGCCAACGCCATGTATTCTTACCCTGCAAAGCTATAAGCCATGAGATGATATTTGTTGATCAAATTACTAATTTCCTTTCATTAATACTATTATTTTCTTCACATTACCATATCCTTTCAAATTGGGTCAGTACCCCTTTATGAATGAGGGCGTTAATTTAGTGTGACAGACCGAAAAGTGATAAAGATACCCAAAGATGCAAATCGAACAATACAACTAAAGCGGGTGACATACTTTGTCATTCAACAAGGCCAAAGAAATTGAACTAAAATGATGCAAAGGAAAACAGTTTCAATTTAATAACAGTACCTTGTCATGTTTTCTAGGAATTTGGTCAAGAGGTTCTCATTTTCTTCAACTGTGGATTGAAGTCTGAATCATAGTTTACAAAGGAATAGTCCGTATGTGAACCATTTTGAGATAGTAAAGGTGCGAGCAACTCTGTGTCGTCAGCAACATTTTGAGAATTGTGTTGGATGATAACGGAATTCTGAGGAGGACATGTGCATTCCACATGTACTCCCATCCTTGCAATCACAGGAGCGTATTTTTCGTTTCTACTTACCCAATGAGACATTTTACATGAAATCTCAATATGATTTCGATCACCTTGCATCCAGTCTCCGAATTTCCTCTGTAATCGGCTGTGAAGTTCACCGTAAAACCACAGATGATCACACTTCAAAGCATAAAAAATCCATCGAGTCATAAGAGGTCGCTTACGACTATCGGTAGAAATGTGGATATCACAAATACAATCGACTTGATCATCACGAAGAGAACCGTACTCATCATTATTAGCGTAATTGTCCTTCAACGGAATTAGATGAATAGCAACACAAACAGCAATTGATGGAAACTCAGGACCAACCCAGAATGATATGGAACTTTTAATGCTTTGATGATTGATCCAATTCGGAATCTTCTTTCCTGGTACTACAATATCATATCTCTCTCGAAAATCAGCCAGATACTCATCTAGACTGGGTAAGGGCTCACCAAGAAATGCGTTGAACTCGGAGAGGGAGACCCGAGAAGAGCAATCAATCTGATTAGATAAATTGCGATGTGAATGCGAATCCATTAATACTTTGTGTTTCACACCTGAACATTTCATATTTGGTGAAAGCCCTAATATTTTCTTCCAAACTGCATGAAATTAGGAATTTTAAGAAATTGAAGTTTAGCAAATCTAGTAAATGTATTTGCAAAGGTAACCAAAATTGTTTCTGTTATTACTTTAAGAGAGAGAGAGAGAGAGAGAGAGGGGTACCTCAATGATTAATTTTCTTGATGATTCTGGATTCAACAAGATGCAGTTTCGTGCATCTACATCTCTTATACTTTCTGGAAGCTTTGGAATTTCCTTAAGGAACTTGGAATCCCAAATAAAAAACCAAGTTATTCTATTGAATCTGATAATGCTTTCTTGGAGGTTCAAATCTTCACTATCTGATAATAAACATTTCTCTGAGTGGGTGAAGCTAGAAGTCAACCTTTTTAGAAAATTCAACCCTGGAAAACCACTGTAAGAATTGCACACTACTGCTTGTCTACTAGTCCCCACGTCCTTTAGAAATTTAACATCACCAAAAAACAAGAGAATGCGAAGTTGTTGCAATTTATAAATGCTACTTGGAAGATGACATGAATGTAAATCAGAACCTATCTCTAATCGCTCAAGCCCAGTGAGATTCCCAATTGATGGAGGAAGCTCTCTAATGGCAGTGTATCTTAGACTTAGAAGCTTTGAATTTTCCATTTCTTGTGAAATATTGGGGAACCTCTTAACCTTTTGCAATTATAAAGAAATAAATATCTAAGAGATTTCATTGTGATACAACTTGGAAGAATTTCAAGTTCAGAGCAATTCCAGAGGTCCCAGCTTTCAAGCTTATCAAGATATCCATTAGAGTCATGAATCTTGAATAATTTTGTACATTGACGGAGATCTAATTTCTTTATGTTTGGGGTGGCACTTGATAGGTCGGGTAATTCCCTAATGCCTTGATTGAAATTGAAATTCATATATGTCAAGTTTTTGCATCCTATCCTCTGTAGAAAAAAGAAAATCAAAATTTTTAGCTCCATAAAACGTTATTAAAATATAGTTTAATAAAGTATTAATAATTTATAAATAAATAAAAATGATTATACCTTGAGAAGCTTGTCCGTAACCCGACTTTCTGGCACGTTGAGTGCAATGAGTTTTTGAGGATCAAAATTGGATGGTAAGGAAGAAAAAGGAAATTCGGACCAATCAAGAACCCTTAATTCATTAGGAAGATATTTAAGACCTCCATAATTATCTACATTAATATCTACATTCCTAACCATGAGGAACTTGAGATTTTTCATCTTCTTAAAACATTTAGGTTCTAATTTCATCTCTGATGGTTCAGATGAGCATATCATTATGCCTCGAATTTTTTCTGATCCCTAATTAGACAAAGCATTAAGTCAATCACAGTATACAATAAAATTCACTAAAAGTATAATGATGGTTGAATTTAAACAAGAAATAAACTAATAAACTTAAATTTTCTTCAACATTTAAACGGAAAATAATCACTACATTTGCCATTTGAAAAAAAAGGTAGAAAATGAACCAAGATAATGCATACCGTATTTTGTGTTAGTACTTTATGAACATCGTCATAGCACCATAGCCTACTATGCTCTCCAGGCATTTGTGGTGATTCCCGTCGAATAATGTCCCTACCCATTTGTTGTAGCAAGTCATGCATCAACAATCTATCATATGGATCAACAGTTATTAGGCATTTATCGAAAAGTTTTTGAATTCCATAAATTGGATGTAAATCGTAAGCATTCAATATATCCATAACATACTCCTTAAAAAATCCCTTAAAGAAGCATGCGATATCAAGGAAAATATCTTTTTCAGTTTCATCCAATCCTTCATAACTTATTTCGAGTATTTTTTGAATTTCTTTATTAGGAATTCTTTCATACTTATCTATTGCACTTCTCCACTGAGGTTTAGTTCTTCCATTCAAATCAGCACCCATTACAACTAGAGCTAATGGGAGTCCCTTGGCATATTTTATAACTCTGTTTGCATGTTCCAAATAATCTTTTTTAGGTTTGTTGCTTTGGAAGGCATGCATACTAAGGAGTTCTAAAGCTTCATCTTGATCTAATCCCTTAACCTCGTAGGTTGAACAACATTTTCCAAGAGTAGCTACCAAGTGTTTGTCTCTTGTTGTTATAATGATTTTGCTTCCAGAAGCAAACCGATCACATCTTCCAAGCAAATTTTCTATTTGGATCCATTTATCCACATCATCAAGAACTAAAAGAATCCTCATAAATGAAATTCTTTCCATTATCATATTGATTCCTCTAGATTTGTTACCCAACATTAAATTTCTATCCCCTAAGATCTCAAGAAGAAGTGTCTCTTGTAGTTCGATCACACCAGCATCTGTCCCGGATCTTTCTCTTAAATTTTCCAAATAGCAAAATCCATCAAAATGATCACAAATTCTATTAAAAATAGCTTTTGCGATTGTTGTCTTACCTATTCCACTAGGGCCATAGATACCTATTATATGACCATCATTTGACTCAATATTTGAAAGTATGGTCTTTACACGATAATTTATTCCAACTGGGTATCGTGCGACAAATAACGGTGTGCAATTTAATTTAAAATTTGAGATCTCTTCAACAATTCCTTGGATATATTCAAACTCGCTGCAACTGTCATTCATAGAACATGAAAACAATATACAATTTAGATTTTTATCATACACACACACACACAATTTAGTAAAAGAAAATAGAAATATGAAAATGAACTAAATTTAAGATGTTCGGCTTGTGAGTTAAATTTGAATAATTATCAAATAAAGTGGCATGTACAAATTCATAAATCTATAACTATCATTATGTTAGCATATATATATATATATATATATTAGTTTTAGGGTTCTAGACATAGTTGTCATGACGTATTGAGCATTCAATCATCAAGGTGGTATGGTAGTTCATTGGTTCAACCATTAGATGATTGACTCAACCGTTGTACTAATGATAAATTTATTTTAAATATGAACAAATAAAAATAAATTAAAAAATAAAAAAGAAGATAAACTATAAAAAGATGAACTTACATTCAATTTAAACATAAATATGTAGGAATTACATATATTGAAATTAATAGGATATTATTGTTCATATATTGAATTTATATATGTTTTTATAAATAATGACTAAATAATAAGTTACTTGAATTGATCATTTGACTACTCATTTCAAAGTCTAAAAACAAAAGACTTAAAAGACCATAAATAAAAGTGCATAATTGAAGGAAAGTATAGTTATTAATTTCATATAAAAAAAAATTGACACTAAAGACCAAACGATTTGAATAAAACCATGTGGTTCAGTTTTTTTTTTTTTTTTTAAACCATCAATTTTCATGATTTAATCAGCTTTTTGGTTGTGAAACTAACGTTTCTGTCATAACGTCCAGATTTTTATATTGTTTACCAATTTGACGGTTCAATCATTGTTTGACTCTCAAAAAAAAAAAAAAAAAAATCATTGTTTCGGTATGATTATGATAACTGTACATTTAGCATAAAGTTGCAATGAAAATCTTTTTTTTTTTTTTTTTTTTGAGTGAGAGTTGCAATGAAAATCTAGTTATTGAGAATTGAAACTTGTTACAACTTACAACTCATTTTTAATACTAGAAGTGTCACACGCACCTTTGTCGCGATGGTCACTCTACAAGTTTTAAGTACTAGTAAAGTGTGGGAGGTAAGAGCTGGGGTTCAAGTTTCTAGGAGAAAGTTTCACACACATATACACTTCTTAAATTAGGCTAAAGTAGAATTTTAATTTTGTATAAAAAAAAAAAAGAAAGAAAAGGAAATGCTAACGAGTGCCCTTAGTAATCCATTTAAAGAAAGTTTTTATGAAAAATGAAAAAAAAAGTAATTAATATTTTGACAACTTTTTTCATTTCTCATAAAAGTGGTATAAAAACTGATGATGTCAAGAATCAAACCAGTGAGTTGCGGGGCCTACGCGTACTTCGGACAAACCTGCACAGGTAAGAAGAACCTCAAAGGGAAGTACCGGCGTGGTACCGGCCAACGACCCTCCGATGGTTAAGTTAGTATTGCTCACAACTCCAGAGTGCCAGAGTCGGGTCTTAGTATGCGTACCTCGATTTTGGGGGGGCGTGGCGGTATTTATAGTAGTAGTAGAGGCCTTTAGCCAAAACGTACTGGAGAAGACATCACTGTACCGGAATTGCCCCTGAGTAGCGTGGGGCGCAAGATACTCCTTGGGTGGCCAAGTGTGTTGGGCAAGACATCCCTTTCGGGAGGGAATCGTGCTACGTAAGATATCTGGCCAAGTAGCAGCGTATGCGACAAGATTCACTTTCCCAGGGAAGCGTACGTGACAAGATAGGCTTCAGTGCCTGATTACAACATCCGTCGACCTTCTCCCCGTCGCCCCCTAAGAGTCAGGTCGTCAATATCCGGCATCCGTCATATGTATCCGTCATCATAGGTCGAGCCATCAGCCCGTGCAGGCTGCCGCCGTCTGGTGGGAGCTTTACCCTTATCAGGTGCCCCCTCAGCCCATCAGTCCGTGAACCTTCAGAGGACGGACTAATGGGGTGACGGTTTCAATCCATACCAAAGGTCGAATAGACAAGCTGTCATCAGTAATTAATGTCGGGTAATAAATGCAGGACACGTGTCGTCAACCCGTGGACCATGTGCTCGGAACGAGGCGTCCCTTCGTCTCCTGCAATACCCCCTATATAAAAGTCTTCCTTCTTTTCTCTCATTTTTCACTTTTCACTGAAAACAAAAGATCAGAGCGCATCCGTTCATCCAGCAGAAAAGCACCTGATCCGTCAACTCGTGCGTCCGTCACATTTTCGCAACCGTCGATCATACCTTTCATCAGCGCAAACAGCCGGTGAGTACTTATTACCGCTTGTTCATTTTTTGCCACCATTAGTGTCTTTAGGGTAGTTGAACTTAGGGTTTTCCATCACATGTAGGTGACATGTCTAGCGCGTCCAGTAACTAATCGTTTGTCCGCGACGGAGCGGGCTACGATGAAGTCAATCCGTCGAGTCCAAAGGATCCTGCAGCTACAACTTCTTCGAGTGAAGAGAGCTCGTCTACCACCTCTTCCTCTTCGAGTAGTGATAGGGCGGAGAGCAACCTTAGTGACAGTCTAGAGGGAGATGAACCTCAAGTCCAATCTGTCGTGGGTAGTGATGGGATGAGGAAGTTCGTCATGCTTTCTCTGTGGACGGTGAACGACTTTTTCTCCACAATTAAAGAGTCACACTTTAAAACACTTAGGAGCAAATACCAAATACCTGCCAATATACCCCTCCGTCTACCCCACCCAGGAGAGAAGTGTTACTACCGTGGTGTCAAGGGTGTCGGGGTCTATGAACAAATGCTCAAGGCAGGGTTGAGGTTTCCACTGACCCAACTACACCGTCACCTCCTTCATTACCTAGGACTGTTCGTCAACCAAGTTTCCCCAAATGCTTGGAGGGTTTTTATTGGGGTAGAGGTGTTGTACGGGTCCATGTCAAAAGGGAAGAAAAGGTTGACGGTGAAGGAATTCTTCCACTGCTACCGTCCAGTGGAGATACAAAAATTCAGGGGGATGTACAGCTTTGTGGCAAGGGGTCCACTATTAAGGTTGGTGTGTGATACTCCAGACTCCAATAGGGACTGGAAGTCTAGGTACTTTTTTATGGATGGGGATGAGTGGATGGGCCATCTTGGCGAGACCGAGTTCATACCCGTCGACACAACATGGGGTGTCTTATCCCCGTCTGGTATTCATCCGTTTGCTTTTTCTTTCTCTTTTTCTTTGGTTTATGCACCGTCAATCCCTAATCGTCTCCTTTCTTCAGCTCAAGACCGTCCACAAATGTCAATTGAAGACTGGAGCTTTTTGGAGAAAATTTTTCAGAGGTCTGACTTGAAAGAAAGGTCTTGGGCCAATTTAGTAAGCTTGAAGACCATCTGTTGGCACTGCGACGGACCTCTTTTTTAACTCATATGCCGTCTTGTTTCGCAGAAATGGACGAAGCGAAGAGGAGGGCCTTCATCAAGCAGCAAGCGGCTGCCAAGAAGAAAGAAGGCCAAGCTGCCGGGACGGGCGCACCCAAGATGCCCGTCGCTAAAAGGAAGCCGGACCAGGAGGGGGACCGTCTCCCCAAGAAGGCCAAAGCCACCCCCGAGACCGTCGTTAGCCTAGAGGCGGAGGGGAAGAAGGTCCCCGTCAAACACGGCAAAGGGAAAGGTTTGATAACAGCTAGCCCAGCCTCTAATTCGAAGAAGCCACCCGTCCTTCTGCGTGAGGACTCCAAGTATGCTCTAGATAAGCTGTCTTCCATACTGACGGCAAAAGACTACGAGGATCTTGGAAACCACGCGACGGAAGCAATGGGCGAGACGGGCCTGTTCAATCTTGCCCAGGTAAACACACTATCCATGTACTTCATTTCAAATATATTTCTTTATCAGTCGCTTGAATCTAACATCGTCCCGTCTCAGGCCGTCGTTATGATGAAAGGGCTCATGGACCGTTGCGTTCGTGAGGAGGCGACCCTAGACCGTGTACGGGCTAAGGCGGCTGAGACGGAGGACGAGCTCGAACAATACAAGGCCTGGAGGGTGAGGATCGAGAAGAAGCTCTCCGTTGTGAAGGAGGAGAGGTCCGAATTCGAGAAGTAGATGGAGATGCTGCGGAAGGTCCTCGCTGACAAAGAGCAGGAGATCCTGTCCATGAAGGACCAGCTCCGTCAGGCCAGGGATGACGTTATCAGAGAATACCGAGACTTTAAAGCCTACCTGACGAAGCTGGGTGGCACATTTGCGGACAGTTTTGATGACGCTGTCCGTCAGGTGAAAGCCACCTATCCTGAGCTGGATCTCTCTCGAGTGTCCATAGATGAGGCCCAGGCACAAACTTCTGTCCTCCCGGCTGCTTCAGAGAGTACGGGTCGCCTCCTCAATGAAGGCCAAAATGATAAAGGCGACGGGATCCTTGATGACGAGGCCGAGACAGCCGTTCAGGCCATAGTTCGAGCAGAAGACGAAGTAAAAGTAGTTGATTCCCCCGTTCATTAGACTTGTAATAATTTTTTGTGGAGATAATTTTTGCGATTTTTGTAGAACGGTCAATTTCTAAACCGTCGAGAACAATGTTGCCCTTAGAGGCATTTTTGTTAATCTATATCCTGTTTCAAATTTTGTTCTTGTGTATATTGCTTGCTTGCATGGTTCCTTTTATATGTTGCTTATGCTTCGTGAAACTGTCAACTTAATAGCTGTCAACTTAATAGGCCGTCAGCTTTTATTCAAACTTCACGCATGATTCCTTCATACAAAGAGCTTTGTGGAACCGTCAACTTTATAAGCCTTTGGCTCGCATGCTTTTTAGAACGTTGGCCCTTATACTCTGGCCTTTTTTTTTTTTTAGGTATTGTATATAACCGAGGACGATGTAGTCGGTTTTGGGCCGTCACCCTAGATTCCGTCGTTTATTAGACTTAGGATTTTGGCTTTCACCCTCGTAGGATAATGTAATTAGCTTTGAGCCGTCGCCATTGATGCCGTCGTCCATTAGACTTAGGCTTTTGGTTTTTATCCTTTTAGGATAATATAATTGGCTTTGGGCCGTCGCCATTGATGCCGTCGTCCATTAGACTTAGGCTTTTGGCTTTTATCCTTGTAGGATAATGTAATTGGCTTTGAGCCGTCGCCATTGATGTCGTCGTCCATTAGACTTAGGCTTTTGGCTTTTATCCTTGTAGGATAATGTAATTGGCTTTGAGCCGTCGTCATTGGTGCCGTCGTCCATTAGACTTAGGCTTTTGGCTTTTATCCTTGGCGCTTTTATGCCTTGTAGATTTGTCGTCTTGGGTCGTCGGCTTTAGTGCCGTCGACTTCAGTGCATTACGGTTTTTAACACTTTACAGAATGTAGAAAGGATTTTGAATGAACTTCTGAATCTTGTATAACTTTTACGAAGGGGAAAACATGCCCTTTGAGTTTCCAAATACATCAAAACAGATTACAAGTATGGGGTTGCCATTCTTCTTACTGGTAATACTTTCGCAAGTGCTCGGCATTCCATGGGTGGGGCAATTTCTGACCTTCCGGTGTTTCCAGGTGGTAGGTGCCCTTCCTCTGCCATGACGTGACTCGGTATGATCCCTCCTAGTTGGGGCCAAGCTTTCCTTGGGCAGGGTCCCTGGCGGTGCCCATGACTCTTCTTAGGACGAGGTCTCCGACCCTGAAGTCCCTGTGTCTGACTCGGGAATTATAGTACTTAGTCATTCGATCTTGGTACCTAGCGAGCCTTTGCTCCGCGGCTGCTCTGATTTCGTTGACTAAATCCAGCTGCAGGTGCAACGCCTCGTCGTTTTTGCTTTCATCGTAGGCGTTCACCCTATAGGTTGTGAGTCCTACTTCGGCCGGGATGACTGCTTCGCTTCCGTAAGTTAACCGGAATGGCGTTTCTCTTGTGGGGGTCCTTGCCATTGTCCTATATGCCCATAATACGCTAGGTAGTTCCTCGGGCCATATCCCCTTTGCCCCCTCGAGCCGGGTCTTGATAATTTTCAGCAAGGACCGATTCGTCACTTCTACCTGACTGTTGGCCTGGGGGTGGGCTGGGGAGGAGTATTGATTCTTTATCCCCAACTGCGAGCAGAACTCTCGGAATGGGCCGTTGTCGAATTGCTTGCCGTTGTCAGAGACCAGGACCCTAGGGATCCCAAACCTGCATATAATAGATTTCCAGACGAAGCTTCGCACGTTCTTTTCCATAATGGTGGCCAGAGCTTCAGCTTCTACCCACTTCGTGAAGTAGTCTATGCCCACTACCAGGAACTTCAGCTGTCGTATAGCCGTTGGGAATGGGCCCATAATGTCTAGTCCCCATTGAGCGAACGGCCATGGGGCCGTCATGGGTGTAAGCTCCACGGGCGGCTGCCTGACGACGTTGCTGAATCTCTGGCACTTGTCGTAGGCTTTGACGTAGGCTTGGGCGTCCTTTTGCATCGTGGGCCAGTAGTACCCTGCCCAAATCAGCTTGTGCGCCAGCGATCTTGAACCTGAATGGTTTCTGCATATTCCTTCGTGAACCTCCCGCATGACATAGTTCGCTTCCTTGGGACCCAGGAACCTTAGGTATGGGCGAGAGAAGCCCCTTTTGTATAGAACTTCCTCTATCAATATGAACCTTGACGCTCGGACTTTCAACCTTCTGGCGGCTTCTCTTCCGTCGGGCAAGACGCCATCTTTCAGTTAAGAGACCAATGGCATGGTCCAGTTGCTCTCAGAGCCTATTTCCTGTATTTTGACAGAGTCTATCAGTGGAGAAACCTGCACAAAATAGAGCACACCGTCAGTGCTGTTCCCCTGCTCCGATGAAGCAGCTTTGGCAAGGCGGTCGGCTTGCTCATTTTCATCTTTGGGGACTTGGACTATCTTTGCCTTGAGTTTGTCTACCCTTCTCTTTGCATGATGGAGGTATTTCTTCATTCTGTCACCTCCGTACTCGTAGTTTCCGTTGACTTGGTTGACGACAACCTGGGAGTCGCAGGAGACGATCACTCGGGCTGCATCTACTGCTTTGGCGAGGTCCAACCCGGCTATCAAGGCTTCGTACTCCGCCTCATTATTGGTGACGGGAAAGTCCAGGCGGATCATACAATCGATTTGGTCTCCTTCAGGGGAATGGAGCACGACACCAACACCACCGGCTTGTCTAGTTGACGACTCGTCCATATATACACTCCATGGGGGACATGCATCTGCTCCCTCGTCTTCCGTGCTGGTGAACTCTGCAATAAAATCAGCTACTGCCTGTCCCTTGATGGCGGTACGCGAGCTGTACCGAATATCAAACTCAGTCAACTCGATCGCCCATAAGGCCAAACGACCAGCGGCTTCCGGGTTGTGCATTGCTCGCCGCAAGGGCTTGTCGGTTAGGACAACTATTGTGTGAGCTTGGAAATAGGGCTTGAGCTTTCAAGCCGCGGTGACAAGGGCGAAGGCGAGTTTCTCCATGGGCGGGTACCTTCCTTCTGCTCCTTGGAACGCCCGGCTAGCGTAGTATACGGGTTTCTGGACCCCGTCCTCTTCTCTGATCAAGGCAGCGCGGACGGCTGCTGGGGAGACGGCCAAGTAGAGGAAGAGCTCTTCCCCTGGCTGTGAAGGACTCAGCAATGGAGGGGAGGAGAGATAAGCTTTTAGTTCTTCGAATGCCTTTTGACACTTGTCCGTCCACTCGAACGTTTTCTTCAATGTGCGGAAGAAGGGAAGGCATTTGTCCGTTGCCCTTGATACAAATCTGTTCAGGGCTGCGACCTTCCCATTCAAACTTTGAACCTCTTTTACATTCTTCGGGGGGGGGGGCCATCTCCATTATTGCCCTGATCTTATCCGGGTTGGCCTCGATGCCTCTCTAAGAGACCATGAAGCCGAGGAATTTCCCTGCCGTCACCCCGAATGCGCATTTCGAGGGGTTGAGCTTCATATCATAGGAACGGAGGGTTCCGAATGTTTCCTCGAGATCGCTCAGATGATCCTCCTCCTTCTGGCTTTTTACCAGCATGTCGTCAATGTATACTTGAACATTCCTCCCTATCTGGTTGGCGAACATTTTGTTCATGAGCCTCTGGTATGTGGCACCTGCATTCTTCAGTCCGAACGGCATCACCTTGTAGCAGAAAAGTCCTTGGCTAGTGACAAACGAGGTTTTTTCCTGATCTGCTTCGTCCATCCGGATCTGGTTATACCCTGAGAAGGCATCCATGAAGCTCAGCAGCTGGTGCCGGGCCGTAGAGTCTACCATTGTGTCGACTCGAGGGAGGGGGTAGCTGTCCTTCGAGCATGCCTTATTCAGGTCCGTGAAGTCCACACACATCCGCCACTTCCCTCTGGCCTTCTTGACCATTACCACATTGGCCAACCAGTCGGAGTAGTATACTTCTCGGATGAACCCTGCTTCCCGTAACTTGCCGACCTCCTCTGCCACTGCGCGATCTCTCTCTAGAGCGAACACCCGCTTCTTCTGTCTGACGGGCCGGAAGGAGGTTGCTACGTTCAGCCTATGTACCATGACTGAAGGGTCGATTCCCGGCATGTCTTCATGGCTCCAGGCGAATACGTCTTGGTTTTCCTTGAGGAAAGTCACGAGTGCCTGGCGAGTCGCCGGGCTGTTGAGGGCACCGATCCTGGTGGTTCTGTCAGGCTTGGATTCGTCGAGAATTACTTCTTCGAGTTCCTCCACTAGTTCTGCCCCCGTTCTCTGCTCTATGTTCATTGTTTGTAGCTGGCTATTCATTTCTACCATTGAGACGTAGCACTCTCGTGCGGCCACTTGGTCTCCCCATAGCTCTCCTACCCCGTGCTCTGTAGGGAACTTGACCTTTAAAGCATAGGTCGAGGTTGCAGCCTTCCAAGCGTTGAGGGTGGGTCGTCCTATGATTGCGTTGTACGCTGAGGAGCAATCAATGACTAGGAAGGTGACGTCCCTAGTGACCTACCGAGGGTACTCCCTGACAGTGACGGGCAATGTGATCGAGCCGAGGGGGTATACTCTTGTCCCCCCGAAACCTGTGAGTGGTGCCTTGGTAGGGACCAAGCGTTCTTTGTCGATCCGCATCTGCTGAAACGCGGGGTAGTAGAGGATATCCGCGGAGCTTCCGTTGTCGATTAGGACCCGGTATGTGTTATACTCTCCTATCCAGATGTTGACGACAAGGGCATCGTCGTGCGGATGATGGAGGTGCTGGGCATCCTCTTCTGTGAATTCCATAGTGGGGCTGTTGATTCGCGGCTTCTTCTGGACAGAGCTCGCAGCCGGAACATTCTGAACTGCCCTGAGGTGGGATTTCAGAGCCTTTTTTGTTAAACCTGTTGGGTAATATACATGTTTGCATCGAATACAAAACATACGCAGCGGAAAATAAACGGATCTACTTCATTCGCAATCGATAACATGCACTATGTAAGTTTCAAAATATAAGAACAAGAGAGTGTACCTGGATGCGGTGAAATTCAAAACCGAATGAAGAAGTACTCGGGAAGACTTTCAATCTTCACTCCAATTCCACTTGATGCCCAAGATGTGTGGTCTTTCAATCAGTTCTTTGTTTCTAGAGAGAATATGAAAGAGTGTCTCTCTTCCTTATTTCATTACCATAATTATGATAAAACATACAAACCATTTTATTCTATATAAAATTCTGTATGTTTCTCTCCACATAACTGATTATCTAATTGGGCTAGCCTTTTGGGTCTTCCCAATTGGGCTTTTGTGTGTGGCTTGGAGTGGGACCAAAAGGGAACAAATAAGACACTAGCTCCAATGGGCCTTGGGCTTTTCTGTCAACTCTTGACAAGTCCAAAGTTACCATTAAATATATTTAATACCACTATATAAATATAATTGCACTCTAGGCCTCATTAATAAATTATATCTCAAGACTTTATTATACATGCAACCCCTTCATAAAATATTTGTAGTAATACAAAGTCATGAATATAGACTGCCACTTTGTAAATTACTACATCTTAATCCTTGAGTACCCGGTTTAATCCTTATGAGTTATTCACCATATATTTATGAAATCCAATTTCATAAATATATACTTTAGTCTTACTAAAGTGGTTAGGCCTAACTCTCTGAATAATTGTACCCATTAAACTTATCTCAAGGGAATATTTTATATCTCCGTTAAGAGACTATGAATTCCATCTTGAGAATATATGTTCCATCAACACTAAATGTGGCTGCCCAACATACTGAGGTTTTGACCGTTACTTTAGATCTCACTCCTGATATATCAAAGCAACCTACATTTCATGATCAGGTCCATTATTCTCTCAGGATTAAGAGTTCATGTGAATACAAGTCGTGAGAATTATTATTCAATTGACAGTCGTTAGGAGAATAATAAATCTCACAGCGGTCCAGTTCAATATGTCTTAACTCTTAAAACATATCAACATATTAACTAGAAGTCATCACTTCCATGATCAAGACAAATCATCGTAGTTAATATGTTATAGTCTTCGCAGATGAAATGCCCAATTTCATCACCGACTACGAACCAAAATTCTGAGTTTATAAAGAACTTGTGATCTATATCTTCTGTGACTAAATCACATAAATCACATACTATGCATCTCATGGACTATTTGATAATGTCTGAATATTCATGTTACCATTATTTTAGATAAGAATAAAACAACTTTATTAAATACAATATTAAGTCATACATCATTTCTCACATAATGTCATACATAATATCATACATAGTATCATACAATAGGATTTAAGGGCACATATCCTAACAATCTCCCACTTGCCCTAAAGACTATTGTGCACTAATCTAACTCCCATTCTTTCTAAATGTGACTCGAAGGTCCTTTGAGGCAAGGCTTTGGTAAAGGGATCCGCTAGATTATTTGCACTTTCAATCTTTGCAACCACCACATCTCCACGAGCAACAATGTCTCGAATGATGTGGTAGTTTCTCTCAATGTGCTTTCCTTTCTTGTGATTCCTTGGATCTTTGGAATGTGCAACCTCTCCACTATTGTCACAAAACAATGTGATAGGAACTTGCTCTATTCTCACTACACCAAGATCAGAAAGGAATTTCTTGAGCCAAACAGCTTCCTTTGCCGCCTCACAAGCAGCAACATATTCAGCTTCCATGGTGGAGTCCGCAATACAAGATTACTTAACACTCCTCCAACTTATGGTTCCACCTCCCAAGGTGAATACACATCCTGACGTGGATCTTCTAAAATCTAGATCTGATTGAAAGTCTGAATCTGTATAGCCAATGGGAATCAAATCCTCACAATGGTAAACAAGCATATAATCTCTCGTTCTCCGCAGATACTTGAGAATATGCTTTACAGCTTGCCAATGTTGTGGTCCCGGATTTGATTGATATCGGCTGACCATGCCAACTGAAAAACAGATATCTGGTCTAGTACAAAGCATGGCATACATGAGACTTCCTACTGCAGAAGCATAAGGAACTTGTCTCATCATATCTACTTCCTCTTGAGTCTTAGGCCTTTGGTCATCAGATAGAGGAACTCCATGTCTGAAAGAAAGTAATCCTTTCTTGGAGTTTTGCATGCTAAACCGTTCTAGAACCTTATCTATATATCCAACTTGTGATAAGCCTAACATCTTATTCTTACGATCTCGCCAAAGCTTGATCCCTAGAATAAAATTAGCCTCACCCAAGTCTTTCATATCAAATTGGCTTGACAACCAAACCTTTACTGATGACATGACCCCTATATCATTTCCAATGAGAAGAATATCATCAACATAAAGCACTAGGAACATTACTACTTTGTCTTGATGTCTTTTGTACACACATGGTTCATCAAGATTTTGTTCAAAACCAAATGATTTGATTGCTTGATCAAATCTGATGTTCCATGACCTAGATGCTTGCTTAAGTCCATAAATGGACCTATTCAACTTGCATACCATATGCTCTTGGTTCTTTGCTATGAAACCTTCTGGTTGCTTCATATAGATTTCCTCTTCAAGATTGCCATTAAGAAATGCAGTCTTGACATCCATTTGCCAAATCTCATAATCATAATGAGCAGCAATGGATAAGAGAATTCTGATAGATTTAAGCATTGCTATTGGTGAAAAGGTTTCCTCATAATCAATACCTTCTTTTTTAGTATACCCTTTTGCCGTTAGCCTTGCTTTAAAGGTTTCAACCTTTCCATCTATCCCTCTCTTCCTCTTGTAAACCCATTTGCAACCAACAGGTTTAATGCCGTTAGGCGCCTTTACAAGATCCCAAACTTGATTGGAATACATGGAATCTAATTCTGATTTCATAGCTTGGACCCAATGATGTGCATCTATATCATTCATTGCTTCTTCATAAGTGTAAGGATCAGTTTCGGCCTCCTCTGAGATAGCCTCATAAGTCTCTCCAAGACCTATGAATCTTATAGGTGGCCTAACATTCCTCCCACTACGACGAGGCACCTGTGTACTAGACATCTCATGAGTAGTATCTTGTGGTGTATCCAATACAGCCACATCATCCCTAGTTTCAACCATTGGTTGTTCAATTACAGGTTCATTCATTTCAGCCAAGACAACTCTACTTCTAGGAGGGAAATCATTCATATAGTCATTTTCCAAGAATTTGGCATTTGTACTAACAAACACTTTATTATCTTTATGACTATAGAATAAACCTCCAACAATTCCTTTTGGATACCCTACAAAGAATACCATTTCTATTTTAGACTGTAACTTGTCAGACTTTCCTTTTAACACATGTACTAGACAACCCCAAATATGGAGATGTCTCATACTAGGCTTACGCCCATTTCACAACTCTACAGGTGTTTTAGGAACAGACTTCGAAGGTACTAAATTCAGAAGATACATTGTAGTATTTAAGGCATATCCCCAAAAAGAAGTTGGTAGAGTCGAATAACTCATCATGGACCTAACCATATCTAAAAGAGTCATATTCCTTCTTTCCGCTACACCATTTTGTTGTGGAGTTCCAGGTGCAGTCAATTGAGATAAAATCCCATTTTCAGTTAAGTAATCCTTAAAATCCCCAAGAAGGTATTCGCCACCACGATCAGATCGAATGGCCTTTATGCGTTTACCCAATTGATTCTCAACTTCAGCCCTAAACTCTTTGAATTTTTCAAAGGCTTCGGACTTCCGTCTCATTAGGTACACATAACCAAATCTAGAGTAATCATCAGTGAATGTAATGAAATACTCATAGCCACCTCTTGCTTGGATTGACATAGGACTACAAACATCCGTATGAACTAATTCTACCAACTCTTGGGCTCTTCTACCTTTTGCATTAAAAGGTCGTTTGGTCATTTTGCCTTCCAAACAAGATTCACAAACTGGAAATTCATCAAAGTCCAATGGCTCTAAGAGACCATCTTTGATCAGTCTTTGAATTTTATTTGGATTAATATGACCCAAACGCAAGTGCCAAAGATATGCATCATTAGTAGAAGGAAACTTTCTCTTTAATGATTTTACATGAGAGTTATTATCTAATTCAGAATTATATAATTCATGCTTATCAGGAGTTAAAATATAAAGACCATCCACAATATTGCCAGAATAGATAAATGTTTTACCCTTCTTTATTACAACATTGTCTCTAAGGATAACACAATATCCACTCTTACCTAAATAAGTTGCAGAAATTAAATTCCTACGAACATTAGGTACATACAGACAGTCTTGCAATATTAAAACTCTAATATCAAAGCATAAATTAAACACTTCAATAGCTACAACTGGAATCCTACTCCCATCAGCTAAGGTCAGAAACAACTCTCCTTCTTTAATTCTTTTGGTCTCCTGGAACCCCTGCAAAGAATTGCAGATATGATTAGTACACCCCGAATCCACACACCAGGAATCCGTGGGATTTTGTACCAAACATATTTCAAGGAGAAATGAGCTATTCATACCCTTATTAACGGCAGCCTTGAACTTTGGACAATTTCTCTTCCAATGTCCTTTCTCACCACAATGGAAACATTTTCCTTTCAGCTTCTTTCCTTTATCGGCAACCCCTAAGACAATTTGTTTACCCTCTTGTTTAGTGAAGTCCTTCTTCTTCTTCTTCTTACCCTTGCCTTTCGACTTAGGCTGAGAAGTAGAAGCTTCACCCACATAGGCTTGAACATTAGAAGTACCAAGGATGCCTTCCGCGCTACCAACTCATTCATCAATTCAGACAATGAATAAATCTTTTTGTTCATGTTGTAATTAAGTCTGAATTCCTTGAATGATTCCGGTAGTGACTGGAGTATCATATCCACTTGGGATTCTCCATCAATATCGGCACCTAAAACTTCTAATGTATTCAGATTAGAGATCATTGTAAGACAATGTTCTCTCACTGAACTACCTTCAGCCATCTTGGTATTATAAATTTGCCTCATGGTTTCTTGCCTTGCAGAACGGCCTTGCTCACCAAACATCTCCTTCAGACTTTGCATAATGTCCGAAGCTAGTTCTACATCCTGCATTTGATGCTGTAAAACATTTGAGATGGACGCTAGGATGTAGCACTTAGCCATTTCATTAGATTTCTGCCAACGATCATATCGTTGTTTTTCCTCAGGAGGAGCATCTAATGAAGGAAAGCTAGGACATGGTTGAGTAAGCACATATTTGTGCTCTTCAGCTGTGAGAACTATGTCCAAGTTTCTTTTCCAGTCAACATAATTGGTTCCAGTCAGTTTGTTTTGATTAAGAATGCTAACAAGTGGGCTAAATGATGCCATGTTCAAATCTGAAATAATAAACATGAATATAATAAGTAAACTGGACATTATCAATTTAGCATATAAACATATAGTATGGAACCTTAATAAAACCATAATATAATATATGCAACGACAACCCAATCCCATACTCAATGTCCCTCAGCATAGAGTGAACATTAAATACTATGATTGATTGAGAACTATTCTCATTATTAGTGCTATCATGATAACTCTTATCAAACACTTAATAATATGCCGTTATACATTTGGCCTCTAAATGATTATAGCAAGAACTCAGCATAGAGGATACTATAATATTTAGTCTAGTGTACACCATTGTCTAGAATCATGTGTAGCCACATTTCATCCCTTTAACAGGCTTATCATGTAGTACCATGATACAAAACACCCTCCGCATGGAATGCAAAGCTCGAAGCTAAGACAAGGTGTTTGATCAAACCACTATAAACCAAGAAATTCAATCTTGTAGGACCATGAAATACATATTCTCCGCATGGAATGCAAAGCTCGAAGCTAAGACAAAATATATATATCATACTACTATGAACCAACAATGAAGGCCGTGAGATCCAACCCTTGTATCTCTCTCCCACAAGATATTTTAAATTAAAGGTTTTTATCTTTTAAACATGCATAAACTAATTATACACAACTTTGCACTTTTTCTTACGAATAAGGCGTAAGAAAAAATAGCAAAAACACAAAATTTAAGTTTGAAAACACTTAGAAAAATTTCAAATTTTCTTTCTTTCGATCGATCGAATGTGCCCCTCAATCGGTCGAAAAAATTAAACAATTCGAACTAAACCTTCTGTCTGATTCGATTGATACTCGATCGCCTCTCGATCGATCGAAAATAAAATTCGATCGATCGACTAACAATCGAATATTAATCAATTCAAAAGGATAAGTCTCTGTTTCACTCGATCGATCGAAAGTAAATTTCGATCGATCGAAACTCGTGAAACTCGAATTTCCAGAATTTCTTCTAAGGCAGTTTTCAACCGTTTTGCATGAACAAACAACCATCATACGAAAATGATAGATAGAAAATGATATCAAAACTGAAATCTATTGATGCTATAGCCTTAAAGATCAATTTAACATTCTTAAATTCATATTTAAACAACATCATAACATCAATATCAGTTTTTATCAAATCATAGTTTCAAACCATGCAGAAAATTAAATGTATAATCCTCTATCAACTTGAAACTATAATCTCTAATTCCAAAACGAACAAAAACATGTTATACAGATTCGAAATGAAGACCGCTCTGATACCAATGTTGGGTAATATACATGTTTGCATCGAATACAAAACATACGCAGCAGAAAATAAATGGATCTACTTCATTCGCAATCGATAACATGCACTATGTAAGTTTCAGAATATAAGAACAAGAGAGTGTACCTGGATGCGGTGAAATTCAAAACCGAATGAAGAAGTACTCAGGAAGACTTTCAATCTTCACTCCAATTCCACTTGATGCCCAAGATGTGTGGTCTCTCAATCAGTTCTTTGTTTCTAGAGAGAATATGAAAGAGTGTCTCTGTTCCTTATTTCATTACTATAATTATGATAAAACATACAAACCATTTTATTCTATATAAAATTCTGTATGTTTCTCTCCACATAACTGATTACCTAATTGGGCTAGCCTTTTGGGCCTTCCCAATTGGGCTTTTGTGTGTAGCTTGGAGTGGGACCAAAAGGGAACAAATAAGACACTAGCTCCAATGGGCCTTGGGCTTTTCTGTCAACTCTTGACAAGTCCAAAGTTACCATTAATTATATTTAATACCACTATATAAATATAATTGCACTCTAGGCCTCATTAATAAATTATATCCCAAGACTTTATTATACATGCAACCCCTTCATAAAATATTCGTAGTAATACAAAGTCATGAATATAGACTGCGACTTTGTAAATTACTACATCTTAATTCTTGAGTACCCGGTTTAATCCTTATGAGTTATTCACCATATATTTATAAAATCCAATTTCATAAATATATACTTTAGTCTTACTAAAGTGGTTAGGCCTAACTCTCTGAATAACTGTACCTATTAAACTTATCTCAAGGGAATATTTTATATCTCCGTTAAGAGACTATGAATTCCATCTTGAGAATATATGTTCCATCAACACTAAATGTGGCTGCCCACCATACTGAGGTTTTGACTGTTACTTTAGATCTCACTCCTGATATATCAAAGCAACCTACATTTCATGATCAGGTCCATTATTCTCTCAAGATTAAGAGTTCATGGGAATACAAGTCGTGAGATTTATTATTCAATTGACAGTCGTTAGGAGAATAATAAATCTCACAGCGGTCCAGTTCAATATGTCTTAACTCTTAAAACATATCAACATATTAACTAGAAGTCATCACTTCCATGATCAAGACAAATCATCGTAGTTAATATTTTATAGTCTTCGCAGATGAAATGCCCAATTTCATCACCGACTACGAATCAAAATTTTGAGTTTACAAAGAACTTGTGATCTATATCTTCTATGACTAAATCACATAAATCACATACTATGCATCTCATGGACTATTTGATAATGTCCGAATATTCATGTTACCATTATTTTAGATAAGAATAAAACAACTTTATTAAACACAATATTAAATCATACATCATTTCTCACATAATGTCATACATAATATCATACATAGCATCATACAATAGGATTTAAGGGCACATATCCTAACAAAACCGGCGGCCGATGTACCACCCACAATCATCCTTATGTCCTCTATAGGTGGTCTGGGACGCTCATTGTCCCGGTGGGGGACCTGTTCCTGTCGAGGGGTTTCTTCCTTTTCTCTGCTGACGAACCTCTACAGCTTCCCTTGCCTAATCAGGGCTTCAATCTGCTGCTTCAAATCGTAGCAGTCGGCGGTATCGTGCACGTGGTCTCGATGGAAGCGGCAATATTTGTCTTTGGGTTGTCTGTCTGGGTTCGATTTCAACTTTCCCGGAAACGTCAAGGATCCGTCGTCCTTGATTTGCATCAGGACCTGATCGACCGGAGCCGTCAGTGGGGTGTAGCTTGTGAATTTCCCGGCAGGGGGCTTTGGGCGTCTATTGTCTCGGCCTTCTCCTGTCCAAGGCGCCTTTCGCCCCTTATCTTGTCGTGTGTCCTCCTGTCTTTCCCTCTTCCTAGGGGGCTTCTCTTCCCGAGCCAGTAATGCATCTTCCGCATTCATGTACTTTGTTGCCCTGTAAAACACATCCGACATTGTCTTCAGGTCATTTTTGTATAAAGAGAACAAGAATTTGCCCTTCTGCAGCCCGTTTATGAACGCGGCCACTTGTATCCTGTCGTCCGCTTCATTAATCGACAGCGCTTCTCTGTTAAAACGGGCTATATAGGATCTCAGCGTCTCATCCTCCCGCTCCTTAATGTTCATCAGGCACGCGGTGGATCTTTTGTGCCGGTGTCCCCCGATGAACTGCGAGGCGAACTGAGCGCTCAGCTCCCTGAAGGTGCTGATAGAACCGGGCGCCAATCTGCCGAACCAGGTCCTCGCAGAGCCTTTTAGCGTTGCTGGGAAGGCCCAGCACATGATTTCGTCTGGTGCGTCGTGAAGATGCATCAACGTCTTGAAGGACTCCAAGTGGTCCAGCAGATCCTTGGACCCGTCGTAGCTTTCCACCTGGGGCATGCGGAATTTCGGCGGCGTAGGGAACAAGATGACAGGTGTAGTAAATGGGGAGTCCGTGCGGTGGACGAGGTCGTCGAGGTCGCTGGATACCCGTCCTTTGAGGGTGTTCATCATGAAGTCTATGCGTTCCTTCATCATCTGCATTTCTGCGGCCATGTTGGACTGGGCATGGCCGTCTGACGACGGACGGTTTGTCTCCTGTCCTTCAAGCCGGCTCAAAGCATGGCTTCCCTCAGGGCCTTCATGATTCCTCTCCTCGGCACTGCTCTCCTCCTGATTTTCTCCCTGGTTGTCACCCGTCGCATTCCTCCGCAACAGCTGTTCTTCCAAGTCGTTGTTGCATTTCGTGAGGCGTTCCACCGCGGCCGCCAGAGTCTAGACTTGTCTCTCGAGGGCCATGGTGCGTTGTTCGTTGCCTTGGTCGTTCATGATAGTCGTCCTTGAACGCGTGAGTACCATGCAACTCTTTGTCCGGGAAGCACGTAACAGAGTCTAGGCACTTGCGGCTTCCCACAGACGGCGCCAATTGATGATGTCAAGAATCAAACCAGTGAGCTGCAGGGCCTACGCATACTTCGGACAAACCTGCACAGGTAAGAAGAACCTCAAAGGGAAGTACCGGCGTGGTACCGGCCAACGACCCTCCGATGTTTAAGTTAGTATTGCTCACAACTCCAGAGTGCCAGAGTCGGGTCTTAGTATGCGTACCTCGATTTTGGGGGGGCGTGGCGGTATTTATAGTAGTAGTAGAGGCTTTTAGCCAAGGCGTACTGGAGAAGACATCACTGTACCGGAATTGCCCCTGAGTAGCGTGGGGCGCAAGATACTCCTTGGGTGGCCAAGTGTTTTGGGCAAGACATCCCTTTCGGGGAGGGAATCGTGCTACGTAAGATATCTGGCCAAGTAGTAGCGTATGCGACAAGATTCACTTTCCCAGGGAAGCGTACGTGACAAGATAGGCTTCAGTGCCTGATTACAACATCCGTCGACCTTCTCCCCGTCGCCCCCTAAGAGTCAGGTCGTCAATATCCGGCGTCCGTCATATGTATCCGTCATCATAGGTCGAGCCGTCAGCCCGTGCAGGCTACCGCCGTCTGGTGGGAGCTTTACCCCTATCAAAAACTTTCCTAAAATAGATTATTAATGAGTACTCTAATGTCACTCGTTAGCATTTCCCAAAAAAAAAAAAATTTTAGAACTAAATTATTAAGGATGTTTTTGGGAAATGTTTTTTAAGTAAATAATATATGGGAGAAACTTCTATTTACTTGGTAAGGTAATTTTTTAAATCTTTCTATTTCTACATTGCCAGCTAACTTCTACAGTAGTGTTTTCTCAACCAAAAAAAAAAAAAAACCTTCTATAGTAGTGGAAATGAAGAAAAAAAAATCATTCATAATTTGGCCAAAAAACTAACACTGATAAATTAGTGGTAATTTTTTTTTAGCAATAAAATTACTTATCATAACAAACCAGTGAAACTCATAAAAAGTACAGTAGTATTCATTAAATACATACCTACGCTGATAATGCCAACCAGATATATTTGCAGCTTCAAATAAAGCTTCTCTCCAACTCTGCACCTTGTAATCCTTTAATTTTTCTTCATGTTTAGATAGTGCTTCTCCAAACTTTCCTTTTTGGTTACGAATTTCTGATGGATCTATATTGTAAAAAACCACTAGCACTAACTGGTCTTTTTTCTTGCACTCAACAATCTTGGCAAGTTCATCCAAGCACCATTTGGAGGATGCATAGTTTTCAGAGAATACAATTATTGAAATCCTTGAACTTTCAATGACTTTGAGAAGTCCTACAAAAATTTCTTCTCCCCTTTGAAGGTTATTATCAATAAAGGTATTAATACCCCGTTGACACAAAGCATTATACAAATGACCTACAAAACCAAGACGGGTATCTTCACCTCTGAAACTCAAGAAGACATCAAATTTCTTGGGTTGGTGGGTGAAAAAAGAAGATGAAGCTCCTTTGTAGGTCGCAAGAGCCATCGAGATTTATGAGCAAACAGCTGTAAAGATCTGAAGGAGGAGAAAGAAAACTGTGAAGAGATTGCAATATAACTCAGGAAAGTGAAAGACAAATTAGGAAGAAGGTGAATGCAAGCAAGAGGAGCCTTTAAAGGTGGCTTGCTTTCGGTGTGTCCTGCAACTCTTTGAACTTTAAAGTCCCATATTGATGCTTTTCACATTGCTTTTGGTGTGATTTTGAACTTTCCAAGAACCACAAATGCTTTTTTTATTGCAATATCAAGCAAGTTTCTGTGTGAAACCTAAAATAAATCTTGGAACTTTCTACGCAACATACTGGATTTTTTTTCAAAATAACTATAAAAGCCCAACAATATAGTTAGTAAGCAAACGTTTCAAACAAATTTGGTTTCTAACAATTCGAGTCCAGAGGACTCGATTTTGGGGTCGGAAATCAAGTACTACGAACTCGGTTTTCCCGTTACGCGCTAAGCTGAGCTGGACAAGTTGTCCACGTGGCTTCGAAATCGAGTGCAGTGCACTCGGTTTCTGTTCATGGAAATCGAGTCCAGTGCACTCGACTTCTGTGAACAGAAACCGAGTGCACTGGATTTGATTTCCTTGTCCTCCCAGCTCACGTGCTCTCTGACGTTGCGCTGCTCTGACGTGATGCAGATGACAACACAATGACTCAATGGAAATCGAGCCTACTGAACTCGATTTTCTGACCCATCCCAGCCTGGACTCGGTTTTTGTTAATAGAAATCGAGTTCAATGGACTCGTTTTCCATTCATAAAAATTGAGCACAATGAGCTTGGTTTTTTGTTCTGGAAATCGAGACTATTGTACTCGATTTCTGTTCATAGTAGACCGAGCCCGGTTTCAGCCAACACACTTAAATCACTCATTTCTCTCATACCCACTCAAACAACTCAAACACAAGCTCAGACCAATCCTCACACTTTATCACTCCGAGTCCTCACACAATCCTCACAAATTCAAACTGATCTCCATCTTTAAACCTCGCGCCACTCCGAGTCCTCACACATCTTCATCACCAACTCAAACAACTCAAAACACATGCTCAACAACACAAGCACAAACACCTTCACACTCTCACTAAAAAAAACCGATCTCTTCAAATTCAAACCGATCTTCAAACCTCGCGCCACGCCGTCTTCAGACCTCGCGCCAACTGCTCAAACCTCATCACTCTTCAAACCCTCGCGCTCTTCAAACTCTCACTCTCCTGAACCTCGCGCTCTTCAAACCCTCACTCTCCTGAACCTCGGGCAGCGCCACTGCTCAACCTCAATCTGAAGGTAGGTACCCCTTGTCAATCTGCTTGGGAGATCAACATAAATTTTTTTTTTTTACATGTTTCTGTTTAATTAGATTTTTTGTTGAATATGTTTATTTGGGTATTATTGGATTCTCTGTTTCAATTTTTTTTATTTTTTGGTTTACTGGGTTACAAACTGATGTCTTTGTTGCTAAGAAGGAAGGTTCTTTGGTTTTTTTTTTTTTTTTTTTAAATTTGATTGATTCGGGAAATTTAGCTATTTAACTCATGGGCATTAATTCGGAATATTGAATATTTTGGAAGATTTGAATCTTTGTGAACATTTTTGATTGTTGAATGACAAAAAAGAATATCTTTTTGAACGCTGGACTTAGTGTACTTTGGTGGAAACTGATGTGTGAATACTATGAAATAGACAGAGAGAGAGCTACATGAACAAATGGGGACCACATTTTGGTTAAAGACATGTTGCTTTTTTTTTTTTTTTGTCTAATCCTACATCATCTACCATTGCCAAAGCCAATATATACCAAACAAGATGAACACCATAGACCACAACTCAAAAACAACAGGACAATGTAATAAAACTGTAAAAGATGATCTACGGACTCTCTATTACTTTTTCACATATAACACCAATCCATAATCAACATCGTCCTCTTACGTAAATTATCAATAGTCAAAATAGTTCTCAAAGCTGCAGTCCAAATGAACCTACTGTGATTTAGTTGACAAATTGTGGAGACCATGTACTTAAATCACTGGGAAATTACTAGGAACATAAAGAATTTGATTATCTTAGTTGCCTAGAGCATGCATGAAACATTCATAATACATCAATTGAGGGTTATTTCTTGTATTTTAGATTTGTTGTTGTTATTCTAGCAATGCTGTCTAAGTAGAACTTGGCCTTTGCTTGGTACTTGCAACTACATTGGCTGCATTGAGAATCAAAGGGTGTTGACAGATACTTGTGCTCAAGTGTCCTGATAACACTATACGGGGTGAACACATGCCAAAGGGGCCCTGTTAGTTTTGGTCATTAAGAGTTAACTTGGAGTTTGCATGGTTAGAGACCTTGCTTATGGCATAAGGAATATCTTGAATAGGAATCTTGGACTTGCATTGACAGTCTTACATGGTTTTTATTTATTTTTTATGTCAAATGTAAATTATTTTTAATTTTATAAGGCTTGATTCCCTTTCTCGTTGGGTATGCTTTGCTATTAGAATTGTTCTTGCTGCATCCTCTTTATTTTCCTTATGGCTTTCATTTTTGGGATCCGTTACATCCGTATGAGCAATTCAATTCCACTCTTTCCTTTTACATGAGATTTATGTCTTGGAAGATGGGTGCTAAATGTCCTTTGGAAGAAGTTGAAGTGATAATATAAATTATGCACTTTGAAATCTATAGTCTTAGATTTACTTACCCCAAAAAAGGAGAAAAAAGAAAAAAAAGAAAAAAAAGGAGAAATCTGTTAGATTTCACCTTGAGATTCCAAAACCTTGGTCAGTGATTCTAGGCATTGAGAGCTTCTGTTATGTTGGAAATTAGCATCCTTTGTGGTCACTATGCTTCTTTAGGATGAGTTCAACATGTGCAAATGCTTCAAGGCCTGAAGTGACCATTGTACATGAGTATACCTGCATTTTTGAAAAATACCTTAGGCTATGTAGTGAGAGTTTTTATTTTATTTTATTGAAATTCTTGCTACATGTTCACCTTTCTTCAATCAAGTGTGATAGGTCTAACCTGTAATGTGTACAAATATATGAAGTGGCAATTTCGAGTATATGTTAGTGTTTTGAAGATGCGGAGTGCACATCAAATCAATTGCTAACATCTTTCATGAGCTCTCTTTATGAGTGGTCCTTTGCTTTAGGTCTCACAGATAGTACTTCTATTCAAAATTTCATAGTGTCAATTTATATGTAAATATTTTTCAATTGTAATTTTTTAGTCTACTTCATTTTTTTTTTTTTTCATGAAGTAGTCTCTTTGCAATAAAGTTTTTCTTATGTATATATATGTTAGTATTTTGGGTCCAACGTATTTGCTTATTTTTGTAGTTACTACCTCTATATTTCTGTGTATTTTAAATATGGTCTGATACTCTCTTGGCAACTCAGCACAATAAAATTTTAAAATTCGTTAGTAGTGCTATAACAATCAATCATCCAAAGTGATTTGTTTTGATCGAGGTCAACTCCCAGTACTCCTAGTGCTGATAATTTCCGAAAAACATCAAGATGATTAACCGCACCTTGGATTCACACATATTTCTATGGCGAGCAAATATTGTTGGCTTTGCATGCAATCTGCCAGTTACAGAATTGGGAGTGGTACCTACATTGTCTGAGAATATTCTAAATTTAATTCTGACTTCTGTTTTTACTCCCTTTCCTAGTTTGTGGAGACTGATAACTGATTCCCACATAATGCTTTTTTTCTGTTCAATAAACTGGATCATTTAGTAACAATTCATGAACATGGAATATTATCAGTGACTCAAATAGCAGGAATATTGGAATTTGGATGGCCTTTGGAGAGAAGTATTTTCAGTGCACTTATCTTCAATAAATGAGAGTCTTTTTCCCCCCTAAACTGAACAAGATTACTTAGTTCATGGAGATTTTAGAAGTTTGTTTCTTAAGAATGCAAAAGTTTTCCTAACATGCACTAGGAAAAAAGAAAAGAACATGGAAACGATTCAAATATTATAATCACTTGTGTTGGAGGGCTTTGTAATATATAATATCAAGTGAGCTTTGAATTTTAATTTCATTATTGTTGTGTTCCTATGATGTTTACCTTTGCTGAAATTCTTTTTTCAATCTTGTGTTCAATAGCTTTCCCATGCATCACACATGTTAGCGACTAGTTAAATTATATGGTGGAATGTTTAATGAAAGACTAGAGAACATTATTTTGTGTTGTTCAGCAACCTAGATGTTGTGTTCCTTGGTCTTTGCATTATTTGGTTTATTCATTTTATTTTTTATTATGTTTAATGCAGTATGGCTGCCATTGCTGCTGAGATCCCTGATGAGTTCGGTCCTGGTCCCATGGAGGGTTTGGTGTTAAGGTTCATAAAAGAACATCGATCATGCGCTGTTTGGGAAGGCAAGGTAAAATTAAAACTGACCACCTTTGAGTACTCTCTTCTTATCCTTTTACACTATGTTGAATTTTTTTTTTTTTCCATTTCTAAAATTCTAAGTTTCTCTTCTAGTCCCACCGCTTTATTTTTGTTTTTTGGGATCAATAGCTATAATCATATATACAAAGGTTATGGCATATTGCTCATCACCATGGTTCTATCATGTGCAGGATCCGGGGGAATTGACATGCCGTGGTCGTAATGACGAGTTTCGAAAATGACCCCCCGATGGTGGATGATTGCATCCTTGACATTGTCAAGAGAGTTGGATTAGAGGGGCTGCATAGGACCCCATCTAGAGAGATTGATCATAACTTGATCACGGCTTTCGTTGAGAGATGGCGGCCTGAAACCCACACCTTCCACCTGCCACTTGGTGAGACAATGATCACATTACAAGATGTGGAGGTTCTTTTGGGGATTCCAATCGATGGTGAGGCAATGGTTGGAACAATTGACTTGACATGGGCTGCTGAATGTCGGGATATGCTTGGAATTACTACTAATAATGTGGTGCTTAAAGGACAAAGGATCCAAATTAAGAGGCTACTTCAAAAAGTTGACCAAGGGTTGCCCGATGGTGCAGCAGAGGTGGTTGTGCATCAGTATGCACGGTGTTATATTCTAGCACTCTTGGGGGACACGATTTTCGCCG
This sequence comes from Lithocarpus polystachyus, assembly GCA_033629205.1. Lineage (NCBI taxonomy): Eukaryota > Viridiplantae > Streptophyta > Magnoliopsida > Fagales > Fagaceae > Lithocarpus > Lithocarpus polystachyus. The sequence goes on from CM066172.1 coordinate 37,586,962, forward strand.
ATAAGTCTGGCGATAGGGTTCATACGATGTGGTTGCAAATGTTGAGAGATCTAAACAATCCACCTCGGTACAGTTGGGGGAGCGCTTGCCTTGCATGGTTGTATAGAGAGTTATGCAGGGCAACCGACAGAGGTGCCAGTCAGATTGGTGAGGCCTTGCTACTGGTTCAATATTGGGCATGGATTAGATTCCCTTTTTCGTGCCCAAGGATGAACCTCCCACCAGATGATGCATATGGCCCACCATTTGCACCTTCTCCATTGTCCATTAAGTAAGTCTCTTCCTTGACCGATTCTCTCTATTGGAAATAGATCCATAATTTTAAACTACATGACACATTGTTAGACATAGAAAATATATTTTTAACCTTGATATTCCTCAAATTTTGAAAATTAATAGGATTTTTATTTATTTTATATATCGTTTTACAACCACTGAGGTCATATATTATGATTGATGTATAATACAAGTGATATTAATTTCTAGCTCCACCACTAATCATATGTTTAGATAATCATTTGTTTAGATAATCATTTGTTGGTATAAACTCAGTGGTATGTAATGTTAAATTTATGATTGCCTATCATTTATTGTTGTTGATTACTTCAAATTCTCAATTCCAAGTATTGACTCCCTCTTTCTTCATTGTAGGACCGTGTGGGTCGTGAGCACGAAAAATAGCCCCTTGGAAATCTGTCTGGTCCGGTACCGTCAGCTCCTAGATTCTATGCATCCAAACCAGGTACCCAAATTTTTTTCTTCTATTGTTTACGACTATTGTATACTATTATAACTGTAAAATAGCTATAGTCGAAAATAATGGAACATTGCATAATATGCTGCCCTTTTATTTGGCTATTTCAGGTGGTATGGCAACCGTATGAAGCTGAATTAGGCCACCTACCTGCGTTCTGTGTCGCAGGGAGGGACGTGTGGACGGCGAGAATGCGGCTTGTATATTTCTGGTTAGTAGAGAAACATACACCGGAACGTGTTATTCATTAGTTTGGGATGGTACAAGAAATCCCCCCAAATGTTGATACTGACGATGCCCTTCATGCCATAGACTTGAGGGGGAAGATCAATGTGAATTGGAGGGACAAGCATGTTGGCCATATCCAAGTATGGAATAGTCGAGCACAATCCATATGTCATGGAGCACGACTAGAGGGTGATATGTCACCTGCTCATCCATACTTCGGTTGGTACGGTAGGGTGACTTGGAGGTTCGTCGACCACACTGCCGCTGCAGTTCTTATTATGGTAATTGCTTCGACTTTCTTTTCAAATTTTTTTGCATACCACCATATTTTGTTAGATGCACTAATTGTATTTGTTTACTTGCAGGTTGCCAATCACAAGCAGATGTTGACGCGTTATGCAGTAGGCAGTCTTGAGTACAATCAGATTACAACTGTACTTAAGGTAGTGGATCGCCTTCACCGTATAACTGCCCAACTTCCCTTGGAAGATGCCGATGGGGCAAATCCAGAAGCGGCAGAAGATACTGGACGACCAAGCACGAGCTCAACTCCTGCTAGCCATAGCCATGGTCAGCTTGCTGCACCCCATCAGGTTGTTAGTAGGCCGGATTGCCCTCCACCCCCACATGCATCTCCTGCCCCAGAATTCCCTCCACCTCCACATGCATCTCCTTCCCTAGAGATCCCTTCACGTACTGCTCATCCAGTTCCTAACCTAGAGATCCCTCTACCCACTACTCATGCATCTTCTCACCCCGAGATCCCTTCACCCACCCCCCGTACATTTTCTGATCCCGCGCATCTTTCACTTATTCCGCCGTCCTTTGATCTCGGCATTGATTTCACCCCGACCCCTCCTGCCATGCACACTCAGTCCCTTTTGTACAGCATTGGTCATATAGACCATGTACCACCCCATAGCGACTCCATGTCATTCATGCCCACTCCTGGACTGTATACAAATCCCATGATTACTGGCCTCACTCACATATCATCTGCTACACCATCCTCCCCCGCAGTTGTAGGATCTTCAGTCGTTGGGAGTCAAGCAAAACAGCCAGATGTGCATCTCGAGCATGAGCAGGTAGTAGGGTTACCCTTGCCCCCACAAGGTCGACCTTAACGCACAAGAAAACCACCTTCTTGTGGGACAGGTGGTCACAAAGCAGGACACAATGCTGGCCCAACGGTATGACAAGTAATTTAATGTAATGAATAATTTCGCGGCTGCTGTTACTTTCGTGTTACAATTCATTCAATCCATTTTTCGGTTCTAACTTCATCTTTGCAGCAACGCGAGAAGCCTGGCCAAGGAGATGCAATACCCCCTCCCCCACGTACCAGACACTATACGAGACAGCCTAAGCGTAAAATGCATTAGGGTAAGCACCCTATTTGAATTTGTAAACCATGATATTAGCGAAGGGAACATTTATTCACATACCACGGCAAGTATCAACAAATAAACTATCACTTGTCCCAAATATAACTACTCCGATCTCTCTGTGATTGATGGTTGTATCATTAGTTCAGGTACTTATATACACTTTGTTGCAGAAAGTTACTAGTGTGTGCATTCCAATTGATAACTCAATTTTATTGTGTTATAATGACTTTGAGGTTGCATTTTTGATATATTCAAAGAGTAAATGTTCAGATTTTTATTGTATAACCTGTATCACCCAAATATTCTTGATTTTCTTTAGCACATGTGTTGAATGTTGATAGAAAGGATCGGTGTAGAAAATGACAAAGCTATACACTTTTTAGTCCATGTAATTGTATGGGTTTATTATTTTATTCTATTTACAATTGATTTATATTCTTCAAGTTGGTTTATCATTTATTAGAATTTTATATTTTTCTATCTGAAGGCTTACTTATATCTTGTCATGCTGAATTCAATAGAGGATCTCCAGGAGTCTATATGACAATTACAACGAAAAACAAGAAAATAAGATAAGGTGCATCATACACTATTTTGAAAGGATATTTTCACATATGCCTATTGGCTTCATTTCATTTGACCGGAAAGTACTTCCTTTGGAACATCTTCCTCAATGCATTTCCTATCCCAAGGCTGAATTTTGGAGCAATTCTGTCATTCCTTTATGCTGTTTTGAGGTAATGATAAATAGATGTAATAAAAAATCTTATTTAGAAGATCTATTTATAAAGCTTAATCTAATTTTGTTGAATTAAGATAAACACAGATTACCACTGTTGTGTTTCCATATCCTTGTAGGTCCAAAATTCAGGCTTGATAGAAGATCAATCCAGTGGAGCTCTTGAAGTGGATTTTGCAAATAAGTTTATTGGAGGTGGTGCTCTACATAGGGGTTGTGTACAAGTATGCCTTACAATATTATTAAAAGAATGCCTTTTTTTTGGGGGAGGGGGGGGGGGGGGGGAGTCTTATTGTTTGTACTTTATCAGGCATTTTAATTTCATATGCTTAGATTTATCATTCCTGATATGTGTTCCTACAGCATATGTATGTCATGCAGGCCATGAATTTATTGCAAAATGTAGATCTCTGTTGAAAATCAAAGAAAGAAATCTGATAGAAATCTGCTTAGATCTAAATATCAAAGAACTCATTTTAGGTCCCAGGGCAGATTTTGGATTGGATATTATAATATGATTAGTTGAAAATCAAGGAAAGAAATCTGCATGCAAGGGATCTGATAGAGAAGGAAGTCGAACTTAGATCTCTGTTTTAGTGCCATAGGCAAAGCATGGAACTTAGATAGTTGTATAGATTTTTTTGTCTCTCTATCTCTCTCTCTTTCCCTCCCCTTTTGAGCTATAATTTGCTTCTCTCAAATAATCACACATATTGAATGGGAAAAACATGGATTTTAATTGTTCACTCTAGCAGATTTCCTTATTTCTTGCACACAAGCCTCTTTCACTGCTGTTATTAGACCAAAAACCGTGTTTTAATGTGAGAAATCTTCAGCTTTCTTATAATCTTCAGATTTCCTCATTTCTTGCACACAAGCCCATCACTGATCTTTCTTATAATCTTGGTTCATATCTTTCAGGCTCTAAGACCTTTCATTTCATACTATACATTTGGTTTGGATGAATTGCAGAACCTAGATCAGGTATTTACTGTCCCTTATATGTTAAAAGTTCTCCATAAATGATTTTTGGGATGTGTTAGGGCATCTATGTCATCAATACTATTGAACTCTTACAGCTTTACATTACTAGCGTAAAAGATTAATAGTATTGATTTACTTGAAAAAAAAAAATCAATACTATTAAACTTTTACTGTTAGAGTGTAAAGCTGTAGAGGAACTAAATCAATTAAAATCAATATGCTTTCCATTTCTATATTATTGTGCATTCTCAGCAAATGTTCTGGTCACAAGTTTAGCAGCAAATAGTCATGTCACAGATGTCGTTTCTTGCACAGTTTTGAAAATGTGCATTATATCTTATGAATTTCGCTCTGTTGTCACTGCCAACAATTATATCTACAATTATATCTACACTTACAAATTGTGATCTTTTGGAACTATGCCATGTGCACAATTCTACTCTGAGGGCTCAACTAGCATTAGTAGAGAGTGATTTATGGATGCTTTTGGAAAAGATAAACATTCTCCGCTTAATGGAAATTATATTCAGGTTTAGCATTTATCTTTTCAACTTTTGATTTGTGCCAGGGCTCTACAAAGGGGAGATGACTTTTTCTTCAAATACAATATGTAATAATTATTATTGTATTGTACTAAACTGATGTATGCTGCCTTGCAGCCGGCCATCTGAAGATCGAACCATACCTTGAGTATCATTGCGGAGCGCACAAAACTTTCTATAGAGGATGTGGAGCATCTTCTTATGAAGAGCCTTTCAGTAAGTCCCTTGTGTCCTGGAAATAGTAATGAAGAGTAATTAATCTTTAAATTCTGTGAATCTTTATCACCTTCATAGGCTATTCTGCTCATGTGTCTTGCTTGCTCAGTTCTTTGTATATTTGCTCTTTAAACCATTTTCAACTGCCTTGCATGGTGTATCTTTGCCTAATTTAATCGGTTTGAAAAGTACTAATGCCCACCATTAAGATTGGTCAATTTGCACCTTCAAAGAATGAACCATGGTTGATCCCATTCATTTATGGTTGATTGAAGAATATTATTATTATTATTATTTTTGCTCGCATGGACACACTTTCAATGCTTAATATACTGCGAGATTTTTATTGTAGGTTCATCTGATTGAGGGCATAATTGATCAAGTTGACGGCACAGTGCATGTATCCAGGGTGCAGCCAAGAGTTTTGGGTGTTCCACAGAACAAATCCTTGCGTGACCGTCTGGACAATTGGTTGGATACAGTGCACACTGCCTTGTTATCCGTTGAGGCTGAAACACCTGATCTTGTTGCATCATGATTCGCAAGGGTGTATCAGAATTTGAGATTCAAGAGTCAGAGAGGATCTTGAAAGTGAGGGAGAAATGATTCCATGTGTACCAAATGCATTAATAAGTTCAGTGCATGATTCCAATGGTGATCAACAGCAGGACGCCATGCTGTTATGGTTAGAAGAACATGCACGTTGCTTAGAAAATGGTATGATTAAACTTCGTGAAGTAGGAGGAACCAGAAGTATCAGTCTGTTTCCAGATGAACCTCCATTCTGTTCCACAGCTATAACCAATGGGGTGAAAGTAAGTCAAAACTTAGAACCTGCATATTTTAGCCTTTTATTCTTTCGTTTTGGCACAGTGAGCAAAATAGGAAGTGTGGTGATTGATTAATCTGCTGAGGCATATTAGAATGTACAAATTTGGCTTTGTCATATAGGCCCTGGCATGGGAATAACGTTCTCATGGATTCAGGTCCTTAAAACCTGTTCTTTTGACAAACTTCTTCATTGCCATTTGCTAAAAAGGAGATGATGTCTATGCTGTGTAATGAAGTGGCTTGATAGGACTTCAATTTTGCTCTTTAAAGGCATTTGGTGTTACCTTGGCTGGAAGTGAATTTCAGGCAGGGTGAATCAGAGCTATCTGCTGGTTCCAGCACCATCCCCTCTGTATTTATAACTCTTTCTTTGAATAGCAGATAAGAATTGTTCACCTTGCCTCGTGTTACATGGTATATGCTTTAATTTCTTGTTATGGGAATCTGTAAGAAGGGAACTCTTAAAACATGCTTCACCATATGAAAGTTGTATCAGCTTTCAAAACCAAAAATCCCTTTTGACTGTGTATTACCTTTCCAATAAGGACTTGAATTGAGCCTTATTCTACAAGAAAGAGTTTACATCTTTGCAGCATTTATTCCACATTTAGTTTTGATTATGTAGATTATTGGAGCCAAAGATACTTACCTTTGATCATTTTCATTTTCTTTATTTTTCTAATTGGTAAGTTACACATGCACCAAGTGGGTTTTCAACCCACGACCTTGTAATTGTTGTGGAAGGAAGAATGCCATTCAAGGCAGAGCTCATTAGTACTACATTGATCATTTTCTTAGGCAAGTTAATTGAACTCTTGATTTGCTTTTACTTTATAGGTGACAGGAAGGGCTTTGAGAGATTCGGTCCGCATTGTAGTTAACTTTTCTGAGATGGAGCAGACCTAGAGATCCCTCTCAACTCTCTTAGGTTTGTCGTGTATACATCTTATAAGCTACATTTCATTTGCATGCTCTTGCCATTTTCTTTCATTGTATCTTAAAAGAAGGGGCGCACACACACACGCACACACACGCGCACACACACACACACACACACACACATATACATTGAGGAGAATGATAGAAGTAAACAGTGAATGACTCACATGCAATTTCATGGATCATGATTGCTAATTGACTTGTGCTCTAGATATGATGTCATTGTTGATGTAGCACCTCAAGTCAAATGGATTCCTGAGAACGGGTACAAGAACTTGAAGATTGTTGTTGAAATAGATAGTGATATAGATGCTGGCAGAGCTTCTGAACAAGAACTGAGACGCCGTCACAAGTCACTTGGTTCAATGAGGATTGTAACTGATAGAGGACTACAGGTAACTCAAGTTAAAGTTACTCTAGTCTCATAAGCATATAACTTGTTGCTTTGGTTTAAAATAAATTAACTACTCCTACATCCTGTCAAAAGACGAATGAAAAAATGTTTAGCCAGCATCAATTGTCCAACTTTCCCTGTGTAGTAATCATGTTGTAATTGTTAAATTGCAATTCCTGATGCCATAGAAAGAAATTCATGATTTAATCTTTTATCCTTTGAGCATAATTCTTTTTCCCTGTTGGGGGGCTTCTTTTCATATGAGTTGTGTAAATTGTAAAAACTTGAACCTTCCACTTATCAAAAAAAAAAAAAAAAAAATGAACCTTCCACAGATTGGTGATGTTGCAGTCCTTGATATATCAGCAACAACAGTTGATCAAGATGAGTCGAATGTTCAAAAGATTCCTTCTGTAGAGAGTAAAGGTCTGCCAGTATGCACTGAAGATTACACTTCTGTTAGTTTCTCATTTGTAAAAGCATCTTGAGCATTTCCTCCCTTAACTCTATGTTCTACCTGCAGGTTTTCATTTTGATATAGAAGATGGTGACAAAGTACTTCCTGGTTTCCTAGATTCTATTATAGGAATTAAACGAGGTGAAACAAAGTCATTTCAACTTGTATTCCCTGAATCATGGAAACAAGAAAATCTTCGTGGTGTTCATACACAATTTACTGTGAGTAAATTCATTTAAAAAATTCCAATTATAAAATAAAGACACACATATACATGAATGATGAAACGATATTGCAGTTCTTTAGTTCTTTTTAGCCTTTCAGTTTGTTAAAAAAAAATTTAGTTGTTTTCTGTAGTAATCTATATATGCTCATTGTGCTGAGCTTAGCAAAATGTGAAATTTTTTATATATTCTTTTTTAGGTTGAATGCAAAGAACTGGGTGCTTATTGGATGCACCACTCTGAACCAGATAACCCTTGTGCACTTACTCTTTTTTTTTTTTTTTTTTTTTATATTGGTAATTACTCACAAACTCAGTGGGTCTTAAACCCACAAATTATCCTTCACTTTGTTCTTACAAGGATAGAAGATGTAATTTTAGCTAGAGCTCATTGGAACCCTTGTGCACTCATATAGACTCTTAATTTTCCCCCCAAAATTTAAATATCGTATCCAATTATCTCTAAAATATAACATGTTGTTGAAATCTTCAGGTCAAGGAATCATTGTTTCAGAGATTTCTAGAAGTGGAGCAAACAGCAAGAGAACAAGCAACAGATAATGTGATTCTAGACCAGCTTCAAAAGGTGAGTCTTCAAAAAAAGCATCTTTGAAATTGAATTCATTTGTGGTTTCTGACTGGTTCTTGCTTTCTGAACATTGGCTGTACATGGCTTTGTATTATCAAAATGCATAAACAAAACAAAATTTTGTGTGTTTTAACTATTTTTGGCCTATGTTGCATGAACTTTTACGAAAATTTCTCTTTCTAACATTTTTTTACTAATTAAGAATATGAATATTGTTGGGGCACATAGATCAATACCAATCCGATTTCTAGGGACAAGAAGGATATAGTTCAGGTTTTATTTTTTTTCGTTCTTATTGTACTGTACTTAACTGATGTCACCCATTTTCATTTATTATTGTATTGTACTTAACTGATGTATGCTGCCTTGCAGGCTGCCATTTGAAGATCGAACCATACCTTTGCGTATCATTGCGGAGCGCACAAAACTTTCTATAGAGGATGTGGAGCATCTTCTTATGAAGAGCCTTTTAGTAAGTCCCTTGTGTCCTGGAAATAGTAATAAAGAGTAATTAATCTTTAAATTCTGTAAATCTTTATCACCTTCATAGGCTTTTCTGCTCATGTGTCTTGCTTGCTCAGTTCTTTGTATATTTGCTCTGTAAACCATTTGTTTCTCATTAAATTTGGTGTATCTTTGTAGTATTTTCTGGGTTTGAAAATTACTAATGCCCACCATTAAGATTGGTCAATTTGCACCTTCAAAGAATGAACGATGGTTGATCCCATTCATTTATGGTTGATTAAAGAATATTATTATTATTATTATTATCTATATATATATTAAAAACCGAAACTTCTGAAACTCCCACAATTTTCCACATCATCATTTTAATTTATAATTTTTTTTAATTTTTAAAACTAAATAGTGAGAGAGTCCTAACAGGAGTCTCGCTTCCTCTTTTTTTCTCATCATTTTAATTTATAAAAAATTTTAATTTGTTAAACTAAATAGTGAGAGAGTCCTAATAGGAGTCTTTCTTTTTTTGTTCACATGAGTCTTTGTTTTTTTACCTAAAGTGAGCCCTTAAAAAAAAAAAAAAACTAACGTGAGGTCTAATTTAAAAATTTTTTTTTTTTTAAATCTTAATTCTAACGTAAGTCTTTCAAAAAGTTAAAATTTTCAGTTTTATATTATATGTAGATATTATATATATATATATATATATATATTAAAAACCGAAACCTTTGAAACTTCCACAATTTTTCACATCATCGTTTTAATTTATAATTTTTTTTAATTTTTAAAACTAAATAGTGAGATAGTCCTAACAGGAGTCTCTCTCCCTTTTTTTTTTCCTCATCATTTTAATTTATAAAAAATTTTAATTTGTTAAACTAAATAGTGAGAAAGTCCTAATAAAAGTCTCTCTTTTTTTTCCTTAATCCTAATAGGAGTCTCTTTTTTTTTTTTTTTTTTTTTCACGTGAGTCTTTTTTTTATTTTTTAACCTAAAGTGAACCCTTAAAAAAAAAACTAACGTGAGGTCTAATTTAAAAAAAAATATTTATTTTTTAATCCTAATTCTAATGTAAGTCTTTCAAAAAGTTAAAATTTTTAGTTTTATATTATATATAGATAATAACAATAATGTGGCAAGCTCTAAATATACGAGAATGCAATTCGTAGATCTACTATCAAGATAACATAGATTAGATTGGTAGTAGATAGTAGATATAATTGCAGCTGAATATTATGTAAAGTTATCACCTTAGAATAGCCCACGTCGAAATGTGTTATGTGAAACCAATGATATGAACGAAAAATAATTTTTCTAAATCATTATATTGAAGAAATTAGTTATTTTCATTCATTTTCAAATTATACATTTTTAATTAAGTACTTTTAATTTTTATTTAACTATCCTGTGCATCGCACGGGTTAGCGACTAGTTATTATTATTTTTGTTCGCATGGACAAACTTTCAATGCTTAATATACTGTGAGATTTTTATTGCAGGTTCATCTGATTGAGGGCATAATTGATCAAGTTGAGGGCACAGTGCATGTATCCTGGGTGCAGCCAAGAGTTTTGGGTGTTCCACAGATCAAATCCTTGCGTGACCGTCTGGACAACTGGTTGGATAAAGTGCACACTGCCGTGTTATCCGTTGAGGCTGAAGCACCTGATCTTGTTGCATCATGATTCGTGTTTATTTATTTGCTTTCTGCCCATTGCAACAATTCCTTAACAAAAAAAAAAGGGATAAAATTGCGAAGGCGACAAAAAGAGATATTCAGACTAAGTGTAAGTTGCTTGGGCAGTAGGCCCAGCTTTGTATGCTTCCTTTCTTATTGCCGGTTTCATCATGTTCCTGGAAGGAGCATTCTCTTGTACTTCACTTCGGAGTCATTGGTACTATAGTGGCATGCCTAGAGACATGGTGCATCAAAATGAAAAACGGCTGTTTCAATACTTTAGAGTGATTATTAAACTATTTATTTATTATTTTCTTGGATACAATTACATGTGATCTCTTTCTGCTTATTAAGTGCATTTCCTTTAATGGATATCGTTTAATTTGTTTAACACGTATTGCAATATCTGAATAAGCTTACTTTTGTAGTTTCACTTATATTTCAGAAACAATATCTTCTCCCTCTTGCCTCATCCTTTATGTGATTCGATCATGTGTGCATATTTTCATACTAATGTTCAGCTGAAAATATTTACTGAGAAGTATTTTATATTTTAGGGTTTAGTTGTGTTCTTGGTGCTTATGTGACTTGGAATGAATAAAAAAACTATGTAAAGAAAAAACAAATAAAACGCAGTTGGCGATGTGATTCTTTAGGTATCGTTCCTTAGGTTCTCATTTTAATTATTGTCAAGTGTTTAAAATAAACATCTCAGCAAATGAATGATAAAATTATTAACGGTTTTTTATTTTTTTTTTCCTCAATGGTGAAAGCCATGCCTTATTTCTCCATTGTTTCTCTGACTGGCTTCAATTTTCCTTGTTTTCCTTCATTTTCTTGAGAACCAAACAAAATTTCAAACCCCATAAATTGAAAGACAAAGATCACATGACCTCAAAATCATCGATGCATATGTTTCATTTTCGAGAGAGTCTGTGGATTGATGTTGCTAGTTTAGTCGCAAAGTGAAGAGATATTATAAGAGAAACCTGAGAATAGAGGGGCTTGATGCCAAGATTTACGGATGATAGAGAAAAAAAAAAAAAAAAAAAAAAAAAAAAAAAAAAAAAAAACAAGAGAACTCGAGTTCTATGATTAGTACCCGAGTTCCCAGAACTCGAGTTTTCAGGCAGAGAGTCCAGGAAAAACAGAGCTGTACTCGAGGACTAGGAACTCGAGTACTGTCTACAGTACTTGATGACACCAGACTCGAGTTTTACGCAAATTTTTTTTTTTTTCAATCCTGCAGAAACACCAAACACTGTACACCAATCCTGAAATGATCTAGCACTGTACGCCAAAGCTCAAAACCAAATCACTTACGTAACACTTTTAAGCTCATTCAAACTTTCAAACAAAACTAAAAACCATCACATTTTTGTATAGTATTCACGACACAATTATAGGTTCAACCTAACAATTTTGCAATTCTTGAGAATCATATAAGAAATATACTTTTAAAACTTCCAAATTCTGGTATAATTTTCATTTTGCACATTTAAGAGCATTCTCATCAGCTCTTCTATCTCAAATGCCATTTTCACACATAAAATCCCACTTTTTCTATTTTAACGCACCACTTTACAATATCTCATGCATCAGATATTCTATTTTTTCCTTCAACACATTAAAATAATATATCCAACAAATTAAAATAATCTAAAAAAAACTTTTAAAAATATATATATATATATATATATATACACAAAATGCTCCACCCCTCACACCCACAGATCAACCGCCACAACCCACAACCACCAACCACCCCTACAAAATCAACCACCAGTTAACATATTATGATTAAGTATAAAATTAAGCATCTATTCTGAAGATAAATCACAACCCAATACCAAGAGCTAGAGGGGGAAAAGAATGGAAATAAGTAACAACTAATTGAAAGACCATATTAAACATTCATAATATCATAATCTAGAAACAAGTACATTGGATATAGAATACTTCGATTACAAGTGCATTTAGTGATAAACAAAATAATAATTGTGCCGATGGTGGTAAGTTCGAATACATCATAACGAGAATCACAATTTACATCTACAATGCCATACCAACATGTTCCAGTATCTGCATGCCTGACAAAAATTGAAATATTGTCGTCAGATGGCAAAAGCCAAAACGAAGGTACTAATCTATGCAGCTTGGCTAATTGATACAATCATGGCATTTTATATCAAAGCATCACTTACCTAGTTTGGATCAGTATTGCTTGTCGAAGCTCCACAGGAAAGCGGACATCGTCTACGGTTATGCCCATGTTGATGACACAGTCCACAGCTTTGCTTTTGTTGAATTTCCCTCAAGTCAGAATCAGGCCTTCGGCTTCCCGGTTCTCGCCGGACCCCATCCATCTCATTCCGTATCCTAGACTTCACAGGTCGACCTTTGCCCCGCAACAGGGCTGGGTTAGGCACCCACTTTGGACCGTCCACATCCTTCCACAATGACTCTAACTTTGGCACCAAAAATTGATGTGAGTAGGTGCGAATGACATTCTCCAAACTATAACATGGGTCAATATATGTAGTCGCATCTTGCCCCAACAATTGAAGAACTGTAATTGCATGTGAACAAGGGATCTTTCGATTTTGCCACTTTCCACAACTACATGTTCTGGCCTTTATGTTTATTTCATGACTATGGTGTCCCCCTCCAGAGCTATAGTTGTTGTATGCGGTCTCCACTTGATATGTACCAAGGAAATTATTAAACACCCTTACAGAGTGTGTTATTGATTTTCTCAGATTCGCATCATAGATGTTTAACACATAGGTACTCCACACCTTGCCCTCCGAGAGATCATGAGTAATTTCTTTGTGTCGATCATGGAAATACGTGACAAGTTTGCTCCAAGTGAATTCAACCATCGCAGCAATGGGCAAGCCACGAGCACCTTTGAGTACTCCATTGAAGCACTCCGAGACATTGGTTGTCATAGCCCCATAACGGTATCCACCATCATGTAGTTGGGTCCACATGTCTAGATCCTCTTTCATTAGATATGTGTATGGCATGATGGATGAGTCGGGTTCACTTTCCTGCCGCCCGGTTCTCAGTTTCTTCCTAAGGGCCTCGATCTCAGCTTCCTTGATAGGTTGCATGTACAACTCAAATTTAGCTTCCTGAGTAGCATACCCCGCTTTCAAGGCCAATGACTTTAAAGTGGCGTCTTGAAAATGCGTGTTGAAGTTGCTAGCAACATGTCGAAGGCAATATCTATGAATTACTCGTACTCGTCCATCATCATCTCTACGCCAATTTGCAATTCCGTTTTGAATACCCTTATGTCGGTCAGAAATTACACAGATGTACTTATCTACTATCACATATTCCAATGAATTCCTGAGGCATGTTAAAAACCAGCTCCAACTAGGCCCTGATTCTTTGTCCACAACAGCAAAGGCGAGAGGCAAAACCTTGTTGTTGGCATCGGTGGCCATTGCAATCAACAACACCCCTCGATATTTACCATACAAATGGGTCCCATCAATATTGATCACTGGCTTACAATGTTTGAATCCTTCAATGCATGGAGCGAAAGCCCAAAATACATAGCGAATATTGTGTCACCGGACACCTCACTGCGTATGGTGTGATACCAAAACCGAGTGCCAATTTCTTGATCCGAGTATGCCAACAATAACTTTCTCAACCTTTGGTAAGACTCTTCCCAATCCCTGAATATCTTTACAATAGCCTTTTGTTTTGCATCCCATATCGTATAGTAAGAAAGCTTATGTTCATAATACTTCGCTGTAATGAAATCTCTGAGGTGAAAAATTGTTGCCGCGTGATTTTTTTGCAACAATGGAACAAATTCTGCTGCAAGAAAATTACAATCCATCATTCTACCATCAAGGGCCATGCCAAGGGACATACAACTGTGAGGACCCTTATAAGATGTGACCATCCATAGTCCAAGTTCTGGCTTCAGGACTGCCCCAACGTACCACTGGCATGACTCATCCATGCATTTCACAGACAATCTACTTTTGGTCGACCTATCAGTGATAAAGTTTTTGTTACCCTTTGCGGCATAAATTGTTAATGCACGTTTCACCGCCTCTTTGTTCGCAAAAATCAACCCTTTTGCAAAATTCATGTCCGCATTCCAAGAAGAAGCAAATGCTTGCTGAACAACTTTAGGATCAACCATATTTTCCCAAGTATTTGCATAAAATGATGAGGTAGGAGGTTTATAAACGGGGGGCGTATTTGTAACATGCTGAACTGTAATAGCAGCGTCCACATCATCTTCATCACATTCAGCCATATCATCAACATGAGGATTGGGAGTAATTTCATGGTCATCAACACCCCTGTCAAAGTCGTCTCGCTCAATCCTCTCTTCATACTCATCTCTATCGTCAAGATCTTCCCCAAAACAATCTTCATCTTCAACAACTGGAAGTGTAGAGGATTCACCTCGATGCGTACAAAATTGATCTTCATATCTATTGCTAGGTTCACTCTCAATTGTTGTTGGTGTCTCTTGAAAAGGGGGTGTATAGCCTCCCAATGTAATGTTATTGTGATTATCTAGGACTGCTACTTGTAGAGATGTAATTGTTTGTATAATTTCCTCTATGCTGACTTCCGCACGTGGCTCTAAAGTGACGTACAACTCAATATTTGCTACTTGTGCCCATTTCTGCATCATGCTAAACATGATCTTCACATGTTTGTCTTCTTTTATCGCCATATATCTGTAATTAATGCATTGATTGAAGACTTCATGTGGACAACGGAAAGTAATATGTATGTCATGCAAAGCAGGGTCCACTTGTAGCTCTTCCATAATTTTTATTTTCAATTCATTCAGGGTCTTTAGCTTACGGCGTATCATCATATAGTTGCACTGGATACCCAGACCTTGAAATGGGACTCCGTCATAAGGGTCGGCATTGCTAAGGGGTCCACCGTAGTATATATTTATATAGATCATTGTCAACCTATATAGATCATCAAGTGCAATTGTATTAGTGAAAAATTTATAATTCTCAATCAACATCAATCACAAAACTTTACGTATGAAAAGCCAACAATACTAACCTTAACCAAATTTGCATGTACAAAAATAGTTATTACCAATTTCATATTCTTTTAAAATTCCAAATCATTCTAGGGGCATGACTTTCAAAACCCATTCAAATTGATGTGTGTGAATAAAAATATTATATTAACCAGTTATCTATTGAAACCTCTGTTACAAATCATAAACAAATATATTTTGAAATAATTTATGTTAAAAAAACTACAAATACTATCTTCATTATTAAACTCATAATTCATTTCATATCCATGATAAAAACCTAAAAGTACTAAATATTCCTAACAATTGATCACAATATTTATTAATTTTTTAGCTTTAAAACCTAGCATATTATTAATCACAATATTTACACTAACAAACAAAAAAAAATAACAAATATTCTCATATGTTGTAATAACAAAATTAATCACAATATTAATCTTTTAAAAAAACTTAGCAAATAATTTAATCACAATATTTACACTAACAAAAAAAAAAAAAAACATATATTCCCAATATGTTGTAATAACATCAATCACAATATTTAGTACTAAATATTCCCAATAATTAATCATAAGATTAATTTAAAAAAATGGCAAATAATCACAATATACTAATCACAATATGTTAACAAATAAATTAATCACATTATACTAACAAATAAACTAATCACAATATGTTAACAAGTAAATTAATCACTACTAACAAATAAATTAATCACTACTAAAGAAAAAAAAAAACAAAAAACTTCCTAATATGTTCTAAATTTTTCCTTAATAAAAACCTAGCAAATAATTACAATATTGTAAAAACATTACCAATAATCACAATATTTACACTAACAAAAAAAAAATTCCCAATATGTTATTACATTAATCACAATATTTAGTACTAAATATTTCCAATAATTAACCATAATATTAATTTTAAAAAATGGAAAATAATCACAATGTACTAACAAATATACTAATCACAACATGCTAACAAATAAGTTAATCACATTATACTAACAAAATAAAAAAATAAAAAATCGTAATATTCAAATTTTTTCTTTAAAAAAAAAACTTAGCAAATAATAACAATATTGTAAAAATATTACCTTTAAATGAGTGTTGTTAAGGAGATTGTTGTGTGGGATGAGTGTTGTGTGAGAAGGTGGGAAAGTTGTGAGTGAGTGAGTGTGTTTGTGAGCTGAAAAGAAGTGAGAGCTGAAGAGTTCTGTGAGAGCTTAAGAGATTTGAGAGCTGAAGAGAAGCTGTGAGAGTAAAAAGAGAAGGCGTAAGACGGACAAGGAGGAAAAGAGGTCCTAGGTGGGACCCATGTAAGAAAATCGAGTTTACTGAACTCGATTTCCATTGAGTCAGTCATTGTATTATCACATCCATCACGTCAGAGGCAGCGCAACGTCAGAGTCGGTGGGAGGGCTTGGAAATCAAGTGCAGTGCACTCGGTTTCTGTTCATGGAAATCGAGTCCAATGCACTCGATTTCCATGATCAAAAACCAAGTGCGCTGCACTCGATTTCCAGGCCACGTGGACGACTTGTCCAGCTCAGCTTAACGCATAATGGGAAAACTGAGTTCGTAGCACTCGATTTCCGACCCCAAAATCGAGTCCTCTGGACTCGAATTGTTAGAAACCAAATTTGTTTGAAACGTTTGCTTACTAACTATATTGTTGGGCTTTTATAGTTATTTTGGAAAAAAGACCCAACATACCGGTCATTGTGGTCAAACAAAATGGTAATTTTCTATCTTATTAGTCGTTCGAAAGTGAGATGTAATAAACAAATGGTAATAAAAGTAGGTAGCCATCTTCCATGCAATTTAACAAAGTTCAAAGAGAGGTCCACACGTTTTTGACTTTCTGGAAAAGTAGCTATCTTTTGTCCACACGTTTCTCATTTTCCCACAAATTGCCCCTCTGACACTGTGTTGACACCCCATTTTGCAACCCGCATTTAACCTCACAGGAGGGTAAAATGGTAATTTCACCTTGGAAATATGCATCTTGATTTTGGTCACTAGATCCTTAATCTCATTTCACCAAAATGATCTTGATATTGTAACGATCAAATTGACTGGTCATAAGCCCTAATCAGACCATCAGATTGAAAGTTATCATCTAATCAAGTTTTAATGGCCGAGATGCATCATCACATGTTGAGTCCGACTATATGTGATTATGAGCAATTGATTTTGATTAGTTATAAGTATAATCAATTTGAGATCAATGATGTGTCATAATTTGATTGGTTAGGACTACATTTTATGGTAAGGTTGCACACACCTAATTAATTAGATAGTTAAACATTAATTATTCAATGAGTAATTTGTGCAATTATCTTTTAATTGGAGTAAATTTGGGACCAATTAAGTCTGAAATGGGAGTGATTGGAGCCATTTAATGTAATTGGGAGCTAATTTGGGACTTATTAATACTAATTGTGCTGAAACCATTTTCTAACAAATGACCTCTGCTCACCATTTCATCAATATCTCTCAGAATATTTTGAATCTGTGAATTAAGTTAATTTTACCAGAAACTAGACATCCGGGGCTTCAATTTAAGCACAAGATTGAGCCAATTCCGATCAGAATTGAGTCAGATATGATTTTTCGAAGTTGGCTCTACAAGCTGTTACAGCAGCTACGGAAAACCGAATTTTGGCTTGCTCCCCACTCCTACCAATCTTTCCATTTAATGCACAAGATTTCCCCAAAGGCTAAAATGAGGTCTAGGTTCATGATTCTTTGTCAACCCTCATTAATGGCCTTCCATTCATATTTCCTCCACTACTACTATATAAACCCCCCTCTCCTTCATTTCAGGGACACACACAAAAACCCCCTCTCTTCCCCTCTCTTGAGTTCTAGTGAAGTTGAGTAGTCTTATCATATCTTGGTCTTCCTGAGACTCAAGGTATTGAGTGAGACTCACTCTTCCTTTCCTAACTCTTCTTTTCCTCCAACCTTAGAACCTCCCTCAAGAGTCTCCTCATCCTCCATATGGATCTTGCATGAAGGTATAATCTCTTTCCCTAATTGTTTTTTTTTTTTTTTTGTGTTGCCATGATGAGAGTTTAAGATTAAAGCATGATAATGATCATTTAAATTCCTTTGAATATGTTTGAATATTCTTAATTGTTCTTCATATGTTCTTGGTTGTTCATCACATGTTCATGCATAACACTAGTTTTAATCTTAAATCCACATAAAAAATATGAAAAACATGTTTGTCTCATAATTCTTTCAAATCCTTGAATCTAGGTTATCACCATTCACACACATTCACTAGAATTTATTTTTCAATCCAAATACAATGCTTAACAAACTGAATTAGGGTTTATCACACACACACACTTTAAATTCAACATGCAAATTGATTGATAACATATTGAATGATGTGATATGAATGTTGGCCACCATAGTCTAGAAGACCGGTTTCACCGGGCAAGGTGGGTGCCTAACACCTTCCCTCCTTGTAACATAGCCTCCGAGCTTAGATCAAGGGTTAGTAGATCAAATGCTTATCCTTATAATTTTTTTATTTTTAGATTGTAACTAGGAAATAAAGCCATGTACTTTATCTTAAGTTGTATCTAGGACCAAAGCCATGTAATTTTCTATAATCAATGTAAATTCAATTTCAAATTAATAAAATGAGTAATTATTTTTCAATTCAGGTTTTCTTATTTTTCCAATAATTAAATAAGTGGCGACTCCATTGTAAAATCTTTAATCTAAAAGGGAAAATATAACTAGTCGAACTCCATTTTGAGAGGCAATAACACGACTCCACCCATTCACGTGGGTTTGGCCCAACACCACCTATAAAAAAAAAAAGGGCCGGGGGCGCGGTCTCTCACAGTGGCGACTCCACTGGGGATATTGAGGACTAGACTTCAATTAGGTTATGGTGGCCAACCATGTCATTGTTTGTTTATTGATTTTTTGTATATAATATGTCTAATATGTCATTATTTTGCTTATCATGCATCATATGCTTGAATGAAATTTATTTTATTTGTGTGCTAGCCCGGAAGCCCGGTAGTATTAGCCGTGGATTGTGGTCTTTCTGAGACTCACATACCCAGCGGTGAACCTACCACCCACCGCGACAAGGATCATCATGGTTATGCCATGGTGGTTCATAGGGACAAACTGTACCGTTCGGACCAACGCGGCGCTCCTAGCGTCACAAGTTAGGAGGTACGACGTCCTAGCTTGTGGGGACCTTTAACCTACCTTCTACCCATGTTGTAATGACCCATAGAACCTACCTTTAGGTCAACCCATGTAAATTGCATTTCATTACGCATTTGTATGGCCGTTGTTTGAGCCATCATGACCCAAGTCCAATGCTTGGGCCCATCATAATTGTTTGAACCTTGTATGTTGTGAATGAACTCAAACTCAAAAGCCTATGATTGAACTCTACTTGAAATGGAAGTCCGATTTGTTTCTTGAATGAGCCTAAGCCCAACACTTGGGCCCATCAAAGGTGTATACGCGTGATCAACATCAAAGGCCAAAAGTTCACAAGATGCATGCCTTCCAAGTGCAAGCCCAAGCCATTTCATCATAATTAAAGTTCAAGCATCCCAGTCTCAAGCATCCTAAATGGACCAAGAAGAAGCAAGCGGCCCAACTTTGCCTCACTCCACATTTGGTTTGCAACATCATGGTTAAGTTTAAAGTTTGTTTGTTATGTTTCTATGTTTCTTTGAATTCTAAAAATTTGTGTAGCATTTGATGTACTTTGTTCGTGTATATATTTTAAAAAAAATTCCAAAAAAAAAAATCAAGATTCCCAAATCTTTCCAAAAAAAAAAAAAAAGGAAAAAAAAATTTCAAATGAGAAAGTGTTTGGACTAGAGGCATTGGGCCTTTGAGTCATTTAAAAAAAAATCTTTGAACTAGGACCATTGAACTTCCTAGTGACATTTTCAAAAAAGACCTTCTTTTTTCTTCTTCTTTCAAAAAAAAAAAAAAAAAGAAGTCTCCTTTTCAAAATGGTACACGAGGATCCCTTGGACAAAACATTTTCTAAATCTTAATGTTTAAAGGCTTGAGCAATCAACTTGTACTAAGGAATGATTAATTTCATTTGATCCATGTAAAGACTTTTGCTACTTGACTTAGAATGTAAGAAGAAATGGTCTTAAAAGGCAATCAAAAAGAATCCATCCATCGGAAAATCCCAAGAATCCATGCACTTGATCCAATTTTCAAAGGTCTTTTGTTTCACAACATTAGAGCATTTATACTTTTTCTTTTAAGATGATATTATTAAAAGAGCTTGAGTCACTGTGCCTACAAGTAAGCATTACTAGGGATAAGAGGCCATCTTTGGTTAAACCAAATTATTTCCTATTACCTAGAATGTTCATTATCCATTGCTAGCCCATTTGAGCCTTCAAACATTTAGCCTTTTTTTGCATGAACCCACTAAAATCTAAACTTGGGGTGGGAAAAATCAAGTTATGCATACTTAAATCTCATGTTGAAGAGGACTCAACCTTGTAACTTTGAAGCTAAGTGATAAGACTCTCCTGGAAGACATGAAAGACAAGTGGAGAATTCATTAGGCTAAAGACAAGAGATCATCAAAGAAAAATGAGGTTTCGCTCAATCAAGGAAAGATAAATAAAATTCCATCAATGTGAGAGAAAAAAAAAAGTGTGCTTCAAGTTTGAAGAGCCCAAAATTCATCATGCCAAGAGGAATACAAGATTCATCTAAAAGAGATTTCATCAAGCACACAAAGGTGCAAATGCATCGAGGTAAGAAAGAAGTCTAGAGAGTGTATCGAGGCAAGAAAGAAGTCTAGAAAGTGCATCAAAATGACCAAAAATCATTAAGTTGAGAAAAACAAGAAGAGCATAATGTCCCCAAAATTTCATTCAATCAAAAGATGAAAGACAAAAAAAAAAAAAAAAAAAAAAAATCCTAAGTCCTCTGAAAACATGAGCCAGGATCCAAAACCTTTGGTCTCTGAAAACATGAACCAAAGCCCAAAAAACCTTTGGTCCTCTGAAAACATGAGCCAAGATCCAAAAATCCTAGGTCCTCTGAAAACATGAGCCAGGATTCAGAACCTTTGGTCCTCTGAAAACATGAGCCAAAGCCCAAAAAACCCTTGGTCCTCTGAAAACATGAGCCAAGATCCAAAAATCCTAGGTCCTCTGAAAACATGAGCCAGGATTCAAAACCTTTGGTCCTCTGAAAATATGAGCCAAAGCCCAAAAAACCATTGGTCCTCTGAAAACATGAGCCAAGATCCAAAAATCCTAGGTCCTCTGAAAACATGAGCCAGAATCCAGAACCTTTGGTCGTCTGAAAACATGAGCTAAAGCCCAAAAAACCCTTGGTCCTCTGAAAACATGAGCCAAGATCCAAAATCCTAGGTCTTCTGAAAACATGAGCCAGGATTCAAAACCTTTGGTCCTCTGAAAACATGAGCCAAAGCCCAAAAAACCCTTGGTCCTCTGAAAACATGAGCCAAGATCCAAAAATCCTAGGTCCTCTGAAAACATGAGCGAGGATTCAAAACCTTTGGTCCTCTGAAAACATGAGCCAAAACCCAAAAAACCCTTGGTCCTCTGAAAACATAAGCCAAGATCCAAAAATCCTAGGTCCTCTGAAAACATGAGCGAGGATTCAAAACCTTTGGTCCTCTGAAAACATGAGCCAAAGCCCAAAAAACCCTTGGTCCTCTGAAAACATGAGCCAAGATCCAAAATCCTAGGTCCTCTGAAAACATGAGCCAGGATTCAAAACCTTTGGTCCTCTGAAAACATGAGCCAAAGCCCCAAAAAAAAAAAAATCCTAGGTCCTCTGAAAACATGAGCCAGGATTCAAAACCTTTGGTCCTCTGAAAACATGAGCCAAAGCCCAAAAAAAAAAAAAAAATCCTAGGTCCTCTAAAAACATGAGTTAGGATCCAAAACCTTTGGTCCTCTGAAAACATGAGCCAAAACCCAAAAAAAAAAAAAAAAAAAATCCTAGGTCCTCTGAAAACATGAGCTAGGATCCAAAACCTTTGATCCTCTGAAAACATGAGCCAAAGCCCAAAAAAAAAAAATCCTAAGTCCTCTGAAAACATGAGCCAGGATCCAAAACCTTTGGTCCTCTGAAAACATGAGCCAAAGCCCAAAAAAAAAAAAAAAAAAAATCCTAGGTCTTCTGAAAACATGAGCCAGGATTCAAAACCTTTGGTCCTCTGAAACACAAGACCAGAATCTTCATATTTTCTTCACTTCAGGTAAGTATGTCTTGTACTCATCCAAAAAAAAAAAAAAAAAATTTGCATGCATGAACTACGTTTCGACCTGATCCTCCCACTAAGAGGTACGTAGGCAATCTCCCTCGAGATTCGATCCACATTTTGATCCACAACATGACCATCAACATTTTCATCTATATGCATCACACATTCACCACGGTTAAATGCTGATTGCAAAGTTAGGTGTCTTTTTCATACATTGACATTCACTTTTCAAGCTCTGCCAATGAGGGGCATTCTGTTGACACCCCATTTTGCAACCCGCATTTAACCTCACAGGAGGGTAAAATGGTAATTTCACCTTGAAAATATGCATCTTGATTTTGGTCACTAGATCCTTAATCTCATTTCACCAAAATGATCTTGATGTTGTAACGATCAAATTGACTGGTCATAAGCCCTAATTAGACCATCAGATTGAAAGTTATCATCAAATCAAGTTTTAATGGCCGAGATACATCATCACATGTTGAGTCCGACTATATGTGATTATGAGCAATTGATTTTGATTAGTTATATGTATAATCAATTTGAGATCAATGATGTGTCATAATTTGATTGGTTAGGACTACATTTTATGGTAAGGTTGCACACACCTAATTAATTAGATAGTTAAGCATTAATTATTCAATGAGTAATTTGTACAATTATCTTTTAATTAGAGTAAATTTGGGACCAATTAAGTCTGAACTGGGAGTGATTGGAGCCATTTAATGTAATTGGGAGCTAATTTGGGACTTATTAATACTAATTGTGCTGAAACCATTTTCTAACAAATGACCTCTGCTCACCATTTCATCAATATCTCTCAGAATATTTTGAATCTGTGAATGAGGTTAATTGTCCCAAAAACTAGACATCCGGGGCTTCATTTTGAGCACAAGAACGAGCCAATTCCGATCAGAATTGAGTCAGATATGATTTTTCGAAGTTGGCTCTACAAGCTGTTACAGCAGCTACGGAAAACCGAATTTTGGTTTGCTCCCCACTCCTACCAATCTTTCCATTTAATGCACAAGATTTCCCCAAAGGCTAAAATGAGGTCTAGGTTCATGATTCTTTGTCAACCCTCATTAATGGCCTTCCATTCATATTTCCTCCACTATTACTATATAAACCCCCCTCTCCTTCATTTCAGGGACACACACAAAAACCCCCTCTCTTCCCCTCTCTTGAGTTCTAGTGAAGTTGAGTAGTCTTATCATATCTTGGTCTTCCTGAGATTCAAGGTATTGAGTGAGACTCACTCTTCCTTTCCTAACTCTTCTTTTCCTCCAACCTTAGAACCTCCCTCAAGAGTCTCCTCATCCTCCATATGGATCTTGCATGAAGGTATAATCTCTTTCCCTAATTGTTTTTTTTTTTTTTTTTTTTTTTTTTTTTTTGTGTTGCCATGATGAGAGTTTAAGATTAAAGCATGATAATGATCATTTAAATTCCTTTGAATATGTTTAAATATTCTTAATTGTTCTTCATATGTTCTTGGTTGTTCATCACATGTTCATGCATAACACTAGTTTTAATCTTAAATCAACATCAAAAATATGAAAAACATGTTTGTCTCATAATTCTTTCAAATCCTTGAATCTAGGTTATCACCATTCACACACATTCACTAGAATTTATTTTTCAATCCAAATGCAGTGCTTAACAAACTGAATTAGGGTTTATCACACACACACACACACTTTAAATTCAACATGCAAATTGATTGATAACATATTGAATGATGTGATATGAATGTTGGCCACCATAGGGCAAGGTGGGTGCCTAACACCTTCCCTCCTTGTAACATAGCCTCCGAGCTTAGATCAAGGGTTAGTAGATCAAATGCTTATCCTTGTAATTTTTTTTATTTTTAGATTGTAACTAGGAAATAAAGCCATGTACTTTATCTTAAGTTGTATCTAGGACCAAAGCCATGTAATTTTCTATGATCAATGTAAATTCAATTTCAAATTAATAAAATGAGTAATTATTTTTCAATTCAGGTTTTCTTATTTTTCTAATAATTAAATAAGTGGCGACTCCATTGTAAAACCTTTAATCTAAATGGGAAAATATAACTAGTCGAACCTCCATTTTGAGAGGCAATAACACGACTCCACCCATTCACGTGGGTTTGGCCCAACACCACCTATAAAAAAAAAAAAGGAGACGGGGGCGCGGTCTCTCACACACTGATTGCGTAAAGAAGAGAGAAGGGAAGGGAAATATTAAACTTTCCTTTGTTTGGTTATTCAGAGAGGAGAAAAATGAAAAAAGGGAAGAAAGTATAATCCACTCAGCACAATAATTTTTTATCAAAAATCTCTCTCAAAAAGGGAAAGGGGATGTGTGAAAGGTCCATTTAAAGATTTAGTGTAACACCCATAATTTTATTTCTTATTTAATTCTTAAATGTAAATTAAAAAAGAGGTTAATAATTAAATGGATTCTTAAATGTAAATTAAAGAAAACTATTCATTCATCAAAACATTTCAAAGTTCTCTTTACTTGAATGCACTTAACTTGTTGGGACAAGGCTATTCATTGTAACACCAAATTTGTGATTAGCTTTTATTCATTAAAAGCAGATGATACCTCTTGAAATACACATCACCACATGCTAAAACATAACCAATATAATTTAAATCAGTCATACTGCCTTAGACCTTATCTAGTTAATAGAGCAACAAGTTAAAAAAAAATTAAAATTACTTCCAGAAACAATCAAAAAGGAAAAAAGACCATCAAGACCAGTCCAATCAATCATGAATTTGCAAAGCTAAATACCCTGTACTCATTTCTAACACTTTTCTTTTACCTTTTTTTTTTGGTGTTATTGGGCTGGGGGATTAAAAGTGTTAATTTTTCCTATAATAAAGACAAGTTTGCAAAACATGTATTATCATTAGTTACTAGTTATGTCATAATTGGTTTAGGCTACAATAAACTATAAACATATTACTAATCCTTGTGCAAAGCAGACCACAGTTGACTGGCCATTAGTATATAGACTTTGGAGATGCTAACACGTCATATTTCTTCAAAATATATTAAACTCTTGTGGGCAAAAGAGTCCATCTATGTTTGACATGACTCATAATAAGAGATGGGGTGGGGGGTGGTGGGGGGGTGTTTGGTAGCTTATGACTCTATCTTGTTTGTTTTAAGCATGCTTTCTAGAATAATAATAATAAATAAAAATAAATCTTTTGCATAACCAAATTTATCACTACCCACAGCAGGATCAATATAAGCATAATACTAATATCAACATTTCAATGCCAATGAGAAATGCAAAATTATGACATGATATAAAAACACACCTATATTCAATTCTTGAACAGCATGATATCACCATTATCCACCAAAGAAAGGGTCTAGCAATGAGTTCTAAAGGCAAACATCTTAAACAGAAACCTTTTTCTTTTTCTCTTTTTTTAATCACAATGATCCTCTAGGGTGTGCCAAACATTAACATTTTCATTAAATTTCACCAATGCCGCTGCCTTGTTCATCATCAATGGTCCTCCAGGGTGTGCCCACCTGTAAGTTTTTAAATAAATAAATCAAATTCCCGAATTAAATTTTTTTAATTTTTTGTTTTCCTACTTTTCGATTAGAGAGGAAAAAAAGGGAGATGGCCAGATAGTTAGAGCTCCTGTGCTCCACATACATTGACCATATTGAAGAAATCAAACCCAAATCATACCAGAAACAGAATTGTTGCACCTCAACGCAGGTTAAGCAATCAAAGAAATTATAACCAGTGAGGTATGTTCTGAATGTTTCAATGTAATAACAACGCAAAAGTATCGGACAAAGACAAAGGAAAACAGTTTCAATGTAATAACAGTACCTTGCCATGTTTCTTCGAAATTTGATCAAGAGGTTTTCCTTTTCTTTGACCGTGGATACTGATCACCAATGGTTTGAGCCAAATTCCAAACCCAAGTCAGACCCATTTTTCACATCCATTGAAAGCCCTGAATTAGAAACCGAGGATGACCCGCCAGTCGCCACCATTCATAGCACTTGAGATAATCCGACTTTCCAAATTGCTCGAATGCACTGAAACTGGTCCTGCTGAATATGTGGAGCCCACCTCCTTGGGACACCGACAACGGGTTTGAGCTCCACACAAACATTTGCGGCACCTTGCTACTAAGGGTCTGTTTTTGTTGCTGATTTTTCTTGCTTTTAGTAAAGGTTGAAGAGAAGTACTTGGGGTTGGCCACGGGGTACTACGGTACTGGGTATTGTACAGTCTACGCAGGATAAAATTTGGACCTTTGAGAAGAGATGGTCTAAGCCGTTGGTGCACATTTCTCTTTGAAATTCGACGGCCTCGGCGTTGGATACAATAGTTGTCATGGAAGATAATGGATTTTTGAGGTTGAGGACAAATGCATTGTACATAGACTCCTATCCATTTAATATTAGAAGAACATTCGCGAATAGGAAGAGAAGAGGTTTCACAGAAGATTTCAACAAGATTCTCATCACCAAGATTGAAGCCCTCAAATAGTTCCTGCAATGAGCTACAAGAAAAACACACGTACTCCGAACATAATTCCTTTTTAATCATTATGTTTTTGGTCGTTTGTTTACTACCATTGATGGAAATGATGGCATGACAATGAAAACCCCAAGAAGTTGGTGGCTCAAAAGCAACACAGAAAGCAATTGTTGGAAATTCCGGACCAATTAAGAATGATATTAAATTTCCATTCCTTTTGTTAACGTGTATAGAGTTGTGGGCTTTAGGCCCAACTAGTTTACTTGTAGAGCACACTAGATTACTTGTACAACACACATCTTGTACTACACTCTTACTTGTACTGCACTCATATGCCTCCTATATAAAGGCATACTCATATATATTCTGAGATAGAGAAATACAATACAATTGTTCAGTATTTCTAACATGGTATCAGAGCCACTGCTCTGACCCTTTTCTTAGCAGTCTTGTCCTTATTGGTGTTGCTCCATTTTTAACATCGCTTCCGCCGTCACAGCAACTGTCGCAGCCTTTCGCCGTCGAACCTCCGACATCTTCCAGTCGTCGTCCTTAGGTTCCGGACCTACAGCAGCTGCCGTTAAGGAGTTTCACACCACAAAGACCACTACCCTTTCCATCACCGCCGTGAATATTGCTCCGATTTATTTTATCAAGGCACCACTGAGATTGTCTTGCCCCGATCTACAAATCCGTGGAAGCCTCGAAGCCATCGGAGACGGCACGCGCCCCCACGCGCCTCCTAAAGCTTCTGCTCCGCAGCTCACGCGCCTCACGCGCCTCCACACGCCACTGCACAACTTGGTTGGTGCACCACGCGCTCCCACGCGCCGCATCTGCAACTCCACGCGCCTCAAGTCTCTTGCTGACGTCAGCCCTTGGTGACGTCATCACGCCACGTCATCTGCTGACGTCATCGTCCACGTCATCTGCTGACGTCATCGTCCACGCATCTAGGGCTGACGTCATCATACGCGTCTCTGCTGACGTCATCCACCTGACAGCTGACGTCATCGTTGACCGTTGACTTTGACCGTTGACTTTTTGCCAGAATTGACTTTTGTTGTCCAGGTGCTCCTTACCCAGTTTTTCGCGTAGATTTCATTTTTGCAGTCCATTTTTGCTTATTTTGCTTCTAAATGAAGAATAAGGACAAGTCCTCTTCCTTTTGCAACAGTCATCGCCGAAAATCCAACAAACGTTTTTGCAATTTTTGCAAACGTTTTGGCCATAATATTGAGACTTGCTATCAACGCAACAAATCAGTTGTTTCGTTTTCTGCTGCTACTGTTGCTACCACTGAGAGTGTCCAACCAATGGCTCCCATCACTGCACAGTCTCAATCTTCTGGATCCACTTTTACCATTTCCAGAGATGACCTTATAAACATCATCGCCAATGTCGTTCGTATGGTTGGTAATGCATCTTATTCCTCTTCTCTCTCAGCTTTATCTCGTACGTCTCCTTCCTCTTGGCTTATGGATTCTGCTTGTTGCAATCACATGACACCTCACTCATCCTTATTTTCTGAACTTCAACCTGCACCACACGCTCTTAATATTCGCACAGCCAATGGTTCCATAATGTCTGGTCATAATATAGGTTCTGTTTCGACCTCCAACCTCTCAGTTCCTGGGGTCTTTAATGTTCCTGACCTTTCTTACAATTTATTTTCTGTGGGACAATTAGCTGAGTTGGGTTATCGCATTATTTTTTATTATTCTAGGTGTATTGTGCAGGATCCGAGGACGAGACAGGAGCTTGGGACCGGTCCCAGAGTTGGATGTATGTTTCCCGTGGACAACCTTCGTCTTCCACTTGTTGCTCCTATTTCTGTTGCTGCAGCTGCTGCAGTTTCTTCTACTCCTTCCCTTGCACTTTGGCATGCCCGACTTGGTCACGCATCTTCCTCTCGGGTACAATACTGGGCTTCTAGAGGTTTGTTAGGCTCAGTGTCCACAGAAAATTTTGATTGCGTTTCATGTCAATTAGGAAAACAACCAGCTTTGCCTTTCAATACTAGTGAATCAGTGTCCACTGATATCTTTGACCTAATTCATTCTGATGTTTGAGGACCTTCCTCTGTTTCTAGTATTGGTGGGTCTCGATATTTTGTTGTCTTTGTTGATGATTATTCCCGTTATAGCTGGATTTTTCATATGAAATATCATTCTGTATTATTGCAAGTATATTCCAATTTTGTAAAAATGGTTGAAACTCAATTTTCCAAACGTATCAAAATTTTTCGATCTGATAATGCTCTTGAATACACTCAATATGCTTTTCAAGCTGTTTTGCATTCCTATGGCACTGTTCATCAACTAACCTGTCCAGGTACCTCTCAGCAAAATGGTAGAGCCGAACGAAAACTTCGTCATATTCTTGACACTGTTCATGCTCCCCTTCTCTCTGCCAAAGTTCCTGCTCCTTTTTGGGGCGAAGCTGCACTTCATGCTGTTCATGCTATTAATCATATTCCCAGTCCTGTCATCCAAAATCAAACTCCATATGAATGCCTTTTTGGGTCATCTCCAGATTATCATCACCTTCGCTCCTTCGGTTCTGCCTGTTTCGTTCTTCTTCAACCACATGAGCATAACAAACTTGAACCTCGGTCAAGGCTTTGTTGTTTTCTTGGCTATGGCGAAACTCAAAAGGGGTATCGGTGTTATGACCCTGTTTCTCATCGTCTTCGTGTCTCCCGCAATGTTGTCTTTTGGGAACATCGCCTCTTTGTCGAGCTCTCTCACTTCCGTGCCTCCCTATCTTCCTCTTTTGTCTTAGATCTTTTTCCAGATGAGGCTCATATTCCTTCTGTCGCTGCTCATGATCCTCTTGTAGTTGCTCCTGATTCTCATGTAGACTTCTCTGTCCAACCACCAGATATCATTGATCCCTTTCCTAGTTCACCCTTTAATGAACAGGTGGAAGATGAACAGGTTGAAGACGAGCAACCCAACCCCAACCTTGAGCTTGGGTCCCCTGCTCCTGCTCCGCCTGAAGATCTTGCACAAGACATTCCACCTCGTCACTCAACTCGGGTAAGATCCATTCCTGCACATTTACTTGACTATCATTGTTACACTGCCCTTGCTACACTGCACGAGCCTCACACCTATCGTGAGGCTTCCACTGACCCTTTATGGCAGATTGCAATGAAAGAGGAACTTGATGCATTATCTAAAAACCATACTTGGGATTTAGTGACTCTCCCCCCTGGGAAATCTGTGGTTGGTTGTAAGTGGATCTACAAGATTAAGACTCGCTCTGATGGGTCCATTGAGCGCTACAAGGCTCGTCTTATTGCAAAAGGTTTTACACAGGAGTATGGGATTGATTATGAAGAGACCTTTGCTCCGGTTGCACATATCTCATCTGTTCGTGCCCTCTTAGCTGTTGCTGCTGCCAATAAATGGGACCTTTTCCAGATGGATGTTAAAAATGCATTCCTTAATGGGGATTTAAGTGAAGAAGTTTATATGCAACCTCCTTCTGGTCTCTCTGTTGAATCAAACAAGGTTTGTCACCTTCGACGTGCACTTTATGGCCTTAAACAAGCTCCACGAGCTTGGTTTGTCAAATTCAGCTCTACCATCTCTCGCTTGGGTTACATGGCCAGTCATTATGATTCTGCCTTATTTCTTTGTCGTACTGACAAAGGCACTATTCTACTTCTCCTGTATGTGGATGATATGATCATAACTGGTGATGACCTCAGTGGCATTCAAGAACTCAAGGATTTTCTCAGTCAGCAATTTGAGATGAAAGATCTTGGACATCTCAGCTACTTCTTGGGTCTTGAAATCACTCATTCTACAGATGGACTTTATATTACTTAAGCCAAGTATGCATCTGAACTCTTGTCTCGAGCCGGACTCACTGATAACAAGACTGTTGACACTCCAGTAGAGCTTAATGCGCATTTGACTCCCTCAGGAGGGAAACCATTGCCTAATCCCTCCCTTTACAGACGTTTGGTTGGTAGCCTAGTTTATCTTACTGTCACTCGTCCAGACATTTCATATGTTGTTCACCAGGTGAGCCAGTATCTGTCTGCTCCACAACCGACTCACTATGCTGCTGTTCTGCGCATTCTTCGATACCTAAAGGGCACTCTCTTCCATGGTCTTTTCTACTCTGCTTAGTCTCCTCTTATTCTCCGTGCATTTTCTGATGCTAATTGGGCAGGAGATCCCACTGATCGCAGGTCCACCACTGGTTATTGCTTTCTTCTTGGTTCTTCTCTGATTTCTTGGCGAAGCAAGAAACAAACTCATGTGGCCCGCTCCAGTACTGAAGCAGAATATCGTGCCCTTGCTGATACCACATCTGTGCTCCTTTGGCTACGATGGCTTTTTAAGGACTTAGGTGTGTCCACATCCTCTGCTACTCCTCTTTATTGTGACAACCAGAGTACCATTCATATTGCTCACAATGATGTCTTCCATGAACGGACTAAACACATCGAGATTGATTGTCATTTTATCCGTTTTCATCTTGTCCATGGTGCTCTCCAGCTCTTCTCCGTCTCCTCCAAAGATCAACTTGCAGATATCTTCACCAAGTCACATCCTAAAGGACGCCTTCGTGATTTAGTTGACAACCTCAAGTTGGTCTCACATCCACCTTGAGTTTGAGAGGGGCTGTTAACGTGTATAGAGTTGTGGGCTTTAGGCCCAACTAGTTTACTTGTAGAGCACACTAGATTACTTGTACAGCACACATCTTGTACTACACTCCTACTTGTACTGCACTCATATGCCTCCTATATAAAGGCACACTCATGTATATTCTGAGATAGAGAAATACAATACAATTGTTCAGTATTTCTAACACCTTTGATGGTTGAAACAACTTGGAATCTCATTGTTGACATATTTGCCAAATGGGAAAGCACTTGCACGGGATATTGTAGTAGATGAGGGAGTACCCATTAACATGTGGCTTGTCACACCTAAACATGGTGGTAGATTTGGTGGAACTCCTATCAATTCTCGAAACTGCATGCAAGTAAAGAATTCATCATATTACAACTTAGCAAATCAAGTCATGTAGTATTTGGAAGGTAACAAAAACTGTTTCTAAATAAGTTTAAGTTTAAGAGAGATATCCGATGAAAGATTGATTTTGAACTCAGCGGAGGAGGACAATTATTTGATACAGCTAAATATCTGAAACTTCGTGGAAGCCTAGGAATTTCCCAAATTGAAATATGAAGCGAATGTAATCTCTCACATCTGCTTATGCTTTCTGGGAGGGGAACATCTTTGCAACTGAGGGGGATGTTTAATCTTTCCAATGTGATGGGGCAACAATAATACAAAATAAAATCTATTTCTAATGGATAGAAAAAAAAAATAGTTAGGTTTTTCAAGCTTGGAAAAACATATTTGGAAAAGCCTCCTAGAGAATTGCACAGTGGCTGTCTATCAATCTCCACATCCCTTGGAAATATGAAATTGCCATTAAGATGGAGTGTCTCTATATGTTGTAAATTATAGATGCTACCTGGGAGATGACATGCCTCTTCATTCGTTCCAATAAACAACTCCCTAAGCCCAATCAAATTCCCAAATGACAGATTTTGACAGCTAGTATATGGTCCAGAGTAGAAACGATGTTTTAACTCCTGAGTTCGAAGCGTAAAGCAAAGCCCATATACGTAGCGGTCCCCCGCTTCAAGCCTATCAAGACGCCCCACGGAGTTTTCAATCTCAACTAAATTTACACCCCCTAAGATCCAATTCCTTTATGTTTGGACACATTGATAAGTCCAGTGTTTTCCTAATGAATGGACAATATTTGAAGTCCACATGCGTCACGAATTCAAATGCACGAATCTGCTGAAGAAATTTTTTTTTTTGAAATTTAGAAGTATTTATTAAAAGATAAAAAATAAAAACTTTAAAAATATATAATAATTTACAAATAAATACTAATGACCATACCTGCATTAATGGTTCCACTATTCGGTTACGAGGCATTCGGAGCACAACTAGTTTTTTAGGACAAAAACTGGATGGCAATGAAGAAAAAGGATATGCATCCAAATCAAGCAATCTTAATCTATTGGGAAGATATTCAAGGCCTCCATGCCCATGGAAATGTACATTATGAATTATTAGGAATCTCAGATTTTTCGTCTTACGAAATATTTGTGCCTCTAATTGCACTGTTAGTGATTTTGATTCAGGCAACCGTAACATTATGCCTCGAATTTTATCCGATCCCTAATTGAACAAAGGGGTAAGTAATTCACCAAAAAAGAAATAACAATTATTAAATTTTAAACAAAAACCACATTGACAATTTTGATTTTTTTTCCACATTAAAAGAGATAAAAAAAATGTGATTACAAATTTCATGTGAGAAAAATGGAGAAAATGAATCAAAACAACTTTACCATGTCTTCAGTTAGTACATCAAGAGCCTCCTCATAAT
This sequence comes from Lithocarpus polystachyus, assembly GCA_033629205.1. Lineage (NCBI taxonomy): Eukaryota > Viridiplantae > Streptophyta > Magnoliopsida > Fagales > Fagaceae > Lithocarpus > Lithocarpus polystachyus. The sequence continues at coordinate 37,620,662 of CM066172.1, forward strand.
TCCATAGTCTGCTACATTGTCCCAGGTTTCCTTGTGATTTTTGTCGAACAATTTCCCTACCCATTTGTTGTACCAAGTCATGCATCCACAATGTATTCCCTTTACTCAAAAGACACTTATCAATAAGTTTTTGAATACCAGATACTGGGTATAAATCGCAAGCGCCTAGTATATCTATAACCTCATCATAATCGTGTCCCTTGAAGAAGCATGCAATATCAAGGAAAATTTGTTGTTCGTTTTCATCTAATCCATCATAACTTATTTGTAGTATTTTTTGAATATCTCTATTAGGAATTTTTTCATAATTATTTAAGGCACTTTCCCATTCAGGTTTAGTTCTTCCATACAAATCAGCACCCATTACTACTAGAGCTAGTGGAAGGCCTTTAGCATAGCATATAACTTGGTTCACAAGTTTCAAATAATCTTCATTTGGTTCATCTCTTCGAAAGGCATGCTTGCTAAAGAGTTCAATAGCTTCTTTTCCATTTAATTTCTTAACTTGATAGGTTGAGACACCATTTCCAATAGTGGCTAGTAAGCGTTTCTCTCTTGTTGTCACAATTATTTTACTTCCAGAAGCAAGCCAATCACATTTTCCAAGCAAATTGTTTATCTGATCCAAATTATCCACGTCATCAAGAATGATAAGAACCCTCTTTTGGCGAAGACTTTTATATATCATGTTAGTTCCGCTAGATATGTTAAGCACCTCCAAATTTCTACTCCTTAAGATCTCAAAAAGAAATGTCTCTTGTAGATGGATTATACCTTTTGTTATTGACTTCTCTCTAACATTCTCTAAAAAAACTTTTGCTTCAAAATGATTTGAAATTTCATTATAAATAGCTTTTGCAATTGTAGTTTTGCCTACTCCACCAAGGCCATAGATCCCTACTATGCGAACATCATCATTTGATTCAATACTTAAACATTTTAGTACATCTTCTATGCGAGAATTTATTCCAACTGGATATTCAGCAACAGATAATGACATCTGATTTAAAATAGACTTTGAGATATCTTCAACAATTTTTTGGACAAGTTTAGATTCATCGTGGCTGTTATTCACAAAGCATTTAACACATGTAACAAGTTAGATTATATAAAAGAAATAAGAGCGTAAGCAAAAATCATAATTGAAGTATTGCTAGCTAAATTAAGCACCATGTAAATCATGGATTGAAAAAATATTACACTTTATTCACTTTTTTTGGGCAGCAAATTAGCTTTTGAAACGAAGTTGCATAACCATACTAGAATCCCATCTATATATATATATATATATATATAGAGAGAGAGAGAGAGAGAGAGAGAGAGAGAGAGAGAGAGAGAGAGAGAGAGAGAGAGAGAGAGAGAGAGAGAGAGAGAGAGAGAGAGAGTCTAATTAGAATTTCAAATTAGAGTCCAATTTTACGCCATGTGTTTTAAATTATTTATTTTTAGAGAGAGTTTTATTTCCTGATTTTAGAATCAAATGTGGAACCACATGATAAATATTCATCCAAGTGAGTTATTGAGTACAAAAACCAAAGAGTCTAGAAAAAATGAATCGTAAATAAATAAATAAATGCTTCACTATAACAAAAATTAAAAAGTAATAAAAAAAAATTAGGGCTAATTACAACTTACCTTCCCTTGATATGACCGAAATTTAAGTTGCCTACAAAAAAAAAAATTTAACTTACCCAAAAAAATATTTAACTTATCCAAAAAAAAATTCATAATTTGGTTTAATTATGAATTAAAGAAGATGTTTGGTGGTGGTGGGTGGTGGTGGAAGACTAGCGGTGTTGGAGGTCTTGGGTAGTGGTAAATAGTGAGAATTATCAATGTGTTTGTTTTTAAAGCTTGTGTACTGGTTTCAAGATTCTTCACAATATTTTATAGTGGTTGAGTTATACTCACAATAATACAAAAATAATGCAAAACAAATTAAACTAGGTGTTATGAGTAGTGATTGAAAAGTTTTGCTGCAAATTGATGCCTTGACGGAGAACATCCATTGAAGCTTGATTTTTTTTTTTTTTTTTGGGTGGGTATTTTTTGATTTGATTTAAGCTTTAGTTGTTATGGCTTCGTTGGTTTCTTAGAAATGGACGAAGGAATTTGTTTTTGCTGGGGATGAATCTTGACAGAAGTTTCTATGGTGGTAGTAATGTTTATTCATAATTTTTACAAAACCCTCAATTTTTATCTTGTTTTCTCTTATTCTTATATGTTTTGAGATGAGAGACATAAAAGAGAGCAAAAATACATATTTAGTCCCATTTTTAACAAAAGTGGATAACAGAACCCTAACTAAGCTAACCTCAGGTGAGTAAAGTATCAAATTTCAAATCATGGGTAGGCAATTTAAATTTCGATCAAACTACAGGTAAGTAAGTTATAATTAGTCCAATAAATAAATAAATAAATATGGACACTTTACATTTTATACCTAATAATATTTGAACAAGACTTTGTAAAGAGTTAACAAAATATAAGAATGACTATCAATAGTATTTAAATTATATATATATATATATATATATATAGGAATTATACTATGCATATTTTTGTATATCTTTAAATGTATCCATGTATATGCATAGAATTACAAACTAATCTATATATCTATCTATCTATATAATAATAATAATAATAATAATAATAATAATAATAATAATAATAATAATAATAATAATAATAGGTGAAGCTGAAAGAAACTCAAATTAAAATTCCAAATTAGAATTTCAATTTTGCGCCATGTATCCTAAATTACTTATTCTTAAAGAGTTTTATTTCTTAATTTTAGAATCAAATGTGGGACCACATCATGAATATTTATCCAAGTGAGTTCTTAAGTACAAAAACTAAAGAGTAAATAAATCGTAAAAAAAAAAAAAAATGCTTCACAATAATTTTTTTTTTTTTAAACATGGATAATTTACATTTTATACATAATAATATCCTTTAAAATTTTTTTAAAGAATTAACAAAATATAAAAATGACTATTCATGGTATTTAAATTATATATATAGGAATTATATTATGCATTTTATTGTATGTCTTTAAGTGTATCCATTCATATGTATGGAGTTATAAGCTAGTATATATTAATTGCCATAGTTGAGAGAAAATCCAATTAAATTTTAAATTGGACTCTAATTTTGCCCTACGTGTCTCATCTAGTTTTTAAATTTTTGTGTCAAGCGAATTATTAGGTGCAAAAATAAAAAAGTCTAAATTCAATTAGATTCTAAATTGAATTTTAATTGGAGTTTAATTTTGTGTCATGTAACCCATTTAATTTTTTAATTTTCGTGGCAAGTAAATTATTAGGTACAACAACCGAAGAGTCTAGATCCAATTAAATTTTAAATTTTAAATATATATATGAGTTTTTTTTTTTTTTTGTTTCAATATATATATATATATATATGAGTTCAAATTAAGCTTGGTGTAACACATTTTTTAAGCCATGATTATTCTAAATATGTAATGATTTCTCATTTTATATATATATATATATATAATTGTAATTGGTTTTAAATGTACCTGTGTATATGCACGGGGTTATTACACATTAGTATGTATTAATAGTCAAAACTCAAAGAAAATTTAATTAGATTTTAATTGGATTCTCAATTTTGGGTCACGTGTCCCATCTAATTTTTAATTTTTGTACCAAGTGAATTATTGAGTGTAAAAATCGAAGAGTCCAAATCCAATTAGCTAGATTCTAAATTAGATTTCAATTGAAGTCAAATTTGCGCCACATGTCCATCAAATTTTTTAATTTTTGTGAAAAGTGAATTATTGGGTGTAAAAATCGAAAGTATAAATTCAATTAAATTCTAAATTATATATATAATAATAAACCATTACTGTGTAGTAGTGGTACACATGTGTCTATGAGCTCAAGCTTATAAGGCATATGTGGGAGGCGTCTCTCCCCGATGTGAGATTAAGCAAATCCTTGAGGACAGGCTCAAAGCTATTTCCAAAGAAGACAATTCCTTCTAATTGGGGTCAGGGACGAAAAACTCTCCCACAATTACATATTTTAGAAATGTAAAATATCATATATAATTTGAACCTCTTTTTTAAAAAAAAAAACAGAAAGTATAATTTAAACTGTATAATTGTGATTGTTTTTAAAACAAATTTTAGCTACAAAATTAGTAGTAACACTATATACTTTGAAAATCTAACTATTAAATTGTATGTTACTTGTGTTCTTAATACACATGTCAAATTTTATATCAATTGAATATTATTTACCATATGATCAATAAGTTTATATTTTATACATAATTTTAAACTATAAAAACTTACAATTTAAAAAATTTATTGATGAGATAGTTATTAATCTTTAAGTTTCTAAAAATTTTGCAAGTATGGAGGATATAAGATGAAAATGTAATCTAATAGTGGATTTGTCAAAATTCAACTCCAATAAAAAGATATTGAGTAAGATTGTAATCTTAGGTTACAACTAATTTTGTAGCTAAATTTTGTCCTTATTTTTAATTATACATGTGCATATGCATAGGGTTACACTAATTATTTTAAAATACTAAGGAATTAAGTTTTTCTTTTAAGTTTTTCTTTTAAATTTTTCTACATAATATGCGCATAAATTCCTAATTAATAATTGATAAGATAATATAATATTAAGTCCTTTTATTTCCATCTTTATTACTATAATAACAAGATATGAAAAAGAAAAGAATACTTCCATAATTTAGTAAAATTATATAATAATAGAATATAATATCAAACAATAGATGGTAGTCCTTATTTAGTAATCAATATAATATATATATATATATATATATATATATTAAAAGCTAAACCTCAAAGAAAATTCAATTATATTTCACTTGGATTCTCAAGTGTGCGTCATGTGTCTCATCCAATTTTTTATTTTTTGTACCAAGTGAATAAGAGTTCGAATCCAATTAGATTCTAAATTGGATTTTAATTAGAGTTCAATTTTGCGCTATATGTCCATCAAATTATTAAAATTTTTATAACAAGTAAATGATTAGGTGCAAAAACTTAAAAAATCTAAATCCATTTAAATTATAAATCATATATATATATATAAAAGAAATCATTACATATTTTAAAAATGTATGATTTAAAAAATTTGTAAATTAATACCATGTATAATTTGAACTTCTTCTTTAAAAAAAAAAGTATAATTTTAATAGCGTATTATTTTTAATTGTACTGGGCATATGCATGAAATTACACACTAATAAATTAATGGTGATCACAAAAGCAATTAAAACTTTTTAAGAACTTGCTTAAAAAATAAATAAAAACTCCTTAAGAACAACTAAGAGGAGTACACACTAAGTAAATACCTATTTTTGGAGTCCCAACCAGAAAGATTGGCTGCCTCACATAGAGCTTTCCTCCACCTTTGTATCTTCTTTTTATCATTAAATTTTTCTTCATGTATAGTTAATGTTTCCCCAAACTTTCCTTCTTGCTTACGAACTTCTGATGGATCCACCTTGTAAAAAACTGGTCGCACTGATTGCTTTTTTTTTCTACACTCAACAATCTTAACAAGTTCTTCCAAACACCAAGTGGAGGATGCATAGTTTTCAAAAAATATGATTATTGACATGGTTGAGTTCTCAATGGTTTTGAGAAGCTCTGTAGAAATTTCTTCTCCCCTTGGAAGCTTATCATCAATGAAGGTGTGAATACCCCTCAAATGCAAAGCCTCATACAAATGGCTTATAAAACCAAAACGGGTATCTTCACCTCTAAAACTCAAGAAAACATCAAAGTTTTTGGATTGGTGGGTTAAAGAGGAAGATGAGGCCATTGGGATTTAAGAGTAGAAAGATGAGAAGATCTGTAGGAAGGAGAAAGAGAGCTGGGATTTACGAATAGACGGATGAGAAGATCTGAAGGGAGGAGAAGGAGAGCTGTGGAAGGGTTTGTCAATATAATTGAAGTAAGTGCAAAAGGAATTAGGAAGAGGGTGACTGAATGCAAGCAAGAGGAGCCTCTAAAAAGAGGGGACCTTCTCAAAAAAAAAAAAAAAAAAAAGTTAAAAAGAGGGGAAACCGGAATCCTTAGGAAAGAAGAAAACTTTTTTTGTTCATGTCAGTATTTTTTTTTTTTTTTTTTTTTTTTGGCCGAGTACTTCATGTAACTATGTAAGTACTCAATCGAACTGTGAGTATGCATTTACCCGTAGGGGACATTTTTTTTCATCTACTTCTCTTTTTAAAATATACAGTAAAAGTAGGTATCGTTATTCCTAAATATTATTCAATTTAACAACAAATTTATCAAAAAATATTTTATTAAAGGAAGTCCTTGAGATATTTATTAATAAATATTTTTAAAAATAATTTTATAGAAAAATAGCTAATTCTTTTTATAAAATTTAATTTATACATACATATATTTTTTAAATTGATGATTGATAAATGGTCCAAGGCATTCATGAAACGGATTGATCAAAAATATAAATATTAAGTTCCGAGAGAGACCTACACGTTTTTTCTTTTTCTGAAAAAGTAGCTATCTTTGGTCACCGCTCACTCAGGTTTGAGATACCATCAAGTAAAGTTTTTCTCACAGATTTCCCTCTTTTTCCTTGAGATTGCCCAAAGTCAGTTCTACAATGCACACATCATCAGATTTTCCTCCCTCTCTCTCACATGGCCTCGTCATAGATCCACTACAACAAATAAGTGAGTTCGTCGTACAGAGAAGAGTATCGAGTGTGTGTTTAGAAGGAGTTTTATTATATTTTTTGGTATTATTTATGGGTCCAGTTGTTCTATTTTAACTAATTTTTACTTTTATCTTATAGTACTTTTAATAAAAAAAATTATTTCAGCAAAATAAGTGAATTTTAAATAAATCTAAAATTTTGCTTGGAGTGAGTAAAGTGTTATTATGATTATATTCAAACAGAAAAATTATATTAAGGATCATGCTAATAATGCCCTTAGAGTATTGGTTAAGAATTCATTTTAAGAAAGTGTTGACTTCACTTTTATGGGAAATAAAAGAAACTGTTAAAACATTAATTTTTTTTTTTTATAAAAACTTTTTTTAAATAGATTATTAACTAATGCTCTAAGAACATTGTTAACATTTTTCTTTTATACTAATAGTCTAATACGAGTCATTTTTAAGTAAAATTATATAATTTTACATATATGTTTGTTATACATAAATTGATGTGACTGACGTAACATTCACTTTCACGTTAATAATAAAAAGTATAAATCGTGCAACACATGGAAGGATTAAGGAGGGTGAGTGATTAATGCAAGCTAGAGGAGACTTTCATGTAGTCTTGCTTTTGGTGTGGCCAGTAAACTTTTTAAAAATTTTTTTTTTTTTGAATAACTTTTTAAACTTTTCAAGTTACACTTTTACGTTGCAGTATCATGGAACTTTCTGGGTGAAACCCCAAATAACTCTTTGAAGTGAACATCATTACAACCGTACCTGTCTTTTTTTTCTTATGGTAGAAACAACCGTACCTGTCACTACGATCACATTTCACATTGGAAAATCTATTCCTCACGCGTAAAATGGGCCCTTAATTATATAAAATTCGACCTTATTGTGAATTCATTTTCTGAGAACAGTTAATTGGATTCAGTCAGTCGAAGTTGAGTTACTAACTTCTACACACTTCCCATATAATAAATGAAAATATTAAAGTTATAATCTACTTTTTATAATAAATGAAAATATTAAAGTTATTATCTATTTTACTATAAAGTATAAACTAATGTGATAATTATACATGATAAAATGGATCGTAATTTTCTGACCCGACCCGATCCGAAAAATATCTGATCCAAATTAGATTTTTTTGACCAAAAGCAAAAATTAGTTAACCCATGACTCAACTCATATTTTTTGCAGGTTAACCCGACCTGACCCAAACCATTTTTAAAATTTTTTTTTATTTGTTAAAAAAAATTAAAAAATATTGGTTTAATTATTTGCTATGAGTTTTAAGGAAACAATTGAGACATTTACATAATTACATGCAAATTAATTCAAAGATAAATGATTGAACATTCTGTAATGAGTAAATCTTTTTAAATATCAAATAGCAAAGTACATGCAAAGATAATCTAGTTACAGTAGAGTTAAAAACATAGATTTAAAATTGTAGACATGTGTGAGAAACATTCACAAGTATAAAAATTGTGAAGCCAAAGTATCAAATAGCATAAATTATGAATACTTAGACTTATTTTTTAACAATTGATGTCCAAAATAAACGGTTTTTCAAAATAAATTATGCTATTTCCTAGAGTGTGTGTTGCTTAACAGTGATATGATACTCATAAAAAAGACCATATATAAATAAGTAAACAATCAAACTTTAATATATATCTCAAATTAAAACAGAGTGCAAACTACAATTGATAATAGATTATAAAATTAATTTTCAAGATTGTAAATTTCTTATATTTTTTTATTCTTCGTCAAATGAGTTATCCAATAAGTCATTTGTAATTTTGTTTTATATTTTGAGATATTGATATTATGTAGAAATAAAACTTGTGTATTTGTTTTACCTATTTTTGTGTTATTTTGTTTTAGATAGCAATGTTAGGATTTGTATAATTTTAAAATTATTGAATAAATATTAATAAGTTTAATTGATTTCATTCTTAATATAAGTGGTGAATTTAAAGTAATGCATTTTACATCAAGTAATTTGTTGCATAACTTTTCAAATGGCAAATACATGTTGTTTTCTTTATTAAAAAAAAAAATGAAGTGAAAAATACGAGTCAACCTGACTCGACCCGCAACCCGATTGACCTGAACCCGTTTTTAACCTACTTAAAATGACCCGTTTTTTACCCACAACCCAATTGACCCGACCTGAACCCGACCAACCCGCTCGTTTTTCCATGTCTAGTGATAATGAATGTGATAGATGAATGTTTAAAATATAATAAATGAGCCCTAAAGCTAAAACCATAAATTCAACATTTTTGTTAAAATAGGCCTTGAATCCAACCTTGACCTGACACGAATTAAGGGTAGATCAAAGTAATAGACGTACTATCAAAAAAGAAAGAAAGTAATATATGTAAATTTTTCTTAAAAAGTCATAATATATAGGACTGAGATCGGGTCGGGTCAGGTCGGTTTCATAGCCACCCATAGCCCGACCTAATAAAAATCGAGTCTGCCAGAGAAGAACCCAACCCAACCCAAAATTTCGAGTCTTGGGTCGGGTCGGTTTATTGGGTATCGGGTCAGGTTTCTCTCTCTCCTTTTTTTTTAATTTTAAATGCGGTGGTCGAGTCGGATTAAGATTCTTTCACTTGATTCTACATTTGAACAGACAAAATTAACAATATTCAAAACTAAGACAAATTTGCAAAGCACTAGTTCAATGGATATGTATGTTTCAATTCATATACTTTTAAGAATGCAAATGTGTTTTTCTAAGAAATTATGAGACTATTTTGGAGGTCAGAAGCTATAGATTATGCAAGGCTGAATCACAGCACGGTTTCCTTCTTCAATTTACTATTATTAGATTAATTTAATTTTTGTGACATATAATGAATGGCCAAATTTAAAATAGGTTTCAAATTTGAAATCAAGATTTAATTGAGAAAGACAAGACTCAAAAGGTAACTTTAATTTTCAAAAGGTTTGCATTAGGAAAATTTCAAAAGATGGTTATGATTGTCAAATAATTTATGAAACATTCTAAGTTAAGAAGAAAAAATATATTAGGAACAAAGACAAAATTTAGCTATAAAATTAGTTGTAATCTAAGATTAGTTACAACCTTACTCGATAAAATAAATATTACTACATATTTTGAAAATCTAACATTTGAATTGTATGTTCTTTACGCTCTTAATACACATATCAAATTTTGTGTCAATTAAATATTATTTACTATATGATCTATAAGCTCATATTTTATACATAATTTTAAACTACAAAAACTTGCAATTTAAACAATTTATTGATGATATAGCTATTGATCTTTAATTTTCTATAAATTTTGCAAGTATGAAGAATATAAGAAGAAAATGTGATCCAATGATGGATTTATTAAAATTTACCTTTAATAAAAAGATATTGATTAAGGTTGTATTCTTAGGATACAACTAATTTTATAGCTAAACTTTATCATCTTATGAATAATTATTTTAGAACACTATATTCGGAATATAACATCATAATTTTTTTCTTCTGAAGTATATATGTCCATAAATGAGAAATATTACTCCTTAACTTACTTCTGTCTTTTTTACCCTTCTTTGACCAGTTACAATGCTTTATAAATTGAAGCAAATATCATATATCCTTAAATACATTAATTTCTTTCCATTTAAACAAATTTATTTAGTTTCACTTCCTATTTGTTATAAATGAAATTTTCGTTTTAATGCATTTTCAACCAAATTTATGGCTTTGGTTTCTAATCTCTACTATAATTAATTAATAGCTTTTTAAATTTCATTTATTTCTATTTCAAACTATTCTCTCTCTCTCTCTCTCTCTCTCTCTCGGGATAGAAAAGATAGAATATTATTATTGAGTAAAATCCATAAAAATACAACGTTAAAGAAATAGCAAGAGTATGAGAATCTTTCAACAAGGCTTAGAAAGCTTCCAAAAGCCAGCATAGGTAGCTAAGGTAAGCATGGCAGCAAAACGAAAATAGTAAATTGTTCTCTTTTTAATTGTTCATGTGAGAATTTTTGAGCTTTATGTTCAAAGTTGAAAATCCCAAAATGAATTTAACCAACTGTGGCTGTGAATTTATTGATCAGAGTAAGTAAGGGTTTTAAAAAAAAAATATTAATCGGTTAGGTTGGGTTGACCCGACCCTAACCTGAGATCCGAAATAAACCCAGTATTTGAGCATCCATTAGACCTGCCCAAGATCTTTCAGGTTGGGTGGGCCGGGTCTATGCTTAGCCACTAATATATGCTTATAAAAAATTATCTTATAGTCAATTTTATGAATTCCACGGTATGTATGGATTCCACATGAGTTTCACATGTTAATAGAGAAATCTCATGAGATGCCAAGATGCCTTCTTGACTTAGATATCCATCTTCCACGCAATCCTACAAAACAAAGTTCAAAGAGAGGCCCACACATTTTTAGCTATTAGTCTTTCATCAATCCCTAATGAATATATCAAAGTTTTTAATTTTTTTTTTCTTTGTTTTCCTACGTATTTCCTCTCTTGTCCTTCTCGTTTTCCTTGAGATTTTCCAATATCGATTCTGGGTGTTATTATTATCAAACTACATGCCGCACTCATTACTTCCTATGAGATCCGTGTCGGTTACATAGAATCAGCATTTGTTCCGCATAGTACAAGCCCATGAAAATTTATTTATGGTTTGGTTAAGTCTGACACATGTCACACTTATATTGGATAATTAGTTAGAAACTGATTTCCGTTTCATAATTGAGTTATTACTGTTCATTGTGCAACGCCATTCATTTCTGCCTTTCTGGTATATAAACTCTACCGTATCCCTAATTCCGTAATTTACCATAATGAGAACACAGCCATAACTTTCACTCTCATTTTATTTCATCTACTTCAATTTCTTTCTCATCCCCAACTTAGCATCACTCAATTTTTCAGATATATATATTATAGCTTCCCATCGGACCTCTCTCCCTGTTTTTTGATTGAGCAAAGTGCCTTGACAATTTTGGGCCTTATGTGCATTTCTTTAACATTTTTATTGTATATCTATATGCAGTTTTTTTTTTTTTTTCGAGAGAGTATATCTATATGCAGTTAAAAAAGCAAAAAGAATTAAACTTTGATCCATTTTTCTTGTATATAAAATTGTATGCTTCTCGATCATTCCATTCAGTTATGTGAAAAAAAAAAATTGCATCATTAAAAAATCACTTTATCTATTTTATATAACCAATTTTATAACGCACTATTCATCTGTTTTTCATTTTAAGATTCATGATGTTAAAATATTTTTTTTTTCTTTCTCACACAGAAATTTTTATTTTTTTTTATGGGCAAAGTTTCTCTTCAAATTAGTTTGAAGAGAAATCCTACAAACTCCTTCTATATCTTTATATTGAGTGTGAATTTTGAAAATCTAACCGTTGAATAACATGTTCTTATTATATCCTTCATGCTTATAAAATTTCAAGAAGATTAAAGATCAATTGCTATGTCATTAAACAAATGTTAAAATTTCAAATATTTATGATATAAAATTATGTATAAAAATAAGTTTATTAATCGAATAGTAAATAATATCCGATTTAAACAAAATTTGATATACATGTTAAGAACTTAAGGAACATGACTTTAACGGTTAGATTTTCAAAATTCACACAAAAAAAGAGATATATAAGAAGTTTAAAGAATTTCTCTCTCCAAACTAGTTTGGAGAGAAACTTTATTCTTTTTTTATTTCCCTTCTCACATACAAATCACAAATCAACCCATCACAATACTCATTTTCTATATTTGTATTTCAAAAGTGGGGCCGCTCACCATTTCGATAACTAATTTTTTTTTTTAAAAAGTCGATATTTCTAAACATAATCTATCGAGAAATTGTATATCAAAATCTATGCAAACATGATGAGACTTTTCTAATTAATGTAGTCTTGCTTTTGGCGTGACATGTAACTTTTTAAACTTTCTAAGTAACATACTTATGCTGTAATTTCATATTGCAATATTATGGAAGTTTCCGTGTTAAAAAGTTTGACCTTATACTCTTAGGGTCTGTTCGGTTAGAGGAGTGGCTAAAGTGGGAGGATGTAAAATTGTGGAAGGATGGAAAAATGGGAGAATGGAAAATATTTAGTTTTTCCTCTTATGTGTTCGGTTGGAGGGGTGGAAAAGTGGGAGGGTGGAAAACTCTTTTACGTAGTTGAAGAGAAAAAGGGAAGGATGAAAAATCTAATTTATATAAATTGACTATATCATTGTTACATAATATGTAAGAAATAGATTTATTTGTACTCATTAAATAATATAAAATTTACCACGTCATATATATAAATTTTTATTATTATAATATAAAAATTAATGTCTTATGGAAAAAAAAAAAACCAAAAAATCAACAAGAAAAAAAAAAGATTAATGAGGAGTATAATGAGGATTAGGTCACGTTGAAAAAAAAAAGGGAGAGAAGAGAACGTTACGTTGAAAAAAAAATAGGAAAAAAAAGAGAGAGAAGAGAACGTCATGTTGAAAAAAAAAAAGAAAGAGAGAAGAGAACGTTACGTTGAAAAAAAAAAAAAAAAAAAGAAGAAGAGGAGAACGTCACGTTGAAAAAAAAATGAAAAAAGAAGAAGAGGAGAATGTCACGTTGAAAAAAAAAAGGAATAAAAAAAGAGAAGAAAATCTGGGAGGAAGGGCATTTTTGTAAATGTGCTACACTAGCACTTTTCTCCTCAAATTTTCCTCCCAATTTGAGAGGAAAAAAAATGTGGGCTCGGAGAGAAAACTCAGGAGTTTTTTCCTGAGTTTTCTCTCCTTCCTATTTTCCTTCCCTAATTGAACAGTAGAAAATAACATTTTCTACTCTATTTTCCTCTCTCTATTTTCTATCCTCCCTATTTTTATCTCAAACGAACGGACCCTTATAGTCAATTCAATATTCGAAAGAGCCTCCTCCTTAAGAAAATCGCTCAGACATGAGGAAAGGGGCAACTGAAGGTGAGTTGTAACATTTTTTATTTTTATATTTAGATAGTTACAATAATCGAACTTTAGAATTTCAAATACTTCATGTATAAAAAAATGTTAATTAAATTATAAGTTTCTTGGCATTACTTATTAAAAGGTGAGTTATGATATCTATCCAAGGTGATCATGCATTTACCCATAAGAAAAAATATTATTATTTTTAAAGATAAAAAACCATAGAATCCAACCTAAGATCATAGTAATGTCTGGGTTAAAATTAACCATAAACCTAAACGAATCAATCAAAAAAAAAAAAAATATATATATATATATATATATATGCTTCAAACGTGAATCGTTTGAACTATTTTTTATTATTGGTAAAAAATAATTTTCAACTGATTTATTCTTCCAAAATCCAATAAACTGAACTGCCCAACAAGAATTTAAACTTTATCTACAAAATACCTTCTTTCACGCAATTCTACAGAGTTTAATGAGAGGTGTACGTGTTTTCTTGAAAGTAGTCTTCTTTATTAGTCTTTCACCATTCCCTAGAAATTAACTTTTTTCTTTTTGCTACCAATTTCTTCTCTTTTCCTTTCCGGACACGGCTTGTGTCCAGTGAAAATTTTCACTAGACATATTCGGATTTGGACACATGTCCACGTATACACCATCCAACATTTTTCACTAGACATAAGTCATACCCTTTCCTTTTCCTTTCCTTCGATTCCCCAAAAACAATTCTGCTATATTACTTAATGGCACACCAATTATAAATGGTCATCTTAAAAAGTGTGAGTACTTAAAATTTTTACTATATTTCAACTCAATTGGGCCTACCACAACAAAATGTACGTAATAGATCAAAGCCATTAAGATTGAGTAGATATGTTCTTTCCTCAAAGCTCCAATGCCAAAATATAACAAAATAAATGTCATTTTTATTTTATTTTTTTGTAATTGCTGACATGTAATAGATTAAAGTAATAAATGCAAATAAAAAATTATTTTATGACAATACACGTGACTCCCACTTGAGAGAGCTCCGTGTCTTGACTCTGATGAGAAAGATGCCTTCCGAATCGACCCTCCACCGCTCCACGCACTCATCTTCAAAAGTCCAAAATGAAGCCCACGCGTTTTCTTGAAAGCTGTCATCTTCATCAGTCTTCACCATTCCCTATTCCCTATATATCCACTTTTTCTTCCTACCCATTTCCTCTCTTTTTATTTTCCTTTGATTCCCCAAAAGCAATTCTACAGGCGCATTATTTATAAATTCTTTTTCCTTCCACTACTATTATCACTGGAATAAACATTTATTTTGTTGAAATTAATTTTTTTTTTTACTGAAAGTACTATAATTAAAAGTAAAATTTAATTGAAATAATATAGCGAGATTCATAAATAGACTAAATAGTATCAAAATGTGCAGTTAGTCCATAAATAATAACAAAAATAAGTTAAATAATTAAATAAGTTGACCTTTTAAACTAGAGCCAAACACACTAAATTATAAATGGTCATTTCAACAATAGTGAGCAATTATAATTTCTACTATCTTTCAACTCAATTGGCCTACCATAACAAAAAGGAAGTAAGGCTGTAAATGAATAAAATTATTTACAAAGAGCTGGAATTTGGTTTGGTAAAAAACTTGTTTATATTTGTTTGTTTAAAAAAATAATTTCAGTTCAAATCTTAAGTTTAGGTTCAATTATTAAACAAACAAAATTCAAACATAATAATGTGTTCACAAGCAAACATGTAAATATAAGGGCTTAATTTAACTATATATAATGTTATATTTTTACATTGTATACTAGTCCAAAAATATATTTATATAGACTTTAATTGAATTGTATAATTTTGTTAACAGGTTCATATGATATAAACTATTATTTGTAGCTTATTAATAATATAACTAGTCCATTCATAGCAAAAATTCATAGAATTATGAAGAAATAAAAAATTTTAATCATGGTTTCACAATATATTAGAAAAAGAATAAATTAATTAAGTAACTCATGAACAAACTTGAACTTACTCAATAAGAAAATAAGCCAAGTTTGAACATATAATCTTCTTTAGTGATATCTCGAGCTCGGCTTGTGTTCAAAAAATTAATTTGAATGAACAAGCTTGAATTTTAAACACTTAGCTTGACTCATTTATAGTCTTAAAAGGAAGAAGAGAATGTGTGAAAAAACTGTTGGCAAATTTGGTGTCTATTAATTTAATATATACCAATATGCTAGCTAAAAGAAAAAGTAAACTTTGATTTTTTTTTTCCTTGTAAATAAAATTTTACAATAAGTTTAGTCACAAAATATTTTGCACTAAATTTCACAAATATCAAAATAATAAGTTATTAATAATGAATAATAAAATAGCATAAGTAATGAACTCATATAAGAATTAATAATAAATATTCCACTAACTGAACAGTTCTAAAAAGGGAATGTGTGAAAACTGTGAATGATTGTATATGGATACGCCGGCTAAAAAGAGCAAAATATTAGACCTTTTTTTTTTTTTTTTTGAGAAAACAAAAGATTAAACTTCGATCCTCTTTTTCTTGTAGATAAAGTTTTATAATAAGTTTATATCACAATATATTTCCTAATAAATCTCACAACTATTTGAAATAATAAGTTACTAATTAATGACGGATAATAAAATGGTGTTGGTAGAAGACTCATGGGCATTAATAATATATATTCTACAAATTCAAAGTTCTAAAATTTATTGTGAAAATTGTTTTGGTAACATACACAAAATTTTACGCTTACTAACATGGACACAAATAAGTTCACTAACTGTCATACATGCCTTGAAAGATATAAGCATGTGCATGAAATGCGATTTTAAAGCTTCAATCTTTTTTTTCTTTTTCTTTTTTTTGGGAAAAATATCAATAGAGAACAGTGGCGGCTCAAGGATTTTCTTTTAGCGGGGTCAATAGTATCTTGAGCTAAAATTTTGTTGTGGGGAGTAAAAGATAAAATGATTAATTTTTTTTTTTGTATGTATTACATACAATACAATTGTATACAATACAATTCCAAATAGTATACAATACAACTATATTGTAAAATAGTCTAAAAACATTATTAATGTTTAAAGATCGGTAAGAAAATAACAATAAAATGCATATAAATAAATAACTAATCATAATTTTTGTCAAATTAATAATAACTTATTATAATCATATATAATATCAATTAAATAAAAATATATGATAAAGAAGAATAGTAACACACCTAAGAGTAGGTTCGAAAGTAAACGTTAAATTAAGGAAAATAAATAGTAATTTATATAAAATGTTGCTTTCGAAGTGTATGGATTTTTAACCACATATGTGGTCATTTTTTTGGAATTTGAGCAAGCACTAAAAGACTTTTTGGACTCGAAAAACTGTAGAACACTTATCAAATTACTTGATTGATAGAAAAAAAAAAAAAAATAGAATGGAGAAAAAGAGAATGAGAAAAGAATCATAGATGTAAATACTAATTAGTTGGTAGTACAAGTGGTGTAATTTTTTGTTGATGAAGAAGCAAAGTGTAGGAAAAAAACAATTTCATTCTACCATCAACTATAAAGTAAGCCAGAATCCAGAGAGAATGTTTATTTTTTTTTTAATAAATGAGCAATTTTAAGAGAACAAAACATTTACGCAATAAAATCTAGATGACAAGTTGTTAAAGGTATGTAAAAAAATGATGTCAATTATGGGTTTAGAAAAAAAGTTTATTACAACTTGTCATTTAACCTTTATTGTAAAAATATTTTGAAAATAACACTAATATGATCATATTTAAAGTTTATTTCAATTGGGTTTAAACAAAATGTAGGGTTAGGGTGTTCAAAATTTTATTTAAGGGTCAAAACAAAAAAATATAAAAAATTTTAAATATAAATTTTTTTTTTTGGGGCAAAGCCAGGGGGTTCATTTGAACCCCTGGGCTGGCTGTAGAGCCGCCCCTGGTAGAGAATGTATTATTTCATCAACAATCAACACTGCCTATATCATAAATTTTTTTGTTTCATCTAACATCTTCTCTCTATGTGCAACTGCATCAGGATTCTCCTGCAAAATGTCATTTTTAAATGAAAGCTGCGCAAGATTATACAATTTTTCCTATAGATTTTGCTGTGGACAGGTAATTACTTACATTAGTCTTTCACGATTAATGCTATGCTCGGTTTGAAGGAAAGGAAGGGACTAGAAAAGATTAAGGAGATGGCAAGTAGGAAAAACAAAGGGAAAGAAATTATTATTTTAATTTAGGTGCGTTTGGACCTAGAGAGAAAGAAAAATAATAAAATAATTACTTTAGTATTTTATCTTTATAAATTATAAGTTTTTTTAGGAACATTATAAATTACAAGTTAATAATTAATTATGAGAATATAAAGTAATTTCACAAAATATTAATAAAATTTCAAGTGCATAAGAGTAATTTTGTGGATTTGGAAGGAAAGTAAAAAATATAAAATTGGTGTGGCCCATAAAAATTATTTATTATCTTCACATTTTCTTTCTCTCATCTCTTTCCTTATAACCAAAAAAAGGAAAATGAATTCTTTCTCCTCCGTTTTATCTCATTCCGCCTAACATACCATTTTCTCTCTACCATTTATGATTGATCATGTTAGAATTATGGAAAGAAAAAATTCATAGACACAAAAATTGTGGCCCAGATTCTCACTTTCGTTGAGATTCACAAAATCAATTTTGCTAAAAAGGGAATAAGTGAAAAGTTTGTTCAAAGATTTGGTCCCTATAGTCTATAGATTTATTTTATATCAATTATCAGCCAAAAAGAAAAGAATAAACTTTGATTTTTTTTTTCCTTGTAAATAAAATTTTAGAAAAAATCGTATTGCACATTCCACATACATTGTCTTTTGAAATTGTGTTTTCAAAACACATTTTCAGTTAAAATTGTAATAAAACACTATTTCAATTAAAACTATGAATTTTAGTATATATATATATATATATTTTTTTTTTTTTTGGAGAAAGATGAATTTTAGTAATGTGGTTATGTGTGTAAGGTAAGCGTGTATAATTAATTAAAATTTTATACTTCCTCATTGACATGGACACAGATAAGTCTACTCTCATATATGCACACAACATATGAGATGCAATGCTAAAGCTTCAATCTATTTTTGTTTTGGAAAAACTATCGATTGAGAATGCATTTCATACCAATCAACGCAATCAAAATACTTTGGCGAACTCTGCCTATGTCATAAACTTTGCATCCTATATTTTTTCAAAGCATGTTCCAGGCAGAAAAAAAAAAAAAAAAAAAGAGGTTTGTGATAGATTAAAGAGTCTGTTTGGATACCGCCTATTGCTGAAAACTGAAAACACTGTAGCAAAATAATTTTTAAATGTGTAAATAGTGCTGTGGAACCCAGTTTTAAAATTGTTTTTGCTAAAAAAAGTACTTGCGAGTCTCGTGAATAGTATATGAGACCCACTAAAAATGCTGAACGCTAAAAACTTTCAGTTTTCAACAACATCCAAACGTGCACATATAATGTCAATTACCATCACCATGCGCCCAACAAAAACAAGTTGAGTTATTTTCTCTTATTTATTTATTTTTAAAAATTTTAACAAGCAAATCATATAGGAAATTGCATTGAAAAATGCCTTTACATTGATGACCAACTAATGACGAATTTAATCGTTTCTCAAAAAGCAAATGACGAATTTAACCATTACTTATATGTATTAATATTTAACAAAATAAATCAAACGCATTCAAATCGATTAAACTCACGTTAACACATGATATATGAACCAAAATAATAATTTCTTTTCATCATCTAGCCTTATCAACTTCATCTAAGTCAATATTATTATCACGTCCATAATCTTGTAAAATTATTTCTTCATTGACATGTTCTTCAACATCATCAACATTTACTATATCTTTTCTTGTTTTTTTAATCTAATAATTTTTTTCTTTATATTTTATCTTGGCATTCTAGCTTCTTAGACTTATAACAATAATAGCAAAATAAAAAATAATTATATTTTCATTTAATTCATTATTCATAGTATAGAAAAGAAATTTGCAAATATAAAAACGAAGTGTCAAGTGTGTAGTCCAAATTTTGTTGGAGAAAGAAAAGAGGGGAAAAAAAGACTCACAAACATGTTATTTTATTGGACTCAATTAAGTATCCCAATAATTTCGTGTTAAAAAAATTTTAACAACTTGTTTAAATCAAATAAAACCATGAATTTTAACCCCCCCCCCCCCCCCCAAAAAAAAACTCATTTTAAACCCATATGTCTATGTATCATACGATACATACAATTCAATGATACGATACAATTCTTAAGATACACACCAATGTATCGTACAATTCATGAGCACTTATGATACACCCTTACAATACATAAATTTTTGTACACAATACGATATGTATCGTAAACTTTGCTGAAACGTCCTAGTTCCCATGATTAGAGTTTTCCCTATTATAATCGTACAATGCTGACAACTATGATCATATATAATTCATCTACATCAGTTTTTATAGAAATATTCACACTCTCTCTCACATGTTTCGACCCACCACTTCCAAAAGAAAATATTCCAATGTGCTAAAAGAGTCCCTGAATTTTTTTCTTTTCCTAAATATTCGTTAAAAGTCTTATATAAACAAAGACAATTATTATGGTCCATCCCTTTATGGAGAAACGATTACAACGTTAATATATAAATGAGATTAAATTCTAACAGGATATGGTGTAAAATTCAAGTTTTATATCCTCCATTCCCAACATGTCACATCATTATATCACATATTAAAAAATAGGCACAACTATTCCCAACCAATTCTAATGGACATTTGAAAATCCAAACCCAAGTGAGAGTTTATTGAGATATTATTAGGTATTGTAGGATGTATTGAATTTTAAGTAAAAAATTTTGATGCGACAGAATTCTATAACACTAGACAGACACATCAATTATACCTCTAATGGCTAAGTGAGACAGAATTCTATAAAACCAAACTTCCAAAGACAAAGAAAGGTAAAAACACTTATCACTACACTATAATACTTTTAATTTTCCTTATTATCTCACTCCACATCTGTGTCTTTGTTCTACATTTTTATTCTTTTGTCATAGGATCCATTTGATCGTTCATCTGGGATAGGGAAGGAGTCCAACTGACAACTTTGCCAGCTAAAACGGCAAAAAAAAAAAAAACTTTGATCTATTTTTCTTGTATATAAAATTATAAATATTATATGCTTCTTAGCATTCACGTTTAATTATTGAAGAAAAAAAAAAGGTAGTTTGCATCATCAAAAAACTACTTTATCTATTTTAAACAACCAATTTTACAATGTACCATAAATCTGTTCTTCACTTAGGTTCATCATATTAAAATAAATTTTTTCCCTAATTTCTCACACAAATTTTTTATTTTTTTATTGCCTCTCTCACAAACAAATCAACCCACCACAATAGTACATTTTCTAAGTTAGCATTTTAAAAGTGGGGCCACTCAGCTCTTCGATGACTAAAATGTATTTTCCTTTTAAGTTGAAATTTGAAAATGAATAATGCTAAAAACACAAACTATTTTATAATATTTTTACAAACTATTGATGTAACAAAAATTCTTATTAATTCTAATTTGGGTTTACCACTAATATCACATTTTTATTTCCTAATAATTATTTAAAAAATGCTAAAGCTACCTAATAATTTATAAAATAATTTGTGTCTATAGTATTTGTGTGAAAAAAAGAATGTATTAAGAAAAAGTATCTTGTACATCAATTGTATGCAAACAGGATGAGACTTCAATTATTGTAGTCTACCTTTCTACGTGACAACTAACTTTTTTGACTTTCTAGGCTTCTAGCCTAGGTAGCAATATCATGGAAATTTTTGCGTGAAACCCAAAATAACACTTCAAACTCCTCACGCACGCTGTTAGGAGCTTTACGAATTGCAAATGATGGCATGAGGAATTAGAGTGCTTGGACAACATCAGGCCAGTCACTTGGCTCAATGTTTTCTCAAGACACCAATGGCTTTTCATGCCTATCTAGTGAAGCTCCTAACTGCTCTTTGAGGGGGACAAGCTCGGTCTCCCTGCTGGATTCAAAATGATGAGCATGATGAGGGGCAACATGTGGAGACACCTTGCTCCACATGATGCCCCAGGGCCATGGCAGAGGAGCGCCATGGTGGGCAAAGACGAATTTTTGATGATGGGCAGCAATAGGTAGTGCTGACCCTACATGTTGGTGCATGGCATGGGTGACTTGGCTGATGGTTGCTTTGTGTGTAGGCTTGGTGGCTTGAGTGCAAGGCAGTGCTGGGCTGTTGTGATGATGATATGCTGTGCAAGACATTGGGCTGGTTGGTGCTGGCAAAATGCATGGACTTGTGTGAGTGGGCTGATGGCAGTTACTTGATGTGTTGCTGATGGGCATGCTGTGTGGGCTGTGATGCTAATGAGAAGGGCTTGGGCAGGGGCCAAGCTTCTAAACGTGATAGAACAATTGTGTGTGGGCTGCTGAAGCATGGGCAAAGGCCCCATGATGCTGTGAGATGGGCTGACATGTGCAGAGTGTGCAACAGCAGTTATCGGTAGTTACCAAGAAGTTCCAAGCTTGCTGGATGTTCAAACCTGCTGTGTAGGGGTTGGAAACGTGGAGGGCAGGCCAAGACAGCATCAGTTGAAGGTGTCCTGAGTCAGACCGCATGTGGTTGCAAGTCCTGCACAAGGGGGCAGTTACTTGGCAATAACTGCCGCGACAATTATTTCTGTATATTTATCCTAGGCTGTTGGGGTTGTCAATAGTTGAGTATATATTTTGGCTTAGAGAATTTCGTGTGTATTCTCAGGCTTCTTTTGTACTTGATATTGAGTAATAAAGGTTGGCTTGGTGCCCTGTAAACACTGTGTGTGTTGTGTGTGTGTGCATTCCCTTCATAATTCTGTGCTGAGTGTTCTTGCAGTGTGTGTGTGGTGTGTTGGCTAAGACTGAGTGAGGAACTTAGTGCCATCATAGGCAGAAAATTTAAAAGAAAAATTTGACCTTGGACACACGCGTAACCGAGGCCCTTGTACTGAAAACAATAAATAGTAAATAGTTTGTTTCTTAGAGCATCCGTAGCAGATGTTTCATAAAATAAAATGTCATTTTGACACACCAAAAGCCTACTTTATTATTTTAGCACATCATTTTACAATATCCATTTTATCGAATGTTTTATCATTCAATTCTATACATTAAAATAATATTTACTACATATTAAAATAATATATTATCTCCTCCCCATTATCATCAACAACAGCAACAACATCAACGGCACAACCACTAGCCACCAATTTCCACTGCCGCAACAACACCAATAGCCACCACCGGCACAAACTACATCCACCAACGCCACCTTAAAATTAAAAAAAAAAAAAAAAAAACACACACACACACACAACAAAAAAAACTTCCAACAAATTCCAAATCCAAAAACCTTAACAAAAGAGGAAAAAAAAAAAACCTCAACCAACCAACAAACCAGAGAATAAAACGCCGACCCAAACTCAACTAACGATTGGCCTAAAACCCCAGCCCAATCAACCCAAAACCTCGACCCACAACCCACACAACGCCGACCTAAAACCCACATCGAAACCCATCCCAAATCTCACACCCACAACCCAATTAAGAGAAATCTGAAGGTCGGCGATGAGGGCTGTGGATGTTGGCGGCGAGGGCTGGAGAATGAGGCAGCGAGATCGGCGGCAAGTTGTGAAGAATGATGCGGCAAGATCAGCAATGAGGATTGGTGAGATCGGCGGCGAAGACTGGAAAGATTGGCGACGTGGACTAGAGAGTGATCTTGAGCAACTTTCTTGAGCAGGGAGGAGAGGGAAGAGATAGAGAGTGATAGAGAGAGAAGAAATGAGATAGAGTCTAAGAGTGATAGAGAGAGAAGACGGAGAGAGAGATATATGTGGAAGAGGAGAGAGAAAAATGCAATAAAATAATAATATTTATTTTTGCAATTGTTGTCCGTACCATCTCATATTTGAGACGGTACTGTAGCGGTGTGACGTATTTTTTGAGATTTGGAACATCTTATAATGCTCCGTTTTTGGTGTTTGGTATGCCAAATGCCAAATATTTGGCATTTGGCACACCAGCTACAGATGCTCTTATTGGAACTTTATTTGTCAATTGAAGATGAGTTGTAACATCTATCAAAGGTGACCATGCATTTACCTGTAAGAAAAAATAATATTATTTTTAAAGATATAGACCATAAAATCCAACTTATACAAAGATCATAGACTCATAGTAATGTTAGGGTTAAAATTAACCATAAACCTAAACGAATCAATAAAAAAAAAAATTATGCTTCAAACATGAATGTTTGAACTATTTATTTTAATTGGTAACAGATTTATGTATATATATATATATATATATATTGGGTAGAAAATAATTTCTAAATGTTTATTCTCCCAAGATCAAATAAACTAAAATGCATGGCAAGAATTTAAAATTTATCTACAAAATTTAGCAGCGTCCAAGGTATACCCTCTTTCACGCAATTCTACAGAGTTCAATGAGAGGTCCACACATTTTTTACTTTTGTGGAAAATTAGCTTTTCTCTAGTCTTCCACCATTGACTCAGATATGAAGTAAAAAACCTTTCAGTTTTTTCTTACAGATTTTGCGGTTCTTTTTAGAGTAACGTTGGAGACACCAGTTTTGGCACAATTTTGTACTACAACTCGCCACATGGCAAATTGTGATTAGTAAGGGTGTGTCATTACTTTTCTTCTGAAGGACATCATTATAATTTTTCCAATTATCAAACAAAAGTAGATGATCAGCGAGGATGAGATACCCTCTCGCCTGCAATCCTACAAAGTTCCACACATTTTTTACTTTTGTGGAAAAGGTAATTTATAATTAGTCATTCGATTAATGCTACATTAGGTTGGAAGGAAAGGAAGAGTAGAAAAGATTAAAGTGGTTGAAAGGAAAACAAAGATGGGAAAGAATTCTGCCACAGGCATGCATACTCATCTTTAGGGGGTGTTTGGTACACCCATTCAAACACACATTTTTAATTTTTAAACTACATTACATACATTTTTATACACTTTTTCACTTACACGTATTTCTACATATGTTTTTAAACAACAAAACACATATTTTCAAATACATGTACCAAACCGTATCCTAGATATCAACTTTTTCTTTTTCCTACCAATTTCTTCTCCCCTTTCCTTTGACTCCCCAAAAACAATTCTGCTACAGGCATGATACTTTTTGTCCAAAATTTTAGGACCTTAACAATGTTTGAACAATTATTTTCATTATTTAAATAACACAACACATATTTCTACAATACTTTTTTATTTATACGTATTTCTACAATACTTAAATAACGTTATTAAAAATCTCTTATCAAATAACTTCCACTTTCTTTCTAGCAATGTTAAAGACATTGAATTTTCATAATTTTTTTTAACAATTTGTTGACTTAGCAAAATATAATTGGTGGAGTCATTATTTTCATGTGAACTATAACTATAACTATAACTATCATTACTTAATGGCATATCAATTATAAATTGTCATCTTAACAAGTGTGAGTACTTAGAATTTCTACTATATTTCAACTCAATTAGGCCTACCACAACAAAACGTAAGTAAAGCTGAACCAAGTTATTTATATAGCCATTATTTTTTGAGAGAGAGAGTTTCAACCTATGGCAATAGCTCTTTATCATCAGATCAAGACACCAATTAGTTTTTGGTGTAGGCAGAGATTGAACTCCAGATCTCTTATACAACCATCAGAAACTTTACCAGTTGAACTAACTGAAACCCACTTTATATAGCCATTATGATTGAGCAGATCTGTGACGACGTCTGTCCATATATTCTTTTCTCAAATCTCCAATACCAAAATATAACAAAATTAATGACAAAATTAATTAATTTTTTTTTTGTAATTGCTGACATGTAATAGATCAAAGTAATAAATGCAAATAAAAAATTATTTTATGACAATTGCAACTCTAGCTAGATCCCACACATGACTCCTGCTTGAGAGAGCTCCGTGTCTCTTTTCCCTTTCCTGTGATATGCCTTCTGAATCCACCCTCCACCGCTCCACGCACTCCTACAAAGTTCAAAAAAAGCCCACGCGTTTTCTTGAAATTATTAGTCTTTCACCATTCCCTTGATATCAACTCTTTCTTTTTCCTACCAATTTCCTCTCTTTTCCCTTTCCCGTGATTCCCCCAAAACAATTCCGCGACAGGCGTGCATAGTACTTTTTGTCCAAAATTCCACTCTCTTTCTACTTTCTAGCAATGCTAGAGACATCGAATTTTCACAGCTTTTTTTATTTATTTATAATTTTTATATAATTTGTTCAGTCAACAAAATATAATTGTTGCCGACATTATTTTCATCTACACCACTATTATTATCACTTTTTATGGCACACTAATTATAAATTTTCATCTCAACAAGTTTGAGTAATAAGAATTTTTACTATCTTTCATCTCAATTGAGCCTACCATAACAAAAAATGAAATAAAGCTGTAAATAAACCAAGTTGTTTATAATCAACTTGAGCACGACTTGATAAAAAACTTGTTTATGTTTATTTGTTTAAAAAATAAGTCAAGTTCAAGTCTTAAGTTTAAGTTCACTTATAAAATAAACAAAGTTCAAACATAATAATATGTTCATGAACAAACACACGAACATAAGGACTTGATTTAATTATATATACTATTATAATTTTATATACACACTAGTCCAATAATATATTTTTATAGACTTTAAATTGAATTGTATAAGTTTGTCAATAGGTTCATATAACATACACCATTTATAATCAATAAGTTACAAATAATAGTCTATTATTTGTAACTTATTGATTATAAATAGTCTATTCGTATTAAAAATTCATAGAATTATGAAGAGATAAAAACATTTTAGTCATGGTTTCATAGTATATATATATATATATATATATATATATACACTGTTGACAAATTTGGTGTCTATTAATTTATTATATATGAATATGCTAGCTAAAAGAAAAAGTAAACTTTGATCCTTTTTTTCCTTTGTAAATAAAATTTACAATAAGTTTAGAGTCACAAAATATTTTAAATAAATTTCACAAATATCGAGATAACAAGTTATTAATAATAAATAATAAAATAGCATGAATAATAGACTCACATGAGAGAATTAATAATATTCTATCAACTCAACGGTTCTAAAATTTATTGTTAAAATTTTGGTAGTATTACTCAAAATCTTATACTCCCTAACATAGACACAAATAAGTCTACTTACTATCATATATGCGTTGAAAGATGTAAGGGTACAACACATGAAATGCAATGTTATAGGTTCAATCTAGTTTTGTTTTGGCAAAAATATCGATTGAAAGTGCATTTCATCAACAATGAAAACCATCAATCACGCTACAATCAACCCTGCCTATGCTATAAACTTAGTATCCTATACTTTATGAAAAACATGTCCCAAGCCTGAAGAAATGAGGTTTGTGAGATCTCCACTTATTATATAATCAATCCCCAATATCTCCAAGGTGTTATTATCAAACTACATGCCACACTCATCAATTCCTATATGATGCGTGTCGCTTGCATATAGAGATTAGTATTTGTTCTGATATTAGTAGACTAAGTTAAAAACTGATTCAGTTTCATATGTTTGTTATAACTGTTCAACATGCCACACTCATCACTCTCTCTCTCTCTCTCTCTCTCTCTCTCTCTCTCTCTCTCTCTGTTTTTTTTTTTTTTTTTTTTGACCAAGCAATGTGCTGCGACCATTTTGGGCCTTATCTCCACATTTTATTTAGGCTTTCTCTTAACATTTTTTTTTGGTGGGCCTAAATTGCAAAACCCATTAGAATATAAGACAGTTCCAATGTTTCTGCTTTATTTTAGAAGATAATAATGCCCTCCTTTTAATCTTTTGTAAGCACTTTATCTCCGTTAGTCTTTTGTAAGATGGGAGAAAAAAAAAATTACTTATTTATTTTGTATCCTCACCCAAACTAAATTGACCTGAATTCTTTTATCAAAATAAATAAATTGACCTTAATACCCACCAAACTTTGTTAAGAAGAGTCATTTAATATTTTATTATTCAAATTGTTATGTAATTTGCTCCTTTGACTTATAAAAAATACATCTATACATATAGAGTTCCATTTATATAGAATTGCTCAAAATTTCTTACAGATTAGTAGAATTTTTACAAATGATTAAGTGAATTTTTTTAAATACTTAAATAGTAATTAAATAATTTTTTGGCAAAAATGCAAAACTGACCCTCTAACTTTCACATTTTTTTATTTTAATCTTTTAACTTTCAGTTTTGTCAATTCAGTCCTCTAACTTTCAATTTTTGTCAATTCAGTATTCTGTTAAATTTTAGTAACCTGCTGCCTTTAGACCCATTGAAATGACATTGTTTTGCTTTTTTTTTTTTTTTTTTTTTTTTTTTTTTTTTTTAATTCTAAATTAAAAGAAATAAGAAAAATTTGAAAGAAAAAACTTTTTTTTTTTATATTTTGTAAAAGAAAATAACAAAAGGTTCAGATTATCCGAGAATCGCAAATGACAACCCAGAACCAGCCACATTTACCGTTACGCCCCTAACCCTCTCTTCACTCACCAAGCCCTTGAAATACAGCCTGAAACACTCTGAGTCAACCAAAGCCTTCGAAGACGATGGCAAAGACTTGGCCGTACGGTAGGGGCGGTGGTAATTGTCGCCGTATTTTTCCCATTGTTCGTCCGGGATGTTGTCGATATCAACGGCAAGTTTTTGATCGTGGATCCGACGGTCGAGATCCTCCTTCAATTTCCTCATCTCCGCCTCACTTTGCTCATCTCTATGATGGAATGTTTTGACAATTTTGGGTTTGTCTAGCACTCTCTTTTTAGTAAAAGCTATTTTATTTATTTTAATATACTTTTTCACAATTTTTTAATAAATAGAGAAAAATAATTTAGGAAATAAGTACAGTACTCTTTTTCCCCAAAAGGTAAGTACATTAGTTTATTAAAGTCCCTAGAAACTAGAAAGCCACAGTTTACCCCAAAAAAAAGCAACCGAAAAGCAAAAAAAAGGTTCCCTTAGAGAATCGCCCACAATTACACAATATTGTTTGTTGTGGTACCCAAACAAAAGGAAAAGCCACAACTCTAGGTTCCCTTCACATTCCTAAGGACACTCTTCCTGGATTTCCTATTCTACTACCATCCGTGTTAAGTGGATTGTTTCGTGTGTGAGCTCCTGCATAGACACGATGGATTGTCTCAAAATGTAGCCATTTCTGCAAAGCCATGGCCCATAGTTGTCAAATTCCAAATCGATAAAAAATTAAAAAAAAAAAAAAAGTGTTCCACAGGACTTTTGGAACATTATGCTTGTTGCATTTGAAAGATTTGTTAAAGCCACATTCAAAGAGGATTAAAAAAAATAATAAATAAATAAATAAAAGAGAAGAGGGATGAATGCGATAGCCAAAAGAATGAGCTACTTTAGTCTTTTGATATAATTTCATTTTCATGAATAGCTAAAATAAAATGTCAAAATGAAAATTCAAAATGTAAAAGAGCAAACAACAAATTGAATCAAACAAGAAGAGCCAAAACAAAATTTTAAAACGTAAATGCCCAATTTGAAAATGGAATTAAACATGAAAGCCCAAAATAAAATTTTGAGTCATAGAGGAACAAAATGAAAACAACTCCGAATTTTAGGAGCCAAAATGTACTTTATTAGTTTTTCATTGTTTTATCTATATATTTAATAATCTATTCATTTTGAGAGAAGTCTTGGCCACCGGCCATTATCTAAAAAGTAAGGATTAAGGACACTGTGAATAGGACAACGCTGGTTTTATGCAACACAATTAATATTTACTTAAAGCATCCAATTAGCCTCCACTCTTTTGTTTTTAACTACTCATTTTTAAATATATCCATTCGCTAGACTCCACTTTCTCTATACATTTTTCACTCACTTTGTCTTTGCCAATGCACACTTCAATACCACTATGCTACACTGCATGACTGCACCGCGCACCTTTGCTAATGTCGCTACCCACACCAGCAACCAACTACTACCAATTCCGTATCCAATCCATAGTCGATTAACTAGTGCAATGCTAATGCTTCTAGGATCTAGCATCCAATCCAAAGACTCACGTCTACTACTCAAGTATACAGTGCAAGCATCATACTATTTATTGAACTTAGATCTAAATGACATGAACCAACACAATTTTTTACATCCTTGATCATAAATGATATACCGTTTAACAAATAGGATAACTTTTGACATATTAGGTCGTGAGGATAAATTATTTGGTTGTCCTTAGCCCAAATCTAAATGGCAGAAATGCCAAATAGCTTATATATGTATTGGGTGCAAACAACACCTCTTTGCCATTTCAGCAAGAATTTTGCTTATAATAAAGGAGATGAGTAGATGAAATTTACAAACATAAATCCAAACCCACCTATGAAACAGTTTGTAAGAAAAGAAGAAACTGATATCTTGGTAGTTAAAGTTTATAAGCATAAGCCCAAACCACCTAAAAAGGTGATTTAAACTAGAAAAGGCATACAACTAAATTTTATTTTTAAAATATATAAATACAAGATGCTCTAAAACTAAATCAAGGCGTTTGGTTCACCATGTTGTTACATTACACCATAATATTACATTATTATAATCTTACATTAATGCAATCTCAATATAAGAATACAACATGACATTATTTAGGAATGATTAAGGTAAGGTGATGTGATATATTTTGTAATTTTAGATTATGATAATGTTAGAAAAAATAACATAAACCAAAAATCTTAATATCATATCATCGTAATGTGCATCAAAGGCACATCATAGCGAACCAAACGCCCTTAAGTGTAATTGAAAGTATGTTCAATAACTTTTGTCTTCTAGGGTTATCTCAACTCTCAAGCCCGGAGAAGGATTATGATAACTAACATAAAATTTGGTCACTTTTCTTTCAAGAATAGAGAAAGTAAACATCACCATGTAGGTGCTCCCAGCAAAATCAAATTGACTTCCATCAAAGCATTCAGCACTTAAAATAACTGGAGTATATAAAATGAAATCAAGTAGAAAATTGTATTGATAAAATAACTTCAAATTAAAATTAGATCTTATTTACACAGACAAAACTTTGGAACCATATCTTTTTTTTTTTCTTTTTTTTTTTTTTTTTTAATTTTATGAAATGAACCATACCTAAATTAAGCTCCAAATTGACAAACAAAATATATGTACCATCATAGCTTTCTCGATAACCATTTACTCACTGCAAATTTCTTGGCCATTCTTTTTTTTTTTTTTAATATAGGTAATAAAATCTTTATTGATAAGAAAAGTATAATGAGTGTACGGATAGTAAACCACTGCAAAGACACGAAAGACAAAATAATCTAAAGGATAAGCTAACAGAATTAAGGAAATCAGACAAAAAAATACAATGCATAAAACTCCAAATACGAGACCACTCAAACAAAGTCCTAAGTAGCAAAGACTTCAACCGATCTATAGGTCTCTCAATTTCCTCAAAATGTTTGGGCATTGCGTTCCTTCCAAGTTAACCACATAAGACACGCCAGTACCATATTCCAAACATTTGAAGTATGAATTCCCAAAAATCTTTCTTGGCCATTCTCTCATCTTTTAAAAGTTCACAAGCCTCCAAAAAGAGCTTCTCATCTATGTTAGGAATAACTTTGACTACTCATGGCATTTGCTCAACTGCTTCTTGTATCTCTTCCTAGATGTCCTCTGAACTTTCTGAGATCATGCAAAGGCTTAAGAAGTTAAAACCTTTCTGCTATTTCCACTGATAAGATATTTCAAACTCCCTAGTTGGATATTGCATATCCCAAGTTATATCATTGATCCCATTGGAAGGGCATTATTGTTGATCTCCATTTTCATGTCCAAACTACTTGATCTTCCATTTTGACTTTCATTAACATTAATCAAGCACAATTCACAAATATGAGATCCTATCTCTATATGCAATTGCATCCAGATGATCCTACAAAATGTCACTTTTAAATGAATGAAAGCTACTCAAAATTATACAATTCATTAATTATTATAGAATAATATGATCGTGCTTCATTCCATGTTACCCAAAAACACTCAATTTACTTGATGAAGAAAGTAGTAATGTCATTTCATCGAAGGGGTAAAAAAAATACAATTGTGCATGCACCATGCACAATGAGATAGAATGGTACCTTGATATAAGCTTCCCAAAGCTCAACATCAACTGCGACTATTTTGCAAATTTCATCCCAAGCAAAGCCATTCTAATTGAGGAGATCCATGATGCCCATTACTCTTTCATCGAGCTCACTATTGGCAACAAAGGTCATCCTCTTCACCTACAATAACCCCAGCAATATATGCTAGTTTAATGACTTGAACTTTGAGTTGCTTTCTCCTCCTCCATCTTGAACCCCACCCCCTCTTCTACAACCACACCATATCATATTAATCTAAAAAAAATTCCCAAACAGTTTAAAATCATTTCGCAAAGTCTTCAAATAATTGCTATCTATCTTTGCTCAAATACCATCTATTAACAAACAAATGAAACAATTGCCTATATTTGTGCACTTAATGTCACAACAGCCGCCTTTCATTCTTAGTGATACCAAAATGACAAAAGCACAAAAATATTGGATGCAACTCTGATGATATCCTCCTTAAAAAAGCCTTTAAAAAAAAATCAGTAAGTCATGTGCTAATAATCCTTGCCTGAAGTGAATGGAAATTAGACTTGATGTTGCAAAAACACCATTATATTGAGAACTGCTTAAAACCCAAATATAACTTAACCCAAAAAAAGATACACTCAATTTGGGCATAGAATCAAAGGTAATTGGCATACAAAAAGATCTTTTAATTATGAGCATGCCTAACCTAATATTGAACTACAAGATATAGGAATGAAGAGGATATCACATATCCATTCCAAAAGAACAAAGATTTGTTTTGGCCAAAATACAGCTAACACTTCTAAGGTTTGGGCTAATGTCAGTCAAGTCCAAGACTTTTCAAAACTGAACAACTTGGTCCCTAATCACTATGAGAAAGAGGAGAAATTGAGTAATGTACAATTTATGGACCAAGTTAGTCCATTTTGAAAAGTCTTGGACCTGGCTGGCATTAACCCAAACCTCAAAGGTGTTAACTATATTTTACCCATTTATTTTCAACTTCAAATAGAAGCAGATACAACTACATGTTAACTTAATGCATGATTACAAATGGATCTGAGACAATGCTCCACCACCTTCCTTACTACTGACTTGCTAACATGATTACAAATTCATTCACAAATAACAATAATTAGAGCCTCATAACAAGAACATTATAAGGGAATATTTTGGTATGAAAAAAGTTGCATTTGAGACAGGGCACCTCTTCCTAAAAAGGACAAGAAAATATATTAAATAAAATAAGGTTTTTTTTGGGTTCCAAATTTGAAAATTTTTTTTATCTAATACTAAGAAAGGAAAAATATAATTATCAAATGAAATCCAACACAAAAAACAGAAAATGAACTTCAATTTATCTTACCAATGAGCCACATGGAACTGCATATTGAAGAGACAAAGACAATAGGTTATTAAATTCAAAATAGTACTCCTTAAAAGGTGATCCTATACTCTTTTGACAAGTACAATTTCTTCAAGGGCCCGGTTAATGTATGCCCTTAAGGCACACATTACATTAATAATCTATTTGAGGAAATTTTTATAAAAAATTAAGAAAGCTGTCAAAAAATTTAATTACTTTTTCGCTTTTCCATAAAATAATTTCCTAAAATAGTTTACAAATATATTCCCTAAGGACATACGTCAATAAAACCCTTATTAACATGGGAAGAAAACCTGCCTTACAGCCTAGAACACCTGCCAATTCAACTTCTGCTCAAACCAATTCACTTGAACCCATATTCATGTTCAATTCAGAAATCTCCCAAAAGCAAAGATCAAAGAAATTTTTTGGTCTAACAAGTAATTAATGATATTAGGGATGCAACCCGTCTCATGGACAAAACTGAATTTTTGATCTGGTTCTAGTCACGGGCTTCCAATTGTTCTAAAATTATGTGATTGACGCTTCCGATTTTTAGATCTATTCAATATGATCACTATATGTCATCTTTTGTTTAGAAGCACATTTTTGGGATGACTTCCGGACTTCTAAATTGCAAGAACATACGCCAAGCATTGCCAACCTATTTTATGTTTTTCTTCCATTCTTGAATTGAAACGTTACTACTCTTTATGCAGGGACCAATGACTAATAAAAACAAATCAGTGCAATTTCCTCTTTGTTTTTGTTATAGTTGTGCTTACATATATACTATGCTCTCATCAAGAATTTGTCTTGTTTTACGGGTTATAAAATAGAATGGTTGATACATAAAAGGTGTGTATGAGACAGATAACCTAATGTAATCAAGGTTTTGAAACCCGGACCGAACCGGGCGGTCCGACTAGGAAAACCAAGAACCGGATTGAAATTCAGTTTTTTAAGCTAGAGAACCGGGTATACTTGAGTTTTTAGAGAACTGGACGAACTGGAGTTCAACTGGGAAAACCGAATGAACCGTAGGCCAGTTCAACCGGTCATGGAATAGGGAAAAATTAAAGAAAATGCAGCTACCAGGATTTGAACTTGAGTTCTCACACCTTATAAGCAAGACTAAAGCCTTGACCAACAGACCAAGTGCTCTTCTTGGGAGCTAATGTGCAATATTATTAAATTTATATTAAATTTACATGATTTATAGTTTCTAAACTTCAATGTCATCTTTCTCAACATATTAAATATTACTAAATTAACTTTTTATTTAAGAATAATACCTATGCAATATATGAATTTATTTTAAAAGTCATTTTTAGTTAATTGAAATGATTTCTCTTAAAGGATTATTATAAAAATTTCTTTTTATGCTTATTTATGTTGTACTATTTTTTATTAACCTTATAATGTACTAGTTTATGTATTTTGTTTCAATTTTAAAGATATTTTTAGTAAATTTTGCTAATATTTACAAATTTAATATATTTATTCATATTTAAATAATTATTAAATTAATTATGACATTATCACGGTTCGACCCCGGTTCAACCTTGGTTCGACCTTAAAAACCTTGAACCTCTCCCTTTTACGGTTCAATGAACAGTTCAGGTTTGAAAACCTTGAATGTAATATGATGCCCCACAATTGTATTTCAGCATATACAATCATACATTAGTACTTAAATAAACAATAGTAAATATCTTTTGGTATCTAAATCAGATTCTTTAAACTGTGCTAAATTGAAAACTTTTGAATTTCTCAAAAATCTAATTAGTGAGAAGCAAAAACATATATGTTGAGTAGAAAGAAGAAGACTCACCAACTGCACAAATGCTTGTCTCCCCCCCCCCCCCCTTTCTTTTTGGTTATCTTCTTTGACTAGATCGAGCCAATAAAATTGTCCCTTGGACCTTAAAAATTTAATTTCAAGTCCTCAACATGAAAACACAAAGAAAGACTTTTATATTAAAAGTCAAGAGCCAAGGGAACATATAAATCCCTACAAAAGAACAACAGTAGGCAGTGGCGACGCCACATACAGGTTAGGGTGGTCCTCGGACCATCCTAACCTGAAAATTATTATTTATATATATATATATATATATAATAATTAAAAAAATTTAGTTACTTACCCTTAAAAAAATTTAGGAACACCCTCAAATTTTTTTTATGCCAATAAAATTAAATTTTGGTGGATTATTTGTTACATTTCGGTTAGTACCAGTTTTTAGAAGAAAAAAAGAAAAATTCCTAAACTGACAAACTCGTCAGCACAGCATGTCATTACCTGCATCGAATGCCTAAAAAACAAATTCATCCATTGCAAAGATCGCCCCTTCTTCTTCTTCTTCTTCCTTTTCTTCTTCTTTGCTTCGTCTCAGACACTTTGCTAGTCTGCCTCTTCTTTCTCTTTTTACTCTAATTTTTGCTTTGTCAAGTTTTTTCTTTAGTTTGCCTTTTAGACTTTTAGCTTGCTGACCCCACTCACGTGACAAAGCTTTGGAAATGACAAAACTCAAAAAGCTGACAAACAAGTTTGATTTCAAACTTATTTATTGAGTCTTGCCTCTTTCCAATATGAAATACATATTTTTTTGGTTGTTGTTTTTCATTATTTAATTACATATTTATGTTTCAATATTCTAAAACAGTAATTGTTATGTAATAGCTAAATGATTTGAGTGTCAAAAAAGAAAAACTAACTAAATGATTTGTTTTATTTGAGGTTTACATATTTGGATCAATAATTTTATGTTATATAAGAATATATAAATATATATTATTTTTAATTTTTTTTAAAAACCCTAAAACACCCTGAAATGGTACGTTGAAATAGATCGGTACCGAAATATTCTTTTCACTAAACAAACCGAAACAAGGTCCCAAAACGATATTCATAACATAAAATATTCATAACATTGCTTTCAAGCAAAAAGAAAAAGCTAAAAAAAAAATTGAACTAAAATCTAAAAAAGAAAAAAATTGTAATAGAGAATCTGAAGAAAAAAAAAAATTGTAATAGGGCAAGCCCACCCAGGAACACCCTGAAAAGCATTCTTGGAGACGCCACTGACAGTAGGTGAGCATAGCAGAAAAGAATATATCAAAACATAGTGATGAAAAAAATAGCTAGTTCCGAGACTGCAAAGTTTGAATAAAATGAAAGGGTGCAGACAGAAGTTCTAAGGCAAACATCTTATGCAGAAATGTAGTAAAAACATGCCCATGTCAACTACCAAAAGACCAATCCATGCATAAGATGTCTCACTAGGTAGAAGCATTATTGCACAGTTATTTAAATATTTATCATGTAAATGCGAGAACATAATTCGTCTAATAGATCATGATATAGGATCTTCCTCAAACAAAATGATGGTATTGAATTATTATGTGCCAACAAGTTGTTGTTCAAAAAGTACAACCTAAATAAGCATAACTACTAGTCAACTTCACACAAACACCTGGAGGGAAATTAACATTAGGAAATGGAATTCTACAATGCTAAAGTCTAGGCAGGTGATCATAACATTAAGGCCTCATATACCAAATCAAATTCAAACTCATCTTTTATCACAATCATCCAATTCAACTGCATTTTAAGACCATTAAGATCATAAACTATTCAAATAAAATAAGAACCATTATTTACCCCTATTTTTTGAAGGGAGCAAAATCTATTCCTGAGTTTAAGTCACTCCTACGAAGTTTTGCCAAATCCACCAAACCTAATCACTTTGTAAAATTGTTTTACTTTCAAATGACTTTAAAAATGCACCAAATTTAACAAGCAATGACTTTATCAGTGGACTATATAACCCAAAAATTTAAGCTCAAGGATTCACTCTAACTCCAACTTCTTAATTTTTCTTTTTGGTTGGTTGAATCTGTTTATTTATTTATTTTCCATAATACACAGTGCATTTCGGTTGAACTGAGTCTTCTATCTGAAAATTTATGGCACCATTATAATTCCATTAATCAAACCTTAAATTGCTAGTAACATTCACTTAAAGCCATTTGTTTCAGAACTAATACCACCGAGCCTTTTCAAAACACCATATGACAATATGCTAAACTAATTAAAACCAGTAATTCTAATCATTTCAAGAAATCTCTAGAAAATGGCCAATTAGATGTGTATCTTAGTGAGTCTAAAAAAGCATAGGGCTTCTGACTTTGCAGGGTCCATTAATTAGACAATTTAATATTTTTTTTCTTGAATAATTTTGAAGGCTTTTTAACCATTACAAATTTACAAGATATTGAATTCAAAAACAAATAATATGACCATCATTCATCAATTATACTTTTACTTTGCATAAATGTCCTTTCAAATTAAATTAGTATCCCGCATGAAAGAACCCATTAATTTAAAGAAAGAGAATGGAAAGTGACAAAAACCCCCAAAGATGCACATCAAATTCACTGCAAAACAGGGAGACATACTCTAGCATTCAACAACGTAAAAGAAATCACATGAAGATGATGCAAAGGAAAATAGTTTCAATGTAATAATAGTTCCTGAGCATTTTACTTCGAAATTTGATTAAGATATTGTCAGTTTCTTTGATGGTGGATATGGATTGAAGATGGAATCATCTTTTTACCTTGTCATTTTCTTAAGTTCCCAATATTGCTTAAATTTTGTTAGCATTAATGTAAGACTTGTGCAGATTATCAAAAAGAAAAAAGAAAAAAGTGTAAGACTTGTGCAAAGTTCACATCAGAAATCTAAGTCATACAATTAAAAAACTATTCCATGATAATATTTTCCAGCAAGCTATGAAAACCTATAAGGGTATGTACATAGGTTGATGTGCTGTACTAAATTTAAGAATTCCTAATACAGTTCTTGTTTCGTTAACCCCAAACAAATACACATCTCCCTCTTCCCTCATTAACCTTGAAAAATGGCATATGTGCAACTCCTTTCACCATCTCCAAAGTAGGATTTTTATTCCATAAGCCATTTCCTATCTCAGATATCCAACTTTCTACCCATTAATCCATATATATAAAACATTGAAAATAATCTATTTTAACTTTTTAAATATTATTCTTATTGTATCTTAGAAGAGGACAAGACAATAACTGCTAAATCGCTTATTATATCCTTCCTAGCTATATGCTTACTCTTGCCAAATCCAGCAGGCCTATTTGGCAACTACCACTCTGCCCCTTCAAATCCCATAAGAAACTATGCTCAACTAATTAAACCAATAATTCCAATTCAGTACAAGTAATCTCTTGAGTATGTCTTAAGCAATGTTGATCTTCATCAATATAAAATATTATATTCATTTTGTCTTTACTTGTCCATTAAGTTGCACAACTTTATGCTTTTCGCTAAAAGAATTTTGAAAACTTCTTTTCGCTAAAAGAATCTTGCTTATATTCACATTGTCGCACCTCACTCAGAACTACAGACCCCATTAGGCTCAATACCAAGAAGACAAATGCAGTCACCATTCCCATAATCATTTCCATAAATATTGGTTGTTCTGTATTGCTAAAGTTGTTCCAACTCTAAGCCCAACAGGCATGTCAGTCAAACATTGGCTCAACTATACATTATATTGAGCTATGTATAGCCTATAGTCTTTGGCTCAACTATACGAATGTGTATGTCTGTGTGCACACTTGTTTCCCATATTATGGCGTGCTCAGTGCGAAATGAAATGGTAAAACCCTTTAACCTAGCAACATTACTAATGAGAAAAAAATAGCACCTTGATATAAGCTTCCCAAACATCATTAATCAACTATCACTGTTTGCTAAATTTCATTCCAAGCAAATCCATTATAATTGAGAATATCTGTAATATCTGTATACAATTTCATCAAGCTCCAATATTGATCTTTTAGTACATCTTTGTCACAAAGGAGTCCTTTTTTTTTTTTCCTGAATGATGCATTCTTCCAAGTCCAAGTTTAAGCATTGGGCAAAATTTGCCAAATGGTATATTTTTAGAAAATTTTTAGGAAAGTAGTACACAACCAAACTTATTTGGTTAGACTAATTTTTGAATTTTGGGTTGGAAGTCGAGTTTGACAAACTCGACTTCCAAGCAGGACCCAGCAAGGTGTATCAATATTGCTTGAAAGTTGAGTTTGACAAACTCGACTTTTAAGCAAGACCAACCAGGATGCATCAATATTGCTTGGAAGTCGAGTTTGCTAAACTCGACTTCCAAAAACAGTCTAACTAACTAAAAAATTTCAAACATATGCTATTCACCCAATTTTTTTCTAAAATATTCCTATTAAGCAAATTTTGCCTTAAGCATTGTATCTATGACCAATCTTATTCCCTCTGTGCAACTGCTCTAACATAAGATCAATAAAAGAACGATCCATTTCCCTTGTCCAATTTATCCTCAAGGATCATTATTAGCAGGGGACTGGTAATCCTCTTCACCTAAAACTTCAAAACTAAACTGCCATTACATGAGAGAATTTGTCCTAGAGGCATATGTTACAAAGAAAAAATGAAATAATAATGTTTCTTCATATTATTTAACAAATACATTAAAATTAAAACATTACATGAAATGGATAAATTCAGTTCTTATTACAAAGTAATGCTTATTACAACACAACAGTAGGGTATTGACTAGCTGCCAATTATCAATAGCCGTACACACCCTAACAGGCCTCTTTGGTCTTTTAAAGGCACTTGTCTAGGTCAATAACCCCAGCCTTCTAATTCTTAGCAAACAGGTTCCTCTTTTTCACGTTTAAATGTTCATGTCAGTGAGTTATACACACATGAAGAAAAAAAAAAAAGATTTTTTCTTTGCCTATAGTTCATAAGAATTTGGACAAAAACTAAATGTTTGTATGACCAAAGCAGTTCCAAGGCCAACAGGCACGTTAAACATTGCCCTAGCAAAGTAGTCAGCCATGGACATTCCTGCTGACCTGCTTTGGCAACTTCCATATCAGCAATCAGATCCCTCACTGCAGTTCCCAATTTTTAGTGCTGTGAGCCCAATAAGTGCAGGCAGCAATTCCAGAAATGCTCCAAGCGATGCCAGTCAGTTAAGCAGTTCCCAGAGCAGTACAGGCATCTGCTAAGTTTTTGGGGGCCTCTTCTTCTATTATAAAGTGAAGAACTGCAAGATAGGAGTTGGCCAAGATTAGTATCAACTAGTGAGAGAAGTGGGTGTGTGGAAGGGGGAAATTAAGGGGACAATCAAATGGCCTGCACTAGTTGCAAGTACTTAAACAGCCTAGGGGGCATAGAGCAATAATATTGGTTCATGCATACAATTTTCTCCATTCTGAAAGTTTTGTTTGCACAATTGTGAGCTTAAAAAGAAACAAGAGGAACCACCCATACTTGAGATTGCATATGCAATTAAAAGAGAACATCAACACCTATCAATTAAACAAATGTAATTCATTTCTGTAAAAATAAAACAATCTCAAATATACATGATACTTTAATAAAAACAGATGATACTTCCTGAAATAAATATTGCTATAAGATAAAATAGAACATATGTAATTTATATCAGCCTTACTGCATTTGCTTCCTAGTTAATTAATGAAGTAATAAGTGAAATGAACTACAATCACTTACAGAAAAATAAACCATCAGGCCAGTCCAAATAAGTATTCACAAGGCCATGTAGCTTGTGCTCATTTCTCTGCAACATTTATTTATATTGTATCTGTGTATCTATTTGGGGGGGGGGGGGGGGGTGGGGGAAGGGTGTTAATGGTGCTTATTTCTCCTCTAATATGAACAAGTTTGCAAACATGTCTTATCAACAGGAGCTACTTAAGTCATAACTGGCTTTGCTTACATTCAGCGGAAACCATTTTACTGATTCTTGTAGAAAGCAGCAAATGGTTGGTGATCCAAAGAGTGGCCAAAAGCGAGATAGGGGTATATAAATGTTGGAGATAGTAAAGGGATATTTTTATAAAAAAAATTTATGAAATTCTAGTGGGGATAGAGCTCCAACTATCTTTGCATAGACTAATAAGAAGGAAAAGGGGGGAGGGGGAAGTTTGGTTGCCTATAACTCTTTCCTGTTTTATGCACTACCTAGAATAATAAATAAGTAATTAGATCTATGTGTAAACAAGGTAAACACTACTGAAAACAAGCTCAATATAAGCACAATACCAGTAGCATACATTAAAATGCAAATGACAAATGCAACATTTCTGCAGATCCATGACGGGATATAAAAACACACCCATATTTACTTCTTGACTCATCATCAAGGTCTATATCATGACTTGTTCGGTGGTATCTTTCATCCGATGTTGTATTTGCATGTATCAAGCACAATTCATTGAAGATCATAAAGGCTTTATTCTGTATAACTGCACCTCTAGGTGATCCTGCATGTATATTATGTCAGTTCACTATCACCCCAAAGGCAGAGATCAAATCAAAATGTGAACAAAAAACTAGTGGAACAATCACTTGCTATGACTATATGTTTAGTATCATCCCAAGAAAATCCATTTTGACTAAGGACGATTCTTTCTGTTTATCCCTAATTTTCTACCATCTTGCATCATGTCTCATCGTTTGTCCTAAATTCCCCCCCCCCCCCCTCTCTCTTTCTCTCTCCAATGGCATCATTTTATGTCTTACATCTAAAATACTTCACTTCTTTTCTTTTTTCTTTTTATATTAGTAACGTGACAGGTTAAGATCATTTTGCAAAGTATTCAATAAAAGCCCAAAATATGTTTTAATAAATTCCATCTATATAACAAGCTAATCATATAATTGCCCATGTATGCGTACATATGTCAAAGCAATAGTCTTTCAGTCTTAGTGCCACATGAATAACAAAAGCCATAAGAATATTATGGGTACCTCTGACAATCTTGTCATTTGATAAGAAGCTACTTTTTCTTTTCGTTTTATGGTAAGTGGTTTGCTAATAAGCCTTGCCTGTACTAAAGCAAAATCAAACATTCTTGATGTTGCACAAATACCATTATAATGGAATCTGCAAATCCCAGAACTAATCAAAACATAGACACCTGTCAATCTGGATGCAGATAATCAAAGGTCATTAGCATCCAAAAATCCCCTCCTTTTAATTTGAGTATTGTATAGCGGTTATAGCCTAATAGCAAACTACTAAGAAGAGAAACACACATTGACAGTGCAGAAGAATAAGATTTATTTTCAACTTCCAGCAGAAACAAAGCAACTACATCTTGATTTGATGCGTGGAACTTTAAGCACATATTTATCTGTATAAAAGCCTTTCCCACTTAATGCCCAGCCCTACAAACAAATGAAAAGAATATGTTTATACACTTTATTTTTATATTTTATGAATAGTTTACACTCTTTATATCGCATGCGATCTTCAACTCATGTTGATCATTTTTAACGCCTGATGTGATTATATAGTCTAGAGTTATTTAGTGGAGCTAATGTGCTGTAGTTATCTTATCTGTAGACTAACCAATACACATCTTCTTCCTTAAGCCCACTTCCAGTCTTACATATTCAACCTTCTACCTATGACCTTTTCAGTATAAACAAAATACAGATTTAGACCTGCTTTGGCAACGGCCATTGTTTGTATTTGGACAAACATTGAACTCGAAATCAGTACAGACCCCATCAAGCTCAATAACAGGAATACAATGCAGTCACCATTCCCATAAGCATTTGGAGAAACATTGGTTTTAGTATTATCAAAGCTGTTTCAAGCCCAACAAGCATGTCAAACATTGGCTCAGCAAAGCGGCTAGCCATGGCCACTGTTGGCTGACCTGCTTTTGCAATGGTCATATCACAACAAAAAGCCTGTTCCAATTTGCCCATAACACATGCTATGAACAGTACAAGCATCTGATCAGTTTTTTGGTGCAAAAGTGAACAACTTCAAGAGGAGCTGGCAAAAGACTACTAGATCAGAGAGGAAAACAGGTGCATTAAAGGAGGACAACAATAGGATGATCAAATGATTTGCAAGAATATGGAAGGGATAGGGGGCCAAAGAGCAATATTGGCTGATATAAATAATTTGCTTCATTCTAAAGGTGCAGCTTGAGGAATTGTGAGCTTTAAAAGAAATGAGGAAAGAAGCTCCCAAAGTTTTAAGATCTGAATATGCAATTTAAAGAAAAAATTAGCAAAATCATTTGAAGAAAGCTACTTGCAGTTGATTCCTCTAAATATAAAACATTCTGAACCTGAACATAAGTTTCATGGTATGTCCCTATGCAAGGAGAGTAGAAGAGAAGTACTAATAATGTATAAAGTTGCAGTTCCAAATTGCTAGCATTATCCTTCATCACTTTTCTGTTGCTTGCTTGATTTGGGGAATATTAGGGTGGAATTTGGAAGGGATTGTTAGCTGAGGGAGAAATATATCAAGATAATAAAATAAAATTTTAAAAAATTATTGTTTTGTTAACCTTCATTTCATTAATATAAGTCTATACATCACCACAAGCTCCCATATACAAACTCAAAAGCAGGCATGTAATAAAATTTAATGACTCAGACAAAGTAAGCGAAGTTTCTAATCAGGAGACCCCACTGAC
This sequence comes from Lithocarpus polystachyus, assembly GCA_033629205.1. NCBI lineage: Eukaryota > Viridiplantae > Streptophyta > Magnoliopsida > Fagales > Fagaceae > Lithocarpus > Lithocarpus polystachyus. The sequence goes on from CM066172.1 coordinate 37,664,629, forward strand.
ATTTCAAGGCCAATACATTGACCAAGCACTTAAGAACCATTTCTAGTTTATTTGATGCATACACGTATTGTACCAGCAGTTCCAAATGGGCATCTAGCTTTGTTGATCATTATCAACAAACAACAGAGTTACATCTGTTTTTTCTTCTTCTGATAAATGAGTAACAAGGTGTAGCAGAAGCTATAGTTAACAACTAAAGTAGGACTAAAGTCTTAGCAGTTATGCCAAACTGCAACACATAATCAGTCACAAGCTGAATCTGAGAACAGAATAGGAGCTATCCCACAGGCTACAAAGCACCTTGTTTTAAATGGAATTACAGTAGCGTCCATAATCAAATTTAATTCTACCCATTATCTCCCATTTAATTAATTTCACAGTGCCTTCCACACTTCTTCATAATGTCATTCCAATTTTCATAGACTCAGTACACAAAAATCCAAAATTCAGAAATAGTTTCTGCTGAATCAGCATCAGAGCAGATTAACAATGTTCCACTTGATACAGCGCACGGGGCCTACTAATATTTCAAGTGAAAATTCTCTTATTAACATTTATTCTATCTACTTAGTCAAGGTTGGCATATCTAGGAGCAAGAAAATATCAAGGTACACCTTTCAAAATCACCTTACAGCTGCATTCTTTCTTCAGACCCTAAATCTCAAAAATTAAGAAAAATATTTTCACTATAGAACTGCCTCTTCTTGAACCCATCTAAAGAATAAGCCTTCGATTTATATTGCACACCAGTTACTTTAACGATGTTTTACCTCAAATAATATATTGAACAACATTGTGTTGTTTCCATGACCCTTGTATACAGAGAGACCTAAAAATTGAATTATCTTTCATGCTATGGCTCCAAAGAATCACATATGCCCTTATTCATATTTTCTTTGGTCGAAGAAGAACCTTCTTTTTTGCCCCTGCGTTAGCATCATTTACATAGTCAACTTGATGTTCCTAATTTCTCTACTACTCAACATCCTGCATTTGATAGTCTTAATTTTACAATAATTCAGAGGTTTTAAAAGCCTTATTATGGAACTGCCTTAAGAAAATAACATTCACCTATATACCAAAACAAAAAGGCAGATATACTCATATACATAGAAACACATACATGTATGCATGTGTGGGTGTGTGTGTGTGCGTGTGTCTGTCAGTGTGTGCAAAAGAGAGAGAGGTAATCAGACTGTCGAGTTTGTAACAATTGAATATATTTAGCAAGATCTCATTTAACATAGACTATATCTCCAAACTTTTTTCCACTTCAATAGCTGGGTTACCAAGTAAAGTAATGTAAATATGTAACTCCCATCTAATTCCCTAAAGCCAGTCTCCAAACGACACATCATTACTAAATTAAGCTCATTCTCATAGAAAATAAAGCAGTAGAACACATAGAGCACTAGATATATACATAAACTCTAAAAACATTCAAACAAAAAAAAAAAGTCACATCTCAAACATACCATTCCAAGAGCTCGACAGGACCTAAACCAGGTTTCACTTCCTCCAAATTTCCTGAAACCTCTCTGATCTAGCAGTCTTGTTCAACCAAACCTCTCTCCACCTCACCTTCCCCTGATGAAACTTGCCTCAGCACCCCTCCTCCATCATAATGACAATCCACACTCCACACTAAAACAGAGGAAAAAATTGTTAGTTCAAAGTCTAAAAAGTTTTAATGGAAAGAAAAGACCTAGGAATGAGCTCTAAGGCTAACAACTTATGCAGAGAGTGAATTAAGAACGTGTACAACTCAAATAATATTCGAAAATTAAAAAAAAAACGATAATTTGTTCAACTCAAAGCCCCACTAGCAGAAAAAGTGTCATTAACTAGTCAAGCATGGCATATCTGGGTACACCTTTCAAAAGCACCTTACAGCTGAATTCTTTCTTCAAATCCTAATCCTCCAAAATCAAGGAAAAATAATATTTGCTGTAATACAGACTCTCCTTAAACCCTTCTTAAGAATTAGCTTTTAATTTATATGGCACACCAGGTACCTTAACCATATTTTAGCTCAATTATTACATTAAACAACATTGTATTTCTTCCATTACCCACATGTACAGAAGACCCAAAATTTCTACACTACGTTTCATGCTTTGGTTCCAAAGAACCACAAATGCCCTTGTTCATGTTCTCCTTGGTCAAAAAAGACCCCTCTGCTAATACTCAACAGGATGTTCTAATTGCTCTACAACTCAACATCCTCCGTTTGATAGGTCCAAATTTTACAATAATTCAGAGGTTCTAAAATCTTTTTATGGAACTGCATTCAAGAAAGCGAGTATCAAATTGTTTCCAATCTTTAAATTTCAAGTAGCCTCTCTAATGTTAATACCTTCATTTCCTCCAAATTCACTGAAATCTAAAGAGTACTATTAGAAGGGCAATCCTGCTTAGTTTTGGCAAATATATTTTGTGACAATGACAACCACAATGTCTACATTTGTTCAATCAATACATTCCAAACTGCCTAAAACATAGTTATAATGCTGACAGATGCCAGTTGGGGGTTAGTTGACAAGAATTGAGAATGTCCATCTTGTCCCGTAACCAAATCCGTTACAAATAATTTTCACAAATAAAAACTAAGGAGTAATCACTAAAAAAAAAAAATACAGTTAAAGGGTAGTTGTTGTTTACCATAGAATCTAGTTGTCATCACAAAATCATTGAAACTCACAAAAGGACAATACTAATTACAAATAATTTCTTTTTCTTTTACTTCTTTTAATAAAGTAGGATTGAAATTGAAAGTTTTCCGATGGATACAGGCTGAAGATGAAATGGCCCAATAAATGATTGACATGGCCCAGTAGAAATTTCAGTATCCATCGTGGCCCACGAACGAATTTACAATGAAGGGAATGGAGCCAATTTTCCCAAAAATAAAAATACAAAAAATAGAATTTCAAAAAGGGAAAAATAATATTTATGCTTTGTTTTTGTATTTTCTGAAGTTTTACACTCAACCCAATTCAGGGTTTATTAAATTGTCCATTCAAGTTTCAAAACTAATTAGGAATATAAAAAAAATACAACCAAAATAACATCCAACCAAATTATTATACAAAATTCAATAGGCATTTTGAAAAAACATAGATACAATAATTGAGGATCTGATGTCTTTGGTGACCTATTTCAATTGTTTTTTTCCAAGGAAATTTGAAATTAAAATATGAAATAAATAATTTTTTGTTTACTGTATTTATAAAGTACTAAAATTATGATTTGTTATCTTAATATACAAAACACACATGAATTATTAGTTATGTTTTTTTTTTTTTATGAAAAATTATTATTTATGTTATGTACCATTATATCACCTATGTATCCCACCATTACATTCTTATATCAATCATGATAATCACCTGAAATGACAACTAGAACATGAGTATTCTCTGTGACAAAAAATTAAACTCATATTGCTCTTTGCCACCTATCCCTTTTATAAGTTTGCATTAACAAATTGCAAACTTATAAAAAGGGATAGGTGGCAAAGAGCAATATTGGATGATGCATAGAATCTGCTCCTTTATGAAGATGTGGTTTAAGGGTATTTGAGCGTGACACTGTTGTGTGCAATTTAAGAAAATCAAGCCAACACAATTTGAAGGACTCCACTCACAATTTTCTTTCCTTTTTAGAAGAACTCTACTCACAATTGATTCCTGTAGAAATTAAAAAAAAGTAACTTCAACATAGATTTTGTATCCTTTTTTTTATATTATTTATCTATAAGTGAACCCGAACATAGACTTTCATGGTATTTCTCAGTGCAAGGAGATCAGAAGTTATATTGATGTATAAAGTTCTAGTTCAAGATTGCAAGCATTTTTCTTTTACCACTTTTTTCTGTTGATTGTTTTTTTAGGGGATTTTATGGAGGGATTTGGGAAACTCTGTTAAAGAAGGGCCATATGCATCAAGCTAAACAAAGAAACTAGTGTTTTACATTTTGACCCTCATTTCATTAACCTAGTCTATCAATCATCATAGGTTACAATACATGTTTTACAAAAGCAGGCCTTGCTTTTGTGGCGAAGGGTCATAGCCATGAAATATGGGGAGGGTAAAGGGGGTTGGTGCACTAGAGCTAGTAGAAGGGCTCATGGTTGTGGGTTATGGCGGAGTGTTAGCGAAGGGTGGGACACTTTCGCTAAGCATTTCTCATTTGTGGTGGGGGATGGTTCTCGAATTCTTTTTTGCCATGATAAGTGGATTGGAGATGTTCCTCTTAAAATCCTTTATCCTCAGTTATTTTTGTCCTCAGCTAATAAGGAGGCTTATATTTCTGAAGTGTTAAGCCCTTCAGTGGGCAATAATGACAGAGTGTGGAGCTTAAGCTTTTACAGGGATTTCAATGATTGGGAGTTAGCGGCTTCCTATTCCCTACTTCATTTCATCCAATCTCGAACTCCTAGGGGTGGAGGGTGTGATAGGCTATTTTGGGATCTTAATGGAAGTGGGAAGTTCGATATTCGGTCTTTTTATCATAAGATTCGTAATGCGGCTCCTTCCACTTTCCCTTGGAAGGGCATTTGGAAAGCCAAGATTCCTAAAAGGGTGGCTTTTTACACGTGGACAGTAGCCCATGGTCAAATTCTTACCTTGGATAACCTTATGCTTCGTGGTCATCCTTTGGCGAATCGTTGTTGTATGTGCTGTTGTAATGCGGAATCTGTGGATTACCTATTACTTTTTTGTCCGATAGCTCATTATTTGTGGATGTATATGCTTCGGCTGTTTAGGATCGTTTGGGTCATGCCAGGTTCAGTTGTGGACTTATTATTTTGTTGGTATAATTGGCTTGGAAAGCATAGTTCTAATGTTTGGAATTTGGTTCCGGGCTGTTTATTGTGGACCATTTGGACCGAACGGAATCGGCGGTCTTTTGAGGACAAGGGGAAAACTATGGTTCAATTATTAAAGCTTTGCCAACGGACCCTCTTTGATTGGTCTCGTTGTTGGGGTTTCTCGGATTGACCTACTCTTATGGATTTTCTTTCTTCTATTAGAATAGATTAGGGGCTTCTTCAGTCTTTTTGTTCCTTTGTCCTTCATTCACTACTGTGAACTTGTATTTTTCTTGCTTTTCTTTCATTTATAATATTCTCTTCTTACTTATCAAAAAAAAAAAAAAAAAGATAACATTAGTACCGAAAATAACTACACTAGGTTACTGATCTGGAGCAATGTCATTCAACGCCAATAGGTTGATCATTTCCTTCGATTTCATATATATTTTGACATGTACCCCTTGTTTTACCAGCTCTTCCAAATTGGCAATTAGCTATGTTGATTATTATCAACTTAAGACAGAGCTAATTGACTATACACTTAAAAGATTGTCAAGCAGATTAACATTATCCACATGATCCAGTGCATGAGACAGCTACCCACTTCTAAAGTTCCAAGTGTCAACACTCTTCAATTCTAAACATCTCTTCCATCCACCAAGTCAACCTTGTTTTATCCTGGAGCAAGAAAATATCTGGGTAAACCTCAAATCTATGAAAAAAAATCTTCACTATAAAACTTCTGACTTTTCTTGAACCATTCAAAATATTAGATTTTACAATTCATATCGCAGGCCAGTATCTTAGTTGTGTTTTGCCCCAGTTCTTATGTTGACCAACATTGCATTATTTTCATGACCCTTATACATAGAAGACAACAATTCTACCCTATGTTTTTGTGCTTTTGATCGAGAAAATCATATTTGGTCTTTTTCCATCTTGTCCTTGTCAAAGAAGAACCTTCTTTTTTCCCTTGCATTAGCGTCAAGTATACAGACAATTGAACGTTCTAATTCCTCCACTACTCAACATCCCCTACTTGATAGGTCTAGATTTTATATTAATTCAGAGGCTTTAACTATTTCTGGATCAATTTATTTTCTAAAATAAGTCAGAAGATTTTAAAATGGCTCTATTTAATGGAATATGTGCTATTTCTAAATAAATAGTTATGTATGTTTGTATACACAGACAAACACACACACACACACACACACACACACACACACACACACACACTCAACTTTTGTGAGAAAATAAAAGCATCATTTAGTTTTCTACCATTTGTATTTCAATTAACCAAGCCAATTAACCAATCCTCTCTATTGTAATCACACTGCAAGATTACAACACAGAACTAAACAATTTGTGTTGCAGTCAAGCCTACCAAATTCAGAAGAGGAAAAAAAACAGAACAACCCTGAAGAGGTTTTGCTTTGGAAGCACTGTGCTGAATAGAGGCATAAGTAAACAACTGATTCAGAGAACAAAACCAAATTCATATTCAAGTATTTGATTTTTCTGACAACATTAAAATTAAAAACAAAATTTCTACCAAGTTTATAATCATGTGTAAATAGATAAAGCATAAGTCAAAATCCACCTTGAGTAAATTACTGTCAAATAATGTGTTAGAAGGGAGAAAAGTTGGCTTTTATCTTCTTGGGTTGAAGTTTATAATCATAAGCCCAAACCAACCTAAAAAGCTATATTAACTAGAATGGACATACAGTTAATTTTTTAAAAATTTATTTTTCTATTGATGCAACAAAAAGGGCTGGTATAACGAAGAACCCTAGCCTCAAACCAGATCTACCTTAATTTTAGGCTTTTATTATTTAGAAAGTTTTTTTTTAGCTATTTTCCTATTTTGGATTTGCTAATTTCAGACCAAATCAGCTTTTATTTAGGGTTTTATTATTTAGTACGTTTTTTTTTTTATATTTTCTATTTTCAGTCATGTCTTATAAATAGCATGCACTCATTGTAATAGAGAACAATTGAATAAAAATCAGAAAAAAGTGAGGCTTTGCTCTTCTCTTTAGTTCTTCAAGAACTGTGAACTTATCAGGGATTCTTCCTTGTGGCATTCAAACTTTATACATTCGGTTCGTGATTCCATTATAATCATTGGGTCGAGGTCTGTTACTTATACATTTGGTTTGCAGTTCTCTTAGAAACGTTAGGTCAGGGTTCTATCAAAAATCTGAATTTTAGCTTTCTTGGGCAAATATTCCAATATTGTTTGTTATGTCTCAAAGCGTGTCGATTAAGGTTCGCATCATTTAATATCAGAGCTCAGGTTCTAAAATCAGTTTTCTATCCTTTTATCTTTTATTTCTTGTTATCTTCCTATCTTGTTCCTTTTGTGTTCTTTGTTCCTCGTTCTTGTTTTGTGACGTGCACTAGGTTTAAATCGTGCACCGAGTTCCACAAAAAAAAAAAAAAAACATGAAAAAAGAAAAAATAAAAAAAAAAGAAAAGAAAAGACTTCAGAAAAGAAAAAAAGAAAAAAAAATTGTTTTTAGTTTCAGATCTCTCAGACCAAAATATTTTTTACTTTTGTCCTATTTTCTTTGATTTAGTGATTCTATCATATTTTCTTGCCGTTGGTATTTGTTTAAATACTACAAGTTGAATTTCTTGATCAAGTTTATTAGTTTATTGCATAACTGAAAAGGGGAAGCTACGAGTGGAAAAAGGCAAGAGAGTGTGAGACTAATATCGGGAAAAAGCCAATTTTAAGAGTGAAACACGAGTGGGAGTGACATAATTTGAGTGCAAACACGTGAGGGAGTGTTGTGAGGACTTATTTCTAACATTTCTCTGTAGTTTTAAAAGTATGTCTTCTAGGGGTGAAACATCAAATAAGGAAGGAGGGGAGGAGTCATGCATCATGTTGCAGGCTAGGCAACAACAATTTGAACGCATGAATGTGGTGTTTAATGAGATTCGGGATCGGTTGGATAGGCAAGATACTGTTATTGCTAATTTGCTTGAGAAGCATCCCTAAAGAGGCCCTAATGCTAAAAGAAGGCAGGAAAGGCATGCGCGCGTGGATGATTCTGATGACAACCACGAGGATGAGTTTGAAGATGAAGAGGATCAAGTTTCATTGAACAATGAGGGCAGGTTTGTGCGAAGGGGCGAAAGGCGTGGTAGAGGATTCCGAAGAGATCCAAGATGGCAAGATGGAACTGATAGAAACCTAGGAAACATAAAATTGAAGATACCATCATTCCAAGGGAAAAATGATCCAGAAGTGTACTTGGAGTGGGAGAAGAAGGTGGAGTTCATCTTTGAGTGCCACAATTACTCCGAGGAGAAAAAGGTAAAACTAGCTGTCATTGAGTTTATTGATTATGCTATTATATGGTGGGATCAACTTGTGATGAACAAAAGGAGAAACTATGAGAGTTTATTAAGACGTGGGAGGAAATGAAGGCCACCATGAGGAGGCGGTTTGTCCATAGCCACTACTATAGGGACTTGTATCAAAAATTACAGAATCTTACTCAAGGCTATAGGAGCGTGGATGACTACCACAAGGAGATGAAAATTACCATGATTCGAGCTAATGTAGAGGAGGATAGAGAAGCTACCATGGCAAGGTTTTTGAATGGGTTGAATCAAGACATTGCCAACGTGGTGGAGTTGCAGCACTACGTAGAGTTGGAGGACACGATGCACATGGCAATAAAGGAGGAACGACAGCTTAAAAGGAAAGAAACTCGGTCATTTCAAAATCTGAGCGCCTCTACTTCATGGAGGTTAAATGGGAGGAAAGACTAAGGGGCTGTTTTCAAGTCCAAAACTGAACCACCAAAAAGGAGAGATGAAGCTCCCAGTGTCAACAAAGGTAAAAATGAATCCCAAACTCGTAATCGTGATATTAAGTGTTTTCGTTGTTTTGGAGTAGGTCATATAGCTTCACAATGCCCAAATAAGAGAACCATGATTGCACGTATTGATGGAAAGGTGGAAACTGAAAGCGAGGGAGATGATGACCCGATTCCATCACTTGAGGATGAATGTGATGATGATGTGGAGTATCTAGTGGAGGGTGAGTCACTTATGGCTAGACGTGCTTTAAGTGCCCAAGTCAAAAATGATGATATGGAACAACAAATGGAGAACATTTTTCATATTAGATGCCATGTCAACAGCAGGGTATGTAGTATGATTATTGATGGGGGGAGCTGTACTAATGTGGCTAGCACTACTTTAGTTGAAAAATTAAATTTACCTACCATGAAACACCCTAAACCATATAAGTTGCAGTGGTTGAATGATTGTGGAGAGGTTAAGGTATATAAGCAAGTACTGATTTCTTTTTCAATTGGGAGGTACAAGGATGAAGTACTTTGTGATGTTGTTCCAATGCATGCGAGTCACATTTTATTGGGCAGGCCATAGCAATTTAACAGGAAGGTCAATCATGACGGTTTCAAGAATAGGTATTCTTTTGTAAAAGACAATAAACCCATTACTCTTGTACCGTTGACTCCAAGTCAAGTGTATGAAGATCAAATGAAATTGAAAAAAGAGAATGACTTGAAACAAAATTGTGAGGCTGAGAGTTCAAAAAAAGATGATGAGAAGGAGAGTGAAAGGAGAGTGAAAGGAAAAAAGAGAGTGAACAGAAAAAAGAGAGTGAACAAGCTAAGGCGAGTGATGTCAAGAGTGTTTTTTATACAAACCAGCCTATATTTGTACTCTTTTATAAAGAGGTATGTTTTAATGCTAACGAACTTGACGAATCTTTGCCTAGTGTTGTTGTTTCTTTGTTACAGGAATATGGGGACGTGTTTCCTAACGATGTACCTAGTGGATTGCCACCTATTAAAGGAATAGAGCATCAAATTGATTTTGTGCCAAGTGCAACGATTCCTAACCGACCAGCCTATAGGAGTAATTTGGAGGAGACAAAGGAACTTGAAAAGCAAGTTGAGGAGTTGCTGACCAAAGGACGTGTGAGAGAGAGCATAAGTCCATGCGCGGCGCCGGTGCTGCTTATGCCTAAGAAGGATAGAACT